>CM070534.1:71051383-72251383 GCA_036346415.1 Raddia guianensis
GCAAAAGGCTTCAGGTGTCTGGTGTTCTTGATCCGCTGGGGCCCACCAGAGGGCAAGGTAGCTAGGAATTATGGTTATTGGATTAAACAAAATAGGATTTTGATGTGATGTGAATGCGTTCTTGGTGAGGGTGAGTAAATTCGCACATTCAAAAGTGGCTCTTTTTCGTCTTATGGTGTAATTCTGATTCCTCTAGAACATCTTAAGTATGACATTCTGCATATATGCCTTATCTAATTGTTCTTCAATTTCATCGCATTGAGTATATAACTGTTCTTCTATTTGAATGCACTGCTTAGAGTTTTGTTCCTATTTGAGGGGCTAAAGTTGATTGACCTATTGTAATTCGGTGGATAAGACAAGGGACTGAGAATGGAGCTTGCTGTTGGAGAAGAGGAAATACTGGTTGTGTTGTGAACCCGGCCTTCGTTAAAGGAGACAGAATTACCTTTTATTGTGTGGCTACTCATGCCAATATGCCATTTGTTTCAGTCTCCTCTTTGGCCATGCTTTCTTACACAATCTAGTTGTAAGTTATCAATAAGAAGCTTTTGTTAAAAAAAAAAAATCCATGCTATGATTGGCATCCTTTTCATGGTTTGAACAGTGCTTATCTAATTTACCATTTCTGTTTCTTCTTGCAGAACATTCTTTATTGACACATTTGCTGGAATTTACCAATGTTGGCCGGGGCCACTTTAAACTGGATTAAAACCCCATTTGACGCACGGAGATTTCATGACTTTTCTAATTTAAGGTCTCTCCTTCCCTCATTGTTTAAATTGAATCCCTTAAATAGATCCCTTGGCATTTTGAAGCTAATAGTCACGATCATTTATTGTAGTTTTAGATGCCGAAACACTTTTGGGACAATTCAACCTTTCTGGTTGGCAGCTGATCAGGATTCAGCCCTCTCCAAAGCTCGTGTTGCTGCAGATTACTCAGATTCTGTGCCAGATTCAAAGTACACGAGAGATCGGGGTTATCATCCACTTGAAGAAGTAAAAGAACTTCCAAAGAAAAAGGACATTTCACTGACAGATGTACAAACAGCTAGAACAGTTGTAGAGGTAACCTAATGCAACTAAACACTGCTTTCTGTTACCGCAAACACACTGATGATTTTATATTTGTACCAAATGCTTACCATGCGCTGGATAATTTCCATCTTGTCTAGGCCAGTAGCAAGGGATTGCTTGTGTTTCCTGCAAGGGTGCATAATGAACCTCATGGGCATGTTGCTTGGTCAGAGTTTCGGTATGTTGTTGATGACTA
This sequence comes from Raddia guianensis, assembly GCA_036346415.1. NCBI lineage: Eukaryota > Viridiplantae > Streptophyta > Magnoliopsida > Poales > Poaceae > Raddia > Raddia guianensis. Next base: position 71,052,659 of record CM070534.1, read on the forward strand.
TGGAGGTAATTACTTAATGCACAAAAACCATTTGTACAATATAGCATTCATGGTTCTTTTGTGAACTTAACACTTTGTATTTATGTACAGACATTTTCTTTGAAGTACCTGACAATGAGAACATCCTGGAAGATGATGCTGCAAACAACCCAGTGGTAAGATCACTCCTGTTTAATTCTCTATTTGTGTCTGTATCAACAAATGCTGGTGTTTTTGTATGATCAATTGCTAAGCTAAACCTACTCAGTCGTTGAGTTCTTCCTTTGCGATTTGGCATCATGTGGACCCATGTATATAATTAATAGTGTTGCCTAGTTGACTATGGTGTTATTATTAAGTGTAAACTGCTGTGCACAAATATTTTGATAGGAATGGTGTATTTGCTTAGCTATTGAAATGGGATTTTAATTGCAGACAGTTTTGATTGAAATGGATGGTCCCATTATTGGAGAAGCTAGTGTGGTAATCAGCAATTTTAGCGATTACATGGATGTCGAAAATTTTATAGACACGCCTGATGAGAACTACAGCAAGGTTTGCTAAGAAAGGTTTTTAGCTTCTTTCGGCTGGTATTATCGGCCGGTGTTCTTTTTACCAACAAATTATGCCTTTATTGATGTTTCCATCATGAAATGTCACAGATTGATACAGAAATAACTGATATTCTTATAGAGCGGGGGATGCCAACAACAATGCGCGCAATTCATCCAATTTATTTTGCCAAGTGTTTGACAAAGGTAAGCCATTAATAGTTGTTGCAGACAGCAGCGACCATTGCTTTTTTAAAAATGATCTATCAAACTTATGATGTTATGAAGGGTTTTAAGCTGATATTTTAGTTAAAAAAGGAACACTCTTGGCCTTTCAACTTTATACATCAAAGACTGTAATTCTGTAACAAGATATACGTTCCAAGATATGGTCGTGTTTATTTCAAGATATAAACATGCTCTTTCTCAACTATAACAGAAAGAAAAATGCGCTCAGGCGGTCAAATAAAAGAAAGGCATGCATAATGTAAAGCTGTGGTAAAAAAACAAGTACTTAAGATGGACTATAGTAAAGAACACAGTGAATTTTTAATCTGCAAAACTGAACTTATCATATTATTCCCTCCAGATCTTCCTGTAGCACTCTTTTCCCCCTTAATTGATTATGGCAATGCCCCTGCCTCTTTTTTCAATTAAAAAAACTTCTTGTTGCCAGATCTTCCTGTAGCACTCTTTTCCCCCTTAATTGATTATGGCAATGCCCCTGCCTCTTTTTTCAATTAAAAAAACTTCTTGTTGCAGTTCATTAAAGAGTAAAATGCTTTAGCAGGCATATTTCATAGCTTGAATTATTACATGTTATGCTTATCGTTCATCAAAGCACCCAAGTTCCAGAGAGGACGATCATGTTATGTGTTGTTTTGTTTTGTTTTGCAGGCTTTTCATAATAATCATGGGGAAAAGATGGATAGTCCAACGAATGGTCTTTGTATCATAGGATATCTGAGGCCTGCTTTCATAGAGGAAGAATCTTATTTGAGGAGCTTATTTCATGGTGAATGCAATGGTGATGGTCATCCGTCTGATTACAGAGGTACGGCTTAATCTTTTCTCAGTTATATCCATCAGTGCTATTCTTTGATCCGTTTTTTTATTCTAATAAATAGTAAATCAAACAGATGAATACAACAGAGAACGTGAGCCAGCTCCTGGAACCTATGGCCTAATTGGTAATTTGATCTGTTAAGATCTTTCATTCAGTTGCACACTTGCCTTCAGTTCTTGTGACTAACGGTAAGTGGGTATTTAGATGATGATAAGTCGAGATTTGACCTCAATGATGCCGGAAGTAGCAATGATTCAATAATCTACAAGCTGGAGATAATGACAATTGAGCTGTTTTCTATCTACGGGAAGCAGGTATGGTCTTCCATCTTTCCACCCAATGTGTTGCATTGATATTGGTTCATAATATATATAGATGAATGAAGTAAAAGAAAGTTTGTTCCATTTATTCCTTTGTAAAGGGCTAGGGGGGATGATTAGCATTGTTTTATGGCTTAGTAGTTATCATCATTACTTTTTATTCCATTGGTTGCTGCAGTTGATGATTGATCCACAAGATTTTCAAGATGCAGAACCAGATCTTCTTGCAAATTCTGCTTCAGAAATTATAGAACGCATTAAAGAAAACAGTGATCAGTTTACTATGGCACTCAGGTCCCTCTGTCGTAGAAAAAAAGGCCTTACTGTCGAGGTGGGTTTCTGTTCTTTAATGGCTTAATCATGTCCCTTATTCCTTGGTGCATGAATGAATGGGAGAGCTCAGTTTCTGACTTCATACTGCCAAATGGACTGATACTTCTATGGGCAAGCTAACTTTGCAGTATCATGTGTTTTACAGGAGGCAAGATTGGTTGGCGTTGACAGTCTCGGTATTGACGTAAGAGCCTTTTCTGGTTTGGAAGCTCGGACTATTCGATTTTCGTTTAATGCACAGGTTGCCTAAACTTTTCACATTACCTCTTCTGGCCTTTTTCATTGAACCCAGATTAATCATTCTGACCCATTGGTTTCAGGCGCTCTCTGAACGTTCAGCTGAGAAGAAGATCAGACGAATGCTTTTCCCGCGTTATCACCGTAAGACTGTGAAAGCTTCCACTGAAGATGAATGTTGACCAGTTTACTTCCTTCTCACTTAAGGAAATCATCACAAAATCTGCGTCCAATCCGATGCCAGTTTGTTAGGAGAAAAATCAGAAAACCACATCCGTCGACTATGAAATAGCCTCAATGATTAGATTACTCGAACGAGAGTTTGGACAACGGTGATAGAAAGATTGATCATCTATGGTTTCTGACAAATAAGGTGGTGGCTTGTATAGGGGCATCCTTGGATGCAACGCGATCCGATGCGAGCGGCAATATGCAACTGACCAACACACTATTTTAAGTTTCATCAGCCACATAAATTCCCACAAAAATAAACCTGTAAGAGAGGCCAGATAAATAAGATCTTTTTGGCCTGGAATATCTTTCTTTAATCTTTTTTACATCAACTTGTAACTGGCAAATTGCCATTTTTTTTATTTTCATGCCTGAATAAATGTACCTCCAATCTCCGGATGTCGTTGTTAAAAATCTTGGTGGTGTCACAGCAATCACCTTTCTGCTTTCCTGTCTGAAAGGCGTGCGTACTTGGTCATGAGTGCTAAGCTACATCAGTCATCAGATAAAAAGTATGCTAAACCGCGTTGTCTTGTACTCGGTGTCATAGAAAATCTGTGGAATGGAATTGCGTTTTCTTTACTTGGAGGAACTACACAACATTTGTACCGTTGGAACCAAATCTACCAATGATATCGCAAGTATTATATATTATTACGAAGCATCATATTTATATCGCAAGTGTATCTGTTTTAACTTGAGGGCATATATAGTATTACCTAGTGCTTCTGTTTTCCTTTCTTTCTTTCTTTTTCCTGAAAAGCGCCTTTGTGGCTTTGTGCTCTGCTGAAGTGCTGATAAGATTGTGAGCAAGGTTAGGCCATTTTCGACAGTATTTTATTAAAGATCATTTTTTTATGGAAAGATTTTTATCTCTTTAGATGCTGTATCAGAATCTCTTTACGGTTCTATTCAAAAGAAGTTTTTCCATATATTCTCTTCAGAAAAATATGTTTCTTCATACTTTTCATAAATTTTTTTGAATGGATGCTGTCGAAAACGGTGAGGAATGAAACAGGACCAAGGTAAGGATTAAAACCTGAATGAATCTCTTCCTGAACTAAGAGAGGGCGGCTTGGAAGACCTTCTTGGCCTGCCTCAGCGAGCATAGCCCGGAAGTAATTCATCTCATCCGTGGACCAAGGTCTAGGAATCTAGAAAAGAGAGTTATCGGCGGGCTCTCCCATAACACATATTATCGTAGATGATGAAAGTTCGGCTTCCTAGCGTACGGAATAAATTCTTTATTCCAAAGCCCTCTGTTTTAGCTTATACTAGCGGCACGCACCGATTCCTAGTGCTAGAACAGAAACTTCCCTGAACTCACCGATCGACTTGCCCGAGGCTTTCCTTACAACTAGATACAACTGGCCACCTTCGTGTTCGGGACCCACGTCGGGGCAGAGTCAGTCTCTCGTTCTGTCGATTAAGCAGTTCGATACCCATCAGCAGCAAAGGAAGAGGCAGGCGGCAATAAAAAAGGTAGTCTATCCATTCTGGCGTTCTAGGCTAAAAGCTCAATCCGGTAAACCTACCTTATTGGTTAGAGAAATTGTATTCTATCTGGGACGAGTGGGTGAATCATGTAGTTCTGCCAGCTCCAAAAAAATATAAAGAAGAAAATGTAACGAAAAGAAAATGATTAGAGGTGGTCTTGAACAGATAACTATTACGCGTCCATAGTGGCAGTCACAGTCGTGAAACGAAAATGGTGACACCTTCTGTCAGCTCGATGCACCCGGCCGTGCCACTCACCTCTCTCACCCTACCCGGATTGGCCGTGGCGCCATCCGGTGGAAGCTGACGCATAGCTGGAGCGAGCCTTTGGCCGCCGGCCGCCGCCGTTCGCCGGAGAACACCGCCCAGGCTCGCCGTGGTGTGCACCGATCCACCGTGCGTCTGATCATCAGACCAGTCGCCGGCGACCACATCAACTACCACAGATTGCCGCTTTTTGCATTACATCCGGAGAGGCTGAGAGCGGCTAGCACGTGTGGTACGTTTTTTTTTTTTGGAACGAAAAAGCATGAGCACTGTATCAGATCTTTTTGATTTGCGGTTTGGTTTAGTTTTATCCAGTTAAGCCAAATTTTATTGCTTTTATACAGACTATTTAGTGTTACATTTTAAAAGAATTTAAAAGATTTTATGGATTTTACTCGATGATCGATCTAAAAAAAAATATTTTAAATATTTTTTACCCTTTTTCTTACCTCCTTTTCAAAATTCTCAACTTTTGGTTCAACCAAAACAGATCAAAAAACAGAATAGCGAATCAAAGAGAACCTAAAAAAATTAGCATTGTGCACTATACAAAAAGAGAGAGAATAGAAGAGAGAGGGTAGCCGCTAAAACTTGCGTACATTTTCTCTGAACGAAAACTATATTAAATGAAGGTAGTACTGTGTACACTATATATAAGTAGAGAAAGGATAGAGGAAAGAGAGGGTAGGTGTGAGTGTGACATGAAGCCACCAAACTAAAAGGATCAATCTAATTGTTGATTACGGGTGTAACAACGCGTTTCAAAGGTTAGGATAACCTCTTAAACTTTAGTGGTCAGATGGATTGAATTTGTGTAGAGCTAGCCCGTTGAAACTGGTAGTATATATCTGTTCCTCTTCCTTCAAATGTTTTGAGCTACGTACATAGATGATAGTTTCATTGAAACCTCGCCTCTTGTAGATACACTCTTCATTGGTTCACCGGTGCTTGCATGTGTCCACCAAACACACAAGTAGTGCGTAAGGGCAGGGCATTCACGGATGTGCGTACGTTTAGCTTTCTGGCTTTAAAAAAAGGCGCTTTCCGTCAACCTGTCACCCAAATATATGATTCCCATGGAGCACAAAACGCAAAGCAGCTAAGGCCACCTCCCGCACAAGACGGGCGATCGAAAGCTACGCCACTGGAGCGAGATCGATCGATCGATCGATACAGCACGGAGGGAGACCAAGAAAAAGAGACGGATAAATTAACCTCGCGCCGTCGTCTCATCGATCGTCCTGGGCTCGTGGCCGTACGGCGCGTGACTATCGCTAGCTAGCTCCGAGAAGCCATCGCCATCCATGGAGAAAAAAGAAATTAAACACGAGGAGGAGGAGGAGGAGGAGGAGGAGGAGACGAAATGTTCCATGGCTGCCGGACGCCGCCGCCGCCGCCCCGTAACTTGCAAGCTAGCTATGCGACGGCGGAGGGAATCAAGCGGCGGAAGGGGAGACGGGGACGTACGGAGCCGTGTCGTCGTCGGCGACGAATTCATGGCCGTATGGTTGCTTGCAAGCCATGCCACCGCGGCGAGCGAGTCGCCGTCGCCGAAAGCTACGTACTTCTAGCTACATGCAGCAGATCAGATCACTGATCATCCGCAGAGACAAACGCAGGATCGTTCATGGTAACAAACAGAGCTAGAGAAGGGAGAAGAGATTGTGTCCTGCTGCCGCCGCTCGATCGGCTGGTGATGCTTTGTACTCTTTGTCGAGTGTCGATGTGCATGAGCCATGCATCCGGGTGTATGTGCTACTGCTTAATTAGCTGTGGACGTACAGAATCACTTTTCCTTTGGGTCCTTGGGAGGCACGCGCTAGCTACTGCTCTGGTCGCTTTTTTGCTTCGGCAGCATTGAAATGCTTGCCTAATTACTGCTAATTGTTGTGTCGTCACGCGCCTAAAGATGAATTATTGATCGACCCTATAGCAAAAAGGTCACTAAATAGTAATTCAAAGAACTAAATACAATGCTTGCGTCCAGGTGCGCTTAAGAAAAGAGAGCATTGTCATATCATTAAACACATGCATGATGCGAATAAAATAGGTGTAATTAAACACCACCCTAATTTACCATTTCAAAGAGCGACAATTTCCCATTTATGTCGCTGACATGCGGCTTCAGGGTCTACTTATCAGTGACATGCATAAATGTAAATTGAAAATCGATAGATATTAATGTTTGAAAATAATAAATACAGAAATATCCAAACATCCATACCGACTTAAGCATCTCCCTCTCCTCGAAACACTTGCGGAAGCATGAATGAAACATACTCCCTCCGTTCCAAAATATAATACGTATTTTGACCGGAGAAAAGTCAAACTTAGTAAATTTTGATCATAAATAAGTTAAATAATATGCGTCGTTAGTATATCAAAGTTGTATCAAATTATTCATATTTCAAAGTGCTTTTTAATAAAATATTATATTGTAACAATTTATAATATATAATAGAGGAATATAACAGTTAAACTCTACCTTTAAATAATTTTGTAGAGTCAAAATACGTCTTATATTTTGTAACAAGGGAGTAGATGTCAAAATAAATCAGTTTTCTTGGTCTAAGCATTTCTCTAAGCACACCGGGCCTACCGGAAGGGCGTGCAGTGCCACTGTCGAGTGGGTCCAATGCGATGCCAACCGCCGGGCCCGCACCAGCAACCGCCGTCCTATCGTAGCGCCGTGCCGCCTCAAATACCAACACGACGAGTCGACGACCACCACTCCACTCTCCCCTCTCCACTCCACTCGCTCCGAGCATCCGATACTACGACCACTACCGCTCCAGCGTGTGTCGCGTCGCGTGCCCGTCGGCGCCGCCATGCCGCTCTCGGCGGCCGCCGTCATCAAGCCGCTGCCGCGCACGCTCTCCATCGCGGCGGCGGCCGCGGCGACGGCCACCACGTCTCTCCTCATCATCACCGTCGTCGTCTCCCGCGCGCGCTCCCACCCCGCCGCGCCTCCCCCGTCCACCAGCGCCTCCACCACGGCGGCGCTGCCCCCGGCTTCCGCCCCCTCGCCGCTCCCGGACTCGGCGGACCCGCACCCACACCCGCCGCCGCCGCCCGTCCCGCCCTGCCCGCCCAACGCCTCCCAAAGCGTCCCTTGCCACGAGGACCCCTCCGGCGAGCGCAACTGCCCGCCGCCCCGCCGCCTCCTCCTCCCCACCCGCCAAAGGACCCGCCTCCACACCCGCCGCATCCCCGCACCCTCCGCCGCCGCCGCCCTGCCGCGTCCCGCCGCCGCCCGGGTACCTCCCGCCCCCGCCGTGGCCCGCGCGGCAGGACCGCGTGCGGTTCGCGAACACGGAGCTCCCTCTGCTCCCCGCTGCCAAGGCAGACATTGCCTTGGACCCTGTGGACTCCAGCAGGCAGTGGCTGGTGTTTCCCAAGGGGGTGGAGACTTACGTCGAGCAGCTTGAGCGCATGATACCACTCCGCGGTGGCGCTGTGCGCACCGCGCTTGACGTCGGGTGCGGGGTGAGTTCCCAGTTTTTTTAAAAAAAAATGCTCCTTTTTTCCTTTTAATCTGTAATAACGTTTTTTTGAAGAATTCTCAACCGTGAATAGTTTGTGGTTAAAATTTGATTACTGCATGGTGAACGGTTAAAAGTGGATTACTGTGGTGAATGGTTAAAAGTTCATTACTGCGTGGTGAATGGTTAAAGTTTATAGCTGAATATTGACTGGTTACATGCGATGCCTGTCTTTGTGCCTGTGGCAGGTTGCGAGCTTTGGGAGCTACCTGTTGAACTATGGCATCCTGACCATGTCTATTGCTCCGAGGGACAGGCATGAAGCACAGGTCCAGTTCGCCTTGGAGCGTGGCCTGCCTGCTATGATCGGAGTGCTTGGTGCTCACAGGCTGCCATACCCGTCAAGAGCCTTCGACATGGTTCACTCTGCAGGATGCCTTGCTCCATGGACTGCTCATGGTAGGACATGCAAGAAAGTTACACTATCCATGACGAAGCATATGTCTTGGTCACTAAACCTGTCTTTGTATCTAGTGATTGCGCATATCAGTAGTTTCCTGAAAGTTCAAATTTCTGCTAGCATATGTTTCAGTCAGTGAGCAGAGCTGTTGCAGATACGTTGATGTCAAGTACTAACGCATGTTGGGGTGCTTTTGTTCTCATTCACCTATAGCTGATTCCAGATGGGCGCTATATGCTGGAAGTTGACCGTCTTCTCCATCCTGGTGGCTATTGGGTTTTCTCTAGGCCACCTCTCAACTGGAAATCACCAAGCAATTGTTTAAACCAAACAGCCAAGGACCTTCAATTTCAAGACGGGCAATTAGCTATGGAAGATATGGCGAAGAAACTATGTTGGACAAAGGTTGCAGAGGAGGGGGCAATTGCTGTCTGGGGAAAGCCTAAAAATCATCTGCAGTGTGCACAAGAAGCTAAGCTTTTGAGTTCCCCACCGTGCTGTACAGAATATGACCCAGATAGTGCTTGGTAAGGTTTGACTTGCGCCTTGTACATGTACTTGTCCAAGCATGTTTTGGGATGAAGCATTATGGTGGGAAATTTTGTTTTCTATTATTTGATGGTAATACCATGACATCATCTGCATATTTCCTTATCATCTATGGCTTCCAAAAACCATCGTGTAGCTGTTAAGGTTATTTATCTATATTAGTTAGATTCTAGTATATGAAGCATGCCAATAGTGTCAACAGTACAAATAAAATAAAGTTACTCAAGTTACCATCCAAGTAACAGTTTGATTGTAGCAGCAATATAACCAATAAACTTACTGCCAAACAGGAAAAAAAGGGCAATGGTTAAGTCATTGGGTATACAACTCCTTTTATTCAAATAAATACAACGACCGAGGTGGCCCGCGGAGCGGCTAGATTTGTTTTGGTATATAGTGTTTATCTCTGACTCATAATTTATCTCTAACATATCAGATCGGATTTAGAGTTTATCTCTAATATATTATATCAACTTTAGTATTTTAATATGAATTTCTAATATTTTCTTTTAATATAAGCCGCATAGATCTTTTATTTTTTTCTTTGGTTAATCTATCCCATTATAATTTGGTCCCACAGTTGATTGAACGGATAAAATAACCATATTATATCATCTTTAGTATTTAATCCAAATTTCTAATATTCTTCTTTTAATCTAAGCCATTATAATCCGGCCCCAAAAATCAACGGCATAGATCTTTTATTTTTTTCTTGATTTATGTGAGAATTTCTTTGATTGATCTTGGCCGTTATAATTTGGTCCCACCGTTGATCGAACGGCTAAAATAATTTCGATGATGTGGACGAACATGGTGGCTTCTTTTTCCCCTCCTTTATATATATAATAGATAGATAGATAGATTTGTCAAATATGACAATCTCACGAAGGATGAATGGACTTTTGCTATATTACAGGTATGTAAATATTTCAATGTGTATGACTTGCCTTCCAAGAGTGGAACATCTTAGTGATATGGCTGGTGGTGCTGTGGAGAAGTGGCCTCAAAGACTCACTGCAGCGCCACCAAGGATAGCCAATGGTGAAATGAAGGGGATGTCCAATCAGACATACAGAGTTGACAATTTAATTTGGAAGAAGCGAGTTGATTTCTATGGAACATATCTAAAAGATGTATCTGTTGGGAGTTACAGAAATGTCATGGACATGAATGCTGGAGTTGGTGGTTTTGCTGCCTCTATGTCCAAATATCCTGTTTGGGTCATGAATGTGGTTCCTGCAAATATAACTGATAACACTCTAGCTATCATCTATGAGCGTGGCCTGATAGGAACATATATGGACTGGTAATGTTACATAGCAGATATTTTCTTGTAATAAGTACTGTTTCTGTTTTTCCTGTAAGATGTAGAAAACAACTTAGTCCCTATCTTGAACCATTGATTTCATGTCAGGTGCGAGGCTTTCTCTACTTATCCACGCACATATGATCTGATACATGCTAACGGAGTACTCAGCTTGTATATTGACAAGTAAGTGTCTCCCCATTATTCACTTTACTAATTTGTGCTAATTTGGTTATATAAATGCATTTTTAATTTGGTTATATAAGAATTCTGTTTCACTTAGTCTGATACTTCCTAATTGTACTGCAAAATAACTACTCACTGTCAGTCTGTCTATCATATGGCTCATTTATTAATTTGTTAGTGCCTAGTCTACTTAAACAACAAGCAGTACCCACCACACTGATCATTTGGACGCCGTCTTACTGGATTTGCTTTCTGAAGGCAATGTACTAGCATGGAAAGGGCACATAGGCAATGCTTGAATCCCTTAATTCTTAAAAAGAGAGGTTATGCTGCTTTTTCTTCTTTTTTTTTTTTGAGGGGAGTATGTTTCTCCATCAACACAACACCCGGAGAAAATGCTTACACAAATTAAGAACACGAGCGATCCTTAGTTCAAAATAGTTACCACGCAGTGAAAGATGCTCCAGTTCGTTGCTCCATCTTGACACTAAACTATCTTCAGGTGTGGCCTTCTTGGTATCCTGCTTGAGATGGATCGCATTCTGCGTCCAGGGGGCGCTGCGATAATTCGAGATAGAGCTGATGTCCTTCTTAAAGCAAAGGAGGCTGCAGATCAGCTTCAGTGGAATAGCCGAATTGCCGATACTGAAAATGGGGCCTTGGATCCTGAGAAGCTTCTTGTCGTTGATAACTCTCTCCCACTCCCTGTCCCTGGGAGCTAAAGCAAGCAGCAAAGAACTGATGGGACCAGTTAATACTATGCTATGAGAAATTCCACCTCCTCTCTCATCTTCAGAATAGCGGACTAGGGTCTTATTACTTGTACAGAAGAGGAGTATTGGGCGAGGCAACACTTAAGTTACATACCCTGATAGGCAGATACTACAATAAACACGTTTGAGTTATTGACTCCAGTAAGAAAACCGTGCTTCTTTCCAACATGGTGATGGATGTGTAGATGCATCCAAGCTCGATCTGTGAGTTGTAGAGATGCATTTTCTGTATATTTGTACAGCTATACTATGTATTTTTTTGGGGGTCAAAAGTCATGTATATGAGACGAGATGCTCAATGCCATGGTCCGTGAAGGAATCTACAGCTTCTGTATCATATGGAGTAGCATATTTAGCATCCAGTGTAAGAGAGACCTACGATAGGATTGCTATTATTTTTTGGTTCCCCCAAGTTCAGAATGAGTATGTATGGACATGTTCATAACGTTGTGGGCGGAGGTGCCCTTGCCGCCTTGCTATGCTGATGGTCGAGAGTAGCGTCAGAGGACGATTGGATACTCCGGTGCTCCAACTGAGCTTGATCATTTCTGATGATGCTTCAGAGTATGAACTCACGCCTGACAGTCCACAGCGCCGTAAAATCATTAGCCATGCCACCGTAATCAAATCCAGTCATTATCCATGACACGGGATATTGGGCCTGCTTTCAATGGTCTGTCACGGCCGATTCTTAATGGGCCTCGCCCAGCAGGCCCGGCCCAAACAAGCGGGATATCGAGCAAAGCGAGTGGCAGGAGGCGGGCGGCGGCATCGTGTGGATGTGGCCTCCGCTGCTCGGCGGCCAACCCGTCCGGATAGATAGCCGATGGCCCGCCTCCCGCACCACTCCTCCTCCCCCACTCATCCGCCGCCTCTCCCTCCCCCACCCCGCCCATGGCGACGGTCACGATGGCTGCGGCCACCACCTCCTGCTCCGCGCGCCTCCTCAGGCCCGTCGCCGCGGCCAGCTCCGCTCCGCCGCCCAGGCGGCCGAGGCCCTCCAGGCAGCTCCCGGGACTCGTCGCGACGGCGGCGGCGGCGGCCGTGGCGGCCGCGCCGCTCCCGGCGCTGGCGGAGCAGATGGAGAAGGCGGCGCTGTTCGACTTCAACCTGACGCTCCCGGCGATCGCCATCGAGTTCCTGCTGCTCATGGTGGCGCTCGACAAGCTCTACTTCACGCCGCTGGGGAGGTTCATGGACGAGCGGGACGCCAAGATCCGGGCCGAGCTCGGCGATGTGAAGGACGCCTCCGAGGAGGTGCGGCAGCTGGAGGAGCAGGCCGCCGCCGTCATGAAGGCCGCGCGCGCCGAGATCGCCGCCGCGCTCAACAAGATGAAGAAGGAGACGACCAAGGAGCTGGAGGCCAAGCTGGAGGAGGGCCGCCGCCGCGTCGAGGCCGAGCTCGTCGAGGCGCTCGCCAACCTCGAGGCGCAGAAGGAGGAGGCCGTCAAGGCCCTCGACGCCCAGATCGCCTCCCTCAGCGACGAGATCGTCAAGAAGGTGCTCCCCACCGCGTGACAGCCGCCGCGCCGCCCTTCTTGCCCGTTTCTCGTTCCAGCTTCCAGTTCTTGACGAATTCTGTCTGTGTGTATACGCCCTGGACCTCATAAACATGTAATCGAATGACATTCTGTGATCAAGTATAAATGAACCATCCTTTTTTGTAGAAATTGGAATGGACTAGGCTATTAACCAAGCCTGGATGGTGCTTTGATTCCCAAATGATCTCTGTAGGAAAAAAAAGGTGCGGTTTTTATTAATTTGTAAAATGGTTGCAGAAATCATGTGGGTCACAATGGGGGTGATTTGTTCTGCATCAATTAGTCTCAGACTCTCAGTGATAGCAGTTTTTTTTTTTTTCTGATGTATGCTTTTATCCGTGAAATGATTAGCAGGTTCACATATGTAGATTGTTACTTTGATCTTAGTGATCTCAATGTTGAATGTCACGTATTTGCTCCAGAAGGAGTATTAGGATCTTCTGGGATGATATCCTGGAAGTCGGTCACCATGTTATAATATTTTCCTTGATAGCATATATTACTTTACGGAGTAAAGTTAAACAAAAAAAAACAGAGTCAAGAGAAACTAATGTGGTGTCACTGGATTTGCTGCAATTGTCAAGTGGATGAGTTTGATCGGCTTGAAGATGGACATATGAAGATGCCAAGTAATAATGCAGATGGTACACTTATTTTACATTGCTTGAATCCTCTATTTTCTGCTCTCTAATGCTCATGCCATTTAAAAGTTTGAGCTCTGCTTCCGCTGCTTGCCTGCTTTACCTAATTTTTAGCCCAAGGCTTTGGTAGGCGAAACCGCCAAAGGCTCTTATGGGAGAGTGTATTACACTGATCATGATATTGGGACAAAATTGGCAATGAAATAGTGAATTTGATTCTACTGAAAAGGAACCAGCATCAGAATTCTTGGCCTCATTTTTTTTTAAAAAATAAAAACTTGACCTAGGTTGAGTCCAGGATGTTGAGCAATGGCGTCGCCATCCTGAAGTCGAGTCTAAGAGTAGGTTCTAAGAGTAGATTTCGACGAGTGATGTCCTAGATGTTGAGTAGTTGTATCGCCGTCCAGAAATCGAAGCGGAAGGTAGAGCATGGGTTGTTGAGTAGTTGTGTCGTCATCTTATGCATGCTTAGTAAGTGTTGCGCATATCGTAGGAGTGTCCGAATGCGTCAGCAAGTTAGAGTTAAGATGTCAAGATTAGGGGGAGATTGTTAGATATAATCTTGATATCTACTAGAAGATTGTAGAAGGAGTAGCTAGTTGATAGCTATATAGGGATGCTAGAAGCATCTAGAGCTACTAGTTCATAGATGAACTAGATATTAGAAACATCTAGCTATTACTAGGACTAAAATATTAATAGTTAGATGTAGAATGTTCTAGATATATAGGCTTAGCTTAGCCTATAAATAGAACACGTAGAATCACTTGTAAGCCAAGCATGAGGACTAGTTCAAGTACAATATAGTGAGTCTCAATTGCTTCCTAAGTGAACATTAGTGTGAGATCTTGTGAGAGTTTGCCTGCTGTTTGTGTGAGCTCCTGGGCCAACACTGTTAATTATTTGATTCAAAAGATAAGAACATCGTGCACTGTTGTTTGGTGATGGGGCATATACATGGTTAATAGAAGTTGTGACATTTCAATCCACAATGAATTGGTTTCCTTCTTTTGGGAAATGGTTGCTCCGAATATGAAGCTACTAAGTCTTAAATAATTTAAATTGACAAATTTTGCTTCTTCCCCAAGCACAATCTCTAAAACGTAAGTTATTGCAGTTTTTCACTTGGGTTCAAAAGTAAAATGGAAGATTAAAATAGGAAGGAAGGAAAGAAGAAAGAAAGAATTGCATTTGTATCCAAACCGATAAGAAGTTTAGGAACATATTTACATTATATGATGTATTTATTTATTCTTAGAACTTGACTTCCATAGGCGACCTGTCCTTCATGGTGATAATTGGTGGTGAGGGCATGCTGCTGCTTTCCTAAAACATGTCAATGTACACCCAGAAGTTGTTCGAAAAGGTCATGTTAGCCAGGTAAATCAGCACATCAAATACATCAACTTCATCATTAAATTTGTTGTGATCAATCTAAGGCATAAAGGCGGCCTATTTTGTTGTCGTCCAACATGATCTGAAAACAGTAGCCATTGTGGCCAAACGTGCCGTCCGTCGCAGCCGGTTGCTTGCTTCCTTCGTGGGCGTCCTCGGCATTGTTGCCTCGAGTGTGGAGCCGGGAGAAGAAGGCAAGAAGCTAAGAACCAAGAAGAAGCGGAGGGAAGAGGAAGATGGAAGAAATACAACTATCTGGGCTTTCGGGAGGGGAAACCCGAATAATAGGCGAAATAACGAAACCTGATCCACTGAATGGGTCTGGGCCGACTCTAGAGCTTCTGGGCTCTCAGTTATATAGAGAAAATTGTGAAGCTCACATACATCACTTATGGTCCATTTATCGGGTATAAAAAGTATTTAAGGGAGCCACTCCCCATTCAACCTATACTAATAAAGTATTTATCGAGCCATGCCTACCACCCACCTTCCTTGGGCCTTGCCTAGGCCTTTCCCTCGGCCCGTGGGCCGGCATGGTTCGCCACCCACCTTCCTAGGGTCGTGCCTGGGCTTGGTCTAAATCGGGCCGTGCCTAACCGGGCTCGGGCTGTGCCAAGCCAGGCTGCCCATATCGGGCCCGGGCCATGCCAGGCCAGGCCGCCCGTTTGGCCATCTATAAGTATCACCGCCCGCCATGGCCTGTCCGGTGTCTAGTCATTGGCATTCATGGGATATCCCTCAAGAAGAGAGGAGGGCACGGCACGACCTCCCTTTGGGCCTTGGCCTCAGCGAGTGGGCCAGCACGGCACGGCCTCCCTTTGGGTTGTGCCTGAGCCTTTGCCTTGGCCCGTGGGCCAGCATGGCCCGTCACCCACCTTCCTCGGGTCGTGCCTGGGCCTTTACCTCGGCCCGTGGGCCGGCATGGCCCGCCACCCACCTTCCTCAGGTCGTGTCGGGCCTGGTCTAAATCGGGCCATGCCTAATTGGGCCCAGGCTGTGCCAAGCTAAGACGCCCGTACCGGGCCCGGGCCGTGCCAGGCCAGGTTGCCCATTTGGCCATCTATAAGTATCACTGCTCGCCATGGCCGGTCTGGTGTCTAGTCATTGGCATTCATGGGATATCCCTCAAGAGGAGAGGAGGAAGGTGATTAGGTAGTTAGGTAGGAGTAGGTGTTGTCAAAATTCCAAAAAGAAGAATTGTTGCATATGCAAATGCAAGAAACCAGTGGACAGTGGGTAGAGAATGTATCCTTGAATGGTTATAAATCCATACCCAATGGACTTGGATCGGAGAGCCGTTCAAGCAATGAGAGATGTAGAGATTAAATCGGAGTACGAAGTAAGGCACAAGTTACCACAAATAAAAATAAGGACTTCTATGTTGGTGCAAGCAAGTCGGGTGTAGACTCCACAAATCTTTGAACCCTTTCAAATTGTTTATGAAAGGTCTATGTTATCGTATGCATAATTGATGGGGGATGGTAATGCATATATTATTTCTATTAAATCTCTTGATGACCCTAACATTATTGAAGATGAGTACATGGTAGATGGTTCTTTCAAAGATGACAACTATATGTAGCCGTCAGCAATTTGAACGGTGTGGTATATTGTGTTGTGATGCAATTAAAATTCTTGAATTAAGAGATATTAAGCAACTTGTCGGCACCCGATTTACAAGATCGGATTCCACCTGCGTAAACCTGTACTAGTCCCAAGGATCATGGCTAGTACACACAGATATACAGAAACGGAACAGTGCCAACGATTTTATTATTACAAACGGAACATAGTCCAGTACAAGCACATACAACGGCTCGCAGGCCGCAAATCAGAGTACACAACGATACAAACCTAATACAACATCTAGAATTTTATTCATCCCACAGGCACGAAGGCTGTAGGAACGCGTAACCCTAATATATCTTCATACTCTTCGTCGGAGAACGCCTCCTCGACGTAATCCGGGTCCTCCTCCTCGGACGACGGGCCATACTCAGATGGACCAGCTGTTGAAGTTTTGAAAAGGGAGAGGAGAAAAGGAGGGTGAGTACAAATTGTACTCGCAAGTCCGAATTATGCAAGTCTTGTTCAACAAGGAAGGCTTAGGATATTTTGCGGAAAGGCATTTATTAGCCTAGTTTTGACAAAGCAATTTAGAAACAATAAATCTTAATCACTTTCTTTGGGCTCTTCTCAAACGGTTCTCGCCACTTGGCCTCAGTGCCATAGCGAGAACAAAATCCTTTCTTCTTTTCTTTTCTCAAAACGGCTAGGTCCATTCCGCGCGACACTTTCCGGTAGGCCGTCACCCAATCCGGAATATCGCCGGTGGCACCTAGCTCAAACGAAATCCTTCTCAAAACCTTACTCATCTCAAATCCTTTCTTTAAAAACCCTTTTTCTAAATTTGTTTTAAAATGAAGAAACTACCATATAATCAGTCCCTTTGCACGCTCATAACCGCGAGCACGGCTATCATGACAGTTTTAACTCTGCAGAGTGGGTACGCCTTATCCTCGAGAGGCTACGCACCCAGACGATGTTTCGCCACAAGACCATCAACCACGAGGGCCAACGATCGGGCCCGTCCCATTCCGGGGCTCGAGGTCGTACTGTAATGGCTCAGTTCATAGGATCATAGGATGAGCAGTCCTTAGACTAGGGGAGATTTGATAATTTTAGCCCAGTTTCAAAACATGGTGCCCTCTGCACCAACCGACAAAATATCTCCCTAGTCGGAAAGATTTTGGGGTAAGAGGAAAATCATTTCCTACTCAGCATCACCCTTGATGCGCTATCTATAAATCACCCTTTTCCAACCATTCCTCAAAACATTCACCTTTCACACAAATGATTGAATCATTCCGCATAAATGATTTTAAGCATTTATCCTACCACAATCAAAGCATATAAATAAGAGCAATTCATATTTTAGCCTTAGGTTTAATCCTACCATATTTCTTACCTTTCTATTCGGTCCTGATAACTAAGTCTAGGAAATACGGCGTTGATCTTTTAAACTAGCATGCATATTTTCAAGTCTAATAAACATTTTCTAAATAACCGAAAATGGCTTCTCAATATGATCAAAGGGGGACTTGCCTTGATCGGTTCCGGGGAAAACGAAGGGGACGTCGTCGATCGGGTCTTCGGGGGCTTGGCCTCCTAAACGCGCACACACATATGCAAAGCAATACATCACACATAAGAAGGGTATTTCATGACTTGCTGTTTTTTAAATAATGGGACATGCAGCAACTTTTAATGCATTTTTGTTTAGAAGCAATATTATGCCAAATGACTTGTGCACACATGAAATGATGCCCTTACTAAACCATGAATACTTATAACAAATGCATGCTGCATGGATGACATGGAAATCAATATTTTGTAGAGTCCAGGGACTGCTAAAGCATTTTCTTTTTATTTAAAAGAAATATTACGGCCACTTCTAAAATGCACATGAAATAATGCACCTAGAGCTAGTTATTTAGCCAACAAAGGATGATTCATGCATGACATGCATATGTAAAATTTTGCTACTGTCCATAAATCAATAAAGTACTTCTCTGAATTTTTATAGAATTTTCACAGCACAAAAGCTAATTTTAACTAAAGGTTTTAAGATACTACACAATGGTTTAACCAGAAATCAGAAAAGAATTAAAAGAAAAGGGGGTCTCGGTACTGGGCCGGCTCGACCGACGGCCCAACCACGCAACGCGCTCGGCACCGCGCGCCGGCGAGAGCGCAGGAGCTTGAGCGAGCTGACTGGAGGGCCCCACCGGTCGGTCGCACCACAGAGGCAGAAGGGGCAAACAAAACAGAGGGGGTTTCCCGGCGGCGGCGGCGATTCCGGCCACCTCTGATCAATTAAACGTGCCGGAAGCACTAATGGGTCTAGGAGAACTGTTAAGCGAGCTCACCGGGGAGTAGGGAGTGACCAGGCGGCGTGGCGACAGCGGCGAGGTCACGGGCACTTGGAGCGACACCGGGGCGAACACGGCCGAACGGCTCCTCTTCACCGGGCGCGAGCTCCACGGGATGATCTGCGCCAATTACGCGGTGAGGATGGCGCGGAGAAAACAGGGCGGAACAATGGAGGAAACGATGGCGACGCGGAGAGGGATGGCGACGCACCGGCTCGGGGTGAAGGGCAATGCAGCGGCGAAAAGCAGAGAGCAAGGGGGAGCAGTTCCCCACTTATAGGCGAGATTCGCCCGGAACGTATTCAATGCGACACGCGGGGTTGGCGGTCGCCGGCGTCGATTCTAGCCGGTGCCGTGAAGTGAATGCGTCGAGGCGGTTAGGCCGGCGATAGGACAAGAAAGGGTAGGGGACGGAGAGGGGTCCGGCGGAAGAGTGAAGGGGCAAGAGATTTCATGGGAAGACGAGCTGGCGAGGCCCCGGGAGAGAGGAGAGAGGGACACAGCGGCGGCGACTGGCGGAGACGGGCGTGGCGCGGGGAAGAAGAAAACAGGGGAAGAGGAGAGACGCCGACAAGGGCTGGCTTGTTGCAAGGCCATGGCTGGCCCAGCAGACGGCTGACGATGACGGGCGGCAGGCAGACGGCTGCGGCCCAACCGAGAGAGAGCGGGGAAAGGAGGGGAAGAGGGCGGAGTGGGCCGGCGCAGCTCTGGCCCAACCGGAGGGAAAAACGAAAGAAAAGGAGGGGTGGGGGCGGACCGGCCTGGGCCAAGAAGGGGGTTAAGGCCTTAAAATCTTTCTGATTTTCCAAATGTATATCTCTTTCAAATACTCTTTTTGAATACAATAATACTTAGGAAATAATACTTTAATTCCCAAAAATTTAATAACACCTTTCCAAAATTCCACATGGGATTTGCTTAAAGAAAATATTATAAGTTAACAATTTACTATAACCTTCCAAAATATTTTTACTTTGGAGATTTTAAATGCACCAGTTATTTCCAGGATGATGCATGAAATGATGATGCCATGATGCAATATAAATAAATGATTAACATTTTTAAATTATGCATTTTAAGAAATTAATTAACGTGCCAAATTGGGTTTAAAAATTTGGGATGTTACACAACTGCCTAATCATTATGTCTTAAAGCGATGGACTAGAGAAGCACGCAATGGAATAGTTGAAGATAATGCTCGAAGAAATGTTCTAGAAGATCCAAAGTTCAAAGCTACACGTTGCTACAAGTTTCTTTCGCACAAGGCTATTTTTTGGGCTTCTCGTGCAGTTAAGGACAAAGGAGAGCCTATACGCTTTGACTTGCTTCTTTGGAAGGGAACGATGCGGCGGGTGGAGAACAATGCATCGGGTGGAGGGAAGCATAAGCTTTGGTTTAGCCATACGATGTGCTTTGGACGGTGGATTTCCTTCCACTGTGCCTCTGACTTGGTTTAACTAAAGTCAGAGGAGACACTTCCTCCAGGATACGCATCCGACCCCTCCGGCATCGCCACGTCGCTGCCAAGCTCATCCCCTACGTCACCGCCTGTCGGTGTCTAGGAAACGCGCCCCTAAAGGGCAGCGGGTCCACGGACCGGCAGACGAATTTGTAGTTGGTGTGAGGCCCAACGACCACCCTTCTCAAGCGGCGGCGGCGCCGAGCTCGGGGGCTCGAGCACGCGGTCTTCCCGGACAGGGCCTGGTGCGATTTGGCGATCCGGGTACAGATCCTTCGTACGGTGAGGAGAAGAGGGAAAGGGAGAGAAATCAATACAAACCGTGATGACACAAGCGATTTACCCTGGTTTGAGCCCCCACTGCCGGGTAATAGCTCTACTCCAGCCTTGTTGATTATATGGTGGAAAACAGTACAGAGGTGCCGAGACCGGGCTTGAAGGCACCTATCCCGAGCTTACAAGGTTGGTGACTAAGGACTTATATGGCTACTGCTAAGGAAGCTTCGGATGCGTGTGTTGCTTGGGTGGCTTGTATCACTCTGGATTGCTTGGCCGATGGAAGATCAGATGCCCCTTCTCGTAGGGCAGTTCCTCCTTTTATAGGCGCGGCGGGTCGCCCGGAGCTGATGCGACGGGCCCCGCACCCGTCTCTGCTTTAGTAGTGGTGCCATTGTCTCATTCCGGGGTTGTCTGGTCTGGAGCCTGCAGGGAGAAACTGGTCAGGTTAGTACTGGACACGTGTTCGTCTAGGAGTGCCTATACGGGGGAGAAACCTTCTTTAGTGAGAAAGCACTTTCCCTTTATCTCCAATATAGCATTGACTGGATCGAGCCAGCCTCGCGCCACCCGTTGGGGGCGTCGCGTAGCGTAACAACCGCTGCCGCCTACCTAAGGGAGCAAACGACAAGACGAGCTGCCCGCACGTGCCTCCCCGGGCTGCGGATCCCCGGGGAGACACATTTCTTCCCAGTCAAGGCTAGGGAAAGTGCGGTGGGACATGACAGTTGTCGCCACCTGCCTACGGATAGGCGGACTGCCCACGGGACCCTCCCCCCTGCTAGGGATAGCCCGGGAGGTGCGCCACGCTCCTGGTTGGGACCCCGGGAGGCGCGGTTGACCTGGTCAAGCCCGGGGGAGACCCTGGCGGGCTAGACGCTACCTTTAATACGGCCATGGGCGGCCTTTTGGACCTTCTGTACGTGCGGTGGGCCGGTACGGAATCGGCCCAAGGCCAGTCTCGGGATGGGCCGCTTACCAATCACCAACACCGCCCTTGGATTATTGCCATCCGCCGTCGATTCCTCGCCGCGGATCAAAAATCCTCGCGGGATTCATCTCCGACTGATGTTGTTCACCTCTGTCTGTAAATAGGCCTTCTTTGTCGCTCTACCTCCTCAACCCACCCCTCTCCGGCCACCCTCCCCTTCTTCCTTCACCGGAGCATCGCCGTAGTCAACCCCGAGTTTCCCCGCCGCCGCAACCTCGCCGCGCTGCCACCCCTAGCCGTCCCACACACTGCCAAGCACACTTTAGCCTCCCCACAACCCTAATCTCACTTCTCGAGCATTCCCTCCCCAACTCCGGGCGTCCCTCACTGTCGACGACCTTCCTCCCGCCGGATCCATCCCCAATTCACCCCTTTCCCTGCCACGGGCCTATGTGTTAGCCCCCGCGTGCGCACCTGCCTGTGTACTCATGGGCTCGGCCCAATTCCTCTGCAATCCATCACCATCCCTTTTCCTTTTCTATTTCCAGAAATATTAAATCAATTTACTCCAAATTCCAAATTACTTCAAAAAATTCATCAAAAATTCTGAAACATCTAGAATTCAGTCTAGTATTATATAAAAATTGAAAATGTCCCCTCTCTTATAGCAAAATTTTAAAATAAATACTTTTCCTTTTCTTTTGTATAAGAAAATGCTTTTAAAATTCATTTATATTTTCCAAGAAGCCAATAAAATCCATTTTTATTGTAAATACACTATTTCAAAATTATATTCACAATTTCCACCATTTATCATTAGTAATTTCTATTCTAAGGTTCCGACAATTCAAATCGGTGTCGGCGGAAGGATGGGTTGTGGAGGTGATGGTTTGTGGGGAGGAGGCACCAGCGCTCTTGACAGCGATTCATGGTGGTGCATGTCGCTCCAGCGAAACAACTACAAGGGAGGGGGGGAGGGGAGGGGAGGGGATGGTAGCTTCGCGGATCTATAGAGAACCCGAAGAGGACAAGGTGCATGGAGAAAGTGTCGAAAACGACATCAATTAATGACGATGGCATTGCCAAAGAGGATGTAGGGTGCATAGCGACGGTGCTCCCGTGCTATGCTTCATCTAAAATCCAACACAAAAAAACCATGTGAGTCTAATCTGCAGTGCTAGGTATGCTCTAGTAGCAGGTGAGATAGGAGAGATTTACCAAGGATTGACGACGAATTGGAGAAGAATCAATGGTGGCGCCAGTGATGGGTAAGGTGACTCTCGGGCAATGAAATCCGGCCTCTCCAGTGACCACCATCTAAGTGCAATTACAAAAATGGATTATTGGACTGGTGGGAAGATGTCCTTCAAAATTTTATGTCAGTAATTCACCACTTTTATTGTTATGCAGCCATGTTAATTTCATTAGTATTTCTGTTGGACATAAAAAAATAATGATAATGATAAAAAATATTAATTAATCCTGTGTTTATTTATTTATTTAATTGTGCGGATAATTATTCAATCCGATAAAGGACTCATAACCGGCCGGCCCTATCTCTGGTTCGTTTTCCAGCGACGACGCAGCGGTAGGGATGAGGGCTGGTTCCAGCGAGGCCATCACCGAACGCTAAGGAGTCGGGCATGCATGTGCATGATGAGACTGCACAGGCGCACCGGCCCTATATGCCAAGGGTGTCGGGCTGGTCTCATGAGCACGTCAAGGGTGTCGCCAAGGAAACCAAGGAAGCAGATGCGATTTGTTGCCGGCTCAGTATGCCGTGTGCCAACCTGACATGATTAGTTTTTTCAAATCACGAAGAGCTCGAGTAGTACAGCCAAGCCAAGGCTAATTGTAGATATGCATGCACGTTGGTACCTGCATGCCTTTGTGCAAAGAGAGAGCTATGAACAAGAACTATTGAAGCTTATGAGCTGATCAGTTGCAATATAGCTCGGATTTGCTGAGCTACCGTGGATGTTGCTACCAAGGGCACAGTTGCCGTGGAATCCGCTATAGAGAAGAGTGAAGCTCGAAGCCAATCGTTGTGCACGACGGTCGGTGCCCTACGTGGCAATGTGCACCATCACCTTCGTCAAGCAAAGAAAAGTGATCACCATCATACAAAATGATGTTTCATTTTGAGTGGAATCATGTTCCATTAGAGAGAATCATCCTCGAATAGTCGTGGCTGAAAACGAAGAAGCCCCGAAAGATATAACATGAAATAGCGAATTTTTCTTAGCGAAATTGTATTCCGCTAGGGAGAATCGTCCTTGAGCTCCCGTCCATGAAGTTTTCTTTAGCGGGATATCGTCCTGCTTGAGGAAATTGAAGATCGCCCGACAACGACTCCGTTAACAATCACAAGAGTCATCCGGTGGCCTTCTTCAACGACTCCGCCAACATTGACATAACCTACCATCACATCAACTTAAACGAGATACCGTTCAGGGATAAAAACCCCGCCTTGAAGGTGAACAAGACACTAAAGGCCAACGGTGTCGTGGACATCCCAATTCCATGGCGCTGACTAATCCTTCGATGATGAACATACACCCCGTTAAGGAGCTAATATGACGAAATTCAATCAAGTCCCACTTGGGTGAACGAAACCCCAAAGGCTAACGGTATCATGGAGATCCTAATTTCACGATGCCGACCCATTCTCCTCCGATGAACATCCCATCAAGGAGACATCAAACGAAACCCTGAAGGTGAACAAAACCCTGAGGACTCAACCACCCCTACATTGCTTCGACAAAATCTTCATCAATTACATCAACATTAACGGGATGTCGTCCCGTGACAAACACGGTCTTGAAGGAGAACAAAACCTAGAAGGCCGACGGTATCGTGGAGATCCTAATTCCATGATGCCGACCCATTCTCCTTCGACGAACATCCCATCAAGGAGACATCAAATGAAACCTCGAAGGTGAACAAAGCCCTGAGGACTCAACCTCTCCTACATTGCTTCGACCACATCTTCATCAATTACATCAACATTAATGGTATGCCGTCCCGTGACAAACATTGTCTCGAAGGAGAACAAAGCCGAGAAGGCTGACGGTATTGTGGAGGTCCCAATTCCACGTACGGTAGCGAACATCTCTCTTAATTACGTTTTGTTATGGAGGAGAAGCTCCAATAAACAACAAGAAGATGGTGATAAAGACCATCAACGTCCACATCCAATCCTAGACGTCACTACTGAAATTTCCTAAAATCGCGAGGGCCAGAAAATAAACGCGAGGGTATAGTTTTTTACTTTAAAATTTTCAATAAGAAATGTACTAAATGTTTTTTTTCCCGGGTGCTTCATAGGTGCACTAACAATAAGAAATGAGGACAACTAGAACTCAAGGAGGATGGGATGGGACCAGAGCTTGCAGTGGAAGCCTATCAAGTACCACTATAGATGGTTAAATGGACCGGGCACGGCTCGGTCAGGTGTGCTGTGCCTAGCCTTCGTTTTTTGTTTATCAACATGTATATTATAATATAACATGACACAACTATCATAAGAGAAAGTCTCCTACTGGTTAGTAGGTGTGGCGATAGACCTTCGGATGTCAAAAGGTCACAGGTTCAAAGCCTAGTGTCAACATTTTTACCTTCTATTTTCTCTATTTATTTAGTACAGATAGCCGATGGGCCTGTTAGTGCCTCGGTGACACATTTTTACCTTCTATTTTCTTTATTTATTTAGTACAGATAGCCCATGGGCCTGTTAGTGCCTTGGCACGGCACGGCCTACCTTTGGGCCTTTGCCTCGGCTAGTGGGCAAGCACGGCACGGCCTCCCTTCGCCTCGGGCCAATCAATTAATTTATTCCGCCTACCTAGGGCTACCTTAGCATTTTTTTTTTTGGTTTTTTACGTGTTTTATTGATTGGTGCAAGGGGTGACCAATCAATCAATTTATTCCGCCTGATGAAAACCTCGTGTGGCAAGTAAACCCTACAGCATAAAAGAATCCCCTCCGCTAAAAACAGTAAAACGCCCTCCGCTGGCCGAACTCATGCCAAAACACTCGGCCCATTCTAGCTACCACTTATTTTTACCATATTCGATCTAGGACCCATTGACATTTACTTTAAAATTTGAATTCAAACCTATTCACTGATTTCCCCCTTGTGGCCTTGCTGCTCGGCCTAGCCCACTCATCCCGGCCCATTTTTCCTTGTAAGCCTAGCCCAGCTCGGTCTCCTCCTTCTCCCTAGGCTCTCTCTCCGGCCAGCGCTCCTAGCACCAGCTCAGCTCTCACCACCTCCCACCTCTGGCTTCGGCCCGCACAGGGCCAGCCCAACCTGCTCTCTCTCTCTCTCTCTCTCTTCCGACACAAATTACGTCCACAATACCGTACGCGCGAATTTGTTACCTCAGCGACATTTTGCCCATTTTACCTTATTTTCCTACCATTTTATCTCCTTTTTTAGGTACTGAAGTGACATTTTTGCCCCTTGCCCATTGTCCAGCCAAAAAACATCAAATTAATTAACATGCTAGATAGTCCAAATGCGCCTTAAGTAACTGATTAGAGTAATTTGCACCATGAAAAAGGTTTGACGTGTGAAAATGTGACATACCCAAAATTAACCCATTTTAGCATAAATTTTTTTTGCAAAAATCATTCTTGAGCCCCTAGAAACCTCCCTTAATTTTCTAGGAATTTTCCAAAGCAATTCCTATTTTATCCCATTAAAGAAAACATCTCTTTTATTTTATCAAGGATTTTAATCCCATAAATATCAAATTTTATTCTACCATTAGGTTCTACTCATTTTTATGGAGTTTTAGAGACCAATTTAATATTTTTCCGAGCTCCCTACAATTTTCTATGAATTTCCAAAGCCTAAATCTATTTTCTGAAAATTCAGATAAACTCCTTCCTTTTTCAGAAATTCACAGTTTACGCGTTCCTCTTTTGGAAATACGCCTTCGTCGTGTCACCATTTCTTTCTCCCCGGTGATTAAGTGACAATGGACGGCCCAGATTCTTTCTTCCAGATCGGGTGCACCAGATTCTGCCACGTCATCGATCCTATACCGCTTCAGTTAAAATGATCCAACGGTGCACAGCTCGCACAGCACTGCCTCGCTAATGGGCCGACCCAGCTCAGCCCAGTTACCGGCTAGTTAACCCATTTCAGTTTTTCCATATTTCCCCAATTCCACATACAACTTTTCCATTTTATTTAAATACCAAATACCTTTCAAAAATTCTGAAACAATTTCCAAAAATCTAAAATTCATCCTAGTATTTTATAAAAATATAAAATGTCCCATTAAAATTTGAAAAATTCAAAAATAAAATGTTTTTCCTTCTCTTTTCATAGGAAAATGCTTTTAAATTTTTTTTTCAAAAATCCCAAAAATTTTAAATAAATATTTTATTCTAATATTTTATTTAAAATATATTTCCAAGATTTTCACTCTATATCTTCAACAATTTCCATCTCGAAACTCCGATAACTCTGTTGTCGTCGACCCCGATCTCTGAAAATTTGTTGATCCACACTTTTCTCACGTACACATGCATAAATTCTTGCTATCCGGAGATGTACAAAAATAATGTCAAAATCAACCCTCCACTTTATTCTATCCGGAATAATGCCAAAAAATCCCCATCACCATTTCCTCTTATAAAAGTTCACGGAGATTATCAAATCATACAAACCATCACCATCCTAGTCAACCCTAGCCTTTTTCCTAATTTTTTTTTAAAAAAATTTAATTTTTTTTTTAGAAAATTTATTTTCCTCGAAGATTTTATGCATTCATGCTCCATGCATTTTTCTTTTTCTTTTTATTAAATTCTCTCTCTATTTCTCTTCCTTCAACGTGTAGAAAACGAAATCATTGCTCCCAGAGCAGCCGAGCAGGAATATCAGGGCAATAGTGCAGACATCGAAGATCTAACCGAACCATGCAGGTTTCCTGTTCCCTAATATTGTGTTATGCATTTATTTTCTAGTTAATTAATTTTGTCCAAATTATTTAAAAGTATTTATGTTTGCATGTAGTCATAATCCCATTTAGAATATAGCTTTCCTATTAAGTCATAGGAAAACCCTAGGAATATAATCTAGCCATAGTAATGGCAAGGTCTCATATAAGCATATAGGATCTTGATTGTTGCATTTTTAATCTAGCTTTTGGTTGAGTTGGAAAGAAGTTGAGTTGTTGAGGTTTTAGTCGTGTTAAGGGTTGGAGTGTTGTTGGAGTTGTTAGAAGTTTAGCGTGAACAAACAATGGGAATGTGAGACGCATGGTGGGTCGCTCTAGTAGTGGACTAGAGGACACTTGTTTGGGGGCCGGTGGTTGGTTTGTTCATTGCTCATAACTGAATTATGTCATGATAGGAAAGATACAAATTTCCGTACAAACCGTATTACTGTTCATTTTACGAGTAAAGCTAAACAGATTTTGTAGAGTCGTTAAAAACAAATCATCGATGGACCATACTTCTGAGATATGAAGTTGTATCGCAGGGGTGATGCCTATTTTAAATATTGACATAAATTAGGTTAGAGGGTGTGGTTGTAAGGTTGTTGTTGGTCTGGTATTGAGTCAGTTTTGAAAGTCTGGTTTTTATCAATAAAATCTCTTTCAAAAATGTTTTAGAAAAGAATTGACAAAATATAGGATTTTTCTAAAAACTATTTTAAAAATATGCATTAAGTCTATATTTAAATATCCCTGTCATTTTCTGTTAAAACCTTGCATATAGTTAATAGGTTTGCATATGGAAACCTGTTAGGACGTAAGTGCTTACCCGTTGTTTTTGTGGGCTACCCTTCTTTTGGGTAGGTCATTTCTTTTCAGCAGAAGACTTTTCATTTGAAGTCCTGGAAGAGTTTGGTGTATATTTTTAGTTTATCCTACACTCGAGCCATGTCTGTGGTTTTGAAGTATAAATTTTGGATGTGTATTAAAAATTGTAAGCCATATTGTAAAATAACTCTAGTTATGTAATAAAGTTTGGTTTTTTGTGCTTTTTCGAAATACAACTGAAATCCTAGATAGTTGTATTTTCGGGGATCTCCCGGGGTCCCCATAGAAAAGAATATCCAATAGATTTGAAATTCATCAAATTTGACAGAAATTCATCATCTTTGATAAAAATTTATCAAATTTGACCCATATTCATCAATTTTGATATAAATTCATCAAATTTGACATAGGCCCCGTTCTTTGTAGCTTAACTACTTAACAGCTTAACAACTTATCTACGTTTTGAAAAGACATATTTTTTTAGTTTTTTGAGTCCGTTTTTTCGTTGTTTTGAAGGTGGGTCCTAACGATTTTAAAAGCTAGTCAAACGAAATGGATATGAATCTCGAGACTAGCTCGAGAAGCTCTCGAATTTCGGTAATTTCAGTCGTTCAGTCGTTCAGCCGTTCAGATCAATTGAAAAGAACAAGACCATAAATTCATCGATTTTGACAAAAAAAAAATCACCAAATTTGATAAGAAGGCATTCTGCCATATTGGCTCCCCTGTCAAACCGTCTATCTGCTCGAGGGCTTCCTCCCTCCGTTTCGGCCGTGGGCTTCTCCCTGTGGACTGAACCGTCAAATTCCAGCCTATCACTGTTCGCAGTGATTTTCCAGCCTTTTCTGTTTTGTATATTCTCATATATTGGTTTTGATTTTCTATAAATACCTAAAAACTATGTAAAATTATGATATAATTCAGTAAATACTATATTGCCTCTAACAAATTTGAATTTTTTACTAATCTCTGGCACTTGCCGTCGGACCGTCCTACGCCAAACGGCGGGCTTCAGGAGAGAGAAGAAATTTTGAAGAACCAGGTCTATTCCAAAGTCCGTACTCGGTATCTCTTAGTATCTCTCCAAAGAAGACAAAATCCCTTTTAGATTTAAGGGCTATTTACCATACTCCAAATGAAATTACAACGAGCGGATTTTATAACATTTTAGATTAGATCGATTGAAGTTGCACTGCGTTGTTTGCAAGGTTGATTTAGAATGGAACGTGCAATTAGTATGAACTAGCATGATGACCCGCGCAATTGCGCGGCTAGATTTATTAACTCTTGTCTATTACCTATCGTATTGAGTATGAACTCTACTTTTCTATTATTTTTTATTCTGAATTTTATTTTTTATATTTATGAACTCTTTTCTGTCATCTGTCATATTGGATACGAACTATTTTATATTATTTATCGTATTGGATACGGATCCTCTATTTTTTATATTTACGGATTCTTTTCTAACATCTGTCGTATTGGATATGTACTCTTTCCTATTATTTATCGTATTGGATATGAATCCGTCTTTTTAATCTAGACCGTTATAATTTGGTCCCACCATTGATCGAACGTATTGGATACGGATCCTTTATTTTTTGGAAATTACTAATGAATAGTCGACTAAAATTTACCTTTTTCAGTCGATCCTCCTCCTCCCCTTCGGCGACCTCCTCCCCTCCGTCTTCCTCCCCTCCGGCGACCTCCTCCTCTCCCGCCGCCGCGCCGCCATGGATGGTTAGGGTTTAGGTGGGGTTCGGGTTAGGGTTCGGGTGCCGCTGGCTTAGAGGATGGCTGGGAGGCGGCGGCCGGCGGTTGGTGGGGATGGAGTGAGGCGGCGGAGGCGGGCTGGCGCCACTGAGCTGGGACAGGGGAAGGCGGTTGAGGCGATGGTGGCGGGTGGAGGCGATGGCGAGTTAGGGTAGGCGGGAAGCGTCGGCGGGAGGTTGGGTGGCGGGGCGGTTAGGCGCCGGCGGCGGGCGGTGGCGGAGGCGGCGGGGGAGGAGGAGGAGGAGGAGGAGGAGGGGAGCGCGGAGCAGGGGAGTGTCGGGGTCAGGGGCGGTGGAGGGGAGGGGAAGTAAGAGAGAGGGGTTGTTGATGGACCGTTGGATCTCAATCCAACGGTCCAGAAAATCGACTGATGGATAATTATAAAAACAGTTGACTGTTGAATAGACAGTCCCATATTTTTTATATTTACGGACTCTTTTCGAGCATCTGTCGTATTGGATAGGAACTTTTTCCTATTATTTATCGTATTGGATACGAATCACTTATCAACCCAAGGTCGCTCATCTCAAACTGGTTCATCATCTGCTGTGTGAATAGCGCAATCTCCTTCGGATTTTCTCCCGTAACAATGAGATCATCTACATAGACTCAACTAGTTGGATAAAGTTTTGTATTCTCCCCTTATGTACATTAATTGTTTGTTCTTGTGCACACTTGTAAATACAAGCCACTTGAAACACTTGTCTAGCGGTGTGTTCCATGTTCTTGGTGCTCGTCGAATTCCACACAGTGCCTTGCTAAATTTATACACGTAATGCTCCTTGCCCTTCACCACAATTCCTTCTAGTTTAGTGTCATATACTTCTTTCTCAAAATCTCCATTTTAAAAATTCAGACTTACATATAGCTGATGTACTTTCCATCCACGGTTAGTAGCAAGTATGGTACGCACCATGTAAGTCTCGTCATCGGTGCAAATACTTCTTAAAAGTCAATTTGACTAATTAAATAGTTGTTGTAGCTAGTTTTTCGACTAGCTTAATAGTTGTAGGTTCCTTGTAGTTCAATACCTTAATAGCATCACCACACATTCTTTTCTTCTTTTATTTCTCGTTGACTAAGCTAATTTACAAGTTGTAGCTAGGTTTTCCAATAGCTCATTAATATTGCAACTAGATAGGAGCCGTTAAATTGCTCTTGAACGGCTCGAATGAAATAATTGCTTAAGTTGGGGTCACTAGTGCTGTGTACCACGATTGTTCTTACATACTTACATAGATGTGAAAACTTGTATAACATGTGGCACTCAATTTTCTCTCTATCTTTCCCTTCTCTCTTCCTCCTATTTCTTTCTAGGGGTGCCATTAACATCGAGTGGCATAAAATTTCTCTTTTATATGACTGAAAAATTTTATCGGTGTCAATTGACACTATTTCAATTGAACCTTCTTATTTTCAGAAAGATAATGTAAAACATCGCTGTCAATATAAAAATGGCATACGTAGTTCCATTGGCCGCATATTTAGTGACTTTGATTATGGTAGGAGTTACCGCATATCAGGCATTTCAACTTGGTTCAAAGTTTGCCAAGGAAAAACTGTAGGGATTACTTTTATAGCATTAATGAAGGGAACATGATTGCTTTTCTGTCCACCATTGATCCGCATGTCCAGTCATATTTGATTGATGCTTTGACCGAGGAGACACCGTGAAAAGCGGCGACATATTCATTAAGGAAGCTGTTGTGAGAGGGACGAGATACCGTGTAGTGAGTTATGGGACATCCTGTGGTTAAACATACCCAAAGAAGTTTCCTAATATACTAGATATTGTTTTTTGATGTGTTCCTTCTTATCATTGCATTTTATTTAACTTCCTTTTTATTACTATGTTACTTTGTACTTTTTATTATTAAGTTGTAATAAGATTTTGAAAATTTCATGGGACAGAAATAAAGTACATGTTTGGAATTGAAAGAGATATAATTTTTCAAATTCTAAATTATAATATCCAGCTCCAAACTTGTTTTTGTGCATCCTTTCGACTTTGACATCAGGTAAGTTTAACCAGACATCCAGCATGAAATTAATACTCAACAGAATTTAATGATACAAACTATTTATAATTTTGATGTGAGGAATGTAACCTTCGCATCAGTGTCGGATTTATTATTTTTAAAACTAGGTAACCTAATAAATATAGCTTAACAAAATAAAAATATTTAACTTAGTTAACATATTGTTAGTAATATTATCAATGATATATTTTAAATTAATTAATATTCTACTATTTGTTAATAATTTTTTATTTTATATTGGCCTATTACATAAATCTCTAATATATTTCATTATGAGTTTAAAAATGAGATCTAATTGGACATAATGGTGTTGGAGTAGATTTGATTATACAATGTAACGGTGATGGAGAGAATTTGATATACAATAGCCTCTATTTATATTTTTATTATACCATTATGTTATCGTCATGTGGCACAATCCAAACCATAAAACTAAATCTAGAATCATCTATGAAAAAATAATTTTTTTATGTTTGCAAAAATATCTAACGTAAGGATCATTGTATCTTATCTTATTTATATTTTATTTTTTTTACTTATTGATCAAAGATAAGACTACACAATAAATATTTAGTTTCTATATATTTATATATTTCATACGGTAAATTTCATAAATGCTATTATAAAATTTCCATTTTGCAAAAGTTTCACTCTTCTGTCTATGACATGTGGGTCAAGAACACATATTTTATTGTCACATGGGGTGGCATATTTGCGAATCAATAACTTTATAATGGCATGTGTGTACTTTTCCTATTTCATATAATGCATTTCTATGTAATATAATTTATAAATTTATTTTTAAAAAAAATATTTTAACATAAGTATGAGCAGTTACTTTCAATACATATTGCATCTACTACTACTACTACTACTACTACTACTACTACTACTACTAATAATAATAATAATAATAATAATAATAATAATAATAATAATAATAATAATAATAATAATAATAATACTACATTTTGTAAATTCCTTTATATATATAATAATAGAAGATAGATTTGAAAGCACCCCGGGTTAGTTGAATTGAAAATTACACTAGATTCAAATGCTCTTCGATCGTATTGCCTGTACTTTCTGTCGGTCTGAACTCTGAAAGTACTGCAGCCTTCTCGTGCCCTAATCTACAGTAAGCAAATCATTCATCTACGTGCATTTTAATTTGACGTGTTTGCCACCGACCGAGATGACTCCTGAACCAGGTCTGTGCTATTGCAAGTTTAATTTGTGCTGACAAATATGTGAAGCTTGCGAATAATTCATTACAAAAAAAACTTACAAGTTCAAAACAAGATAGATGAAGTACTATTGAAGATATCTTACTCCTATATATTGAAGAGTTGAAGTGCTAGTGTGTGACAACTAGAAGGTGATGAGGATACAGCCACATGAGTGTTCAACAGACAAAGATTTGGATGGGCCACCTCCTCGGCGACCCCATTCCAGCCATAAATAAAAACACCAAGACAGAACGTCAGCCCCAGCATCCAGCAAGCAAGCAACAGGTAAAGTTGCAACGAACCTTTTTAAGGGACCCAATCTATCTATCATCATCGTCCCCTGAAGAAAGATTCCTGACTGAACAGAAAAAAAGAAAATTAAACCCCAGGAAAGATATGCCATCAGATTGGAAAGAACCAAGGAATCGTGACGACGAGCAGCAGGTATAACCCCGAAGGAACAGTTTTCCACTCAACCTGGTGCCTGACATGCTGGAATATCGAGCTGATCAGGACAGACAATGCAGAAAGGCAAGACATATTCGACATGATCGTCGCTATACTCCACCTCGCCTCCGATCCAGGCTAGTCCAGCTTTGTTCCAATCTGACGTAGCGAACTAAAACAAGTTGAGATCTGAAGAAAATTTCGGGCACCGCCTCTCTTCTTTTCTGCATCCTTAGGCGCCAAGAAGCTTCACCGATCACCTCTCCATATCGGACACCACGAGCTGCGGCCTGGATGCATAAATAAAACTGGAAAGCATCGACTTTTCCAGCCGGGAGTTGAAACGGCTCGAGACTTTCACCGTCCGGGAGCTTTCCCTCCTCCGGTCCTGTCCCCTCCCTGTTGCCGCCGCCGCCCGGCAAGCCGGCGGCGGCGGTGGTTTCTCCGGCACTTCCTCCCTCCCCCAAACCCCAATGCGTCAAGCTTTCCTCCGCCCCGGAGCAATGCATGTGTTGGAGTTCCGGGCGACCAGAGGAAGCAGGAGATTGGCTAGCTAAGTTAGCTTTGCAGGTTTGACAAACCCCGAAAATTCGCCCCGGTTGTCAATTGTCAATCAAAGAAAGGGGGCAAAAAGAAATAAAGAAACAAGAGGATGAAGACGAAGGCTTGATTGCCTTGCTCGCTCGTCGACCACACCGACGACGACGCGCGCTGGGGATTCCACGCAAATTGGACGGTGTTCGCGGTCTACAAGCGAAGTACGTACGTACGCACGCGCGCGCGCGCTGCCTCTCTTGGCAAATGGCGGCATGGCTCCGGGCTCCGGCTCACCAACCAGACAGCGAGCGTCGCCATGCCAAAGTCGCGCTTTAGCAGCACTGGCACGACGTCGCAGGCGTCAAAAGCGCAAAGATCTTGTGGAACCGGGGAAGCCACCCATGCCTTGCCCCCAGCAAGCACGCACGCACGCACGTACGTACGTACCAGATGGTCGGCTACGTAGATCTCGTCAGAGATGTGCACGCGCGAGGCCAAATTGTCAAGGCAATGTGTGTAGGGGAGGTTGGGGTTGTCCGTGGAGCGGGAATTCCTTCTCCGTTCCGATGAATTCTGGACGACAATGATTCTTTGTGAAACTTGGTTTGAAATTAACCTCCGTGTTCTGAACAGCCCAGATGTGTGAGGACGGTGCTCGACGTGGACGGCGTGGTGATGTCGTGTGAGGTGGACCCAAAGTCGTCATGAGTTTTTTTTTTTTTTTGAGGAAAAGATAGGAGAATTGTCTTGAATTAATTCAAAAGGAAGGTTACACGGTCAAAATTTAGAGGGAGATTTAGGCGCATTCCCCCCGAACGAGCATTACAATTGAGTAAACTTATTACAAAACGGGCGCCTGCCGTCACCCAAAGACGCAGGACCTCCAGAAACAAATCGAAAAAGGTCATCGGCGGTAGCTCTTTCGAGTTGAAAATACAATTGTTCCTTTCGAGCCAGATATACCATAAGGTTGCTAGCACGACCGATCCTAGACCTTGGGCAAGGTTGAATTGCAGGATGTCCTCGGTCCACCAGGCGTTGAGATCATCAGTGTGGGTCCACGTAGACCGCAGTAGGCATGGGGCGTTGAGCCTGGCAGCCAGGAGGTCCCAAATGTGGGAGGACAAGGGACACTCGAGGAAGAGGTGTTCTGGGGTCTCCAGGCATCTGAGGCAGAGGACGCAAAAGTAGTTATTTGGCAGTCCTCTTCGTAGGAGGGCGTCAGCAGTCAAGACCCTCCTTAGGAACAACGTCCAAGGAAAGAACTTGCACTTAGAGGGCGCCCACTGCTTCCATATTAGCGCTAGTGCTGTCGGAGATGCTTTTCCAGTGAATTGCATGCGGTACGCTGAGCGAACAGAGAAGTTCCCGTCTGCGGAGAGACGCCAGATGGCTCGGTCCTGGTGGTTCGGACGGAGCGCAGCACGACTGATCTTTTGACAGAGTGAGACCAGCTCCACAGCCAGATTGGGGGCAAAATTTCGCCATAGGTTCAACAACCAGTTGTTATTGTGTAGGGCCTCGGTGACTGTGCGATTTTTTTGTGTGGAGGCTGCAAATAATCCGGGGGCCACTTTCTTTAGAGATTGACCAAAGAGCCAAGCGTCGGTCCAGAAAAGAAAGATGACTCCGTTTCCAAGAATCAACTCAGTGCCAGCTCTGAAGAGTGCTGCGTCAGTAGGTCTATCCGGTCTAGTGAGACGAAGCACGATCTAGGGGAGCCGGATTTGGCCCGCCAAAGCCAACACAGTTGAAGGGCGCAGGCACATAACTCATGACGACCTCGGCCTCCAAAGTCGTCATGAGTTATGTGATGACTGTTTGGGCATGTATGCTTGGAGTGGCTGTATTGAATTTTAAAAGATTCTTGAATCTGTTTCTTGAAGTTAGCTCACTTTGTTTGTGTTATGTTATTTTAAATAGGTTTTATAAGTGACCGTTTTGGTAAAAACTGAACAAAAAAATTAAAATGGTTAGCTTCTTTTCAGTTAAGCTTAAGCTCTAAGATGGCGTTGCTTCGAAAGAGCATATTTGGAGTGGCAGAGCCGAATGAGCTGAATGTAAAGCTGGATTTTGAAAAGTTTTTGAAATAGTTAAATCTGCTTCTCAAATCTAGCCTGCTTCATTTATGTTCTTTTAAAAAGGTTTGGAAGAAGACTTCATAATCAAGGAAAAAATGAATTAGAAAGTAAATTTACTTTCTTACCACGCTAAGAAGAACTTTTAACATGCTGGAAACTTTCTTCACGTTCCCGATATGTTGGGTGTGAAGCCGGTGATGGACATAGACCGATAAAAACAGAGATGTGGTGCGAGCCGTGACGAGGTGTTCGCCCCCGGGAGAGAGCTTGGCGGCTGCATGTGCCCGGCCGCCCCGGCGACTTGGCGCACTAGCTGTACGTGGAGGGGAGGGGGAGACCGGCGCACTGTACTTGGCAATGCACGTACCTATAATATTGCACCACGGCTGGCGCGGCGCAAGGTCAAAGGGCGCCATTAACAATAACACACGCTCGATCGCG
Organism: Raddia guianensis; assembly: GCA_036346415.1. Taxonomy (NCBI): domain Eukaryota; kingdom Viridiplantae; phylum Streptophyta; class Magnoliopsida; order Poales; family Poaceae; genus Raddia; species Raddia guianensis. The sequence continues at coordinate 71,089,397 of CM070534.1, forward strand.
CGCAGCAGCCTTCAGCCTTGACCCTTGAAGGGCATCCTTGAACAACAGGAACGAATGAATTGAATGCTCGGCGGAGCGACGTCGTCGCCGTCGTGCATGGTGGTAGTGGCGCGGGCGCGGCACATCTGTGTTCTGTGTGGCCCAAACGCGATCTACGAGTCCCAGATGGAAACCCCACGGACCTCCTCTCGCCGACCTCGCGATCGAGCTTGAGGGGCCCGTCGCCCAGCGCTGCACCCGTCCGGGCCCGTGTCTCGGTCGGTGCAACATGTGGCCCCATATATACAGCCATGTATATGCACACAGGCAGATCATGCCTACGAATTACGATGGCGTCGTGGCATAGCTTTTTCACCAAAGGTTTTTCTTCCCTGCCGTCCACGCCGTCCATCCCATTCTACCTACTCCTACACCCTTTTTATTCTTTTTTTTTTGAAAAAAAAATATCGATTTGGTCCCTCAACTATACTCGTTGGACCACTTTGGTCCCTGAACAGTAATACCGGACTTGGCTTGTCCTTTGAACGGTCAAAACGGTGGTTCTAGGCAGATTTCTTCTGCGTGGATGGCATTTAGGGTTGCCACGTCGTTGCCACATAGCCGTTACATCAGCAAAAGTATGCCAGATCTGCCACGTAGACTGCATTCCACCTAAAACCATCTTTTTGACCGGTCAAAGGACTAACGAAGTCCGGTTTTCAGAGTTTAAGGACCTGACAAGTCCGGTATTGCTGTTCAGGGACCAAAGTGGTACGACGGATGTAGTTGAGGGACCAGATCGATACTTTTTCCTTCTTTTTTTTAAAAAACCCTCTCTTTCTCTCTCTTAAAAGAGAACCCTTTTTTCCTACAAAAAGAATTTTAATTATCCTCCCCAAAAAAAATAATGCCATATCCCTTGACCCTTGTCACTTCCTTTGTTAAACAATTTCATTGTGGGCGAAATATGTGGTGCAAACCACTGCTTTCGTGCAAACTCCGTGAAAACCATATATAAAAGTTTTATAAATTTATGAAAAAATTATTGGAGATAGGTATATGTACGAACTACATCACCACCAAATCTCAAGTCTAAACTCAACATCGTTTGGGAGAAACAACTTTACAACGTGCACATACCTATCTCCAGTAATTTTTCACGAATTTACAAAACTTTTATATATGGTTTTCACGGGTTTACACGAAAACAGTGGTTTGCACCACATGTTTTGCCTTCATTGTGAACCATGTCTGAAGTCCTAGGGAGTTTGGCTCCGTGTCGAAAAGCTCATGTGTATGGAGAACGACGGACGATCCCTCCCTCAAAGCCTAGCTAGCTACTTAATTGCTAGAGGCCCAGCTTATGTGAAAACAACATCAATCAATTTAATTCTTACTCCTTAGGAATTAAGGGTGACAATGCTGGCTAGGTTGAATTGGGCGGGTTAGATCTCGGATGGATGGTGTGGTGTTGAAAGCTCGCGTCAAGCCTTAAGGCACGGATGGCAGTACGATGAAACAACACTGAGAGGTGCAACACGGTGCTATGCACGTAAGAAAGGTAACAGATAGAGGGACACACATATCTAGATGCCATCTTCAATGGCTCTTGGATGGCACCTCTCAGAAGGATCTCCACTACACCTCAAATCCGAGAGTTTGTTCGCTTATGGACGCTAGTTCAGGGTGTGGTTTTGGATCCAAATGAGCAGGACAGGGTCCTTTGGAACCTGACAGGTGACAGGATCTACAATGCAAAGTCTGCCTACAAAATTCAGTTCGCAGGATCCTTCGGGGACCATGACTATAGACGGATATGGAGAGCAAAGGTGCAACCAAAGCGTCGCTTCTTCTTCTGGGTTGCAATCCAAAATAAACTGATGACGGCAGACCGTTTGATACAGCGCCTTGTAGCCAACTTTGTGTTCTTTGTGATGCATTTTCGGAGTCACATCGGCACTTGCTTCTTGAATGCCCTTTTGCTAGACAGATTTGGCATCTCATGCAGCCCTACTTATCCGCCACAAATATATTGGCCGCGTCATTCCCCTCTATAGGTGAATGGTGGGATTCTTTGCGTGGAGGTATGTCCGCTAGGCGGAACGATGACGGCGTCCTAATCCTTATTTGTTGGCATATTTGGATTGAGAGGAACAACCGAATCTTCAGGGGGATTAGTCTTTGGCCTACCGATATAGCAACCACTATTCTTGATTTTCTTTGATAATGTGCACCATCGGTGTTGTTGTTCCTTAGTGTGTAAACGACGAGACCTTCGTCTTGTCGGTTTGTGGTTGGGATTTTTGGTGTAATTCTTAAAACTTTGTATCTCCTTTTCCCTCTACTTTTGAATGATTAAGGCAACTCGCCTTTCTTCAAAAAATAAAAAAAATAACCAGGTACATATACAGTAGAAAAATTATCCTTTAATAGGCGAGAAATCCCCACTTTATTCAATGGAAATACGCAAGACATGGGTAACCCAGTGCACGCAACAAGAGATCTGGTCGATTCGTCGTCCATGCTCCACGGACGTTAGCGTGATCAAGCCATGCATACCAGCATACGTGCCATATCCTAGCCGCCATTTATTCACACCCACACCCACGTACGTAACGCATGCTTACAAGATTAGTACGTCTATTGGTCAAAAATAAATTATTCCGCGTACGTACGGCCACGTGACACGTGTACGTGTACATGCAACGGGGCGCGCCCGCACGCACGAAGCTAGCTAGCTAGAGTGGTGCGGTAGTCCAAGTTTCCGGGAAGCAGCACGCATCACGCATGCATGCACCGCACGCTGACGCTGCACGTATACGCGCGCACGGTCGCTGATTGGTCGGATCGAGCCGAACCTAATTATTCGCCGGCGGCGGTGAGCCGAGTCCAAAAGCTAGCCCGAGCAAATCCTCCTCCGGGCTCCGGCCGGCCGGATGCAGTGCACCTGCGAGCTTACCGGCGGCGTGTTGGAATCCGTATTCGGAAAAGGGAGACGGCATCGTCGTATCACAGATCGAGCCTTCCGGGTCTTCCGGATCTTGCTCGCTAGATCGATGGTGTGTGCGAGCCTGCCGGCGACCGGAGACCATCAGACCGGAGACGCAGACGACGACGACGACCCTGGTTGATATATCGACCCCCTTTCGGCCGGCCGGTCAGTTCCTCCCGCCTAGCTGATTACGGATCGCCGGCGCCTACGTGAGCATACATTGCACCGGCGACGTCGACGTCGGGGACGCATGGATCGCCGCCGCCGCCGTCGACGACGACGGGCCGGCGGCTCGGCCGATGGATCGATCGACCGGACCATGCATTTCTTCTGTTGGGAACGAACGGGATTAATGGCGTCAATAACAAGAAATGGAAAGTAATTAGGGGAGTGAGGCAGTGAGGCGGGGGCTTGGTTGGCTGGTAATCCGCCATGTCGACGCAGGCGAGGCGACGTACACACATTAGCGTCAACCTCAACAAGTCAGCCATGGCCGCTCACGACCCCTATCAGCTATGGATTGAGCAGGACGTTTTCTTGTCAATTAAGCTAGCCTTCTTCGCGCATATGCAATGCGCGCGAGCCAATATTCATGTCTTGTTAGAACTGACCACTTGGATTACTTACCTTAATAGAACTACAAAACACTATATATAGGTAAGTTGGAATGGTATATATACAAGTATCGTTGGGTACCATGCATGGCCTCACAACTTACGCTACTTGAGGATATAATTTTTTCAGTTATAATTAAGTTGATAATTGGATCTTTTCCAATGCAAAAAGAAAAATTGACGGCTCGGTGTTTCCTAGAAATTACATTTGATGCATTTAATTATAACACGAAAATAAAACATTTGGAGGGTCGGATCAAATGTAGTTGGGCCTCACGAACTTTGATTGCAAATACCTTAAAATTCAAGGGCATGTTTGAAACTTTGAAAGCGGGATGTTCTATTCCATCGATGTATGCAGGAATTGGATTATTTCCTATGGAATACCTATACAGATTTTACACGACATTCATGAGTTCCAACTAGACATTAAGGGCCTTTTCAGCGTTTGGAGACGTTGCGTTGCGTTGCGTCCGTGTGGTTTGAACCTACGGCTGGGCGGCAAAACGCGTGGCAAAACGCAACACGACGCGACGCGGCACTGAAACAAACAACGCCTAAGAGTGTTGTGTTCGAAATTTGGCTAGTTGCATTGAAAACTCGAAACTAATAACCAAAGCTAAACTTAAGAATGTTCATCTTATGATTTTGAGATTTTTTAAAATAATTTAAAGAACGCAATCTGTTCATAGAGAACGCTGCCCATTTGTTTCCCTGTGGCGCACGGACTGAAAAGACTACCCATTTATTACGTTTTTTTGCGACGCGCGGTCTAAAACGGCTACCCATTTGTTCCTGCACTACCCCTTTGCACTTAAGGTGTTGGCCGATACCCGCAGGTGATTGACGCAGGCTGCTCTTCCTAGCTAGCCTAGCTTCATTGTCGGCTCACACTTCCTTTTGGTTCTTGGTGGGAGGAGCTTCCAAGTAGAGGAAGACTCACACAGATGCGGATGAGGTTCTTTACATATTGTGGAACATCTGGAAGGAGTGGAAATGCTAGAATTTTTTTTATGACAAGTATAGGAGCTCTGATATTGTAGCCTTTGTTGTCCGTGGCGATGATGTATGCATGTAATAGGGCATTAGCACTTACATGCATCTAACGTTAGGTGTCGGTGCTTATAGGATGGTGTACTTCTTATGGGTTGTTCTCTTTTTTTTCAGTTTCAACCTCAATCTCTGTTTTTTATCCCCCCACAATGGATATTTAGGCATCTTGCGTAAACTTTCAATAAAAAAAGATATGCAGCCAAGAAAAAGAACTCTAGGTCATTTTTTTATAGTAGATTTTTAGGCATGTTCCCGTGGTTTCTTGCTAGCATGCTACTCTTTCGTTTGGTTCGGTTTGCTCGTTAGTTAAGTGACGGGGCAACGTAGAATCTAGGCACCCAAAGAAAGACATTAAGAGAGGATCAGCTGCACAAGCAAAGGTGGTAATGTCCAAGTAAGCAAATAAAAACAGGGCGATTAAAATAAGATGCTTTGTTGATCATCACTCATCAGTGCTCCCGTACCTACACATGACACGAGATGAGAGAGAGAGAGAGTGTGTGTGGGGGGGGGGGTTATTAATTTGGAGCCTAGAGAGAGAAAGATAAAGGGTGAGGCCACGTAGTCGCTAATTTGCACGACGAGCAGTGGTTAATGACGTGGGGGCCCACCCTCTCGTACCACTAGCTCTGAGTCTTCCTTATTTAATCCTTAAAGCGGGCACCTTTCAATGATCAGTGCATCGAATGTTCACTCGCGACCGTACAGGGGAGCTACAGCGTGGCCGTGGAGGAGAAAATGTCAACGACGTGATGACCGACGCCTACGCCACAACAACCGCGAGACCTCTCCAAGTCTCCAACCACACGGATGCCTACGCCGTAGCAGCGTTCAGCACCAAGTCAACACCCGTTCCCAATTAATTTTAGTTTAGTCCCCTCTAAACCCTCCTCCTGAACCCTGTCAGCCCTCACGGCAACCGGTAATCAATTATTCGTTTGCGCCCTGTTTGACCACAACGCAGCATATGTGTCAGAGATAATAATTATATAATCGGGGCCTTTGATTAGCTGTTTTGTTTTATTTTGGTTTGGTTGAGTAAAAAATTGTCTTTTTGTATAGATCGTTGTGTGCAACATTTCGTAATGATTTTTAAAATTTTGCAGAATTTTACTTAAAAATCTCAAAGACATTTTTAAATAATTTTTTAGCCTTTTCTCGCCTCTTTTTGAAGACCCTCACAACTAAACCGAACAAAACAAAACTATGCATTAGAGAAGGCCATCAATATGTTCAAGGTGATTTATAAGAAAATGAGCGAGGTGGCCCGCGCGTTTGCGCGGCTAGATTAGTTTTGGTATATAGTGTTTATGTCTAACTCATAATCTATCTCTAACATATCAGATCGGATTTAGAGTTTATCTCTAATATATTATATCAACTTTAGTATTTAATATGAATTTCTAATATTTTCTTTTAATCTAAGCCGCATAGATCTTTTATTTTTTCTTTGATTAATCTATCCCGTTATAATTTGGCCGCACAGCTGATTGAACGTATAAAATAACCATATTATATTATCTTTAGTATTTAATCCGAGTTTCTAATATTCTTCTTTTAATCTAAGCCGTTATAATCCGGCCCCACAAAACCAACGGCACATATCTTTTATCTTTCTTGATTTATGTGAGAATTTCTTTGATTGATCTTAGTCGTTATAATTTGGTTCCACCGTTGATCGAACGGCTGAAATAATTTGGATGATGTGGACGAACATGGTGGATTCTTTTTCCCCTCCTTTATATATATAATGAGCAAGGTGACCCGCGCGTTTGCGCGGCTTGATTTGTATTGAGATATAGATAATATATCAGATTATATTTAGAGTTTATCTCTAATATATAGATTAGTTTCAGTAGTTTGTTATAGAGGTTAATATTGACCGCTAGATTTACATAATAATATACATATTCAACGATGCAGATTTTATCTTTTTCTATGATTAACGTGAGAATTTCTACTATTTTTCGATTAATGTGGGAATTTCTAGGATTTTAGGATTAATGTGGTGGCTCCGTTTAACTCTGTTTTATATAGATAGTAGATAGATAGATTAATTTAATATTCTTATTTCATTTTTTCTATCATTCAAGAAATCTTAAAAATAACTTAAACAATGCTACTAGATTTGAGAAGCAGATTCAAAACCCTCTCAAAATCTAGTTTAACATTCAGCTTCCTTTCAGCTCAATCACTTTATTTATTTAGCTCAGTCACTCAAATACACTCATCATCCACAGCTTGATACGGTCAACCATACAGCGGCACCACGCCGAGACAGGTTATGCGGACAGATAGCCAGCCCCGACCGAAGACCCAAACATGCTGCTCATCTTGCAAGAGGTCATTTGACATGTCAACCCTGACGCAACATCCATCACAGCCACCACAAACTACACGCCCCAAGATTGGGCCTAGAGGGACCTGGCTCGTTGGATCCAGGCATCACGCAATTTAATGGCCGAAAAATACAGGGGGAACGGGGACACGTCGACGGCCCGTTGACCAAAACGGCAGCATCACGGGCGCTGGACGTCGTCCCTCCCGCCCCCAAGCCCGATCCCCACGCTATCATCGTCCCCGACGATCGACGTCGCCGCGGGAACGAAGCGGCCGCTCGGCGCCGTCGACGTCACCACCCGCTGCCGCGGGAGCGGACACGTCGCCGCGCCGCGCCGGCGTGGCCCCCGTTCGCCCACGTCGTCGGCGCGCCTCGCCGCGCGCCCCGGCCTAACTGCCTTCCAACCAGCTCCTTAATTGGCCATTAATCTGGCCAAGTTCCCGCCACTTTTCGGCATAAATATCCGGGGTTTTTTTTTCTCTTCGCGGCGTCCGCGAGAGGGAGAAGAACATCAATGCCAGTATAGCATTCAGCGATCGATGCGTATGCCCAGTGGCGGATCCACCGCCCGGGGCAGGGAGGCAGCTGCCCGGGCTATCGTGAATCATCAAAATAAAATAAAATAAGTAAATCATATTTATTGAAAAAACACACAAACTATTTCATCGAATTCGGATCAAATCTGAGATCACATGACATGGGGAAAACCAAACGAGAGAGAGAGACAGGGGCGGCCCTGGATCTGGGATCCAGAGGAGGTGAGGCAGCGGTACCATTGGTGAGGCAACGCGGCGGCGGCGGCGGTTACGAGACAACGACACAAGCAGGCGGGCGCGAACGAGGAGGCAACAAGCGAGCGAGGGTTCGCGCAACAAGCGAGCGAGGCGGACAGAGGCGGCGGCCTGGCGGCGTCGTGGAGCCGTGGAGGAGCCGACGAAGAATCAGGCATCGGCTGGAGGACATCGGACAAGGCCACAAGGGGCCAGCAAGACCTGCACAACCCGATACATGGCCCAACCCGTCAGTTTGTCGGTCCGTCCGTGTTTGTTTCAGCTTAAAATTAAGTTGAATTTTACTATATCAAATTTTGTTATTTTTACATAGCCAACAGTTTGTAGTAATTTGTAGTTCTTATCAATATTGCAAAACTATTTTTTAATTACTTTTTTTAAAATTATTAGTGCACTTTTTGAAAATACTCAATTTTTACTACAGTAAAACTCCACTTTATTCAACACTGAAATAAACAACGCCTAAATTGTAGTTAGGTTGGACCTGGCCCCGTTTTTATGCCCAATTGGTTTGGCCTAGATGGGCTTGGGTCTGGTTCGACGGAAGCAGGCTTTTTCAAGCCCGACACAGTCGGTGAATAGGTTCTACTTTGAGCAACAGCTATGGTGCAGAAGTTTTTTTAAGAAATCAAAACAACACCTAAATCGATTAGTTAACATCACCCGCAGCCAAAATATAAATATAGTATAAAAAATTCTCGAGCCACACATTACACATACACATGTCCATCCTCATGTTGGCTAATTCCCATAATGGAAATTTCATAGCTGTTAAATTACAAGTCTTGAAAAATAAGTAACATAAATAATAGTGAAATTATAAGAAAGTAATCATATGATCGATTGGATAATCATTGTATTCACATATCGAGTTGGTTGGTTGGAGGTTAGCTTTGCCTAATTTTGTCACACCTTATGTTTAGAGTTCTTAATGAGGCGGAGTGGAACTAGGTCAAGCCTCGGCTTGACGCGACCCGTCCCACCCATTCTCAACATCCGCCCTACCTCGACCCGACCTGGTCTCCGGATGTACAAAACCTTGACTCGCTTCGCCCACCGGCACCGCGTGTGTAATTGACCCGGCAGGCGGATAAATTTCTCATAACGTCATCCCAACCAAAAGCAATTAGGCATATAAAAATCACATCAAATACACAAATCCAGTCACTTAGGTATATGAAAATCCAACCACATACACAAATATAGTAATGGCGTGTGACGGCGTGTTCTCCGCTCAACCACTGCGGATCACACCCCTGGTCAGATTTTTAGTCTGCTAGCCAACTCGATCAAGCTCGATTCGATTTGAGCGTCGGGCACAACAAGGAGCGACTCGCAGATTTACCCAGGTTCGGACCCCCTCGCGGGTAATAGTCCTACTCCTGCTGAGCCTTAGCTCTTTTCTGATTGTGGTTGAATGGGAATGTGTTTACAGGGTGTTTCGAATGCACGAACGCTAGTGCTCGTATCTCTCGTCTCCTTCGTCCCCCTCTCTCTCCTCCCCTTTTATACAAGCTGTGGGCTGGCGGAGAGAGCCGAGGGGGGTAGGCAGTACAGTGCTCTCAGTACACTGACAAGACACGACAGAAGAGACGAAAACGTGCCGCTGCCCATGCCGCGCGGCGCCGCCCTCGCGTGCTTCGCAAGTGGCCTCTGACCCGCACAGTCACACCGGTGAGTCTGCGGGTGGGGCCCTGCCTGCTTCTCCTGACGCGGGCGGCCTCCTCAAGCAAACCTTCTCTCTGCCGGTCAATTCTTCTGCGCCACGGTGTGACCGCTCGACCTGCGAGGGTCATCAGAAGGTAATCATTTCTTCAAATTGTCTATCCGCGTGATGTCTCATTAAATGCGCGCCGTCCTTTGCAGAAGAGGGAGCCTTCGTCCCAAGACTCCTTCGCAATGCTCCCGCGCTGGGCCCCACCCGACGCGTGGGGCCCTCGCTGGTCTCAGAGGGGCTCACGACGCACCGCCTGGCGGCGCGGGGCCCTGCTTTGTTCTTGAGAGGGCTCACACGCACCGCGCTTTGGCCTTGGGGGCCTCGCCTCGTCTCGAGAGGGCTCGCCCACGCACCCCTTTGGCGCGTGGGGCCCTCTCGGCCTCTGAGGGCTCGCCAGCGGCCTTTGGGCCTTGCTCGCCCCTTTGACGCGTGGGGCCCCTTGGCCTTCGAGGGCTCGCCCATGGCTGGGTCTTGCTCGCCTGTCGGACGCGTGGGGCCCTTGGCCCCGGCCTTCGAGGGGCTCGCCCGCCGGCTGGGCCTTGCTCGCCCTTTGACGCGTGGGGCCCTCTGGCCTTCGAGGGGCTCGCCACGCTTTGGGGCCTTGCTCGCCCGCCGACGCGTGGGGCCTCTCTGCCTTCGAGGGGCTCGCCACGCCACTGGGCCTTGCTCGCCCGCCTGACGCGTGGGGCCCTCTCGGCCTTCCCAGGCCTCTTTGTACCCCGGTATTTATTACACCGACAGCGTGATAGTAATACGTGCGTCAATACGGTTAATGGGTTGGGCCAAACTCACGAGTAATGTAATATACAAAACCGAATCCTGGTCAGGTTAGGGCAAACCTTAATCCGGACCTACCCCGAGATGAACCGGTGCAAAACGTTACCACATCAATATTGTATGAATTAATCCAAATAAAAGAATGATATAATGAGATGTAGTTAAAAAACTAGATGTAATATGTATTAAAAGCCGATATTCATAATTATGTTAGAATATTGTAAAAATATAATTTTTGTAAGTTATATGACATAGAAATGCATTATATGAAATAGAAAAATTATACACATGTCATTATAAAGTTGTTGCTTCGCAAAAAACGTCACCCCATGCAATAATGAAATGTGTGCTCTGGACCCACATGTCATAGACATGACAGTGAAATTTTTGCAAAGTGGGAATTGTATAATATTATTGATGCAATTTACCCTATGAAATATAAATATATAGACCTAAATATTTATTGTGTAGTATTATCTTTGATCAATAAGTAAAAAAAATAAAAAAAGATAAGATATTGCTAGATATTTTTCAAACATAAAAATATTGATTTTTTATAGATGATTCTAGATTTAGTTGTATATAGTTTGGATTGTGCCACATGGCGACGACATAATGATATAATAAGAATATAAATACATGCTTATTGTATCATCAAATCCCCCTCATCACACTATATTGTATTATTTTTCAATAGCAATATTAAGTCTCTGGTTACAGAATTAACTTCCTTTTGTAGATCTTTCTCTAATTCATCAATTGCCCCGTTTTTCTTTAATAACTTGGGGAATCCAATATGGATTATGATGTGGATCATATCGATTCCTTTTTAAATTTCTATACGTGTAAATACTTCGGAACTGGAGTCTGATTCTATTTTTCTTATTCGAGCCAAACTCTTCCATCACCATTATGTAGAATTAGAACTTATTATTAAACATATAATGAAATAAATTAGAGAATCCTGTAATAAGTCATTATAAAAATAGAAAAAAATTAATAAGTTAAATATTTTGATTTTGTTAAGTTATATTTATTAGTTTGCCCAGGCTTAAAAAAAATCTTAGATCCGCCACTGCGTATGCGCCCGTAGTACGCTGCCGCGCATTGCTCCGTCGAGATCCAAAGGCGGCAAGCGATTGAACAGGGACGTGACTCTGCTTAATTCTTCGGGATAATTATGATATGATGATTTAGGGGAAATTATTTTCCGGCGTCCAATGAATGGCAAGAACTGTTTCGGATGTATATATGCACTAGGTAATGGCACATTCATAGTGTGAATCCGCCCTGTGTATGCTTAAACCCGGTGATGGATATATACTGGGTTTTTCTCTGAGCGGAAAATGTCAGCCCCACTTGCATAGATGCAGTTGACTGGTGGAGATAAACTGAATGTCTGTTCTTAACCGTCACTTTTCATGAACTGATGGCTTAATGTTGGTAACCAAACGATTTATCTGTCTACCTGCAAGGCAGCAAGCAATTGACTTTTTTTTTAACCGTGGTTTGCTTCCTACTTAGTTATTACTGCTAGTAATCCGTCAAATGTGCAGTGATCAGACACGTCTTTCTGAATGTTCTCGGTCATTCAGAGTTCAGTCAAGGAGAGCTCTGCTGCTTTGCTAGCTTTCTGATCTTCAGAAACCCAGCATATGGCCAATCTGAGATCGTAGGATACCTGCTGAGTGCTGACAACTCATCCACCAAACCAAAAGAAAAGCATGCAACTTGACCGGTCAATCACTAGCCAAAAACATACATATAATATGCAGACTTCTCCTCTCTCTAATTGAATGAAACATCGGCACTCTCCGATCTCCATCTAATAAGGTCAAAAAAACTTCAAGGGTCAAGACTTGGTGGATTTTTACTACACTTTGATCGGCCCAATTTCGTTCCTTCTTAATATTTCTTTGAAAAAATAAGATTCAAAACCAGGCGGAAGCAGACGGCCCCAGATTCAAAACCAGGCGAAGGCGGATGAGGGGCCGTCCGATGCCCGTCAGACGTGCTCCCATCCGATGCCCGTGCTAGCCTTTGGATTTCCATCGAACGGCCGTCGTTAATTAGATATTAAAGTAAATTTTGTTATTTTTGTTTCTTCGTGTAACAAAATTTTAAAAAATCAAAACAAATAATATATATATTCTCTAATCTATGTCGAGTCCCACACTTATTTTATTTGAATCTATATGACCAATATTCATTTTTATAAACGCTCTTTAAAGGATAACCTAGATGTATAAATGCTGTATGCCAATACGAAAAATATATGTGGGAATGGACATCCATTAGAGATTATTTATGATTTGTTTTTGTTTTTTTGAATTTTATTACATGAAGAAACAAAAATGACAAAATTTGCCTGAAGGTCTAACGCTGGCCGTTGGATGGAGATCCAACGTCCAGGTCCGGCCGTTGGGCGGGAGGCGCGTCCGGCCGAGGCAGCCACAGGAAGCGGGTATTTTTGGCCGAAAAGCGCGCGGGCGGCGCGGTGGCAACCAGCTCGAGCTTCGCTTGGCGACTGCATACAGTAGCTTCAGTTTTTTTTTTTTTTGAGTCAAACAGTAGCTTCAGACTTGCGTGCACTCGGTTCCCGACTTCCCGCCTTTTATATGCCGCCCCCGCGCTACTACCATGCATCATCCATTCGGCTCCTGCTCGGCTGCTCATCTCTCCCCCCTTCTCCCTCTCCCTCTCCATCTATGGTCGTCGCGTTCCTACGGCAGCTAGCGCATGGCCTTCGCCGCCGCGACGCCGGCAAGGACGATGCCGCCGCAATGCCGCGCCGGGATCCCGACCAGCTGCTCCGCTAGGCCCCGCGCCGCCGCCCGCTGCAGGGCCGCCGCCGCGGGCAGCACCACGGCGGCGGCGGCGTGCGTGCCGGCGACGGTGATGGCGGTGGATGCGCCGGCGAGGAGGGCGGCGCCGTCGTCGTCGCTGGCGAGCATGTGGAGGCAGGTGCAAGGGTGCGATTATTGGGAGGGGCTGCTCGAGCCGGCGGTGCACCCGGTGGTGAGGAGCGAGGTGACGCGCTACGGCGAGCTGGTGGACGCCTGCTACAAGGCGTTCGACCTGGACCCGGCGTCGCGGCGGTACCTCAACTGCAAGTACGGGAAGGAGCGGATGCTGGAGGAGGTGGGCATGGCCGGCGCCGGGTACGAGGTCGCGAGGTACATCTACGCGGCGCCGGACGTGACGGTGCCGACCATGGAGGCGTCCACCAGCGGCCGCGGTCGGTGGATCGGCTACGTCGCTGTGTCCAACGACGAGATGAGCCGCCGGCTCGGGCGGCGGGACGTGCTCGTCTCCTTCCGCGGCACCGTCACGCCGGCGGAGTGGATGGCCAACTTGATGAGCTCGCTGGAGCCGGCGCGGCTCGACCCCTGCGACCCGCGCCCCGACGTGAAGGTCGAGTCGGGGTTCCTCAGCCTCTACACCTCGGCGGACAAGACGTGCCGCTTCGGCGGCGCGGGGAGCTGCCGGGAGCAGCTCCTCCGCGCGGTGTCACGGCTCGTCGCCGGCGCGCGCCCCGGCGAGGACACGAGCGTCACGCTGGCCGGCCACAGCATGGGCAGCGCCCTCGCGCTGCTCCTCGCGTACGACCTCGCCGAGCTCGGCCTCAACGTCGACGCCTCCGGCCGCCGCGCCCCCGTCACCGTCTTCTCCTACGGCGGGCCGAGGGTCGGCAACGCCGCCTTCAAGGCGCGCTGCGACGAGCTCGGCGTCAAGGTGCTGCGCGTCGCCAACATCCGCGACCCCATCACCAAGCTCCCCGGCGTCTTCCTCAACGAGGCAACCACGGGGGTGCTCCGCCCGTGGCGCGCCTCCTGCTACACGCACGTCGGCGTCGAGCTCCCCCTCGACTTCTTCAAGGTCGGCGACCCGGCCGCCGTCCACGACCTCGGCACCTACATCGCATTGCTCAGGGCCGACAAGACGGCGCAGGCGGCGAACGCCGGGGGCCGGGAGGGCGGCGGCGTGATCGCCAAGGTGCTGGAGTTCGTGGGGCGGCGGCGCGCATGCGCATTGCCGTGGCAGGACGCGGCTCTGCAGATGGGCGGCTTGGTGCAGACTCTCGGGCTGATCTGATCACCATTCACCACTCGCCCACTCACCACACTGTTACTAGGGTGATTAACCATTAATCCTCTTCGATAATTTTTCTTCGAGGGTTTTAAGGTCCTTCTAATTCATTCGTTCCTGTATAGATTCATCGCCACCATACATACAGATCACAAAACAAAAAAGTAAACCCCTTTCCTTACTTTGTCTCTTTCTTTTTGGAATTTCTTGATTCTGCACGGACTCTGCACCGATCGGTGATCACACAAGCGAAGCAAAAGAAGCCTCGAAACAGGGCATGCAAACGAACGGCAGAGCAAAAACTGATGATATTTTCCGCCCAATTTGCATTCATTGACGTCCATGGCCTCATGGGACACTGTTCTCCAGTGCACTCCTTTTTTGTTGGGCCCAAGTCACGCGTGCCCTTGCTCCACGTGTCAGGCGCCGGCGCCGGCGCGGTGGCCTGCCACGTCAGCGCCGCCCCATTCCGGCCAGCTTTGCGGGGGGAGACAGAGATACAGGGAGAAAATCTCACGCGCACCGCCCGACCGTCGGATGCGAAACGGGCGGCCAGGATTCGGCCTCCCCCGAAGCGGAATGGCTCGCTCCAGTGCTACGGCAGTGGCGTGCCGCCAAGTACGTCACCGTATATTTGTTGCTTGGAAACGTAGGACTCCAACGACCTGGCAGCACAGCTCACGAAACTCTGCTCTCTCCCCCTTTTCTTTTCCAAAGGTGAAAAAAAATTTGCAAGGACGATCATAGATATTTTGTCTAATTATTTTTTTTCCAAGAAAATGACGTATGTGGCATACTAAGCACATTAAGAGATAAAAAAAATATTCTCGTTTTGCTTTCAAACGGCCTCACCTAGAAATGTGGTTTTCTAAGCTAAAACGACTCCACGAAGCCAATAGTGTGCATGATGCTTCAAAATAGTTTAACCTTGCTCGTTCCGCCAGCTTATTTATTCAGCCCCTCACGACTAACTTAGCTCAGACAACTTATTTATTCATCTCGGCCACTCTACACAGACTACATATTTTTTTTAATCCGAATAAGGACTCTTGCTAGTATGATTAAGGCCTTGTTTGTTTCAGATTAATGTTGAGTTGCGCTTTACTGTAGCAAATTTGTGACCTACTCGAAAGACATTATAAATTTTTTAAAAATTATGTTTTTTTTTTTCGAACGTTAAGAAGAACTATTTAAAACCCTACAAAAATAACTACAAAATATTATAACATTTGGCCTATACAAAAATAACAAATTTTAATTTAATTTAATCTAATCTAAAACAAACAAAGCCTAAAAAAGAACTCTTGCAGTGCAAAAGCAAGAAGAGGCAGAATTAAACTGTATCAGATAAGGCAAGCCCGGGGAAGTAGCGTGTGCTTTGCAGGATTCGAACCTGCTTAATTAGCAGCAAATTAACCATATAGTGGCAGTGCTAGCTTAAGGCACTTATTCCTTTTTAGGCTTTGCTTATGACCCGTGACAAGAGGATGCCTGCCCATCCAGTCCTCGAGTTCCGAGTTGCTTTCCACACGGATTCTGTTCGTCCTGGTCTCCAAGCTGCCCCTTAATTTTTAGCATTTTTCCCCGTTCGCTTTTGATCATTTCATTGGATGTGCATGCATATCTGGCGCCGATGAAATCACGATCAGGGAGGCTTAAGCTTTGCGAGTCACCGGCCGTGCAGACCGAATCAAGACGCGAAACCGAATTGAAAATGGGATCCTCCAGCTTTGGTCAGTGATCATCACTCGATCTTCCCCTCGCCAAACATGCAGCCGCATTTTCCCTCCCTTTTCCGACTCAATTCGCAGGAGGATCTCCGTCCAATATTTCTTGGCTGACAGACGGATTATGAAAATGCACATATTTAAAGTGGTATTATATGATTTTCCTTAATCATATAAGATGGATTTATTTACCTATCATGCACCAATCGATCTTCATGTGCAATGGACAATGATGCATGCATGTGGACATCCATGTTTCTTCTCTAATGAAATATGTATTTAGTCTTTGCATACGAAGATATACACAACTGCACAATCTGTCGTACAAAACTCTCGGTTCATAGCTTATAACCTTGGTTCCAAAAATAGGACCAAAATTATTAAAGAAACTCAGAGACCAACTCTAGCAATTGACATGCCTCGATGATCTCCTTCATCTATGCACATGTGGTTTCACCCTTCATCCACCCGGTTGAGCCAGCACGAGCGAGTACAAAACCTCATCAAACCAAGGGGGCTACTGGGGACGGGATCCCGTCCCCTTCACCCCTCGACGGGATCGCTTCCCCTCCGCCTCACCCCCTCGCTCGCGCCCCGCCTCCCCCTTCCTCCCCCGCCTCCTTCCTCCTCCGCCGAGCCAACCTCCCGCCGCCGCCACCAAATCCGCCGCCAAGAGTGCTCCGCGCGCCTCCACCACCTCCCTCGCCGCCTCCACCACCACCACCCCGGCCGCTCCGGCCTCTTCGCCCTCCTGCCCCCGCCGCCGTACCACCCCGCCCACCATAACGGATAGGGACGGTGTGGTCCCCTCTCCGTCGCCGGCCTAGCCGCCTTCGCCTCCTCCCTCGGCTCCGGCGGCACCGCCGCCGCCCTCACCCAATCCCGACCAACCACCAGTCCGCCGCCTCCCTGACCTCCCTCTAAACCCCAAGGACACAAAAATCCCCAACCCAAACCCCCCAACCCTAACCCAAACGCCGGCGACGAGGTCGACGACATCGACGCGCGAGGTCAGCTCCTCCTTCCTTCTTCCTCCTCCCTTCTTTCTCCTCTGCACAGCGCGCGCGGGGAGGGGGCGCTGGGTGTGGGATGCCACGTGGCACGCGGGGGACCGATCTTATCCGGATCCCGTCCGGACTGGATCCCGTAGAGAAAAATTTCCCTCAAATCAAAGAAGAAAAAACAAGGCAATCTATCATGATAGCCTAGAAACCGATGAAAATATGTAGGATCGTAGCAAAACGACTTCGCAAACCAGAGACGGTGGAGTGGACCATTCATGACCAATACGCAGGATTAACGTCGTCATTTGTTTAGGATTAGCCTGGAAGCTGATGTGCAGGGTCGGTGTGCATGGGCCCGGGCAACGAAAGGGCCAGGGCCATGGTGGTGTCTACATGTTGGTTGCCACGTCAGATGTTTTCACCGCAGTTATTCCAGACCAACGCCAATCACACGGGTTTCTTTCCTTCAAGATTAAAACGTGCCGTTGCCTTTCATTTAGGAGATGGACGTTTGAGAAAACAACGGCGTACACTGCTACCCCGAGGACAACAAATAAATTGAGGACCACACCAGCTTTGTCACGGTCATAATCCATTAATCCGTATAGCATGATCTTTTTACTCTAATCGGATCTTTCCGATAATGACCTTATATAATACTACCTCACTGTAGTCAGATAGAACCAAGCAGTGAGGTAGAACCAAGTAAAATATATTGCTAGTATAATTAATTTTCTAGGTAGAAAAATGTACACCTCGAGGACAACCAAGGTGAAACGGTGGCACCTCCGAGAACTTTCTACCGTGGGAGTGGATGCGAAGCGTAGGAGGGGTGACCCCGCGAAGGAGATGTTACAAGGCGATCAGCCAAGAACGTAACGGTTGTAACAGTGGAGATGGTATTAATGACTTGCATGCACGGTGATTCTCCTTATTTATGCTGCCTTGGAAAAAGGCGGGTCCTTTTAAAAGAAAATGCAACTATATGATTGGTCTCTGTTTTTCTCTTTAGTACTCCTTTCTATCATAAATTAATTATTGATGTTTTAGATGATAGTATTTATGACTAGAGGGAGTAGCTAGCTAAGGACTATGTCTTTCTCCACTCTTGCATAGTTGTCAGATGGCGATTGACGTTAGCGATTGACATTTACTAACATAATGGCTCGATTTTATCGTATCCTTTCCTTGTTGCTTGAACCATGCTTTCAATGTAGTTTATGATGAGGAAATTGAGATTATGTCACACTACTCTCACTCTATAGAGCATGTCAATGCTGCTCCACATTTGGGATTCATCGAAATACCACTGCCATCATTGCTCTCTGTTTTTTTTTTTTTTTTTTTTCTGTTGTGGCCCTTTGAAAAATGTTTTTAGGTAATTCTTCCATTCACAGCCATGCACAATTACAATGTTGCCCCCATCTTCTTTCATCCTCTCTTCTTCCTTCTCCTCCATGTGTTCACGCCTCTCCTCCAAGATCAAGTGAACGGTGGCACGGGCGGCAAGGCACAAGGGCGATGCGGTGGAGGGGACAATGGTGCATCGGCAAGGCAGCGACTTGGTGGAGAGGGCAGAAGTGCAACGGACGGCTTTGATGAGGACCTTGGCTACAACTTTGACGATGGTTGCATGGCACCACCCCCATCCTATCCATCGGAGAGGGCTTCGGCAAGGGCTAGGGTGATAGTGGGAAGCGGCTCTAGCTTTGGCTGCGTGGTGACGTGTGCGGCTTTGGCGAGGAGGTGGTGCAGGTGGGACCTTGGCCAGAGCTCGCTGCGACCACCATCGCTATGTGCACCTACGCAAGGGGAGAGGTGACCGGTCATGGTGGAGAGATGAGCAGGTTGGAAAAGAAGGGGATAAAAATACCATTTTGTATGTTCGAATTGGAGAAAAAGGCCAAAATGACAGAGAGAGAATTATAGTGGAATCGTCGGCTTGCATGGTAGTTTTAAGGATAAGTGATAGAGCGCGTTTTCACCTTATATGTGAATTATGATTAATGTTCACCTGGCCTCCCCTGCCGACGAACTCGTATGGGTTCCATTAATACAACAGATCATCTTTTGGTCCAACATTGCACAAAATAAGAAAAAACATGGAGCGGTGAGGGTGCCATCTCTAGGTCTGAGCAGGGTACAGAAAAAGGTTTTCCAATCTTACAGAATCTGGAGCTCTACGATCTGGGCTCATTTGTTGTATACTCACAAATACCATAGACAGCTAGATTAGCATGGTAATTAGTCAGAGCATGTACTGCTACCACTAAGGAAATCCTGTGAATCGGACAGTTCACACGTACGTTAACGCGCTAGATGTTAACATGTCAACCGCACAAACACAATCCCTGTCCTGCTGTTCCCGGGATACATACATAATAAGATCAGAGACCGTATCTGGCGATTAGTTTAGCATTTGCCCGTCCTGCAGCTCAGGATCTTGGTGACATCTCACACGCTCCTTGCGTTGCATGCCCGATATCCTGTCCACAACGAACAAAATCTTGCAAGCTCAACGGCGTTGCGACGGAGACATGCATATGTAAATGAATAAATGAACAAAATCCTTCTCCCTGCTGATGAATAATAAATCTTCTCCCTGCTGCACTCATGCCTCTTTTTAAAGTTGGTATATCAGTATAATAATGTGGAGCTAGCTAGCTCAGTGATTGAGCAAGTTGGATTTGACCTACCAGTGTACGCTGACCCTAGCAGTATGACAACGAAGCGATCAGGCCAACCAATTAATTAGCACTTGGAGTACCCCCGATCCAGCCAAGAGCGAGTGCATTGTAGAAAATGTCTTCGGAGACAAATCACACGAATCATTTCCATAAATATGATTAACTCATTGATATTAATCACCGTTTCATCCGGTCACAAATCATAGATTCGCGTCTTTAGATATCGACGTTTAAAAATTATCCTTCTAATTGGACACGGATTATCATATAAAAATGTGATTTGAACTTTGACATAATCTAGCTACTTAAATGTCTTGGGATGTTGTCATGTAAGGATGTGTGCTCTTGTACGTGCATGCGCGCGATGGAATATGTCCTCCTTTAATTTAGTGAAGTGCAAGACTACATCCGTGTCTTCCTTTAATTTTACGTAACACTAACTTACCTTTCAAGAGGTAAAACCAATAATTTTTTTATCTCCACAATTGGATATATCATGAAGATGCAGTTAATTGTCATAATGGGTCACCTCAAGTATCCTACCAAGGTTTTAAATCACTTTGTCATGATTAATTTCTATTGAAGTATAAGTGAATTGCGCTCCTTTCCCTATCAGCTTAGGTTTTTGGATGAATTGGTTAGGGCATGCAGCTCAATAATTTCTACTCCTAAATAACGACTCATAGCAAGCATGGAACATTCTGCATAGATGATTTCATCCATATTTAATTCCCTTTTTAAATGTTTTTATATTAACTCATACTTACAAAGTACTTGTAGTGAAATTTTATTTACATCTAGTACGTATGTGTGAATTAATGAGAGTTGAATGGATTGACGACTTTTCACGGGTGATATCTTACCCTCTATGGTGTAACGTGTAAGATATAATAATGATCGTATAAAACATCTAGATGCATGCTAAAAAAAAATCTCTTACCAAGTAAACAGACTCAAATGGACACAAAAAAAAATGGTTTCAAGCACACGTACAACGAAGGAGATGAGCCTCTTTCTGTCTTTAATAAGAGGGCGAATGTTACCCTGTAGCTAGCAGCCACAAACAGTGGCCGTTCGTGCGTTGTTTCTTGACCAACTTAATTCTAAGTACGCCGTGAATCGTTGCTTAATTGTTATAAAAAAATAATTTAAAATAGTTTTACAATCTTTAAAAGGACTACTAAAAATCTGATAAAAATCATTACAAATTATTACATCAAATAGGCTATATAAAAAGGATAAATTTTGTTACAGTGAAATACTACGCTACTACTAAAAATCTGATAAAAATCATTACAAATTATTACATCAACAGGCTATTTAAAAAGGATAAATTTTGTTACAGTGAAACGCTACGCTGCGTTAAGCCGAAGAAAAGGGATTGACTTATCATCAGGCGCCTGAGAGTTATTTATCTCTCAGTCGATTTTCTAGACCATTGATCAAACATCTTTATATGACATATAAAAGATCTAACGGTAGAATTTAGCTATGTGAAAATCGACTGAGACTTATTTAAAAATCAGTCGCCTGAGAAGCAGCAAAACCGCGAAGAAAAACAAGGTCATTATGAGATTGCAGGGAGAGCGAGCACCAGAAGAGGAGGGGCCCGTGCATGTAAGGTACGTATGGGGCCATGTATGCAACCTAGGAGTAGGGCTCCATCCCTTCGTGCTGGAAGCCATCACCATCACTGATCACTCCTCGTCGATCACTCTCTCTTAACAATTCTTCAGACATATCACAGAACGCGTCTTCACCGGTTCCCGATGCATCTCTGAAAACATAAACGAGAACAGCTAGGACGCATGGAGCCCTCTTGTTTGGCCACTTTTCAGCCGGGGATCGAGCAGCTGCAGCAGCACGAGATCAGCTAGCTGTTTCTCTAGTCAGGCTGTCAGAGGAGGCCTTTACTTCAGCGTTATCAGTCAGACACGCTTACATAGTTGCATGTATTCGACAGTCATCTAGCAAGTACAGCACTACGTACTCACAAGTCACAACCACCTGCCCAGCGATCCATGAGACCATATGACCATACGACCATGTAATCATGCATATTATATATATACAACGGTATAATACGCCCCCGGGGGGTGGGAGGGGGGGGGGGCGGTGGGGGGTGGGGCGCAAATGAAATAAGAACAACTTCGGCTGGGCCTCCCTGCTTGCTAGTACCACATTGCCACTCTCCTTGTCAAAATCGGTGTCATATGAGAAAAGGAAATATATTGCACGTATAATAAAACCATGTATACATTATTTAGCTATTTCAAAATTTTAAAATTCATGTGAACACGCTTGAAATATTGATGAGGACAAGAAAACATTGTCAACAAGTCAACGTGACACAAATATGTAAAAAATATAACACCTTACTCTTTATTACCACATTGTCAGTTTACATCATGTTCCACTAGCTTATGACTCCTGACGGCCAAAATCCGAACATTTAGGTTTACTTTTTGGGCAAGTGAGGTCAAAACCCAGGTATCAGAGCATCGCCATCGCTGCACGGGTCGCGTGTATGTGTGGCTCATAGTGCCATACGACATAGATCGTGTATCGGGTGGATGTTCCTAAGCTTATGCTAACGAGGGTGACAACCCATTCGAGGAGTGATTATAACACCTTGCTCCTTAATACCGTTTTGTCGGTTGACATCACGCTCTACTAGCTTATAAACACTTGACAGCACAAATCATAGCATCCCGGCCCGTTAACCCTTTTGTAAAGAAAAAAAAACTAAGCTATCCACAACCATATATTACTCAAAGGATTTGTACAAGGTCTAAGCCCAAACAAAAAATGAAAAAGAACCAAGAAGAGAAAAAGGGAAAACACAAACTTAATCAGGTTCCAAAGTGTAAAGATATTGAGTAATGCCTTCTTCAAAGGAGTCGGTCCCTCTTGCACGAAGAAACTATATCGACGAGTGAATTTTGGAGGTTGTGGTTAACGAAAGATTCAACTTTAAGTTGAATATCTAGGCATTTCTCCATAGCCAAATGTGCCACCATATCAGAGAGAAGAGCTCTTTGAAGAAAGGCTCGATCGTAATCATAAAAAGTCGGCGTTGTGATATCATCATAATAGAGAGTTTCGGATGACACCATATATCTTTTATGGCTAGGCATTGTATGAAAAGTTGTACCAAAGTTTCTCCAAAATTGGACTGACTAAGAGAGCAAGCTGCAAATCCATTCTAAATGCCTTTTCGTCGATAAAGGCTCCAACAATTAATTTAAGCAATTGAGCAGTATCAATCATAAGAAAGTTTATGCTTAAGTTGACTTTTGTTCTTCCAAACAATTTTATGAGCATTCAATGGCAGGTTACATTTTTGTAATACATGTTAGAAGAGTATTTATTGTTATTCCAAATTTGGTTCCTGGAGCGCCAGCGAGACTGGATCCCAAGTGAGATGTTATGAATGTGTGGCATTGGCTCTAAGAAAAATTATTGGGTCTTAGAACAAGCATCATGTACACGCAAGCTCCTAGAATTCCTTTGCCAAAAAAAAAAGAAAAAGAAAAAGAGGCTCCTAGAAGTCCTGTGAGAACATTAGAAAAAAAATCATATAATAGCAGCAGGGTCGCGTTAGATCTGGCGCTCGCTGGCCCAAGTGTCCTTCCTTCCTTCCGGGCGGTCGGCGTCGCGGGGCTGACCCATATGATTGCGCGCCACGCCATCGACGTCAACCCCATCAGCGGCCGAGGCTCGAGACTCGAGAGGGAAGACTCGAGAGGGAGATCGTCTCTGCTTGCGCAGCGGGTCAATTCAATCAATGGCGAGCGAGCTAAGCTCAGCTCGCGCCTCCTTTTCATGGCGGGATTCCGATTCGGACATGCCCCCGAGCGAGCTCGGCGATTTGGATGGCCGGCAACGCGCCATGTCGGCCGACTTCGCTGGAGTCTCTCTCGCTCTCGCTCTCGCTCGCCACCATGGGTGATGGAGCGAGATAGAGCTAGCTGGTGAGGGCGACCTGCCCTTTTCAGGCCATCAATCATCAATGGGAGCCGATCGAGCTAGCTGCCTCAATTTCTCCCCTCCATTAAATCTCGATGTTCAGTCTGGTGTTACCGGTGCTGCATGTTGCTCCCTTCTTAATCCTTATTAGTTAATGCAACGCCCGGTTCCTCCAATATTGCATTAATCAGTAGTTCTGCGTCGTTAGTAATAGTAATTAAACGACGTCGAGTAGCTTTTGTTAGAGTGGGGTGCAGATTATAAGGGCATGATCGATAGTATTGTGTGGTTAACAGTAGTAATCAAACAATGTCGAGTAGCTTTTGCTGAAGTGCGATGCAGATTATAACATAATGCACAATAGTAGTATAAGTCTATATAATACTATGCTAATTAAACAATAAAGATAAATTATGTATGATTCGTTTTTCTCAGACACGTCTACTATGAGAAATGCTCATTTGACAGCTAGCTGACAGATCGATATATCAAACATATTAAGCATACATATTAATTCAAACTCTAGCATTTGATTCGATTATATATGTACACTCGCACCAGACAATTAACTGAGGGCGGAGCTATAGCTAGTCACTTAAATGAGTAGATTTGTTAATTTGGTCATCTCGACGTTGGTGCCGGGCAGGGCAAGCAAGAGATGGTCAACACCGATGGGTTAATTAAGATCGAAGGGCCCATGCATAGCCAGTACTCCACCATGCATGCACTGCCAGTACAAGCAACCCCAAGGTAGGCAAAAGAAGACAGAGAGCGATGCACAATCAGTGCATGGATCTTATGGTAAGCGCGGGGAGGAAGAAGAGAAGGCCACGTAGCCGGCCGCGCGCGTGCACACAATTAATTAACACAATGTTCAGTCCGCACGTAAGCATGCTAGCTATAGAGGGAAAATGTCAATGGCCAGGCCACCCACCATAGGATATCGATGTCCATGCTGCAATGTCATTACCTCAAGGCCATCTGCCTATATATCCATGTCTAAACTCGACACCCTAATAAAATAATTTGTTCATCCCTAAGTCGACCCATGTATACCTACGCTGTTTCAATGACGGAAACAAATTTAAGTCAAACTACAACCTAGCTATATATGCCAGCATTAATTAACAGCTAAAGCTTACATTATTCTAGGAGAAAATTTGTATCCTTCTTTAGTACCACAATTTTTTGTTCACAAAGTATTCCGCTATCTTATAATCTTCATTAGTCATAACATCTCGAGACTACCTTAATTTTTTGTGCGAATGGATTCAACCCGTGTAGCGCAAAATCTTAGATACCGGGTTAACCTTTTGGGGTGAGTAAGCCTTGAATCCAAGTGAGAAGCTATGTACGTATATGTGGAGCAGCTTCTAAGGTCGGTCGGCTTTGAGCGAATGTTAAGCTACAACGTTACAAATGGTATCAAAGCGTCACCCTGGCTGCACGGGTTGTGTAAATGTGTGGTCCAATAGCAGATGACACCGCTCATGCACCGCTCTTATTTTTGTACAGAGCAAGGATGTAGCACTTTGTAGTTTTTTGAAAGGGCAGGAGAGCTGCCATTCATTGAAAGCGAGGAGTTACAAAATTCCCCCAAGAGGGCTTTTTAGTTATTTTTACGTGGTTTCAAATAGCTCTTCTTATATTTTCTAAAATAATTTTGTCATAATCTTTTGGACTCTCCAAGATGTCATCTGAGGAGTCACAGCTTTTTCATATTAAATTTCCAGTAACTTCAGGCTTAAAAGAACAATGCCTAAATCTCAAGTGAAACGCTTTGTGTGTGCACGGGCAAGCGGGACCGAGTCGTAGGTAAGATGCTACGTAGGCGAATTCGGCTTCGACGCCGACGGTTTAACGGGCATCGGCCGTGATTACACTGCATGTCGGCATTTCCCGAACGAAAAGATATGCACTTTAAATTGGATGGGCCTGATGGATCGCACGGCTTTCCAATGGACGACGCCATTGGCCCATATTGCCCATGGGCTTCTCGTCAGAGGGCAGCTTCTTCCCTCACATCAGCAACCCAGCCTCAAAGGCGAGCCACGTAGGCGAGAGTTAATCGCTATGGGGCATGTACACGCTAATGGTATATATGGCCTTTATTCATGCACCTAGGAGGCATCCTCTTCTTGGACGACCCTCTTACTTGTCCGATCCCATTCATGCATTCATAATTTGCTGCCTTCTTGTGGTTTTAGTTTTCGAATTCTGTTGTCCGAAATTTTTTTAATAATAATTAATCTTGACCAGGGAACAAAGGCCCTAGCTGGGCTCTTGTGTGGCTGCAAGGAACCCTCTTTGTGTGGGGATTTGGGCCCAACACTTGTGAATACAAGGCCTACTTTACTTTTTTACACGAACTTAAAGTGTGTGTTTTATTAAAAAAAAAATGAAGCCATGCCATTTCTTTAAGAAAAAAGTGTCGATTTGGTCCCTCAACCATACCCGCTGGACCACTTTGGTCCCTGAACGCGAATACCGGATTTGGTAGACCCCAAAATTAGTCCTTGACCAGTCAACAGGGCGGTTTTCAGATTGTTTTTTTCAAATGTGGCATAGTTTTGCCTACGTGGCTGCCACACGGCGGCCACGTCTCCTCTCCTCTCTCACATATCTCAAATCTCTCTCTCCCCCTCTCTATACCCCGGGTACAAGATGTCGGCCGACCCGCCTCCAACGCGCCTAAGCCGGCTTCCTCCTCCCCATGACATAGAGCTTGGCGGCGCCGCCACCTCCCTTAGTGTCTTCCTCAGTCGTTCCACCGTCTCAGGCGCCGCCATGCTCCTCTCCTTCCTCGCGTCTCATTGAACAGCCGCCTCGCTTGTCGCCGCCGGCATGGAGCAAGGACGGATGTCGGCATGCGTCTGAGGGTGGCGTTGAGGACGCAGATAACCTCATCGGTCCATCGCCTTGCCGAATCTAGATCTGGCTGAGAGGCGGGACGGCGGCGTGCTTGGTGGCGAGAGAGGGGCGGCGGCGAGAGGGGGGCGGCGGCGTGCCCGACGGGGTGGCGGTGAGAGGAAAAGCGGTGTGCTTCGGCGAAAAGCGGCAATGGCGTGTTTCGGCGAAGCGGTGGTGAGAGGTGAGAGCAGCGTGCTCGGCATGGCGAGAGAGGGACAACGGCGTGCTTTCGGCGGCGAGAAGCGGCGTGCTCGGTGGTGAGAGAGGGCGGCGGCGTGCTTTCGGCGGAGCGGGGAGAAGGTGGGCGGCATGCTTGGGGGAGAGAGAGAGCGAAAGAGAGAGATTGAGAGGAAAGTGAGAGGAGAGAGATATTTACAATATTAGGATAGAGAGAGAGAGAGAGAAGGAATGGAAAGGATGTGGCGGCCATGTGGCAGCCACGTAGGCAAAACTAAGCCACGTTTGCAAAAAAATCCTGAAAACTGTCCTGCTGACCGGTCAAAGGACTAATTTGGTCCGGTTTTAGTAGTTTGGGGTCTACCAAGTTCGGTATTCGCGTTCAGGGACCAAAGTGGTCCAGCGGGTATAGTTGAGGGACCAAATCGGGACTTTTTCCTTTCTTTAAAGCAGGACTTAAGGCGGAACCAAAAATTAGATAAAAGGAATACATTTTAGCCTGCACACAGAGAGACCTAGTACACATCCTTTATAATAATGAGCAAGGTATGGCGCACATTTGCGCGGGTAGGTCTCATATTTGATATAGACTCTTTTTCTAATCTTGTACTTGATATGAACTCTTTTAAAATTGCTTTTATTTTATTATTGTAGTGGATATGGACAAACTGTTGTTATTCGAACTCACAATAATCGATGGTGTAGATTTTCTCTAATATTTTAGGATTAATATGGAGGCTCCGTTTAACTCTGTAGTAATATAATAATAACGTCTAGATATGGACTCCTTTTTTAATATCGTATTTGATATGAACTCTTTTAAAATTATTTTTTATTTTATTGTTGTAGCTTTTAATCTAAGCTATTATAATCTGGACCCACAACAATCGATGATGTAGATATTACTTTTTCTCCGATTAACATGAAATTTTTTAGTATTTTAAAATTAATGAGCAAGGTGGCCCACGCGTTTGCGCGGTTAGATTTGTTTTAGCTCTAATATATCAGATCAGATTTAGAGCTTATCTCTAATATATTATATCAGTTTTAGAATTTAATCTGAATTTCTAATATGTTCTTTTAATCTAAGCCGCATAGATATTTTACTTTTTCTTGATTTATGTGAGAATTTCTTTGGTTAATCTAGACCGTTATAATTTGGTTCCACCGTTGATCGAACGGATAAAATAATCATATTATATCATCTTTAGTATTTAATTTGAATTTCTAATATTTTTCTTTCAATCTAAGCCATTATAATCCAGCCCCACAAAAATCAACGGCATAGATCTTTTATTTTTTTTCTTGATTTATGTGAGAATTTCTTTGATTGATCTAGACCGTTATAATTTGATCCCACCGTTGATCGAACGGTTCAAATATTTTGGATGATGTGGGTGAACGTGGTGGCTTCTTTTTCCCCTCCTTTATATAACGTGGTGGCTTCTTTTTCCCCTCCTTTATATATATAATAGATATGATGACTTCATTTAATTCAGTTTCGAAATGGAAGCATGGTCGGAGAAAAAGGTGGTGGATCAGGAGACGTAGGAAATTAACTTTGATGGTATTAATTTGTATACTTTTTTTCTGTGAGGTTATTACCTGCGCGGTTTCTATAGATTTTTTTGTGCGGTGTTTCGTACTGCCTTTATTCTTTTTTGTTTGACTTTTGTACACATCTTTGGCCATTCGTCTTATTCAAAAAAATTATGTAAATAATATTTATTTTGTTGTGATTTGTTTTATCAATAAAGATACTTTAAACCTGACTTATTTTTTTGCATGTTTGCGCTAATTTTTTAATAAGACGAATAGTTAAAGACGTGCTCAAAAGTCAAAGACGTGAAATAAAAAAAAGACGGAGGTAGCATTTGATTTCGCTAAAATTTATCTAAACGGCAAAACGCTATGGTGGCAGGTTTGGTCGACGTCGCACGACGGCCGGTGTGGCGGTGCGCGCCTCCCTGTCACGACAAACAAAGCAGCCGCCCTAGCGGCGAAACGAAACCCTTGTCAGTGGAATCAGTACCACACCATTTGATCCTTATGTCTTCTGTTATTAATGCACTTGCTGGCTAAAGGCGCTCATTTCCCCTACACTTGAGACCGCACTTGCGCTCCTATAGTTGTTATGATGGTCTCATACTGGCCATGCATGCCACGTCACCTCCACCCAAAGGTCCCAAGCGAAGGCATCCGTCGGAGCGACAGGGCGGGGGGATCAACAGTCCAAGGCACAAACAGTACCACGGGGTAGATATGGTTGGATCCTTTCTAGAGGACAAGTTGAACAAGGGGAGACCCACAAATCCATTCCTGACCCAGCTTTGTTATGACCACGGAGGATGAAATTAATGGACTTCATTACCTCTTGAGCACGGCGGGAATACACCCTCGCCCGTACTTTAGTACGCAAGAAAGAATACAGCTAAATCATTTTTAATCCTAATCCATTACTTTACATCTAAGGATTTAAGCAAGATGAAAAGAAAAGGAAATATTCAATGGCTTTGTTCTTTTCAGATTAACAGTTTAATGACATATCTATTTTTTGAAAGGCGAGCGCCAGGCGTCGGACGTCCGACGCCTGGCGCGCGGTCCGGACCTGCCTGGTCCGTTAGATCATCGGCAACGCGCAGATCCAATGCTTGTTAGTCGTCCTTTGATTAAATTTCTAATTAAACTTCTGATTTTTGTATAAAATTCAAACAGTGTTCAAAATGCGTGAAATAAATTTCATAATTCTTCTAAAATCGAGAGCAACCCATTTTAAATACTTTTTTTTTTATTTTTCACTTTTTCAATTTTTTTAATGTGAAACTAGAAGAATGCACTTATGAAACTTACACCTATACTAGAGAAACTTAGCCATGTGCTGATGAAACTTGGCCGTGTGCTGATGAAACTTGGATGAAACTTCGTTGTAACCTGATGAAACTTGGATGAAACCTGTTGAAACTTGAATTGACTTGATGAAACTTGAAGAAACTTGGATGAAACCTGTTAAAACTTGATGAAACTTGCATTAAACCTTATGAAACTTGACAGTTCGGTGAGTTTAACGAATATGAAATCTAAATTTCAGTAGGCGAAACCCAAATTTCACCAGGTAAGTTTGAAGAGTTATATGGCAACATATATCTTGTTTTGTTCGTAAAAATACGAGGAACACGTTGGTGCAAATGGTTTGTGGATTAGAGCACCCAAACAAAAATTATGGCCATTAAAAAAAATGATGTGGGCCCCACGCCCTTGCATGCACACGCCCTTGCATGCACGCGCCAGGTGAGTTCCCGCGCGAGAGCCTGGACGAGTCCGGAGCATCGGACTCCCACACCAAGGCGTTTCCCTTTTTGAAAAGGCATATATTTTTGTGTTTTTTGAGTTTGCTTTTTCGTCGTTTCGAACGTGGGTCCTAACTCTTTTAAAAGCAAGTCAAACAAAATGGATTCAAATATTAAAACTACTCGAGAAGTTTTCGATATCTAGTAATTTCAGCCGTTTAGATCAGCCCAAAATAACATAACATAAGTGATATGACCCAATGTGTACATGTCGTGTTCGTTGGCGTGTTCACCCTTCATTACAATTTCACTAGCTAGGCATGGACATCAAGGCCGGGAGGGGTGTTTCTAACTTTGGTTGTCTATGGCGGTTCGATGACATATACATTTAGATGTATTCATCATTGTAAACCCCCATGACGAGGTAAAGGGTGGATATTCTGTAGGGCTGGATGAGGGGAGACCCTCATGTCATGTTCGGAGGGCGGGGATATCCCGACCCTACTATCATTATGCCTTTGCAATGTTACTTGGTTCAACTCCATTTGTGACCTTTTCTCGTATGTGGGACTCTCTATCTTCTTGGGTAGATTCTAGATCGTCTTTCATTTTGTTAGTGAGTAGTTTTATTATTAATAAGTCAAGAATAATAAGAGAACTGTAGGAGCTTGCCAGGACGGCTTGGTAAGCAAGCTACCTGTTATGTAGGCGCCAACTCTGGTTCACCTTAGATCAAGTGAGATGAATATGATCGATAATAGTTTAAGTGAGTCATATTTACATGTGCTTTGCAATAGTCATTTCGGTAATTCTATTCCCGTGTAGTTTTTAAGTTTATTTTCTTCTGTGCAATGAATGTTTTTTTGTCATATCGATGAAGATTGATATTTTGCAAGGAGCAAAAGGAGAGAGAAGGATGTTTGTGACGGCGTGTTCTCCGCTCAACCACTGCGGATCACACCCCTGGTCAGATTTTTACTCTGCTAGCCGACTCGATCATGGCCCTGGTCATCTTCGCCCACCTCTGCGAGATGTTCGTGGGGACGATGCGAATCTCCCGCTTTGGCGTCGATTCTTAAATCTTGCACACGGGCTCGCGCTTCGGCCTTGGTTGGGGCTGCTACTTCACGCTCGCGTTACCTTCGCCTTTATCCTTCCGCGGTCAAGTCCAGCTGGAAGGACTGCACCGCAATGGTTGTCGTGGAGGACTCAGCGGTGCGGCGATCTTGCTCTTCCCGCGATCCCGCTGGAGCCCACCGCCGGCCGGGGGCCCGGCTAGACGCAGACGATCTGGCGAGCACGGAGGTGATGGCGGCGCGCATTGTCGAGCTCCGCCGCGAGGCTCACGGAACCCACGTGGCGGCGGATTTTTTGCGGCGCCGACTTTGCCCGCTCCGCTTGAGCGCGCCCGCTGGGCGTACTACGGCGATAACAGCGGGACCAGCTGCTCTTGGAGGTGAATACCTCGCGCTCTTTTGGATTTTGTACCTTCCTTCTTTCCATTTTTGGCTAATAGCCAACTCTTTGCTTCTTCTTGGTGTTGGTGATGGGAACGCGTCGGGCGGCGGCGTGCTCGGATCGGGTGGCGGGCTCGATGACCGCGCCGACCAAGCGGCATCGCCCGCGGCGTGGCATCCGCCCCTCTGCGCCCAGGACCAGCGGGGCGCAACCTTCACTTGCGGCGTTGCCCCCATGGAGGTCTCGGTCCTGCGGTCCAAGTGGCGGGGACCACTGCAGATCCATGAGCCGCCACCGGCGACCGCCTAAGCTTCATGCCGCTGCTGCTCTGTCGTGGCGGTGACTCGCCAGCGCTCTCGGGAAGCGCCGCCTCATCCTTCTTTGTCGGCGGCGGCGAGGAGGAGGAGGGCGAGCTCAAGAGAGCGCGCTCTTCAAGTCTGAGCTTCGCCGCCCCGCCGCCCCAACCAGCGGGGCCCTGCTTGCTACCGCCGCCGCTCGCCACCGGGCGAGCGGCGGCGACTCTTCGAAGCTGGCGCCGCTGCGCAGTTTCTTCCGCTCCCACGCCGGCGCTCCTGCGCGGCGCTTTCTTCTGTTGGCGCTTCGCCGACCGCACCGCTTCGCGCCAGCCGGCGTCGAGTTCGACGGCGGCGATCGCGATCGCGACAGCGCCGCCACCTCCGCCGCAAGCAAGCGACTTGAGCTCCCCTTCAGCTTTCGCCTTGAGCGCACCGCTTCAGTTGGCTTTCCTGCGCTTTCGACACGCCGCGTGGGGTTAGCATGCTCGTGGTTTTGCATACCGAACCTGTTTGTCCTTCTTGGAACAGGGGCGGACGCTGGGCATCGAGCTCCGCTCCACGCGACTTCGCCGGCCCCAGCCGCCGCCGCTCTTCGACGGAGGTCGCCCGTGGCGGCGGAGAGTCCGCGGCGCGGGGGAGAACCCTCGGCAACCTCGCTTTCTGGCGCGCCGCCATCTCGGCCGTGACGCGCCGGCGTGGGGCGCTCCTTTGAGGCGCCGCACCTCTCCCGCACTGGGCGGCGCGGAACAAGCCCTTGCCTTGGCGGAGCGATCCGCGGGTGACTGCGGCGGGCCCTTGGCCAGAGACCGCCGCGCGAGGCGATGACCAGCGAGCTGCGGCGTAAGCCGCCGCCGCCTCGGCCGCCAAGCGGATCAAGACCTCCGCTGGAGCACTTCGAAGCGCCTCCGGACCCTCGCCGACATCTTTGCGCCAGACGGCCATCATGCGGCTTCCGGACGCCTGCATCCACTGGTGTTTCCTGCATCCCCGCTGGAGAGGCGGCGCGCGAAGACGCCCGGCGCCGTGGGATGGGCGCCGAAGCCCTCGCGCGTCCTCCGGCGGGCGCTGGACGCTGGCGATCAAGACGGTCGCCACGGCGCTCTTGAAGCCGCGCGGTTCATCTGAGCAATCGCTGGCCCGGGCGCGCGTTTGACCTCGACGCCGCCATCGGAGAACCTTCGCGCCGGTGGACCGGTTCGGCGGTAGCGGGTTGACACCGCCGCCCGACCGCGTGTCCATGATGAAGCGCCGCTCGGCGGAAAGCGCGAACCGTGGGGATAGCGAGACTCCGCCTTTTTTGCCTTGTGATTGTTGCCTATAAATGCAAACAAACTTTTGCTCTTTCTTTGTGAGTCTTATTTGAACTTCGCACGATTTTGACTTCTTTGAGCGAAATGGGGCACCCGCCGCCAAGGGTTTTAGATGAGCGTTACGCAAGTGAGCGCCGCTTCCTTAGGCGTCTGGTTACTTCAACCCTTATGGCCTCTCGCAACCCGACTTAAGCGTTACGTGGCGGCGATTAGCTTAGGAAGTGGTCTAGTCGGTGATGCCGCCGTTGGCGCATTGCCTGACCGAGCCGACACACCGAGCTAGAGCCCGCCTTCCGTCCGCCGCCTCGCACCGGCGTAAGTTATAAGCGTTTGCCTTTGCAATCAAGGGCCATCGACCTTAAGTACTTTCGCTACCGACTTTCGGTGAGAATGTTTTCTATGAGACCTTTCTAAGGCTAAGCCACCGATCGTAAAAAGCTTTAGATGAGCTTTCGTTGAAAGTGGCGCTTTTCCTCGAGCATCTGGTTACTTCAACCCTTATGGCCTCTTTGCGAACCGACCCTAGACATCGCGTGGCGGAACTTAGCCTTGAAGTGGTCTAGTCGCGGTCATTGTTGGCGCATTGCCTAGACCAAGCCGACACACCGGGCTAGAGCCCGCCTTCCGTCGCCGCCTCGCCCAACCCATGAGTCATAGGCGTTCGTCCTTGCAACTAAGGGGCCATCTGCCTTGAGTACTTTTTCGCTACCAGCTTTCGACTGAATGCTTTCTAACAGATTTGAGGCGAAAAAAGAAACAGATGCCCACAAGGAGACAGAACTTATCTCTTATTGAAGATGGCTTTGTACCTGCTTATGACCCCGAGGCGGCGGTGAAGGAAGAAGACCTCGCCGCTCGGCTCCAAAGGAAGGCGGAAAAAAACTTCGAACTGCTACCTCTGGGTAGAACTTCCTCGGTACGCCGACGCTCCAAGTGTTCGCCAATTCACGACCGTCCTCGAATCTGAGCTGGACCGAGCCCAGGCGAGACCGAGACCACCTTGAAGGGGCCTCCACGGAGAGCAGTTTGTTACATACACTGCGTTTGGATTTTGCGCAGGACGAGGTCGCCCACTGCCAGTGTTCTCACACACACCCGCCTTGCTTGATAACGGCGAAGCGCCTGCTGATACTTGGCGGCCCGGATCGCCGCCCTGTCTCGGATCTCCTCCAGGAGATTTACTTCATCCTGACGCCGGTCAGGGTCTTGGTCTTCGCTGAACGCCGCCACTCTTGGGGAACCGAAGGCGAGCTCTGATGGGAGCACCGCCTCAGAGCCATACACCAGGAAAAAGGGGGTCTCGCCGGTGGCTCTGCTTGGGAGTTGTCGCGGCGCCACAATCTGGTGGAACTTCTCCGCCAGCGCTTGCAGCGCTTCTCCAGCGGTCGAACGCCCTTGTCTTGAGCCCTTTGAGTACTTCGCGTTCGCCGCTCCACTTGCCCATTGCTCTTGGTGCAAGAGCGGAGGCAAAGCACAGCTTGGTACCCAACTCCTCGCACCAGTCTTGGAAATCAGCGCTTTTGAACTGAGCGCCATTATCAGTGATAATTCTGTTGGCGACACCGAACCGGACGAAGATGCTCTTCATAAACTTGATAGCCGCTGCGGACGTGATCGCCGGGACCGGCGAGGCTTCAACCCACTTGGTGAACTTGTCGATGGCGACGAACAGATGAGTGTACCCTCCGGCCGCCTGCTGAACGGGCCCGAATATCCGGCCCCGGACGCGAACGGCCAGAGAGCGGAATGGTTTGCGGCGCTGGGCGGTCGTGGATTTGCTTAGCATGAAATTGGCACGCCGCATTTCCTCACCAGCTCGAAGGCATCTGGAGGCGATGAGGCCAATAGAAACCGTGGCGAAAGCTTTCCGACCAACGCGGCTCCTGAATGGCTCCGCACATGCCTCCATGGATCTCGAGAGAATTTCACTCCCGCTTCCCGAGTGGCGCTTCGGAGAACTCCATTTGCGCTCTGGCGATATAGGTCCCCACCTACGAGGCGTGGCGCTTGGCCTTGCGCGCTATCTTCTCGGCCGCAGCGTCATCGCCGGGATCACTCCATCCAGCGGGTAGGCTAGGATCGGATCCATCCGCGACCTTCCGGACGAGTGCGACGGCGTTACATACATTGTCGCCGGCGTACTCCGCTGGCTTTGGCGTTTCCGTCTCAACCGCCTCGGCGGTTCTTCCGCCTCCTCCTCTAATCGGGAGCTGCAGCGAGATTGGTAGCGCTCTCCTCGAAGGTGGAGCTGCGTCGAAAGCGTCCCCCGCAGAATCGGGGCTGCGACGACGGCAGCGTGAGTCTTTCTTCAAAGACCCCACCGGAGCAGTGCCCTTGGCGAGGCAATCGAGGCAGTTCATCCGCCATGTAGTTGTCACGGCGGGGATGTGCACGGCCCAAACCCTCAAAGTGCCGCTCCAACGGCGCACTCTCGCCGAGTAGGCCGCCATGCGGGATCCGGCAGAGAAATCCTTCCTCGCTGGTTGATGACCGAGAGAGTCGCCTTTACTTGTAGCCGCCGGATGCCAAGGGTCGGCTACCCCGAGCGGCGGCGATCCTTCATACTCATGGCGTTGTTGGTGGCGCGGAAGTCCAAGACCACCAGTGCCGAACGACATCGCCGGTGGGAGACACCAGGCGACGCCACTGAATTTCTCGGCCGGAATGAGCCGTCGAAGAAGAGAGTCCGGCGAGCGAGACGGGTATCTTGAGTTCTGCGTCCGCCGAGTCCACTCACTGATGAACTCCGCGAGCTTGCCCTTTGATGGCCGTTCGGGAGCGAATTTGAGATCGAATTCCACCAGCTCCATGGCCCACTTGGCGATGCGACCGTCGCCTCGCGGTTGAAGAGGATCTCCGCAAGGGATACTTGGTCAACACCGTGACTTCTCGCCACGGAAGTAGTGGCGTAGCTTCGGGATTTGTCAAGACGGCGTAGAGCATCTTCGGTCTTGTGAATACCTTGTTTGGCGTCGTGGAGGACCTTGCGGCGTAGTAAATGGGGCGCTGGGCGCCCTCTCTCTCCGCCACCAAAGACCGCTGCACTGACCGCTGGGGTTTGCGCGACGTAGAGGATCAGCGGGCTCGCCGGGTGCTGGGGCGACCAACGCAGGCGGGAGGTAAGGTACTTCTTGAGCCGTCGAGCGCCTCCTGCGCCTCCGCCGTCCACTCGAATTGGTTGGTCTTCCTTAGGAGCTTGAGCGGTGGGAGACTTTTGTCCCCAGGCGAGCTATAAAGCATGCCCGGGGAGGTCAAGCCCACCAAGCACCGTGCATCTGCGAAGTAGCGTCGGGGCTTCATGTTCTCGATCGCTGCGATCTTGTCGGGTTCGCCTCAATCCCCTCAGGAAGCGAGGAATCAGCAGTTTGCCCGACGGAACGGCGAACACGCATTTCTCTGGATTAAGCTTGATGCAGTACTTCCTCAGGTTGGCGAAGGTCTCTTCCAAGTCGCCGATCAACTCCTCCGCCTTCTTGGACTTCACCACCAGGTCGTCGACATACACCTCCAGGTTCCGCCCCACTTGGGAGCGGTGAGCGATATGCATGGCCCGCTGATAGGTTGGGCCCGCATTCTTCAGTCCGAACGCCATCCTTGTATAGCAGTAGACGCCCATGGGCGTGACAAAGGCGGTCTTGTCTTCATCTTCTTCGGCCATGCTAATCTGGTGGTACCCAGAGTACGCATCCAGAAAGCACAGCTGCTCGCACCCCGCAGTTGAGTCGACGATGAGATCGACGCGGGGCAGCGGGTACGGATCCTTCGGGCATGCCTTGTTGAGGTCGGTGAAGTCCACGCACATCCTCCAGCGCCCGTTGGATTTCTTGACGAGGACGGGGTTCGCGAGCCACCTGGGATGGGCGACACTGCGGACGACCCCCGCCCTTAAGAGCTTGTCCACCTCCTGGCGGATAACTTCCTGGCGCTCCACCGACTGCTTCCGGACTTTTTGCATGACCGGTCGCGCGCCGGGGAACGTCGCCAATTTGTGCTCAATCACCTCCCTGGGGACCCCAGCCATGTCGGACGGTTGCCACGCAAACACGTCTGCGTTAGACTGGAGGAAGGAGACGAGCGCGCCTTCCTATTTGGCGCTGAGAGGCGCCCACCAACGGTCTTCGCTGGGTCGACTTCGCTCGGGGAGACCGCCTTAACCTCCGCAGACGAACCGGGGAGGCACGGTTCGCCGAGGAGCTCCCGGTCGAAGCCTCGGCCTTCAGGCACCGTCGCCCCGCCGGTAGCGAGGGCGTCCTTGTCGCAGCGGAGCGCCTCCGGGCGGTCCACTTTCAAAACGATGGGGCCGGCTGGCCCCGGGATCTTCACCACCATGTACGCATAGTGGCACACCGCCATGAACTTGGTCGGCCGGCCGACCTAGTATGGCGTTGTAGGAGGTAAAATCCGCCACCTCAAACTCGAGCATCTCGGTGCGGAAGTTGTCGAACCTCGAAAGTCACCGGAGACTAATGCGCCCTAAGCGGGCGGACTCGGCCCGGCGCGATGTCAAGAACGGGGCGTTAGGCGAAGCTCTGCCGCTGGATTTGAAGCGCCCGCGGCCGCCGGCGGACGGGAGGTTGAGGAACTCCTCCGTCTACCAGCACCCGCCCTAGCTTTACATTCCGGACCGTGGGTGCAACCACGATCGGGAGATGCCCAGGGCCGGCGGTACTGGTTGGGTGATCGGCCTGACTGAACGCAATTGGCTGCTCCGACCACGCCAGCTGCCTCACCGACCAAAGCCGGGCACGGTGGCGCACACCTCCTCATCGCACGCTTAAAGCTAGCGTGGGGCGGATAGGTGGCGAACCGCCGTGGATGGCGGCAACCTCGCGCCCGCTTCGCTGAAAACCAAGCGAAGCCGCCTCCTTGCCCTTGCCGCATGCGGGCGCGCGCTGCTGCTTTGTTGCTCGTGGACTCGCCATCCACCATCTTGCCGGCGACATGGCAATCCGCCAAGTCGTGAGAGTTGTTGCGGTGGATGGGACAATAGGGCCTTCCGTCCCACTCGCGGGGCGATGGTCTCGCCTTCGTCGCGCGGCGCGGGGCCGTCGCGCCACGGCGATCGCCGTAGCCGCCGCCTCGGCCACCCTACGGGACCGTACCCGCCCGGCGCCGCGACCTCCTCTTTTACGCCCGCCGCGCCCATTGCGCGCTGGCTGGCGCTGATCGTCGTCGTCGTCGTCGCTTCGGCGGCCATGACCTGCCGGTCTCGGCCGCCTTGCGCTTCTTCTTGTCCTTGCCGCGGGGTTCCTCGAGGTCCGGCCTCGCCGCTCCAGATTGGCCCGCCGCCACAAGGCGGGCGGATCGAAGCTCACCGCTGGGGCGACTTATCGCCAAGGTGAAGAGCTCTTCCGTGGTCTTAATCTTGCGGGTGGCCATCTTCTCTTTGACCTTGGGGTCTCGGGCGCCTCTCCTGAATGCCGTGACCACGGCGTCGATGGAGATGTCAGGGATGGTGTTGCGGACCTGACTGAAGCGCCGGATATAGTCGCGCAACGACTCTCCTTTCTTCTGCTCCACGTTGTGGAGGTCGTCTTCTACCCCGGGCTGCTCGAAGGTGCCCTGGAAGTTGGTGACGAAGAGCTCCGAGAGCTCCTTCCATGACCCCACGGACTCCGGGGGCAGGTTCATGAGCCACGAGCGGGCTCCGCCGGTGAGGACCGCGGGAAAGTAGTTCGCCAGAACCTTCCCCGACCCTCCAGTCGGCTGCATCACCGTCGTATAGATCTGCAAAAACTCATCAGGGTTGGTGGAGCCGTCGTACTTTTCGATGGGGGCCGGACGAAACCGTTCCGGCCACTGGACGCGGCGCAGCTCCTTAGAAAAGGCGCGGCACCCGACGTCGGGAGCCTCCTGCTCCTGGACGCGGTCCTCGCCCCGCCGCCCCCGTCGCCTAGGTGGCGCCGAAGAAGCGCCACCCTCATTTGGCCGGGCAGCCAGCAGGAACCCTCTTGCTGGTCCCAGCAAGACGGCGGCGGCAATGTGATCGCGCGCTTCGGTCGCGCCCTGCGGAGCTTGTCACGCAGGTCTTCTCCATGCAGACAAGTGGCGGTCCTCGGATGGGACCGGAGATCGCGCCACCTGCGCGCTGGCCGCCGAGCCCCGTGAAAGTCGCGCTCTTGTCATCTTGGCCCCCCCCTCAACAGAGAGATCTGCGAGAGGAATGCGAGGGCAACAAAGAACGAGAAGGGCGCGAAACGCGGTTCCCCGCCCGAGACTTGCACCACCGCGCGGCGGCGGCTGACGAAGCCAAGTGGCCAACCACGGCGCCGCCGGAGTCCGGAGTCACCGGAACGGTGGGTTTTCAGCGAGGCCACGGCGCGTGGAGGTTCTGTGCCGGAGTGCACTCCTCCAAGGCCAGGCGCCGCCTAGCTTGGCCGAGGTGGCTGCTTTCCGCCAGGGCTCCAGCCCTAGGCGGGCGGCCACCGCCCGGGTGATCCGCCGCCATCGCCGCGGCCGACTCGTGGGCGCGCAGCTCTAGCGGCCGCTTCTGCTCCATCGCGGATCGCTTCTCGCCGCCGCCTCTGAAGAAGGGTCAAGAGCTTGAACCGGCGCTAAGCGCTCCCCTACTGGCGCGCCATCGACGGCGTGTTCTCCGCTCAACCGCTGCGGATCACACCTGGTCGATTTTTACTCGCTAGCCGACTCGATCAAGCTCGATTCGATTTGGCGTCGGGCTCAACAAGGAACGACTCGCAGATTTACCCAGTTCGGACCCCTCGCGGGTAATAGTCCTACTCTGCCGAGCCTTAGCTCTTTTTCGATTGTGGTTGAAAGGGAAAGTCTTTCTGAGTGCTCTCACAGGCCGAGTGTTGAATCCTACCCAACGTGCCCCTTCCTCTCTCTCCTCTCCTTTTATACAAGCCTCGAACCGACGGAGAGAGCCGAGGGAGTAAGCGATCTGATGCCCTCAAGATAATCGACAAGACACGGAAGAAGACGCAACGTGCAGCTGCCCACGCTGCTTGCGCCGCCCCTCGCGTGCTCGCAGTGGCCTCTCACCCGCATGATCACTCCGGTGAGTCTGCGGGTGGGGCCTACTGCTCCTCCCGGCAGGCGGCCTCTTCAAGCAAACCTCCTCTCTGCTGTCAATTCTTGGCGCCACAGTGGCGATGCCCTTCGGACGACTGCAAGGGCCATCAGAAGCGGTAATCATTTCTTCCATTGTCTACTCGCACGTGATGTCTCATTAAATGCGCTTCGTCCTTGGCGGCAGGGGAGCCGTCGTCCCAAGACTCCTTCGCAATACTCGCCACGCTGGCCCCGCCGACGACGGGCCCTCACCGGTCTTCAGAGGGGCTGCCACGCACCGCTGGCGCGTGGGGCCTCGCCTCACCATCGGAGGGGCTCGCCCACACGCCCACTTTGGCGCGTGGGGCCTCGACTTCGCCTCCAGGGGCTCGCCCACGCACCCACTGGCGTGGGGCCCTCTGGCCTTCGAGGGGCTCGCCACGGCTGGGGCCTTGCTCGCCCGCCCGAGCGCGTGGGGCCCTCCTGGCCTTCGAGGGGCTCGCCCACGCTGGCTGGGCCTCGCTTCGCCCTTTGACGCGTGGGGCCCTCCTGGCCTTCGAGGGGCTCGCCATGCCTGGCTTGGGCCTTGCTTTCGCCCGCTGACGCGTGGGGCCCTCTCGGCCTTTCGAATGCTCTTTGTACCCCGGTATTTATTACACCGACAGTTTGCATAGAACTGTTTGATATATTTGGCGAGATGAGCATGAAAATGCATTGCACATGCCATTTCGACGTTGGTGCCGGGCAGGGCCGTACCTAGGAATTGGAGGCCCCGGTGCAAAAACTTATAATGGGGCCCTATTATTTTAAAAAGCAGCATAAACAAAGCATACTTTCACTTAATAATTATAAAACTTCAATATATAATTTCTTACAATTTTAGGAGCATATGAAATATTATTGCTAAAACAGTAAAAATAGTACTGAAGAAAAGCAATAAATTAACTGACCACACGTCCTACTGAAAAGCATCATCCTTTTGGTATTCCTTG
Source organism: Raddia guianensis (assembly GCA_036346415.1). Lineage (NCBI taxonomy): Eukaryota > Viridiplantae > Streptophyta > Magnoliopsida > Poales > Poaceae > Raddia > Raddia guianensis. Next base: position 71,130,578 of record CM070534.1, read on the forward strand.
AAATAAAATCTTCAATTATATCTCCATACTTAATCTTCTCCAATATATCATTTTCAAGTGCTATTGTCACCAATCCATTGAGTCTTTCTTGTGTCATAGTAGATCACAAGTAGGACTTCAACAACTTGAGAAAAGTTCCTTTCCGCAGATGCAACAGTCACATGAATAGTTAACAAAATTCTATATGCAACAACGGCATTAGGGAAACAACCATGTTGTTTCAAAAACTTCGGAATATCAAAATGGCCCATAGAATCTTTAATATGATCTTGGATGAATTTTAACTCCACATACAACTATACAAGAATAAACAATTATTTTGGAAATTGAGATGACTGCGGTTGCGGACGGGGATACGTACCTTTCTCTTTCTGCTTCCGGCCTTGGCGTCGTTCTTGGCGTTGGCGGCGGCCAGCGGCGAGTTAGCGGCGAGCGCCGGGAGGTAGATAATTAGCGACGAGACGGCGAAGAGACGAAGAAAGAAACGAACCGTCACCTGAATCGCTTCGGCTTCTCTTTCTCTCGCACATAAGATGAAGATCGATCGCTATTGGGCTGCTAGTTAATGCCTGGGCGCCGGCGGCTGGGCTTGCACGGCGAGATGGCTTGGCCTGTGGGCTAAATTGGCCATGGTTAATTAGTATTTACTATTTAGTATTTAGTGGAGTAATACTTAATTAGTATTTGGGAGCCCCTAATTTTTTGGGGGCCCTGAACAAGTGCACCGGCTGCACCCCCTCAAAAGCCCATGCATAGCCACTAGCCAGTGCTCCACCATGCATGCGCTGCCAGTACAAGCAACCCAAGGTAAGTGCACAATCAGTAAAGTGCATGCATGGTTCTTATGCTAAGCGCGGGAGGGAGAAGAGAAGGCCATTGGCTTCTCGTCGGAGGGCACTCAGGGCCCTCTGACTTAAGCAAGAGTCAATCGTTATGGGGCACTAGCAAGCATGAACGTGCAAAGCATGTTGGAGCAATGCTGATATCAACAATGTGTAGAAAAAAGTACTCCCTCCGTTTTTTTCTTTGACCCCTTTGACTTTTTTACACGTCTTTGACCATTCGTCTTATTCAAAAATTAAATACAAAGATGTAAAAATATAAGTCACGTTTAAAGTACCTCTATTAATAAAACAAATCACAACAAAATAAATGATATTTACAAAACTTTTTTGAATAAGACGAATGGTTAAAGACAAATCCAAAAATCAAAGGCGTCAAACAAAAAAGAACGGAGGGAGTAACGTTTAGGGCACATGTAATTTTTTCTATTTGTCTATATCTATCTGGAGCAGGTGTAGGAACATTCCTTATTTCATTAGTTGTCCCATTTGGTTGATATTAACGTGGCTCATCTCATGAAACATCTGAACAAGCAAAATTAAATAACAGATAATCAAGATATAGATATAGATTAATTAACGGATGCAATAAAATGTAAATAATTATTTATTTATTAACAGGTCAATTCTTTACATGGATGTACGCATAAATACATATGACACTTACTCATTTAATTAAAAGTAGCGATGCGTTCTCTCGATGGGCCGGTCAGGTTGTAAATTGTAATTATATATGTTCATCACAATTGTTATTTACCGCACTGCAAGCTTAATTAACAGGTTGTATACGTCCGCACACATTGACATGGAGGGGAAGATACTGGAGCGTATTCTTAAGATAGCTACGTAATACTCCTACTTCCATACGGAGTCCTGAATTTATTTTACCGCCCGGCCCGGCAGACGTTTTATATGTATATGCATGTTGGGGTGTACGTACCTGCACACGCCATATTTATAGTGTTACTGTGCTAGTCTATTAGTTCTAGTTTAGGAAGAATTAGAAAAAACATTAGGAAGATTTATAATGGGAGAATAAAAATTAATCCCGTGTATACATGGGAAAGAGTCCATGGTCTCTATGGGTGCAAGTCTGTTAGTTCTAGTCTAGGAAGAATTAAAAAAAAATTAGAAAGATTTATAATGGGAGAATAAAAATTAATCCCATGTAAATGTATATATGGGCAAGAGTTTGTGTTTTATATGTATCAAGTTGTGGGCAAGAATCCATGGTCTATACGTATCGAGTCAAGAGTCAGTGGTTTATACGTATCGAGTCAAGAGTCTGTGATCTGTACGTATATGTATATATGGGCAAGGGCAAGAGTTTGTGGTCCATACGTATCGAGTTGTGGGCAAGAGTCAGTGATCTATACATATCGAGTCAAGAGTCTGCAGTCTATACGTATCGAGTCAAGAGCCCGTGGTCTCTATGTATATGTATATATGGGCAAGAGTCCGTGGTCTATACGTATCGAGTCAAGAGTCTGTGGTATATACGTATCGAGTTAAGAGTTCGTGGTCTCTACGTATATGTATATATGGGTAAGAGTCCGTGGTCTATATGTATCGAGTTATGGGCAAGAGTCTGTAGTTTATACGTATTGAGTCAAGAGTCCATGGTTAATACTTGATAGCAAACTTCTGAAAAATTATGACTGTTAGATGATGGATTGAGGAAATAGACGGATGTGATTTGTAGTTGGATCTAAGCCAACCGCTCAATTATAGAGTAAGTTTAAATGCACACTAATGGAATATATGGCCTTTATTCATGCACGTAGGAGGCATTCTCTTTGGAACATGACTCCTTTTTTAATCTCGTATTTGATATGAACTCTTTTAAAATTATTTTTATTTTATTATTGTAGCTTTTAATCTAAGCTATCATAATCTGGACCCACAACAATCGATGATCGAGGTAGATATTTCTTTTTCTTCCGATTAACGTGAAACTTTCTAGTATTTTAAAATTAATATGATGACTTTGTTTAATTCAGTTTTGAAATGGAAGCATGGTTCGAGAAAAAGTCGGTGGATCAGGAGACGTAGGAAATTAACTTTAATGGTATTAATTGGTATACTGTTTTTTTCTGTGAGGTTTTTACCTGCGCGGTTTCTATAGAATTTTTTTGTGCGGTGTTTCGTATTTGATTTTGCTTGCAAAGAAAATAGGGATTGCCGCAAAAATTTATCTAAACGGCAAAACGCTAAGAAACCCAACCCAGGCAGGGTATACTGTGGTGGCAGGTTCCTTCGTTTCTTGGTCGACGTCGCACGACAGCCGGTGGTGTGCGCCTCTCCATGCATTAATATCGGCTGTGTTTCTTTCGGCAGTTAGATTATAATCTAAAAAGGTTGTGGTGTTTTATAGAAGATTTAAATGGCCAAAAAAGTTATGAAAAAAATATTTTTGAGATCTTTACGATAAATTGTGCAAAGTTTCGAAAAAATAACTATAAAATATTTCAAAATATAACCGGTATAAAAATAACAAATTTTAAGCTGCAGCTTATAATCTGATTATAAGCTGAAAGAAACAGAGCCGATACACATCATAGGGAATCTTGGTTCTCAACGTCATGCATGTTTGTGCGCAAAACAGCCGTCCTAGCGGCGAAACGAAACCCTTTGTCAGAGGCATCACCAGTCACCGCACCATTTGTCCCTTATTTCTTACGCGCATTAATTGTTATGATCGATCTCAAATTCTCAATACTAAGAGCATCTTTAGCAGGATCTCTATACTTCATTCTCTATATCCCTTCTCTAAATCACTATTCATTCCCTATATTTCTATTATCTCCAGCAAAGTCTCTATCCTCGAAAAGATATAGAGATTCTCTAGAGAGTCTCTAAATATAGACTCTGGGAAGAGTCTCTAAATTTAGAGACTGAGATAGAGACCCTACTGAAACGTTATAGAGGCTGAGGTTGTCCGCAATAGTGTTTTAGGAAACGATATAGAGACCCCCTTAGAGATGCTCTAACCATGTGAAGGGATAGAGCGATGTGAAGGCATCCGTCATGACTCCGAGACCACAAATCCATTTCTGACCCAGCTTTGTTATGACCACGGAGGATGAAATGGACCTACCCCTTGAACACGGTGGGAATACACCCTTGCCCCTACTTTAGTAGGCAAGAAAGAATGCCTCACTAGATCATTTGTAATCCTAATCCATTACTGTGCATTCAAGGATTTAAGCAAAAAAGAAAAGAAAAGGATATATTCAAAGGCTTTGTTATTTTCAAATTAATAGTATAATGACTTATCTATGTTTTGAAAAGGCATATATTTTGTTTTTTTAGTTTGCTTTTTCGCCGTTTTGAAAGTGGGTCCTAACTCTTTTAAAAGCCATTCAAACGGAATGGATCCAAATCTTAAAACTACTCGAGAAGTTTTCAATATTCAGTAATTTCAATCGTTCATCTGTTCAGCTGTTCAGATCAGCCCAAAAGAACATAACATAAGTGATATGACCCAATGTGTACATGTCGTGTTCGTTGGCGTGTTCACTCTTCATTAGAATTTCACTAGCTAGGCATGGACATCAAGGCCGGGAGGGGTGTTTCTAACTTTGGTTGTCTATGGCGGTTCGATGACATATACATTTAGATGCATTCATCATTGTAAACCCCCATGATGTGGTAAAGGGTGGATATTCTGCAGAGCCGGATGAGGGGAGACCCTCATGTCATGTTCGGAGGGCGGGGCTATCCCAAACTTACTGTTATTATGCCTTTGCGAAGTTACTTGGTTCAACTCCATTTGTGACCTTTTCTCGTATGTGGGACTCTCTATCTTCTTGGGTAGATTCTAGATCGTCTTTCATTTTGTTAGTGAGTAGTTTTATTATTAATAAGTCAAGAATAATAAGAGAACTGTAGGAGCTTGCCAGGACGGCTTGGTAAGCAAGCTACCTGTTATGTAGGCGCCAACTCCTAGTTCACCTTAGATCAAGTGAGATGAATATGATCGATAATAGTTTAAGTGAGTCATATTTATATGTGTTTTGCAATAATCATTTCGGTAATTCTATTCCCGTGTAATTTATTAAGTTTATTTTGTTCTTTGCAATGAATGTTTTTTTTGTCGTATCGATGAAAATCGATATCTTGCAATGAATGCAAGGAGAGAGAAGCATGCTTGCATAGAACTGTTTGATATATTTGGCGAGATGAGCATGAAAATGCATTGCACATGCATGCCATTTCGACGTTGGGGCCGACCGCCAGACAGGAGTACGTGCAAGAGATGGTCAACACCGAGGGGAAAAGGCAACCCAAGGGTCCATGGATCTTATGGTAAGCGCGGGAGGGAGAAGTAAAGGCACTCATCAGAGGGCACGATCAGTAGCGCGGGGAGGAAAAAGAGATGTGCAGTGGCCACGTAGGCCATTTACTTTTCATTTCGCGTATTCATTGTGCATGTATTAACTTGCAGCTGAGACCTTGTTTATGTGCCAGTATCTCATAGTTTTTCCTACTTGCCATGCGTTATGATTTTGTTTATGCAAAGGTACCTCCTTTTTTTGTTTACATTTTTTTTTTCTTGAAGTGGTGTGACGTGTGCGCCTGTCTAGACTTGAGCCTGGTGGATGAGGCCGCAACCATACGGCCTAATCTGACCGTCTATGTATAATTAGTTTTTGTAACCATCTGTTTCCCTGGGGTATAATTAATTGTATAAACAGTGTGATATCAACTAAGTTTGCGGCAGGCAATGCTTGTAGGAGTGAAAGATCAGCAGTGGAATAGTATTTATTATCTTTTATGCTTGTTAAAATTCTATCATATTTATGCCCTGAATATGTAAGTGTCACTGGTCCTATCCGTCTTCATCTGTCATTATAATTGTCATGTTATTAGAGCTCACGAGGATCATGTATCACCAGTCTTCAGTTAGAGGCCTGATCATGATATCCTCCCTACGGGTTAGTCATTTATTTCATTTAAGGAGGTTTCCATTTGTCCAATAAAAGGAACGTTATAGATGATGTTGCTAACATTAAAAAAAAAAGTTAAAACTTTTGCAATAGGCGAAAGACCATGATGACAGGTTGAAAACATCGATCGCACAGTGCTGTAATGATAATGGTCGTCACTATATATTGGTGCTCACAAGCGAGCGACACATGCTATCATGAAACGGCTCTCTTGCCGTGTACACCATTAAGTCTATAATAAACAGAACGAAGAATGCCAACAAAAGCAATTTTTGCCATGATGGATGCGACTTGCGAGTTGCCAAGTAGCAAGACTACGCAGATCTTACAAACGAGGTTTGTTTGTGTTGCTCGGATTAGATCCTTTGCCTCTTAGTTTTTGTGTTATCGTATATACCAACTCTGAACAGATCCATTTATATAGGATAATTGTGCCGTGTCTCGGCAAATTTAGCGTAACTGATCCTCGCAAAAATGTTATATGTAGCTTTACTGACACCAAAGCCAACTTGGCATGAGGGCGTAAAATAATCAACATTTCCAATGCCAACACTGCTTATGAACAAAGCTTATATTTGGAATGCAATACTACATGACAGACATTATTATCAATCAGTAGCCAAACTGATGCAACAGATACCATCTAACTAAAAACTACCCTGGGATTTTCTAAGCATCCATAGCAACAAGCCTAAACAAAACTCCACTTACTAGGTATAATCACCAACACACTGGAAGAGCATGCCTGCATCTCCAGGAGGCATTCCCCTTCTTAACCAATAGCTAGACCTTGGCATTTCAGGGATGAAAGAAATGTCATCTACCATGAAGTCAAACCCACCAGCAGCAGGCATTGAGAGTAACATAGAACTTCGAGGATCATAATATGGATTATTCTCTGAGAACCCAGAACCATATTGCGAGACTGATGGAGTTGATACGATAAAACTAGAATTATTGCTTGAAAAGATGGCGTGCTGACTTGCTTCTGTCAAACTGAACCTCGAACCATAGCCATCAGTTGAACACATTTTGTTTCGGGGAAGCGAGTCTGTTGGCAACCGAAACAAACCAGCAAGGCCAACTGGTACTTTTACATCATCTCCTGGTGAATTGATGCCACTGGGCAAATTTCCTGATGCTGGTAGTGCTAATATTGTTTCCTGGCTGAGCCATTGTGACCTGCAGAGTGCAAGTTCAGTGTCATCGATTGGCAAATCATCCTCCATGTACCGATCCTCTGGTGCTGGAAGCGCCAACATGTCCTAACTGGATGGAGTAGGCCTGCTCAGCTTTTCTCTGAGGGACATTTTGGCACGTTGAAGGGCCTCTAGAACACCTCCCACATCCACCCTTGACAATTGATATAGCTGTGGGTTGATCAGGTTAGCAGTATGGTTATGAAAGCATGATGAGTTCCATTCAGAAACTTTGCTTTTGGGGGTATCATTTAATGGACTACCAGCTGATGGTGTATTTATGTAGTGCTCAGAAGGACGGGCATTTGCATGGTAGCTTGGACCACTATCTGAATTTTCATCTCCTTGACACAATTAACACAATAATGTTCAGTCCACACACCGTAAGTGCTATAGAGGGAAAATGCCAATGGCCGGGCCACCCACCGTAGGATCGATGTCCATATGCAAATGTCGTCATTACCTCAAGGCCATCTGCCTGTATATCCATGTCTAAAATCGACACCCTAATAATATAATTTAATCACCACTAGATTGGCCCATGTATACCTACGTACTGTTCCAATGAAGGAAACAAATTTAAGTCAAACTACAACCTAGCTATAGATATATGGCCTTAATTTATTCATGCACGTAGGAGGCATTCTCTTCTTCGACGACCCTCTCACTTGTCCGATCCCATTCATGCATTCATAATTTATCCTGCACAGAGAGACCTAGTACACTTCCTTTAAAATAACGAGCAAGGTATCCCACACATTTGCACGGGTAAGTCTCATATTTGATATACTATTTTTCCAACCTTCTGGAATGACGCATAGTCTTTTTAGAAGATCCTTCTATTTCTTTATTTCCAAATATTCCAGCAAAAAAAATAAAATTATATCAATTTCGAACTCATCAAAGCTATCAGTTTTTTCTTTTTTATAACTCTTAACTAGCAAAAATGCCCGTGCGTTGCAACGGGAGAAAAAGGCACATGCAAAGCACATTTTGCAAGTATTTATATAAAATGCATAACAACATTAGCAAATAATAAAAATAAAAATATGGATAGTTAACATTTCCTTGATTTTTGTACCAATGAAATACAAAAAAAATTATTTAGCTGGTTGGATTACCGTTCACATCGATTATATTCAGTCAATTATATTTTCCAAAGAGTAGACAATTTAAACGTTTCGTCAAGCATATGGGAGGAATGAGAGAAAGTGAAGTACAATCATATGACAGACAACATCATGATAAAAGAAAACAAGGATCAACCATGCTGCAATTCTCAAAGATGGAAGTTGTTCTTCAAAATAACTCGTGGATGGTCAATTCAATCTATTATGAATGAATAAGATAAAAGCCAAGACAATAGCTATATAATTAGTTAATTTCATATAGTCAACCTGCCACCATGAGAGATTTCACAGCCAAACTCAAATACACATGTCGGTGCACTCACACAGAGAGCAAAATGCTCATTACATAGTATGGCTTATGGCTTACTAATCAGGGATACTACTTCCTGATCATATGATGCCAAATGGTCATTAATAGGCTTGTTACAATATACACCCTTCTAGATCACCCTGATCTTGGCCCGTGCAAAGTGAAAGCCATGGATTACAAGCATGCTGTCTTGAAGATCATCCATCGGCGTATGAGAACAAGGCCTCCTCTCCATTTTCAAATCCACTGCCATATTTCCTATCATATGCTTTGGCACTATTGAAGTCAATTTGGATTAACCAAATGAAAGAATTGTAATCATGGAAAACTTCCTAAGCACTATTATTTTTCTTTTGCAGATCTAACATCCTATCTTAGTGAAACGTTGAAACCACATTGCTTCTACCATTATTACGACCCAATGCTATGGGAACAAGGGAATCATATTGCTACGTTATTATTTGATTTCCACTTTCAACTATCATGCAAACTTCCACCTAAATCTGCTGATACTGTGACTGGAATAATTGGGCATACCATCATACTAAGTGTTCAATCAAAGTAAATAGGAAAGGGCACATATATTCTTCCTGCAAGAGAAGAGCAGACTAAAAAGTAAACTACAATAAAATATTAAAGTTGTGGAAGATTTTATCTAACTTTGTCTCTGGAATTTACATATTAAACTACATTCCCAGTGGCCTTCCTTAATGCAGCCCAGGAAACTACCTTAACTTCCCAACATAACATTACTTCCAACATGTCCCATGGCAACTGGGCCTCACCGACAGGATCTAAAAGGTCAGGAAAATTAGATGCATGCATTAGCACACACTACTCAATGGGTACTGAAATCCTTATAAGCATATTTAGAGCAAATAGGCATACTGTTGCGCTTATAGGTTTTAGCTGTCTGCGAGTAGTGATATTCATCCATTGACATGATTACTTAATATTGCAGCAAGGAATAGATTGATATAATAACACAAATGTGTTTACCATGATTTTCCATCATTTTTCTTTACTGCACTATTAAGCCTACTTCCACCTGTTATGCTTTTGTGAAAGGCTAGCTAAAGTGGCTCCATCAATTTTGTCTCTCTCTCTCTCTCTCTCTCTATATATATATATATATATATATATATATATACACACACACACACATATATATATATATAGAGGATGGCTAGCGTACTCTCGGGAGTACGGATCTCTCCGTACTCAGTGGTTTTAAATTGAGGCGCCTAACAACCGATCGAACCGTTTATCTTGTTCGTCTCACTGAAATGTTGTCGATGACCAAGTTTCATATTTTTTGAATTTTTTACTATTTGTTTCTTATGTTCGAAAATCAGCTTTTTTGAACGCACCACGACTAATTGGATGGTCGATTTTCAAAAATATGAAACAAATAGTAAACAAATTGAAAAAAATATGAAACATGGTCACTGACAACGTTTCACTGAGACGAACAAGATCAACGGTCGGATCGATTGTTAGGCATCTCAATTTCAAAACTACTCGGGAGTACGGAGAGATCCGTACTCCCGAGAGTACACTAGCTTTCCTCTATATATATATATGTATATATATGTATATATATATGTGTGTGTGTGTGTGTGTGTATATATATATATATATAGAGAGAGAGAGAGAGCGTGCACCCAGACACGGATCTCTCGTGCTCAGCGTGTTTTGAAATCCGAGATGCTTAACAACTGATCCGAACCGTTGATCTTGTTAGTCTCCTTTGAAATGTAGCCAGTGACCAAGTTTCGTATTTTTTAAAATTTATTTACTATTTGTTTCCTATTTTCAAAAATCAGCCTTTCAATTAGTCGTGGTGCGTCTAAAAAAGCTGATTTTCAAAAATAGGAAACAAATAGTAAATAAATTTTAAAAAATAATAAACTTGGTCACCGCTACATTTCAAATGAGACGAACAAGATCAACTGCTCGATCAGCTTGTTAGACATCTCGATTTCGAAACGCGCTAGAGCACGGAGAGATCCGTGTTCGGGTGCACGCTATATTCCTATATATATATATATATATATATATATATATATATATATATATATATATAGAGAGAGAGAGAGAGAGAGAGAGAGAGAGTGAGATCTCCGTGCAACCCAACTAGCAAAGTCATGAAAAATTCTGAAAAAAATCATACAGCGTACTTCAAGTCATGCTCCACCTATATATAAAATTTAAAGTTCAAATTCGTTATATTTTAGCAGTAACAAAAAAGAGAAAATTCTAACAGATTTTTTAGTATAAATCTGTCAGAATTTTCTCTTTTTTGCTGTGCTTTAAATATAAAGAATTTGAACTTAAAATTTTATATATAGGTGGAGTATGACTTGAAGTACGTGTATGATTTTTTTTAGAATTTTTTATGACTTTTGCTAGTTGGGTTGCACGGAGATTGCACGGGAACCCCGATTGCACCTAATACGTTCTCATATATATATATATAAGAAGCCTGTTCGAGGCTCCATGGAGCCTAGGCTCCGTTTATATCCACCGTCGTTTTTCTAACTTGATGACCTATTTTAGATTAACGGGTCAACCATCAGCATACCCGCAAGAGCTAGTTTGAAATTGAAATTTAAATGTTGCAATTAATTCCTTTCTTAATCATGCACACCGTCAGTCCGTAATTTTAATCACTCCATATCCACTCCGTATATACACGTCCTCCATGAATACTTGAACAAATCCAGATATGTACTTCCATGTATACACGTTGGATCTTGATTATGCATACACTTCTTTTGATCTGGGTATACAGGTATTATATGTACACATGCATCCAGTATGTAGAGACTTTACAAATTGACAACCACTCGAAGCGTATATACATAGATGTTTACGTATAGTTTATTAATTAATTAAAGAAGGTATACCCATGCTATAGCATATATGTACACATATTTTATTTGAAGCCAGATATATGGTGCATATACTCGTATTTTTTGCAAGCATTCTATGCGTATATACTCTCTAGACAAGTAAAACGTTTATACGCGTATATACTCTCTCGAAATGGAAGCTTTGTATGAATGTATATCAGGAATAAATCATGCACCTGATGTGTATATAAGCCAATATACTAGCTAGAAAAGTAAATTTCTTGTGCATACTCTCTAAAAGAAAAGGCAACCGTTCATACCAATATGAGTATACACAAGTCTAATTATACACACATATACAGAAACATGCATGTATATTTATCTGTCAGATTCTAACTGGATTTAAATATTGTTTTCAATGGAAAATTTTGTATACACGTCCAAATTTGATCTCTCAATTTCATATACGCGTCCAACTTGAGTTTTGTACATACACGTTTTAATTTGTATATATGCACTTCAAGATTTGGTTTGATTTAATTGAGTTTTCTATGTATATACACACTTTTCATATGTGTAGATCACATCATGATGTTTGTATGCGTGTCCAAATATTTTGTATATACTTTAATTTTCTCTCATGAATCGCTGATTAAAAAAAAAAGTTATGCAGTGCACTACGTAGGAACGATATCAAGGTATCGACGTGATTGCTATTTAGAAAAAAAAAAAAAAAGGTAATCGTGTAATCGTGTCTCTCTCTCTTATTTCCTCTTCTTCGCTGAAGAACTAGAAAAACAAAACACAGATGAACGACTTAAAAGAACAACTGCTGAACAGGTCAACATAAAAATCAAACGGGATAAAAATACAAAGGCCTCTGTTGCTAGTCTTCTTCCCTTGCCAAAAAGAAGGAATAAAATGAAATCCAATGGAACAACATGAAGCATGTGGGCTTGTTGGCACTTGGCAGCGGACCAAAGGTGGCCAGATACTGCCCCTGCCGTACTGCCACTGACATGTGGGCCTGGGACGTGTGGGGCCCACATGTCAGTGACTCCAACTGCTGGGCAGTACGGCAGAGGATACGCTTCCCGGGCATAGAGGTGTCTGTGAATGTGCGATCCAGCATCATCTGTGGCTCTGTGCTCGTCAGAGGAAGCCCGAAACACCGGCGTCCGGCGACAAGGCATGGTGGAGCGCCGACGACAAAGCGTGATGCAGAACCGGGTGGCATGTGGAAGACGGTGATGAACGCCGCGGGGAAGTACGGGGACGAGCGGCGAGATGGAGGCCGAGCAACGCTGGCGACGAGGGGCGATGCCGAGCCGGGTGGCGCGGCATAACACGGCGATGAATGGCGCGGGAAAGTCGGGCCGGATGAGCGACGCGGAAGACAACGATCGGCGAGGTGGATACCGGAGCATCAGCGACGAGGTGGATTCCGAAGCATTAGCGGCGAGTCGGTGCGGTGCTGCTTCGCCGGCTCTAGATCTGAGTGTGGTGCTGCTTCGCCGGCTCTAGATCTGAGCGCCGCCTCCAGTAAGGCCGTCGCCGCACGCCACGTGGTTGGAGCGCCGTAGACGTGGATGCGCGCCATGGATTGCCCTGCTGCTCCTGCGAGGATCAGGGCAAGAGGAGGAATCGCTAGAAATGAGAACAATGGAGTAAAAATGATTTTGAAATCTAAATCTGATCTTTTATAGTACTAGGACATCTATACGATCTTTTATAGTACTAGGACATCTATACGGGTACGAAGGTATACACGGTGATTAATAGAATGATAGCTGGCAGCATTAATGAAATTAATTATGGGCCGCTCGGTCAATTCTCATTTAACGGGTATCCACGTGGTAGACCCATTAATCCTGATGCTACCATGGAGGCAAATCAACGGTGGATGAGATGGGAGCCTAGGCTCCATGGAGCCTTATGTGTGTGTGTGTGTGTGTGTGTGTGTATATATATATATATATATATATATATATATATATATATATATATATAGTAAAGATATCTGGACTCCATGGGCTGTGTGCATCCATGTATATAAACAATTAAATGTGTAGTTATCAGATTCACACCTTTGTATGATAAATGATAATGTTGTTTTGTATGTACTTACTTTGTGTGCACGAATCTTGATGAAATCCGAATGCAACAAGGAATGAAAGACTGACTCCATAGAGTCCCATTCGGCGTCTATATATATATATATATATATATATATATATATATATATATATATATATATATATATATATATATATATATACACACACATACACACGGTGAGGCTATACTACTCATGCGTGTAGATTAGTCTAATCTACAGCAGGGTCGGTTTGGGGGCCTAACGACCCAGCTTGGAATGCCACGGATTCGATAGTAATCAGAAGTAACTGAAAATAACTTGTTTGGACACTCGATGGTAATTGGCTCTACATGTGGTGTCTAGAAACGTGGAAGCATTAACTACTCAGTTCAAACTTATTTCTAGGTTGTTTTTCGAAATAAATTTTGATTCATAGTTCGGATGACCAAATACTTTTCGTCATCGTATTACTTATATTTTTTTGAGCAAAACTAGATCTCATTTGCCATATGAATTTGAAATATTTTGAAAAATGAATTTGAACATGATTTTGATTTGACAGTAATTTATAGTAATCAAGATGAATATGCATGACCTACGGATAACAGTAATTCATTTTTTGATGGTTCCAACCCGATTACTTTTTGTTACCGACGAATGTTTTGAACTAAAATCATTCAACATTTGGGTGTCAAGTCGATTACTTCTCATTGCTTCGCGATGTTCACAGCGATTAGTTTTGGTTACATTTGAATATCTTGCCAGCAAAGCAATAGAAAAGGTCAAATACATCTGTTTTTTACTACACATTACTCTCCATATTTCAGCACGGTAATATACTGGAGCTGGGAGGCACACCGGCCGGGTCGGCGTCGGGGTGGCGCGCTAGGGAGTCAGAGGCGGCGCCGGCCGTGGAGGAGAACGGTGGTGGCTCGATCTGGAAGCAGGGGCGGCGCGTCGGCCTTGGGTGGCGCTATGGCAGCGACGCGCCGGCCGTAGAGGAAGGGGGCAATGGCGTCTTGCTCTACACCAACGCGTCGGCGCCCCTCGCGTTCTCCACCCGCGCACGGCCCTCGCCGGCGTCTGGTCCATATATCTTCCTCGGCGAGCTCCCCCGTCAGACCGACGACGTAGGCGGCGAACCCGGCATGCCTCATCTGCAGACTGCAGCGCGACGACGACCTCATCTCGGCTTGGCTACTCTGTCTCCAGAATCCAACGGCGACGTTCCACTGTGGCGTGGATTAGCCCGGCGTGGCCATCTTCCACGGCTCGGCAGCGCTCGGCCTCGGCACCACAAGACGGAGCCGCTGCACGAAGGAGCCGCTGCCGCCTCGCGGTGCCGTCGCGCGGAGCCGCCGCCACGCCACCGCCTCGCCGGAGTCGTCGCGCCACCGCCTCGCTGGAGCCGCCACGCCGCCGCCTCGCCGGAGCCGTCGCGCCGCCCCTGGGAACCGCCGCGCTGCGGCAGAGAGAGAGAGAGAGGACGGGGAGGACGTGGGTGAAACAACCGATCCACTTTTTGCGGACAATTAATTCGTGACCCGTGAGACCAGTGTTATATACAAACACGAATTACTGTCAGTGTTGAAAAGGTGTTCCGTTCGATTACTTTGGATTACTGTCGAAATCGTGGCATTCAAAGCTGGTTCGTTCGGTGTGGGGAATGTCTCAGGTGTAGATTAGCCTAATTAGGAGTAGATTAAGAGATACACACACACATACATACATACATACATACATACATAGCTAGCGTAGACTCCAGTCTACGGATCCCTCCGTAGACTTCGACGGGTTTTTGAAATTTGAGAACTTTAGTGATCTATCCAAACCGTTGATCTTGTTCATCTTGTCAAAACGTAGCCACCAACCAAGTTTCGTATTTTTTTGAATTTGTTTGCTATTTGTTTTCTAATTTTTAAAATCAGCCTTCTAAATAGTCGTGGAGCAACCAAAAAAAGCTGATTTTCAAAATTAGAAAACAAATAGCAAACAAATTCGAAAAAATACGAAACTTGGTTGGTGGCTACGTTTTGACAAGATGAATAAGATCAATGGTTTAGATCGATCACTAAAGTTCTCGAATTTCAAAAACCCGTCGAAGTCTACGGAGGGATCGTAGACTGGAGTCTACGCTAGCTACTCTCTCTCTCTCATATATATATATATATATATATATATATATATATATATAAAGATGAAGGATGAAGTATGAAGGCAATAAATTTATATCCTATGCCTGTGTCTATAATTAGCCAGTACAGTTTGATTAAGGGAAAATAATGTATGTTTCATTATTACTCTACCATGCCAGGAGCTATTAATCCCACAAGTGATACCAAAACATAGGTACCAGAACAATTTGACTTACCCGATCAGCTCCCTTACTGTGAGTTTTGTACGTTTTGCCGTCCTTATTCTCTCCATACCAGAAATGGGTCTCAGCTCTTTTATCATACAGTACACCTCCTCCATGTGCTTGGATTGGATGACCATCAGTGTCAAGCCAAACCCTCCCTGGGTAGTAGAAGTACATGCTGTCATTCCCACCATTGAGTGGATCCATAGCCATAGCCTTTTCTGAAACCAATAGAAAAGGCATAACCACAGAGCAAGAAGAGCATAAGCATAAACCTTAGAGATTTGATATTTATCACGAAATATTTAAATGTGTTATGTGTGCCTCTTCAAACCTTTTCAGTCCACGCATTCGATTCCTTTACAGGGAAGTCAATTGCTTTAGTGAACAACTGACCTTGTTGATCAAGTGGTGTCATTCCTTCATGCCTTCTATTATTTCCACCATGTACTGATTCCAATAGTCTGCAAAGAGATACAAATAACAATAAACAAAAGACAATACTGGATTTATATAACACCAATATTCTAAAGCACACCATCTCCAAACAAATCAATGCAAAACCTAGCATAATGGTGACCATAAATTATGCATAATTCTACTGCTTAATTTGCCTCTCAGGAAAGTCATGCCATCTTAATATTAGTACATAAAAAACAACCAATGAAGTTGGGCCTACTATGTTAGAGCACCATCTAATCCTAAAGGACCACAAATTCCGGCGACGGCGAGAGGCGGCGCCGGCGTTGGAGAGGGGGCAGCGGCCGGTGAGGATGAGGTGGAGGCGGCGGGATCTCCCCAGGCGACGACTGGTGTGGCTGGGCGGTGGAGAGGGAGGGGAAGGGAGCGACGCCGGTGTTGGAGAGGGGGGAGGCGGCGACGGCGAGAGGCGGAAGCAGGCGAGAGGCAGCGCCGGCGTTGGAGAGGGGGCAGCGGCCGGTGAGGATGAGGTGGAGGCGGCGGGATCTCCCCAAGCGACGGCTCTCCGGTGGGCGGCGGCTCGGCGGTGGAGGGTGGTTGGAGATGGGGAGGGAGAGAGAGAGAGAGACGTAAGACGGGGGTGGGGCAGTCTGGGGCAGGGACGCGTGAGTGAGAGACTGGGTGGGTTGGCGCGAGGATTCGCTGGAGCCATTGGATCTAATCAGCCACGCGATCTGACGGCTTGGGTGGAGGGACGGACGAAGACTGAAGAAAAAGTGAGAAGAAACCCACCTTGCTTTATTATTAGGTATAGATATAAAATGAATTTTACTTTGATTGCACACGATATGTGACAGGTGGCATATATACTGCGAGTCAAATATTAGTGTCGTTGCGGAAACAAGGAAAGTAGAAATGAGCATGAGCATGGAATTCCATAGCTGAAGGAAAGGGTAATATTCGGTGCGTGTCCTTCTCACCGGAGGGGTGGTTCAACAGGAGCCTCCTCTTTCTCCATTGCCATGCAAGGTACGTATCCCGCACATTTGCACATGTAAGTCTCATATTTGATATAGACTTTCTAACCTCCTGGAATGACGCATATATAGTCTTCTTGGAAGATCCTTCTATTTCTTTCTTTTCAGATATTCCAGCAAAAAAGATAAAATTATATCAAATCGAAGAAAAAGATTGAAGTATCACCTTCACAGGAGGATGGGGAACAGTTTTTCCATCCCGAAGTGGCCGGAGACGGGCGGCATAGGGAGGGCGGCGGCGAGGCGGGGCGGCGAGAGAGCTCGGGTAAGAAAAATAGAAGGGGCGCCCCTCTCGGCCTTCTGTAAAAGGCCTTGCCGCGCCAGGCGGGTGGCGCGTCAAGGTGAGATCCACAACAGTCTACACTGGCGGCCATTGACCGGGGCCGCCAGCATGGCACCTCTGCCGCGCCACATGCACTAGCGCGACAGCGTGGAGGCGCCGCCAAAAGGGTTAAATTTGCACATTCTTTTTCCGGGTGGTTAAAATTAAAATAATTTTTAAAAAAGGATTAAAAAATAAAAAAGGATGTGGCCATGTGGGCCCAACACTTGTGAATACAACGCATACTTTCCTTTTTTACACGGACTTAAAGTGTGTTTTTTTCTAAAAAAAATGAAGCTACGCCATTTCTTTAAAGCAGGACTTAAAGGCAGAACAAAAAAAAAAAAGATAAAAGGAATACATTTTAGCCTGCAAACAGAGAGACCTAGTACACATCCTTTATAATAACGAGCAAGGTATTCCGCGCATTTATGCGGGCAGGTCTCATATTTGATATAGACTCTTTTTCTAATCTTGTACTTGATATTAACTCTTTGAAAATTGCTTTTATTTTATTATTGTAGTGGATATGGACTATTCTTTTAATCTAAACTGTTGTAATTCGTACTCACAATAATCGATAGTGTAGATTTTCTCTAGTATTTTGGGATTAATATGGTGGCTCTGTTTAACTCTATGCTAATATAATAATAACGGCTCGATATGGACTTCTTTTTTTAATCTTGTATTTGATATGAACTCTTTTAAAATTATTTTTATTTTATTATTGTAGCTTTTAATCTAAGCTATTATAATCTGGACCCACAACAATCGACGATGTAGATATCTCTTTTTCCTCCGATTAACGTGAAATTTTCTAGTACTTTAAAACTAATACGATGGATTCGTTTAATTATGTTTTGAACTAGAAGCATGGATTCGTTTATGTTTTGAACTAGACGTACGTAGGAAATTAACTTTGATGGCATTAATTGGTATACTGTTTTTTTTTTCTGTGAGGTTTTTACCTGCGCGGTTTGTATAGAATTTTTTGTGCGGTGTTTCGTATTTGATTTTGCTTGCAAAAAAAAAAACAGGGATTGCCGCTAAAATTTATCTAAACGGCAAAACGCTAAAAAACCCAACCCAGGCAGGGTATACTACTATACTGTGGTGGCAGGTTCCTTCATTTCTCGATGGACGTCGCACCACAGCCGGTGCATGTGCGCCTCTCCATGCATTAATATCTACATCATTCATCATAGGGAATTTTGGTTGTCCGCTTCATGCATGTATGCAGAGAGCGGCCGTCCTGCCCGTCCAAGCTGCGGAACGAAACTTTTTTTGTCACCGGGACCGGCATCTCCACAGTCCACACCATGCATGCATGCATGCATGCGGTATAAATAGAGCAATGCGCACTCCGGCAGCTCGACTTCTTGTGTGCACTGGCCACTGGGAGTCTGGGCACAAATGTCTTCTACGGCAACGACGCAGCCGCGGTGCGCTCTCCCGGGCACGACGTCGCGCAGTGCGGAACCTCGCCGCCGCGCGCGCTGCGCCGCCGCTCATGCGGCAGGCGGCGTGGCGGCGGCGGCGGCGGCGGCGGCGGCAGTGGTCGCCGCCGCGTTGGCGTGCACGTCGCCGGCCGCCGGCCAGCGGCCGAGGGCGAACGCGCGCAGGGGCGCGGCGGCGTCGGTGGCACAGATGGGGAGGCAGGTCCAGGGCTCCGGCAACTGGGACGGCCTGGTGGAGCCGCTGCACCCCGTGCTGCGCGGCGAGCTCGTCCGGTACGGGGAGCTCGTCGGCGCCTGCTACAACGCGTTCGACGTGGACCCGTCGTCGGCGAGGTACATGAGCTGCAAGTACGGCAAGGAGAGGATGCTCGAGGAGGCGGGCGTCGCCGGCGCTGGGTACGAGGTGACCAGGTACATCTACGCGGCGCCGGACGTGGCGCTGCCGGCGATGGTGGCATCGACGTGCGGGCGCGCGAGCTGGATGGGGTACGTCGCCGTGTCCACCGACGAGCAGACCCGCCGGCTCGGGCGGCGCGACATCCTCGTCTCGCTCCGCGGGACGGTGACGCCGGCGGAGTGGGCTGCCGACCTCATGATCTCGCTCGTGCCGGCGCGCCTCCACCCATCTGATCCACGCCCCGACGTGAAGGTCCATTCGGGGTTCCTCAACCTCTACACCACGGCTGACGAGGCGGCGTGGTCAGTCGGCGCCGGGAGCTGCCGCGACCAGCTCCTCCGCGAGGTGTCCCGCCTCGTCGCGTCCCACGCCGGCGACGAGGACGTCAGCGTCACGCTGGCCGGCCACAGCATGGGCGGCGCCCTCGCGCTGCTCCTCGCGTACGACCTCGCCGAGCTCGGCCTCAACGCCGACGCCTCCGGCCGCCGCGCCACCGTCACCGTCTTCTCCTACGGCGGGCCGAGGGTCGGCAACGCCGCCTTCAAGGCGCGCTGCGACGAGCTCGGCGTCAAGGCGCTGCGCGTCGCCAACGTCCGCGACCCGGTGACCAAGCTCCCCGGCCTCTTCCTCAACGAGGGCACCACCAGAGGGGGCCTCCTCGGCGCCTGGAGCTACACGCACGTCGGCGTCGAGCTCGCGCTCGACTTCATCAGCTTCCCCGATCTCGGCAGCGTGCACGACCTCGGCACGTACGTGGCGTCGCTCAAGGCCGGCGCCGGCGTGTCGTGACTGTTGACACCGATTTTATCGCAAATATCCACGTACGTTCAAATAATTAAAGTGGTGATATTTATATAATGAAGTATGTTGATGGCTAAAATCCATTAAAAAATATAATGATATTAGAAGTCATGGATTCATATAACTCCGA
This sequence comes from Raddia guianensis, assembly GCA_036346415.1. Classification (NCBI taxonomy): domain Eukaryota; kingdom Viridiplantae; phylum Streptophyta; class Magnoliopsida; order Poales; family Poaceae; genus Raddia; species Raddia guianensis. Next base: position 71,150,884 of record CM070534.1, read on the forward strand.
CTCCATGCACTGTTTAGCCAGCCCATATTACATCGTGCTTGCGGTTGTTGTTCTAGTTGGATTCGTATGCGCGCATCGCGAGTCAAAGTTTGAAACAAAGTCCCACGCTGCGCGACGCACTCAGTTGAGTTGAGCCCTAAACCCTAGATGACTCCGCGACGCACTCAGTTGAGCTGAGCAACTGCCACACGCGCCCCCACGTTCGCACGCAGCGTGTGGCTCATCCAGAAAACATGCTGCATACTAGCATAGTAGCATATGAAACATGTATCCTCATATGCTTGATTGGTCCATTGACGAATCAAGGGAGTGTAAGTATGAAGTCCATACATAACATCTATATACCCTTGTGCGCTTGATTGATCCGTACGTGGGGTTTCCATCTGGGACTCGTAGATCGCGTTTGGGCCGCACAGATCACAGATGTGCCGCGCCACGACCACCACGACCGGCCGCGCATTCAATTCATTCGTTCCTAGACGATCGACGATGCCCTTAAAGGCTGCTGCGCGCGATCGACCTTAAAGTTAATGGCGCCCTTTGACCTTGTGTACGTGCGTGCATTGCCACGTACAGTGCCCTCCCCTCTCCCCTGCTCCAGAAAAAGCACGCACGCCAGGTCGCCGGGCATGGGCATGCAGCCGCCAAGCTCTCTCCCGGGGCCGGCCGGCCGCGCATCGGGAATCGGCGAACACCTCGTCACGCCTCGCACCACATCTCTTTTTATCGGTCTATGTCCATCACCGGCTTCACACCCAACATATCGGGAACGTGCAGAAAGTTTCCACCATGTTAAAAGTTCTTCTTAGCTTGGTAAGAAAGTAGATTTACTTTCTATTACATTTTTTCCTTAATTATTAAGTCCTCTAGGGAACCTTTTTAAAAGACCGTAAATGAAGCGGGCTAGATTTGTGACAAGCAGATTTAACTGTTTCAAAAACTTTATAAAATCCAGCTTTACATTCAGCTCATTCGACTCTGCCACTCCAGATATGCTCTTTCGAAGCAACGCAATCTTAGAGCTTAAGCTTAACTGAATCAAGAAGATAACCATTTTAATTCTTTTGCTCAGTTCTTACCAACACGGTCACTCATAAAACCTACTATTTAAAATAACATAACATAAACAAAGCGAGCTAACTTCGAGAAACATATTCAACAATCTTTTAAAATTCAGCCCAGCCACTCCAAGCATGCTCAAAAGTTCATAACAATCATCACATAACTCGTGACGGCTTTGGGTCCACCTCACACGACATCAAGGGAGTGTGAGTATGAAGTCCATACATAACATCCATATACGCTTGTGCGCTTGATTGATCCGTTGATGAATCAAGGGAGTACAAGGGCAAAATTTCTTAAATGCATGCTCAACCGGCGAGAGAAGGAAGGGGAAAAGAGTTGGAAGCTCGCGGCCAAAAAGAAATTGAAGGCCAAAGAGTTGAGATGCTTAGAAACTGAAAGAAACGCTGCCAAAATCTCCTGTTGTGTGCGATTGAGAGCAGGAGAGCACTTCGGTTTGAAGCAAACAACATTACATGGAAGAGGGTTTCTCAAAATGGATGCCCATTCAAATAAAAAATAGTTGCGTTTAATTAATCTGGATCGCACGCACATGCATCATGCATGTAGTTAATCACATTGGTGATTTTTTTTAAAAAAAATTGGAGGTTAACTTGCTTTGCATTATGAAGCCAGTCGTCATATATACGTCCTGTCCAAATGAAAAGAAGTATGCATGAGTCAAAATCTGATACAGTATTCGGTTAATAATGCTGCATAGACATGCATGTTTCTTTAAAATATAAAATTGCATCATATATGCATCAATAGATAGAAGTACAAAGCCGAAAACGCGCCTCCTCCACGCGCCACGTGGCTCGCCTCTCCGCCCGGCGCCGCGATAGCCGTCCTATCGTGCGAGCCGGACATATCTGACCGTCCGTTCCATTCGTATATATAAAATAATTTCTCGCGCCCACGAACTAACACGGCGAGCGCATCGCTCGGCTGGCTACCTGGGCAAGCTTTCACCCCGTCCGCCGCGGCTCGAATCCCACCAGCGCCGTTTTTTTGGTTTTTTCCTCCCCGCGCGCGCGATTGCAACCATGCTGCCGGCTCTCCCCGACGGCGCGCGAGTGCGTGGCTTGCTCGGCGCGTCCGTGCTGCGCTCGCGGGCGCGCCATGGGCGCGCTGTGCAGCTAGTCATTTCCTACGCACGACGCGTGTCCTTCGTGACGCGTCGCCATGTGCTGCGCCCGCGTCGGCCAGCCTCCGTTCGTCGTTCGTTCGCATTCACCACGACGATCCGACGGTCACGCGTTCATCACATAGCCTACATCGGCGCCTGCTTCCTCTCGCCTCGCTACGCCGCCGCCTGCTTCTCGCGCTCCTCGCCTAGCCTGAGTCGCCTCCCCCACCCCTGCTCGGAAAAATACCCGAAATAATCCACTTTTAAATCATAACTTATAAAATAAACCACAGTTTAAAGAAATACCCGAAATGGCACCTGCTCCCGCCACCCCAGATGGCGGCCGCCACGCGGAACGGCGGGAGCAGAGCTCCCGCCACTCGGCACGGCGGGGACTCTCCAGGCGGCGACACGTGACAAGGGGCGCTGCAGCGCTGGGACACGTGGCGGCTCCAGAGAGCTCCCGCCATCCCGCACGGCGGGAGCTCCCTGCATGCGACACGTGGCAGGTGCAAGCTAGCTAGTTTGTTCTAAGTAGCTTTGTAATTAAAAAAATCATGTGACATTGAAATATATGCAACAAAAATTAAAAAAAATAGAAACTATAATTAATGGTGTCTAAGAAAGTTCCAAAATTTTAAAATATGTAATATTTTTTTAAATTTAAATTTAAAAATCAAAACTTTTTGCATACCCTTCCTGTGAACTTATAGTTTCTTTTTTTAAGTTTTTTGTTGCATTTGCAAAGTTCACCATTTACCTGTACAAGTTAGAAGCTAGCGGAAAAATACCCTTCATGTGAACTTATAATTTATACAAAAAGTTTTGATTTTTTAATTTTTCTCTCAAAATTTGAATTTAAAAAAGAAGATAGTTTCCCAATTTTGATAAAAAATCAAATGTTTCCAAAAAAAAAAAATTTCCCATGAGTACCGGGTACATGTCCAAATTTGGTGTTCATGGGAAAATTTGATTTTTAGAAAAAAAATGTTTTTTGATCAAATTGAAAAGCAATGAAAAAAATTAGATCATGAAAAAAGTCGTTAATATTTTAATTTTTTTGTCACAGTGATTTTTAAATTTAAATATAACCAAAGATTAAATATTTTAAAATTTTGGAAGTTACTTACACACCATTGATATAGATTTTTTGGAATTATCGTCAAATCAAAAATCAATGAAACTTTTAAAAAGAAACTATATATTTGTGGATTTGTTCTAAAGAAATAAACCGTGTTGTGATTTGTGGACCCGAAAAACGCCACGTGTCGCATCCAGGGAGCTCCCGCCGTGCGGGATGGCGGGAGCTCTCTGGTGCCGCCACGTGTCCCAGCGCTGCAGCGCCCCTTGCCACGTGTCGCCGCCTGGAGAGTCTCCGCCGTGCCGAGTGGCGGGAGTAGAGCTCCCGCCGTTCCGCGTGGCGGCCGCCATCTGGGGTGGCGGGAGCAGGTGCCATTTCGGATATTTCTTCAAACTGTAGTTTATTTTATAAATTATGATTTAAAAGTGGATTATTTCGGGTATTTTTCCCCCCTGCTCCTCCGCTCGCTTCGCTAGGGTTTTCTCCACGCCCACCCCTCCCGCCGATTCGGCTCCAACCAGCCCCCGCGGTCAGCCCCCGATCCCCTACCCCGCCCCGACTCGATTTGCCTCCTCGACACCATGCCGTCCTTCTCCATCTCCCCCGACGAGGCCACCGTCGCTACCCTCATTGCAGCCTACGGCAAGGCCAACATTCCTCACGAGTCTGTTAAGCTGTTTCACTTGATGCCTGAGCTCGGCATTGCCCACACCGCTCTCTCCTACAACGCTGTCCTCAAGGCCATACTGTGTCGTGGCCGCAAGCCCATGGCTAGGCGGATCTATAACTCCATGATCGCGGATGGTGTCTCGCCGGACTTGTCCACTTGCAACACGTTGATTTGGGGGTTTGGCCTGTGCAAGAAGATGGAGGCCGCCGTGACGGTGTTCAGGGACATGGAGAAGCGCGGGTTGACGCCAGATGTGACCACTTATAGCACCCTGCTCAATGCTTGGGTGCGGGCTGGTGATCTGGAGAGCCCACCTAAGGTGTTCGACGAAATGGCAGCGGCTGGGTTTGAACGGAACTCGGTCTCATACAATGTCATGATCAAAGGATATGTTGCGGCCGGCAAACAAGGTGGAAGAGGCAGTGGGTTTATTCACGGAGATGGGGGAGAAGGGACTGAGGTTGAGTGAGAAGACGTTTGCTGGCTTGCTGCTTTGATGCCAGGGCTTAATTTGTGATGATGAGGGGAGGGTTGCTGAGGCCCGGAAGGCAGTGGATGACATGTTGTCCACTCCCACGAACTATGAAGCACTGAGATAACCTTGTTTCAATTAAAAAAGGTATGCACTTGATAAGTGTCTTTCTGGGCGGATTTTTTTGCAGGTGCTCTTTCCCCATTTACAGATTTCTTTTGTTATAGGTAACTTTTGTTGCACACATTTATGAGGTCATGCATGCCAATCCATTTATAGACATTCCATCTGGGACAGAACCATATGAAATCCAGTATGATGAAGAATGGCATGCAATAACACAGAAATTCAACAGTGCTTTTCTCTTAACTCCGATGCGATTTAAAATGTTGTTGGTGCATATAATGCCTATAATTAGTAGGTAGTATATTTACCTTATCTTAGATCTGGAGCTATTCAATTTTGTTATCTATAGGGATGAACAGCTTGACAATCAGGATGACCGACAGTGGGTTAGGAGCAAGTTAAATGTCATAGAGGCTAAGCCTTTTGATTTTGTCCAGACTGCCTCATCTTTTGATCCTTCCAATCCAACCTATAATCCATCCATAACAGGTAAGATTATCACATCGTATCTTTTTAGTCACAAATTGTTGGCATCTACCCCCTTGAGGTGTTTTCCCAGATCAAAATTATACAGTCATCCAGTTACCTTTTTTAATTGAAATTAGCACTGAATTTATTGGGTTCAAACCATTTGCTATTTCATTGGTATAATTTTTCTAATTTTTCCAAACAGATTTGCTATATAGCTTTGATATAGTTTTAGTGACAGCATATTTGGCGCCACGTTTGATTTTGTAAACCTTATGATATGCGCTTTAACCGGTTGTCTATTTTATGAATAGGTCATTTCAGGAACCCTCAAACTGAGTATTTTTTTCAAGCTTCTAGATCTCCCGTATCTGTTGGACTCATCTAATTCTCAAGGTATATTTCTGATAAATACGTATGGTTGCTGATCCGTATCGTTTTTGCTGACATATTTAAACACTAGGTTAGATCACACACGCACACGGAAAGCTAGGACTGGTAAAACTGTTGCAATGGTTATTTCACGAGGGTCCTAGCTACTAAGTTTAAAAGTTAATTGATACTTTGGTCTATAATTGCTGGTTATAGATATCACAAATCACAATGGTTTTACTTCGTGACAATTTGTAGTTCTTCACTAATGGTTGACAGAGGTTGATAGAACCAAGTCAAGATCCCAGACAGGATATCGCCTTGACAACAACGACATACAACTCCCTGATGAAGTTAACTATGACATTAAGGTTTTCCTAGAATTTTGTGTGTTAGTTATGATTATATCTTTTGTCTATGGCTATTATGGCTATTATTTTGTGCGCAGTTGAAGGTAGCTAAAATTCCATTATATGATTTAGCTTTTTATAATCGTCATGTTTGGTGTCTTCTAAAAAGAACCAAATTTTACGGTGTGTCCGTTTTTGTTAAAGATGTAACAGGAATTGGTATTACTGTAAAAGGTTTTCAATTTTTTTTCTCCTTCAATTCTCTTAGGCGCTGTTTGATTTACCTTAGATTAAAATTAAAACCTATCGCTGGAAATTGGTTATTTTGTACGAGCTATACAAAGTAACGCTTTGTATTTATTTTTTTAGACTTTAGTAGTCCTCCTAAAAAATCTTTAAGAATTAAACATATTTTTTGCCTTCTCATGTCTCTTTTCGAGACCTTTTCATGTATGAACTTAAAAGCTATCTTACATTTTTACCCTAGTCAAAAGATATTAGTTTTGCATTCCATCACTCCGTCCTTTTCTTTCCTTTTCTTTATGCAATATTAACCACGGCGCGCCGGGGCACGCTTACCACCCTATTATATGTTTATGCGGCTAGCAAAAATGAGCCGTAAGTGCATGTGCATATGCAAACATCTGGCTAGGAAAATTAGCCAAATTAAACATGTACATGCCACATGATCATAGTTACATGCACAACAAAACATAATTGTGTAAGTCTAAATTATATCATGCACTAAGCGAAATATATACGCTTGATCTGTTGGGCAGTTCAAATCAAGGGCCATGGTTAAACGCTTATAAAAAAAAGGGTCCTTAAGCTTGGCCCTATATAAAAAATACCGAAACACTACCAACATTTCGTGCATTGGCTAATTATATGCCGCATGGTTTAAAATCGATGCATGCATAAGCCAAAATCTGATGTTTGGATAATATAGCCTAGACGTGCATGTTTCTTTAGAAATGAAACTGCATTGCATATGCTTGTATTCAACTAACAAAATCAGCCGTAGGTACATATATATGCATACATGCATGCCCACACGGCTAAAATAGAAAATGCATTAATTAGCACCATATAGGACATGTTCTGCTAATTAATCCACAAATAAAACTAAACATCAATCAATACATCACTCATGCATGTTAGTGGAAATGTGTTGATTAGTAATTTAGTACCATGTGCATCGCCCATGTTTAGATCCGCATGTTGTTGTGATCAATCAGCTAGTAAAGCAAAGTAGCTAGCAATTAACACTATGCTACTATAACTATTTGTCATGGCTCAAGGAAGGTAGCATAGCCTAAAATTTGGTTAATGGTAATGGTCATCAAAACGGCCAAACCATCAAATTTGCGCATATGCAATAATAATGAATTAAATCATTGTTGTGCTTAGCGCATGATATCACTCAAACGACTAAAAAAATAATTAGTAGCATATGTATACATGTGCATGGTCAAAATAAATTTTCATGCGCGACTCAACATATATATAGAGTATACATGTGCATGACCTAAAAATAAATTTTGTGCACAATTCAACATATAGAGTATATTCATGCGTGTGTGGTTAAAGAAAATTCCCATACTTAGCTCTATATAGAGTATATATATTTTTGTGCATGACTAAAATAAATTCTCATAAAGGATAAATAAGGTCGCATCCCGACCGAAAATAAAAGGTCAAATCAGATGTCTATATGTATGTGCGTAGGCTAGCGTATACATGCCTAAAATATGCGCGCATAAAAAATGTTGTCTAACACAACAATATAAAATTTGCCATTATATTACCATGGGAAAATTGTTATACATATTAAATTAGGATACACTCATAAAAGCATTCCAAAATATTTGCCTCATATATTGTGCTAACCAAAGTAGCATAAAATTCAAATTGTGATGCCCTCATAAAAGCATCCAAGTTACTAGTCATCCATGACGCTAGTAAAACAAAATTAAATTGAAAAGTCTCTGACAAAGCATCCGTCATCGACGCCCCGAAGACACGAAATTATTTTCTTTTTGTCTTTTGTAATTTTCTTTATGTTGCAATTGATGTAATATTCATGTTGGAATTCTTAATCAGGGGTATTCTCCGTGTGAGATGTAATTAACAGAATTTATATGGAAATGTATGAATTGATTGAATTCTGGAAGTTTTGTACTCGCAATCTCTTGAATTTATATAATCATTTTAAAATAATAAATTTGTATCTAATGATGTGGAGTTGGGATAAATCCTATTAAATTCAAAACCGCTTTTAAAATAAAACATAGCGAAAGCACGTTTTCTCCGTCGTTCAGTGACCCCAGCACTTGTAATGGGAATCTAGCACCACGAGACGATATTAATCCTAGTTTAGTATCTAGTGATGGACAATACGGTGGAATCATCATAGTGTTTTTAATTAAAGTGAAATAAGAGTAAACAGTAGCATTTTATTACAAAAGAAACTGACAAACCAGTGAAATAGTCTATGCTGAATTAAACATTAAGCAGTAAAAATATCAGAGTGTTCAAATTAAATAGTAACTATGATGAAATCGAAGGTGTCGACCCGAACACCTTAACTAGCCTTGCCTTGCCTCGTCAGGGCCTTCCTGGTCCTGACCAAAATCTGAATAAAAATGTCCACGATAAATTTAATGAGTACGCGGCTACCCAGCAAATAGTTCTTAAATATGAGTGCAGGACTACAGGGTCAAGGAGGGGATTAGGTTATTTTACCCAAATCCTTCTTCTAGTCATATTTAAGTTTTTCAAATTTTAATTTAGTGAATGCACGATCATCAGTGATGACTCTCCATTTTCAATAGAAGGTACATCTCGCACCAGGCCAATCTCAGCTTATTCTAGTCAAGTTTATTATTGAAAAAGGTGAATCTATATGTGCAAACCTTTCAAACCGTCCATGACCGTGGACATAGTTATTATGATAGTTTTAACTCTGCAGAGTGTGTATAAGTTTCCCCACAAGCCCGTCTCATCTACTAGGAGAAACGGTACAAGACTTTTTCAGCCTACTACGCCCACCACTTCGCCTGCCCTCTCTTTTGGTTTCCGCGGCCCCGTCGGTGCTCGCCGTGGTAGGGCGCCTACTACTTCTGGACATCACCGGGGGCGTTCTCCAATTAAGCCATTCGGTCTCGGGGACGCACCTACCTCTCAGAGAAGATTGCAAGCCTCCCCCAGGGTAACGGTGACGAAATGTAACCGGACAGTCTACAAGCAAGTGGTTAGTGGGTTTCACAGTGTACTAAGCTAGGGCCGAAGGCACAAGTGGCTGCACGGTAGGGTTTTGGTCCAGCAATACACAAGCTTGGGTCCTCAATAGAGGAGAACGTCTCACCTCCACCACAATCCTAGAACCATCTCTGCCATGTCTCCCTACACCAGCTACACTAGTTTTAGTTGATTAGATTTATCCACACACACCATCATGAGGCAACATCCCACAAACACAGTTTAAAGTGAAACCCGATGCAAACCTACACAATAGTCAAGGATAGGCTGACAGAATAACAATGGTTTTGCAAAGGAGGCTAAGGCACATCAATATATCATTAACATGTTTAGGTACTCAATCCTAATGTACATGCATGCAGATAGTTTGGAAAATAAATAACAATAAATTATATTGTAAAACCAAGAGAGAACAAGTAACTATGCTTGCCTTCGAAAAATTCCGCACTTTGCAGGTCCCACACTGGTGTTGGGTAGCACTTCGAACAACAGTCACACCCACCGTCTAAACATAAAACAACAAATAATACAACATCAAAATCTATACAGAGAAAATAATTATTAAATATACAGAAAAACTCTAGGATTTAAATTTGATTTTTAGACTTCAAAATCATCCAATTTGGAGTTACGGAGCTCCCTAAACAATTCGGGGAAGTTTCGGGCTAAATAGGAAATTTCAGAAAAAAGGAAAACCCATTTAACCCTTAATTGGGCCGAACCGACGAATCCGCCCCAAAACTCCCGTGCGCGCACGGCCTAGCTTGGCCCAGCATAGCCCAGCCCGGCGCGGCGCGATGCGGCTGACAAGTGGGGCCCACTGGGCAGTGACTCCTAGTGGATGACACGCGGGACCCACAGAACAGCAACGGCGGGGCAATGCTGGCGTGGCGGTGACATGGCCGTGACGTGGCAGTGACGTAGCGATAGGTGGCATCTGACGTGGCGCGCCAACTCCTAGTTCATCTTAGATCAAGTGGGATGAATATAATCGATAATAGTTTAAGTGAGTCATATTTATATGTGTTTTGCAATAGTCATTTCGGTAATTCTATTCCGTGTAATTTATTAAGTTTATTTTCTTCTTTGCAACGAATGTTTTTTTGTCATATTGATGAAGATTGATATCTTGCAAGTTGCAAGGAAAAAAAAAAGGAGAGAAGGATGCTTGCATGTCGGCATTCCCCGAACGAAAAGATGTGCACTTTAAATTGGATGGGGCTGATGGATCGCACGGCTTTCCGATGGACGAGTGGACGACGCCATTGGCCCATATTGCCCATTGGCTTCTCGTCAGAGGGCAGCTTCTTTCTCACATCAGCAGAGCCACGTAAGCCAGAGTTAATTGCTATGGGGCATGTACACGCTAATGGTGTAGGAAAAATAGGCGAAATAATCAACAGTTAAATAGAAATTAATAAAATAATCCACTGTAAAAGGAAATTACAAAAATATCCTCGGGTCCCGCCACCCCGGTGGTCGCCGCCATCGGCACGGACAGCAGCCGAGTCGCCACACACGGTGGTGGCGTATTGTTGCCGCCACCCGTGTGGTCCCTTAGCTCACCGCCGCCACCCGGTGGTCATGCCCTGCCGTCTCCGACCGCCCCTAATTACCCGGCGTTGCATGCAAAAGTGCGGGAAAAAAATTATTAAAATAATACCTGCCGACAATACAGTGTGTAAAAAAATATTTAAATAATCTTCCACCGACAAAACAGTGTCAAAAAAAATAATAAAAAAATCCTCACCGACAAAACAGTGTAGAAAAAAATAATAAAATAATCCTCAACGACAAAATAGTGCTGACTTTTTAATTAAGCAAACAGTAATAGCATGATTTGCGCTAATTAATACTGATTAGAAGTCACAGTGATCACAAAATTGAGTCTATATATATCGCGTTCTGCCGTTCGCCTTCACACACGCAGCACTCTCGCTTTCAGTTCTTTTCACACACTCGCGCAGGCTTCACACACAGAGCAGCCTTCACACACTCACTCTCTCGCTTTCAGTTCTTTTCAGTTCGTTCAGTTCAGGTATATTAGTCGCTGATACTTCAGTTCTGGATTCACCAGGAGTGTCACTTCGCTGCTATTTTTCGCTTTCAGCGTGAGGTAATATTTTGGATTTTAAATTTGATCTACTTGGTAATAATTAGTGTTATTGCGGTACGTATATGCAAGAGTTAATTTTGGCATAATAATACTCTATGCTAATCTTACTAGTAATATTGTATGCTAATATTGAAAATTAGTAGTTAAAATTTTATGTATATATTTATATACACAGTATGACAATCTAGATATGTGAGGGCTATCTGACTATAATGATGTTGGCATAGTATGCTGGCATAATGATGTTTTAGTATGATGCTAATTAAACTAATCACCATCACGTAATTAATTAATTAAACTAAGCACCAGCACCTAGGTCTTGCTTCTATTTTGTTATTAATTTTACTTCGCAAGTTAATCATGTACGCACTCAAAGATCAGAGAGCAAAGCAAGCATGCACCGCAATTCTGAAGGTAAGAAGCACATACGGTGATAGTTTAATATGACCACTTAATTTCGTAAATTATGTCTAATTTACGCTTGTTTTAATTTTTTCAGGAACTTTGAACCGATCGATCTTATAACCAATAGGTACGCATTTTATAGTTAACATAAACTTGTTGTGTTAGGTTAACTTAAATTATTATTACTGATTAACTAGTTATGTAAGGAGAGAAAATGGTCTACAAATATAATGGAAATTAGTGAATTTTTATAGCATGTAATATATGAATGTTTAAATTTGTATTGCATGTACCGCGCAAAATTAAATATAATTTTCTTGTTAGCTTAATTAAACATAATAGAGAAATTAATCTATATTTAGCATGCAAAATAGTAATACAATTGTACGTATTTTAGTGCCATTTTAGTTAATAATTAGGGTGTTTCGAGTATTAGTCGAGTTGCTATATTCTATGTTCAGCCCTTATTTACACGTATTATGTATTAAACACGTAAGATAACATTTTACGTAATGTTTGAAATAATAGTTAAATATAAAAAACAAACTTATATTTAATATTAATATGAATGAACACGTGCATGTTACAGACGTAAATGGAGACAAGATCGACTATTTTTACGGAGATGCACCGCGCCAAAGGTAAGGGAATTTTGTAAGCATACACACATGCGACCATTTGCGACCACGATAACATTGCTAATAGAGCGCCAATCTTTGGCGAGGTTATAGCTCGAAATCTCCGTATAAACCGTCATGAATACAAACTTGTTCTACACGGTGTTAGGCCATGTCAGGTTCCAAATAGTTCGATGTACGTATACACCATGTGGCCACTGAGAAATAAGTCTGCTTGGACGTACTATGTTAATACGGCAGTAGAAGAGGGGTACCACTTAGGTGTGTACGTGCTGCCTGAGGCAAGACAATCGGAGACGGGGCCTAGCAACACCGTAGAAGAGAGTGCACATGACGAAGTGCCGGAAGGGTATGCGGAGGACCCAATTGGTAGTACCATGGCCGGTGTCGAGGCATTCGGCATGGGCACGGATCCGGATATCTCAATGGAGGAGGGAGAGATAGATGCACATGCGTTAGGGGATGATTTCGATGAAGGGGGTGAAGACGATGTCGAAGAAGAGGACGACCCGATGCCCGCCATAGCGTATTATCGCGCTCTGGATGCTTCGAATTGGGTGATCGGGGATCACTCGAATATTTCCAGATGGTGATATATGCATAATGACATAACAGTGGGTCAAGAGTTTAGCACGAAGGATGAGGTAATACACTTCATCAGCAACTTTGGTGTCACAACACGGCGTGAGCACTCCGTGGCACGATCCGGGCCGGCCGTGTACGAGGTGAAGTACGTAAAGAAGTCGAAGTGCTCATTCCATATTCGGGCGCATCGCCCAAAACATGACCACCACTTCATAATCAGTAGGTACGACCGCACACTTGTACCGAGGAGTTGGTACGCAATATTAGCAGTAATGTGGACTCGAAGTTCATAGCGCAGATCCTGCTAACTGCTATTCAAGCCGATATCTCCATGAAACCACACTCCATAATGGCCGAGGTGCAGAACCGCACTGGCATGTCGATTACATATCACCAAGCATGGCGAGCCAAGCAAAAGGCACTCAAAATGTTGTTCGGGGATTATAAGGAGTCATACAACTGGGCTCCCCGTCTCCTCCGCAAGATACAGGAGACCAATCCTGGGACATGCTATGTTTCTGCCCATGAGTCTGTATACCTCCCCGATAGAAGTGTCGCACCCAACCACTTCTACCTGATGCGCCTGTTTTGATCTTTTGGCCAGTGTATAGAGGCCTTCCGGCACTGTCGTCCTGTCATTTGTGTGGATGGGACATTCCTCACCGGTAGGTACTATGGTGCTCTACTGACGGCACTTGGAGTTGACGGAAACAACCAGATATTGCCTCTCGCATTTGCTTTTGTGGAGAGCGAGAACAATAACAGCTGGTTGTGGTTTCTATCTCTTCTGAAGATTCACGTTGTCATGGATCGTCCTAGAGTGTGCGTCATTTCTGACCGCCACCAGGGAATCCTACATGGTGTAACTGTATTGTCCACCGGTGATGCACCAATGTGGCCAGACGTTCGTTCTCGATGGTGCATGCGTCACCTGGGGGCGAACCTATACACTGCATTTAAGAACAAGCCCCTGGTGAAGAAGTTCAAGTCAATGTGCATGCAAAACCAACAGCGCAAATTCAATGCGCTTTTCAATGATATTAACGAACGTACCAGGAAAATAGTCGCCGAAGAGCAAAGCACATCAGGGGTTCAAATAGTAGGGGGCGAGCAAGTCAGCTCTCGCCGTAAAATTACTTTTGCTCAGTGGATAGCGCAAAAACCGACGGAGAAATGGGCTCTCGTACATGATACTGATGGCGCCCGTGTAAGCTGGTAGATTTATTTACAATGTTAGTTTCCATTTCGTTAGATATGTAAATTTAAGAAGTGTCGTATTGTAGATACACGGTGATGACGACGAACATAGCTGAGTCGTATAATAATGTGCTACGAGGCGTGCGCGGCCTGCCAATATGCACTATCATTGAGATGATCTTTTTTACGACAAGAGATTATTTCCGCGACCGAGAAATGGCGGCCATGCAAATCACAAGCACTTTCTCCCCTCGTGTCGAAGCCATCCTACAAAGGCGTCGACAGAAATCTCAGTTCCACCGCACGTCAATATATGACCGTATGAATAACATATTCAATGTGGACTGCAAGAGAAAGTACATGACAGGATTTAGCGCGGGAGATAATCACCAAAAGTGCCAACTTGGCCAGTATGAGGCTGTATGCACTTGCAATAAACCCCACCTCGAACACATCCCATGCTCGCACGTCATGGCGGCATGTCGAGATCTTGCTGGCAACGATGACACCCAATACGTCTTTCCGTACTATTCGATGAATGCAATTAGGCAAACATGGGCACCCAAGATGCAGCCAATTAATCGAGGGGGGATATAAAAACTCAGAAGAGCCTACCTTCCATCCATTCCCCACTACGAAGCGTGTTGCACAAGGTAGACCCAGCGTCTGCGCGTTTGAAGGTGACATGGATTTGCCGATGGAGGAGATGGTTTGCGTCATTGTCGGCTATGTAAACATCGAGACATGTTGTAGGCGCTGTCCAAATCAGGGATGAGTCCTACAATATCATTCGGCAATTCTTGTATCACCGTCATATTTTAATAAAGAGTTGTATTCGTTATATCCTCACTTCTTGTTTCACCTTCGTCATAATATTATTATTCGCTATCGTCACTTGTACGTTTTACTAAAAGACTTGTATTACATCCTTTGTCACATGATGTTTTAATATTTGTCGTATGTAATAACTATAATATTTTCTTGCAGTATAGACAATGGAGGTTCCACAGTTCTTCTCCGCACGGGATGACTCCGGCCATAGGTCTCAGAAATGGGTGCAGGGCACTGAACAGGTTTGCATGTTTCATACAATTTATCTCATATTAACATGGTTTGCTAACATTATGATATTGTTATTTGTAGATGTAAACATTACGATTGAGGGCATCACGACAGATCAAACAATTGGATGCCCGCTTTTGGATGCTCCTTGCCCGTGCCGGACTGTTGCCGTTGGCCCTCACTGTTAATGGGGTCCCACAAGGAAATGACCGTCTGACACCGCTACCAAGACTAGACCCGGGCCTTATCACCGCACCGGTCGACCGCTGGCGTTCTGAGACGCACACGTTCCACTTACCGGTCGGTGAGATTACGATTACATTGAAGGATGTGGCCATGCTCACAGGGTTGCCCATCTCTGGACGGGTCTTCGTTGTCAACAAACCAAGCAGGCAAACATGAAAAAATTATGTTGAAGAAAGGTGAGTGTCTAATTTTTTACTTGCATATTTCTAATTAGTACATAAATTTAGCCTATGAAATATTACACTAAATCTGTGCAGGTTTGAAGTTGAATATAATGGAAGCGACCAGGGTGTTTCGATCTCATGGCTCGAGCATCTTGACGAGGCTGGTCCGTGTCCAGTCAATGCTGAAGAGGCGATCGTACTGCGGCATTACGAGATGTATTTGTACTACCTCCTCGCCGGCGTCATGTTCACAAATGGCAACGGTGACTGTATACCCCCTTACCTAGTCTTCGTAGCTCGTACAGATACGAGCCGTACAGTTGAGGGTCTGTCGTATTGGCCGATACATACCGGGAGTTATGTGTCGCATGCCATCGGACAGCCCCGAATGCAGTGTTTGGGGGTTGTCCTCTCCTCATCCAATTATGGTCGTGGAGTTATTTGCCACTAAATTATCCAAACACGTCAGTACGATACTATCCTGTTCATGTAGACGCCGATTTGACCCCCCCGGTATGTAGACCAACAATGGGATATAGATGGTTGCATGCGAGGTTGCGATGGTTGAGAGAATTAGTAGACAGTGCGTCTTACACGCGGCTTGTGTCAGACCTAGACCTTCTGGTACATGATCAAGTTACGTGGGAACCATTCTGCCATCTGGCAACCTATGATATTGCCACGGGGGGCTTGCTGGCTAGCACGTGTACTGAGAGTGTAGACTATTGGATGACGACCTGTTATCTAGTCTGCATGAATGCCGTGGAAGGATACTCGCCGGAACGCGTTCAACGACAATTTAGCTACCAGCAAACATTTCCACTTCCACCTTCTCGGCATCCGAGCAACTCCCATGGGTATGCATCATAAGTTAAATATTTCGAATATATTTCTACCACTCATAATGTAACATTCAAGTGTTTTTTCAGGCTTAGTTCAACCGGGCGCAACCGTGATTGGGCCCACGTCCACAGCGCCCACATCGAGCGGTGGACTGAGTTAGCTACTGACGAAGTGTGGTACCCTGATGGAGCCGCGCGACGAGGCGATATTTGGGGTACATGGAATGGTACCGCCCAAGGACCAGATGTCAGCTTGCGATACCACGGCAAGCAGCACCGCTCCGACAACCAGAGGGCTATGCCCAACGAGTCCATGTTTCGCACGACGTGCGCCTCCGATAGTTTCATCTATATTGCGACTTCATACCTCCTTCGAATACCATAAGACATGGTTGATGCGAACCACAGAGGCGATTCGTTGCATGGCCATGCAGCGGAGCTTCTATCGCAAAACACAATGGACCGGCCACTCTTCTTCAAATTCATTGAGGGCCCTCATTAGAAGGGCGGGATCTCGGCTTACGGGAGCGATTAGGGGGGTCGGCGGGCATAGATCGCGCACAGATCGCGAAAGGGATACCCCGATCCTAGAAGAATCTGTGCACCGCATAACCGAGTCACCACCTTCTCCAGTATCTGCTGCTCCTACGAGATCACAGTCCATGGACAGGCGTACACCACCGGGTTCAGTTCCACGCCGACAATCTCAACCTCCCCGAGCCTCTACATCGACACCCTTCCAATACAGCGCCCACCATTCTTCAACTCCGCTGGGCCAGGTCACAAGGAGGGGATTGATATTAACGTAGCGCCGTCTTCAGAAACCTACGATGACTATCGCAGCACACAAGATACCCAATTTGATGCAAATTGGGCAAACATGGGAGCATCAATGCTGGATAGTGCATTTGCATCCAACCTTAGCTTTCAAGATATCTTGGGTGGATGCAACATTCCTATACCAGATCCGACACAGCCTGGGGGGTCTAATTGGCAAACTCCCCATGGGGTCCCTTCAAATTTGCAACACGGTGAGCAAACCCCCTATGCGGTCCCTTCACAGGTTGTGCACGGCCAAGCGATCCCTTATGAACAAAGCATGATGGGGGGTTTTTCATACTTTGGTGGGTCTGCGTACGCCATAAGTTCACAGCCTGGGTATATCCCAACCGCGGACCAAACTGAGGATCAAATTCGGTTTGGACCTTCTCAGGCTGCTGGACAGCGTACGACGCATCCACCTGACCATTACACCCCAAGTGCATACACGATAAGGGGTCATCGGCGCTAAGTGTAATAATGTAATTGATGGACTTATGTTATTATGTGCATTCGGCGGTTTGGCCATAAAATTATTCTCCATACAATTATTGACATTGCATTTACCATTATGGCGATAAGTGACGTTGCATTTACTACTACTTCGCACTTACCACTTGCCGTTGACACGTCTATGCACGACATGTGATACTGTCTGCCGTCATCGTAGTAGGATGGCCGAACAAAGGTTCACCAACGCATGGATTAGGCCAAGCTGGTGGGAATCGTCCGGCCCAGAAGGCCACATCCATTACCCATCGGAGGACCTGCCCAACAAAATGAAACAGAACTACCGGACGGAGTCAATTATGCTGCGGCCCGGCCCTCATTATCTTCGGGACTAGCCCATGTGTGCTTGCGGAATGGATGCGATGGTGCGGACCACGATAGGCTGTCTCTCGGTTGGACCGGACGGAGATTCTACCGATGTCCTGTATCGCCGTGAGTTTACTTACCTTCATATAGATCGAATTTATTTTACGATGTAACTTAACTTCATATCCTGTGCAAAACAGATAAATGATTGTCGTATGGCATCGTGGATGGATGATCCTTTTCCAATGGCAGCAGATGCATACATGATGGTTCTCCACGCAAGGATCGCAGATCTCGAAAATCGTCTCGAAATGACAAGGCGTACCCTAGAGATGCACGTCCGCACGGAACGCTTATGCCCTGCATGCCAGAGGCGACGCGTCTAGCTAGCTGCCACGCAAATGTTACGTCGTACTTTTCAATTCTCTAAGAAACGACTATAATGTCTTCATGCTTGTATTGTATGGTTTGAACTCTGCTACTTTCGTATTGATGTTTGTGTTCTATTGTTTGTGTTCTATTGTATGGTTTGAACTCTGCTACATTCTCTAATTCACTTTACATGACAAAATTCACTTTACGTCTATTTAATGTTTTTATTTATCTCATAGCTTCTAACTTTACAAATTTTAGTTTGCCGTACAAACGACTATTAACACTTGCTAAAATTTTAAATTTGCAATTTTGTAAAATTAGATACAATTTTGAGTTTTAAAATGTATATTCACATGCTTATACATGTATCAAATTTTACTTCGCCCATATATTTATCAGATATATATTAAAATTATACGTGGCATGGGAGAAGCTATCCGGTCACATGTGTATATAAATATATCTATATTATACATATATTATAATGTATATTTGCCATATGCAATCCGGTCACATGTGTATATAAATATACGCCACATACATGCAACGTGGCATGGGAGAAGCTCTAGGTCGCTGTGGTCTTGGTCTCGGTCAGTCAACGGGAGCAAATTGAGCGGAAGGTGCAGCGAGAAGCGTGTGCGTGTGTGATCGTGGTTCATGTGATTGTGATCTGACGAGCTCACTGCACTGGGGAAATTGCGGGTGGCTTTCTTCGAACGAAACCTACCTCCCAACGTAAATTATTTTAGACATGCCATTTTACTAATCAATAAAATTAGACGCCACCTACTATATATTTTTGGACAACTATAAATAATTTAGTATATATTTATCATATATTTATATTAAAATATAATATTATACATAATATTAGTAAAATGGCATGCAGTATACATATTATACATATATAACACATGCACTATACATATTATACATATATATATATATACATATACATACTATACATATATATATATATATATATACATTATCACATGCAACCGTAGGCTAAAAGCTGGAAAAGCGGCCGACTGTCATGCCACGCTGGGTGGTGGTAATGAGTCATGACCGCACCAGTGGCGGTAGCTCAGCGCAAGCCACCCTGGTGGCGGTAGCTCACATGCGGCCGTCCCCGTGGCGGCTCACATGCTCATGGCAGCGCCGATATGGCGGCCGGGCATATTTTTGTAATTTCCTTTTCCTGTGGATTATTTTATTAATTTTCTACTTAACTGTTGATTATTTCGGGTATTTTTCCAATGGTATATATGGCCTTTATTCATGCACGTAGGAGGCATTCTCTTCTTCGATGACCCTCTCACTTGTCCGATCCCATTCGTGCATTCATAATTTGCTGCTTTTTTGTGGTTTTAATTTTTGAATTCTGCGGTCCTAATTTTTTTAATAATAATTAACTTGTCAAGGGAACAAGGCCCTAGCTGGGCTCTTGTGTGGCGGCAAGGAACCCTCTTTGTGTGGGCATGTGGGCCAAAACACTTGTGAATACAAGGCCTACTTTACTTTTTTACACGAACTTAAAGTGTTTTTTTTTTTTAAAAAAAATGAAGCTATGCCATTTCTTTAAAGCAGGACTTAAGGCGGAACAAAAAAAATTAGAAAAAAGGAATACATTTTAGCCTGCACACAGAGAAAGACCTGGTACACATCCTTTATATTAACAAGCAAGGTATCCTGCACATTTACGTGGGTAGGGCTCATATTTGATATAGACTCTTTTTCTAACCTTGTACTTGATATGAACTCTTTTAAAATTGCTTTTATTTTATTATTGTAGTGGATATGGACTATTCTTTTAATCTACACTGTTGTAATTCGAACTCACAATAATCGATAGTGTAGAATTTATCTAGTATTTTAGGATTAATATGGAGGTTCCATTTAACTATGTGCTAATATAATAATAACGGCTAGATATGGACTCCTTTTTTAATCTCGTATTTGATATGAACTCTTTTCAAATTATTTTTATTTTATTATTGTACCTTTTAATCTAAGCTATTATAATCTGGACCCACAACAATCGACGATGTAGATATTTTTTTCCTTCGATTAATGTGAAAATTTCTAGTATTTTAAAAGTAATACGATGGCCTCGTTTAATTCTGTTTTGAAATGGAAGCATGGTTCGAGAAAAAGTCGGTGGATCAGGAGACGTAGAAAATTAACTTTAATGGTATTCATTGGTGCACTGCTTTTTTTCTGTGAGGTTTTTACCTGCGCGCGCGGTTTCTATAGAACTAGAGGTGAATGCGCGTTTGCGCGCGCAAGGTCTGCTCCGTAATCTAGCTTTTTTATATAGACTTTGTCACTGATTTTTCTTTGATCGTTGCCCTCATTAGGTTTTCACAAAGTGCACATGGAGAGGATCAAAATGATTAAAATTGTTTTTTATCAGTGCATTTGTGTTTATATTTTTAAGAATTATCTCTAGCGGCACGATAAAAGGAATAAATGGACGTCTAGAATATTTAAAAAATTAGAAAGCCACATGTTTTCACACCATTTGAATGAAACCAACATAAAGACAGAAGTCTTTTTTTAACATGCTTTGTAAAATTTCCCATGCTCATGATTCATAATTCAAAACCCGGTGGAAATTATTTTTTCCCTGAAATTTTCCAATGGTTTCATTTTTAATAAGCATGTCGCTAATACTGGACTAAAAATTTTAGTAAAACATTAAACAATCCGAGTATGTATGGAAATGATTTTTGAGGTGAAAATGTTCTTATCTTTCTATCTGAGAAGGTACAAAAACGATTTTTTAAGTGGAAATGGTCTTTCTATTTTTCCATTGCTCGTTGTGATGGTTCCAACTCTAAAATTAAATGAAATCATTAAAACATGTAAATACGTAGAATTGACGGTCTTTTTTTGTATCTTTTACATAATCATATTTGTTGAATAATTACTGCAATGATACTATTTTTTTATTTATCATTCCAACGCTTTGATGTTTAAAATTCTATGAAGTTGCTTTTTTTCGGGAAAAAAACCTTCTGATATTTATTATTAAATCTTGGAAATATGTAAATCATTTAATAGTATTTTTGGATGTTTTCAATTTTATAATAAGTGCCCTTGATAATTTTGAACTCCAAATTTCGGAAGACCTCTAAATGATCTGAGTATTTACCCAAAGAATTTTGGAATTGAATTGTTCTCTATTTTTTTTGGCCTGATGTATTGAAGCTCAAGATTCGATGGAACTATTCCAATTTTAAAATACCTAATTCATTTAATATCAGTTGTGTGCAAATTTGCAATAATTTCGTTTTTTGTGCAAACAATCTTTGAAGTTGCTTTTTTGCAGGGAAAAAACTTTCTGATATTTATTATTAAATCTTGGAAATATGTAAATCATTTAATAGGATTTTTAGATGTTTTCATTTTGTTAGTGAGTAGTTTTATTATTAATAAGTCAAGTTAAGAATAATAATAAGAGAACTGTAGGAGCTTGCCAGGACGGCTTGGTAAGCAAGCTGCCTATTATGTAGGCGTCGACTACTAGTTCACCTTAGATCAAGTGAGGTGAATATGATCGATAATAGTTTAAGTGAGTCATATAAAATATGTGCTTTGCAATAGTCATTTCGGTAATTCTACTCCCGTGTAATTTATTAAGTTTATTTTCTTCTTTGCAATGGATGTTTTTTGTCATATCGATGAAGATTGATATCTTGCAATGAATGCAAGGAGAGAGAAGGATGCTTGCATAGAACTGTTTGATATATTTGACGAGAGATGAGCATGAAAATGCATTGCATATGCCATTTCGACGTTGGTGCCGGGCGCCAGGGCAAGCAAGAGATCCGAGGGGTTAATTAAGATCGAAGGGCCCATGCATAGCCAGTACGTACTCCACCATGCATGCACTGCCAGTACAAGCAACCCAAGGTAGGGGCAAAAGAAGACAGAGAGAGTGCATGGATCTTATGGTAAGCGTGGGGAGGGAGAAGCGAAGGCCAAGTAGCCGGCGGAGCGAGTACACACAAGTACACAACACAATGTTCAGTGCTCACGTAAGCCTATGGAAAATGGCAATAGCCTGGCCACCCACCGTAGGATCGATGTCCATGCTGTAATGTCATTACCTCAAGGCCATGAGCCATCTGCCTATATATCCATGTCTAAACTCGACACCCTAATAAAATAATTTAATCACCCCTAGATCGACCCATGTATACCTACACTGTTCCAATGACGGAAACAAATTTAAGTCAAACTACAACCTAGCTATAGATATATGGCCTTTATTCATGCACGTAGGAGGCATTCTCTGTTAGAATAATTATGGGGTTGGCCCATTTAATTATTTTAATAGAAATTCCAAGAGGCCCATTTAATACTAGGAGTTATGAAAACGGTTTAGTACCGTACGGGAAATTGGGAGGAGAATATCTCAACTTAAATAGTTGGATTGTGGTTCTCCCAATTAGAAAAGTGAGAAAAGAGAAAGGCAGGGCCACACACGCACGCGCGCCAAGCCGAGTCGAGCTCGAGCTGAGGCGTGGCGTGGCCGTGGGCGTACACTGCATCAACGCTTCTCCGCAACAACTTGTGATCGTCTACATCAACCGTCATCTTTGTCTTTTTGTTCATTAGCCCTTGCGTATGAGATAGATGTTTTTATATCTAGTACCTTTGGTCTTGAACTGGAAACTGGCAATTGTTTAATTATGATTTACCTAATTTTGTGGTAAAGAAATGTGGGATGCACTTGAGGCAAAATTTGGAGTTTCTGACGCGGGTAGCGAGCTCTATGTCATGGAGCAGTTTCATGACTACAAGATGGTCGATGACCATTCTGTAGTAGAACAAGCTCATGAGGTGCAAGCTCTCGCAAAAGAACTTGAGAATTTTAAATGTGCATTGCCCGACAAGTTTGTGACGGGATGCATTATTGCAAAGCTGCCATCTTCTTGGAGGGATTTTGCCACTACTCTAAAACACAAGAGACAAGAGTTCAGCGTTGCTGGTCTCATTGGTCTCTAGATGTTGAGGAGAAAGCGAGAGCAAAAGATACACGTGGAAAAGGAAATGAAAGTTCTAGTGCCAATTTGGTACCTAATATTTACAACAATCCAAAAACCTTATCCTAGGAATTTTACAACTACTGGTTTCGCTGCCGCACTTAAGCCAACGGTATTTGACGGCGCAAATTACAAGCGTTGGCGCACCAAGATGATTTTATAGTTGACTGCCATGAACGTGTATCACGTTGCGCAAGGCAAGCCACAGCCGGAAGGAGGGCTCTCTCCTGAGCAGGAGAGTGTCTTGGCATCATGGATAACTTGTTTAGAGGCGCCGTGATTAGCGTTTTGTGAGAAAATCTTGTTGATGTGTATATGATTTTGCCTAGTGGTAAAGAAATGTGAGATGCACTTGAGGCAAAATTTAGAGTTTCTGACGCGGGTAGCGAGCTCTATGTCATGGAGCAGTTTCATGACTACAAGATGGTCGATGACCATTCTGTAGTAGAACAAGCTCATGAGGTGCAAGCTCTCGCAAAAGAACTTGAGAATTTTAAATGTGCATTGCCCGACAAGTTTGTGGCGGGATGCATTATTGCAAAGCTGCCATCTTCTTGGAGGGATTTTGCTACTACTCTAAAACATAAGAGACAAGAGTTCAGCGTTGCTGGTCTCATTGGTCTCTAGATGTTGAGGAGAAAGCGAGAGCAAAAGATACACGTGGAAAAGGAAATGAAAGTTCTAGTGCCAATTTGGTACAAAAGAAAAATTTTCAATTCAACAAAAAGAATAAGAACAAGTCTGAAAAGCCTGACAATAAGAACAAAGCCAATCAAACTACTAACTTCAAGAAGAAGAAGAATAAAGGGAAGGAAGCGCTTTGTTCAGAATGGGATCGATCTTTGGGCTAAGGATTGCCCTGATCGTAAAGACAAGCAGAAAAAGTCCGCCAACGTTGTTATTGGCAATACTGAGACAGGAACATCCGGGTATGTAATAGTACCTACTGTTCTTTCAGTATGTCATTCACCTGATTGGTGGATTGACATAGGGGCCAATATACATGTTTGTGCTGATAGATCCCTATTTTTTTCTTACCAGGTCGCAGGGGCTGTCTCCGTGTTGATGGGGAATGGGTCGTAGGCATTTGTACGTGGAGTCGGCACTGTTGACTTGAAGTTTACTTCAGGCAAGGTCGTGCGACTGAGAAACGTACAACATGTGCCCGCGATAAATAAGAACCTTGTCAGCGGATCTCTATTATGTAGAGATGGTTTTAAGTTAGTTTTTGAATCCAATAAATGTGTTATTTCTAAGTTTGCAAATTTTATTGGAAAAGGCTATGAGAGCGGAGGCTTGTTCCGCTTATCTTTGATGGACATGAATAATGAGATTAATCATGTTTGTGATCATGAGACTAATGTTTGGCATTCACGACTTTGTCATGTTAATCTTGGTTGTATGATGCGGATGGCCGGTATGGATTTAATCCCAAAATTTACCCAAGTCAAAGGTTCTAAGTGTCAAGTGTGTGTGCAATCTAAGCAACCTCGCAAGCCTCACAAAGTAGCAGAGGCGAGAAACTTGGCACCATTAGAACTAGTTCATACCGATTTGTGCGAGATGAACGGGGAGTTGACGAAGGGTGGTAAGAGGTATTTCATGACTTTGATTGATGATTCTACTAGATTTTGCTACGTGTATTTATTAAAGTCTAAAGATGAGGCTTTTCACTATTTTAAGATCTATAAAGCTGAAGCTGAGAACCAACTTGATAGAAAAATCAAACGGGTTAGGTCAGATCGTGGTGGAGAATATTTTTCTAGTGATTTTAATAAATTTTGCGAGGAACTTGGAATAATCCATGAGAGGACGCCTCCCTATTCTCCCCGATCAAAGCGGGGTTGCGAAAAAAAGAACCGTACTCTAACTGATATGGTTAACGCCATGTTAGAAACATCGGGACTTTCCAAGGAATGGTGGGGTGAGGCTATATTGACTGCTTGTCATGTCCTAAACAGGGTTCATACAAAGAATAAAGAAATCACACCATTCGAGGAATGGGAGAGAAAAAGATTAAATCTCACTTATTTACGTACTTGGGGCTGTTTGGCTAAGGTTAATGTGCCTGTCCCAAAGAAGCATAAACTTGGACCAAAAACCGTTGATTGTGTCTTCATTGGTTATGCTTTTCATAGTGTTGGATATAGGTTCTTAATAGTGAAATCTGGAGTACCTGATATGTATGAAGGTACAATCTTAGAGTCCAACGATGCCACATTCTTTGAGTACATATTCCCTATGAAAGAGACACTTAGCTCATCTGGCCAAGAATCTATCTTCTCTGCTAAACCTTCCACTCCTATACAAATTGAACCCACTTTTGAGGAAAATCCAATAGATGAAGACAATGAAGTAACTCGAAAGAGTAAGAGACAAAAGACCGTAAAGTCTTTTGGTGATGACTTCATTGTATATCTAGTGGATGATACTCCAATAACCATTGAGATGGCTTATTCATCTCAGGACGCTGACTATTGGAAGGAAGCGGTCCAGAGTGAGATGGATTCCATCTTGAGCAATAGAACTTGGGAAGTTATTGATCGTGCATATGGGTGTAAACCTGTAGGATGTAAGTGGGTGTTCAAGAAGAAGCTGAGGTCTGATGGTACAATTGAAAAGTACAAGGCAAGGCTTGTGGCCAAGGTTTATACCCAGAAAGAAGGCGAGGACTTCTTTGATACTTACTCACCTGTTGCCAGATTGATCACTATTAGAGTACTACTGTCGGTGTAATAAATACCGGGGTGCAAAGAGTCCTGTGAAGATCAAGCGGGCCCCACGCGTCAGGCGGGCGACAAGGCCCTAGCGCGTGGGCGAGCCCCTCAGGGCGCCGGGCGAGGGCCCCACACGTCAGGTGGGCGATCAGACCCCAGCGTGCGGGCGAGCCCCACGGCGTATCAAGCGGGCCCCACGCGTCAGGCGGACGATAAGGCCACAGCGCGTGGGCGAGCCCTTAGAAGACTAGGCGAGGGCCCCACACGTCTTCATCCTGTCGCGCCCAAGTCCAAGCTGGAAGGATCGGTACCGCAATGGTCAGACGTGGAGGACTCCGGTAGCCGCGACGATCTTTCTCTTCCCGAGGGTCCGCGGAGCCCGCGCCAACCGTGGGGCTTCGCCGACGATTCAGCGGAGTGGGGTTGATCTTGGCGCGCATCGTCGATCTTCGCCGCCGCGGGCTCACCGGAACCCTCGTCGCGGCGGATTTTTTGCGGCGCCGACTCTGCCCGCTCCGCATGAGGACTCGCCCCGGCTGGATGTACTATGGCGACAACGATGGAGTCTGCGTCGCCCTCGGCGGTGAGTGCTCTTTTAGTCTTTTGGGTCTCTGTCTTTCTTGGAATCTTTTGCTTGCCCACCCACGGCTTCCTTTCTTGCTTTCGCCCACCGCAGGAACGGCCGGACGACGTGTTCGGATCGGTGGCGGGACTATCGCCCCACCAATCAGCGACACTTCGCTGCCTGCAGCATTCTCCCCTCGCGATGGGATCCACGGGGCGCAACTAACACTTGCGCGGCGCTGCCCCATGGAGGTCTTCGTCCTGCGGTCCAAGTGGCACGGGCCACTACAGATCCGCGATCCGCCTCGGCGACCGCCCAAGCTTCATGACGCGCCGCTACCTCCGCCGTGGCGGCCGACTCGACCGCACTTCCGGGAAGCGCCGCCTTATCTCGCCGTGGGCGGCAGCGAAGAGGAGGGGCGACGAGTCCAAAGAGGGCTCGGCCCTCCGATCTGACTTCCGCCGCCACCGGCCCCCCTCGTGGGCCCGCCGTTATCGCCGCCGCTCCGCCACCGGGCGAGCGCGGCAACTCTTCAGAACTCGCGCCGCTGCGCCGGTTTCTTCCGCTCCTTCTACGCCGACGCTTCTGCGCCGGCGCGCTGCGACGCTGGCCTCGCTTGCTACTGGTGCTTCTGCGGCACCACTCACACACAAGCCACGGCTGACGGCGGTGACCGCGACAGCGCCACCACCGCCTCGCTTTCGGGCGCGCCACTTCAGTTGGCTTTCCTGCGGTTACGCACATTTCGATTGGGGTTAGTATGCTACACGATTTTGCATACCGAACCTGTTTGTCCTTCTTGGAACAGGCGGACGCCTGGGGCATCGAGCTCCGCTCCGCGCATTCGCCAAATTTCGCCGCCCGCCCGCCTTCGACGGAGGTCGCTCAATGGCGGCGGAGAGTTCGCCGGCGCCGCGCCGGAGAACCTCTCGCCACCGCGTCGCTTAGCGCCGCCACCATCTCGGCCGTGACCGCCGGCGGGCGCCTTCGAGGCGCTCGCACCCTTCCCCACTCGAGCAACGCGGAGGAAGTTTTGCTTTGGCGGAGCGATCCGCCGGCGAAGCCGCGGGCCTTGGCCAAGAGACCGCCGCTGGGAGGCGATGACTAGCGAGGTCGCGGCAGCAAGCCGCCGCGCTCGCCGCCAAGCGATCGAAGACCTCGCTGAGCACTTCGAAGCGCCCAACCTCGCCGACATCGCTGCGACCGCTTACCACGGCTTCCGGACGCCTGCATCCACTGGTGTTACCTTGTATTCTCCGCCTGGAGGAGACGGCTGCCTTGATCCGGGCGCCGTGGGGACGAGCCGCGAAGCCTGCGCGGTCTTCCGTGGCGCGGCGGACGCTGGCGATCGAAGACGGTCGCCAAGGGGCTCTTGAAGCAGCGCGGTTCATCTTGGGCAACTGTCTTGCTCGAGACGCCGCGTTTGATCTCGACGCCGCCACCGGGGAGCCTTCGCGCCAGCTGGACCGGATTGAGCAGGCGCGGGTTGACACCGCCGCCGGCCACGTATCCATGATGGGCGGCGCCGCTCGGCGAAGATTTAAGACGAGGAGGAGTAGCGAAACTCCCCCGTCTATTTTGCCTTGTAAACGTTGCCTATTAATGCAAACAAACTTTTGCCCTTTTGTTGTGAGTCTCATTTGAACTTCGCACAATTTTAACTTGCGGAATTGAACTGGGGCACCTGACCGCCAAAGGCTTTAGACTGAACGTTCTGCCGCAAGTGAGCGCTGTTTCCTTAGACATCTGGTTACTTCAACCCTTATGGCCTCTCGCAACCCGACTTAAACATTACGTGGCGAGCGCTTAGCTTCCGGAAGTGGTTTAGTCGCCGGTGCCATTGTTGGCGCATTGCCTAGACCGAGCCGACACACGGGCTAGAACCGCCTTCGTCAAACCGCCTCGCACCGGCGTAAGTTATAAGCGTTTGTTTTGCAACTAAGGGCCATCACCATAAGTACTTTCGCTACCGACTTTCGGCAGAATGCTTTCTAAGACCTTTTAAGGCTAAGCCAGCGACGTAAAAAGCTTTAGACGAGCTTCGCGTTGAAAGTGGCGCTTTTTCCTCGTGCATCTGGTTACTCCAACCCTTATGGCCTCTTTCTTGAACCGATCCTAGACATCGCGTGGCGAGAACTTAGCTTTGGAAGTGGTCTAGTCAGCCGGTGTCATTGTTGGCGCATTGCTCAGACCGAGCCGACACACGAGCTAGAACCCGCCTTCAGATGGCGCTTCGCCGCCCAACCGCAAGTCGTAGGCGTTCGTCCTTGCAACTAAGGGGCCATCTGCCTTAAGTACTTTTTCGCTACCAGCTTTCAAAGAATTGCTTTCTAACAGACTTGAGGCGAAAAAAGAAACAGATGCCCACAAGGAGATAGAACTTATCTCTTATTGAAGATGGCTTTGTACAATGCAGCCCCCGAGGCGAGTGGTGAAGGAAGAAGACCTCGCCGCTCGGCTCCAAAGGAAGGCAAAAAAAAAGCTTCTGGAACTGCTACCTACGGGTAGAACTTCCTCAGCTGCTCGACGTTCCAAGTGTTCGCCAATTCGCGACCATCCTCGAATGCGAACTCGACCGAGCTCAGGCGGGAGATCGAGACCACCTTGAAGGGGCCCTCCCATTGGGAGACAGTTTGTTGCGCCTACCGCGCTTGATTTTATGCAGAGCGAGGTCGCCAACGCCAGTGTTCTCACACACACCGCCTTGCTTGATAACGCGGCGCTTTCTTGCCGGTACTTGGCAGCCGCAGATCGCCGCCCTGTCTCGGATCTCCTCCAGGAGATTCACTTCGTCCTGACGCCGGTCAGGGTCTTTGTCTTCGCTGAACGCCGCCACCCTTGGGGACCCAAAGGCGAGCTCTGATGGGAGCACCGCTTCTGAGCCATATACCAGGAAGAAGGGGGTCTCGCCGGTGGCTCTGCTAGGAGTTGTCCGCAGCGCACACAACACAGTGGGGACTTCTTCAGCCCAGCGCTTGCCACGCTTCTCCAGGCGATCAAACGCCCTTGTTTTGAGCCCTTTGAGTACTTCCGCGTTCGCCCGCTCCACTTGCCCATTGCTCTTCGGATGCGCAACGGAGGCGAAGCATAGCTTGGTACTCAACTCTTCGCACCAGTCTTGGAAATCAGCGCTTTGGAACCGAAAGCGCCGTTGTCGATGATGATTCATTGGCGACATCAACCGGACGAAGATGCTCTTCATAAACTTGATAGCCGCTGCGGATGTGATCGTCGGGACTGGCGAGGCTTCAACCCACTTAGTGAACTTGTCGATGGCGACGAACAGATGTGCATAACCTCCGGTCTCCCGCGGGAACGGGCCCAAGATGTCCAGCCCCCAGACCGCGAACGGCCAGGAGAGCGGAATGGTTTGCAGCGCCTGGACCGGTCGGTGGATCTGCTTAGCATGAAATTGGCACGCTTCGCATCTCCTCACCAGCTCAAAGGCATCCTGGAGGGCAGTAGACCAATAGAAGCCGTGGCGGAAAGCTTTCCCAACCAACGCCCGGCTCCCCGAATGGCTCCCGCACATGCCTCCATGGATCTCAGAGAGAATTACACTTCCCGCTTCCCGAGTGACGACTTCAAGAACTCCGCTTGCGCTCGGGCGTCTGATCCCCACCTACCTGGCGTAGCGCTTTGGCCTTTGCGCTATCTTCTCAGCCGACGCGTCATCGTCGGGGATCACTCCATCCCGCAGGTAGGCTAGGATCGGATCCATCCACTGACCTTCCCGGACGAGTGTGACGACGTTCTGTACATTGTCGCCGACGTACTCTGCCTGGCCTGGCATTTCCGCCTCAACCGCCTCAGCAGTTCTTCCGCCTCCTCCCTCCAACCGGGGAGCTGCAGCAGGATCGGTGACGTCTCCTCCAGAGGTGGGAGCTGCGTCAGGGAAAGCGTCGTCCCCGCCAGGATTGGGGGCTGCGACGGACGGCCGCGTAAGTCTTTCTTCAAAGACCCCAGCCGGAACAGGTGCCCTCGACGAGGCAATCTGGGACAGTTCGTCCGCCATATAGTTGTCGCGGCGAGGGACGTACACGAAGCCCAAGCCCTCAAAGTGCCGCTCCAACCGGCGCACCTCCGCCCGGTAGGCCGCCATGACGGGATCCGAGTAGGAGAAATCCTTCCTCGCTGGTTGATGACCGAGAGAGTCGCTTTTACTTGCGTGCCACGGATGCCAAGGGTCGGTTACCCCGAGCCCGGGCGAAAGCGATCCTTCATATTCGCGACGTTGTTGGTGGCGCGGAAGTCCAAGACCACCAGTGCCGGACGACATCGCCGATGGGAGACACCAGACGACGCCACCTTGACCCCTCCGGCCGGAATGAGCCGTCAAGAAGAGAGTCCACGGCGAGGGTGGTGTCTTCAGCCTGTGTCCGCCGGAGTCCATTCACGATTTAACTCCGCCAGAGCTTGCCCTTTGATGGCCGTTCGGGAGCGAACTTGAGGTCGAATTCGCCAGCCCATGGTTTACTTGGCGATGCGTCGCGTCGCGGTTGAAGAGGATCTCCGCAAGGGATACTTGGTCAAGATCGTGACTTCGCCCCGGAAGTAGTGACGCTGACTTCGGACGCCACAAGACGGGCGAGAGCATCTTCGATCTTGTGAATACCTTGTTTGGCGTCGTGGAGGACCTTGCTAACGTAGTAAATGGGCGCTGAACGCCTTTCTTTCCGCCACCAAAGACTGCTACCGACCGCTCGGGTTTGCCGCCACGTAGAGGATCGCGGCTCGCCGGTGCGGGGCGACCAAGACGGGCGGAAGGTGAGATACTTTTCGACCGTCGAATGCCTCCTGCGCCTCTGCCGGCCCACTCGAATCTGGTTGGTCTTCTTTAGGAGCTTGAGCGGGAGACTTTTATCCCCAGCGAGCTATGAAGCGGCCGGGGAGGTCAAACGCCCACCAAGCACCGTGATCCGCCAAGTCGCGTCGGGGCTTCATGTTCTCGATCGCCGCGATCTTGTCGGTTCGCCTCAATCCTCTCGGAGACGAGGAATCCCAGCAGCTTGTCTGACGGAACGGCGAACACGCATTCTCTGGATTAAGCTTGATGCGATACTTCCTCGGGTTGGCGAAGGTTTCTTCCAGTCGCCGATCAACTCCTCCGCCTTCTTGGACTTCACCACCGGATCATCAACGACACCTCCGTGTTTCGCCCTATTTGGGGGCGGTGAGCG
The DNA here is from genome assembly GCA_036346415.1 of Raddia guianensis. NCBI lineage: Eukaryota > Viridiplantae > Streptophyta > Magnoliopsida > Poales > Poaceae > Raddia > Raddia guianensis. The sequence goes on from CM070534.1 coordinate 71,182,656, forward strand.
ATATGCATGGCCCGGCCGATAGGTTGGGCCTGCATTCTTCAATCCAACGCCATCCTTGTGTAGCGAAGAGACGCCCATGGGCGCCACAAAGGCGCCTTTGTCTTCATCTTCTTCGACCATGCTAACTGGTGGTACCCGAGTACGATCCGTAAAGCCTGTTGCTCGCACCCCCGCAGCTTGAGTCAACGATGAGATCGATCGCGGGCGCTGGTACGGATCCTTCAGCACGCCTTTGTTGAGGTCGGTGAAGTCCACGCACATCCTCCAACGCCCGTTGGATTTCTTGACGAGGACGGGTTCGCTAGCCACAGGATGGGCGACATCGCGGACGACCCCGCCTTAAGAGCTTGTCCACCTCTGGCGGATAACTTCGGCGCTCCACCGATCGCTTCGGACCTTCGCATGACCGGTCGCGCGCGGGAACGTCTCAATTTGTGCTCAATCACCTCCTCGGGACCCCACCATGTCGGACGGTTGCCACGCAAACACGTCTGCGTTAGGATCGAGGAAGGAGACGAAGCGTGTTTTCCTATTTGGCGCTGAGAGAGGCGCCACCCGAACGGTTCGCTGGTTCGACTTCGCCAGGAGACCGCCTTAACCTCCGCGGACGAACCGGGAGGCACGGTCTTCGCCGGAGGAGCTCCCGAGTCGCCTCGGCCTGCTGGCACCGACGCTTCGCCAAAGCGAGCGTCCTTGTCGCAGCGGAGCGCCCCGGCGGTCCACTTTCAAGACGATGGGGCGGTGGCCCGGATCTTCACCACCATGTACGATTAGGCAAATCGCCATGAACTAGGTCAGCGCCGCCGACCTAGTATGGCGTTAGTAGGAGGTCGAAGTCCGCCACTCGAACTCAAGCATCTCGGTGCGGAAGTTGTCGAACCTCAAACGCCACCGGAGATCGTCGCGCCCTGGCCGACGGACTCGGCCCGGCGCGATCAAGAACGGAAGTGTTGGACGAAGCTCCCGCTTTGCCGATCCGAGCGCCATGGCGACCCGGCGACGGGGAGGTTGAGGAACTCCTCACGCCTACCAAAGACCGCCCTAGCTTTACATTCCGGACCGTGGGCGCAACCACGATCGGGAGATGTCGAGGCAGCGGATCTTGCCGGGTGATCGGCCGATTGAACGCGATCGGTCGCTTCGACCACGCCACCGCTTTGTCGACTCAAAAGCGCACGGCGGCGACACTTCCCTCATCGCACGCTTAAAGCTAGCGTGGGACGGATAGGTGGCGAATCGCGTGGATGACGGCAACTTCGCTCCGCCGCTGAAAACCAAGCGGCCGTCTCCTTGCCCTTGCCATCGCCGGACGCTTTCTGCTGCTGCTGCTCGTGGACCCACTTGTCCACCATCTTGCTAACGACATGGCACCGCCAAGTCGTGGGAGTTGTTGCGGTGAATGGGACAAGAAGCCCTTCCGCCCCACTCACGGGCGACGGTCTCGCCCTCGTCGCGGCGCTGGGGCCGTCGCGCCACGGCGACGCCATAGCCGCCGCCTCGGCCGCTTTACGGGGCCGTACCCCCGGCGCCGCGACCTCCACCTCTTTTTCGCCGCCATACCATTGCGCTGGCTGGCGCATCGTCGTCGTTGTCGCTGCCGCCGTCGTCCGCGCCGGGCGGCCATGACCTGCCGGGGTTCTCGAGGTCCGGCCGCCGCCCCAGCTGTCCCCGCCCAGCAATGGGCGGATGCGAACCTCCGCTCAAGGGCGATTTCAGCGCCAAGGTGAAGAGCTCCTCCGTCGTTTTGATCTTACGGTGGCCATCTTCTCCTTGACCTTGGGGTCTCGGCGCCTCTCCCGAATGCCGTGGACGACGGCGCCGATGGAGATGTCGGGGATGGTGTTGCGGACTGACCGAAGCGCCGAATATAGTCGCACAAATGACTCTCCTTTCTTCCGCTTCCACGTTGTGGAGGTCGTCTTCACCCCGGCTGCTCGAAGGTGCCCCGAAGTTGGTGACGAAGAGCTCCGAGTGCTCCTTCCATGACCCCACCTGACCGGGGCAGGTTCATGAGCCACGAGCGGGCTCCGCCGGTGAGGACCGCGGGAAGTAGTTCGCGTAACCTTCCCCGACCCTCTGTCGGCTGCATCACCGTCGTGTAGATCTCGCAAAACTCATCGGGGTTGGTGGAGCCGTCATACTTTTCGATGGGGGCCGGACGAAACCGCTCCGCCATCGGACTGGCGCAGCCTCCTTAGAAAAGGCGCTGCACCCGACGCTGGGAGCCTCCTCGCTCTGGACGCTGTCCTCGCCCGCCGCCCCGCCGCCTAGGCGGCGCCAAGAAGCGCCACCTCACTAGCCGGGCAGCTCATGGAGCCCTCTTGTTGGTCCCCAGCGCGGCAATGACAACATGTGTCGCTGCCTTCGGTCGCAACCCGCGCGGAGCTTGTCACGCAGGTCTTCTCCATGCAGACAAGTGGCGGTCCTCCGGATGGGACCGGAGATCACGGCCACTGACGCCGCCCGGCCGAGCCCGTGAGGGTCGCGCTCTTGTAGTCTTGGCCCCGCCTCACCAGAGATCTGCGAGAGGAGTGCGAGGGCAACAAAGAACGGAGGAAGCGGAAACGCCGGTTCCCACGCCCCAAACTTGCACCACCACCGCGGGCGGCATCGACGAAGCGGGCTGTTGCCAACCACGGTGCCGCCGGAGTCCGAGTCACCGAACCGGTGGGTTCTCCAGCAAGGCCCCGCCGCATGGAGGTTCTGCAGGTCGGAGTGCACTCCTCCAAGGCCAGCGCCGCTTAGCTTGGCCGGGCGGCCGCTTTCGCCAGGTTCCGACCTTAGGCGGCGGTTACCGCCCGGTGATCCATCGCCATCGCCGCGGCCGACTCGCGGGCAGCGGCTCTAGCGGCCGCTCGGCCCATCGCGGATCGCTGCCCGCCATCGCCGCCAAGAAGGGTCAAGAGTTTGAACCGATGCTAGCGCCCCTACTGGCGCGCCATCGACGGGCGTGTTCTCCGCTCAACCATCGCGGATCACACCTGGTCAGATTTTTAGTCTGCTAGCTAACTCGATCAAGCTCGGTTCGATTTAAGCGTCGCACAACGAGAGCCGAGGGGTAGGCAAGATAAGATTTCAAGACATCGACACGACACTGCTGAAGAGACGAAAACATGCCGCGCCCACGCCAGCTGGGCGCCGCCTCGAGTGCTTCGCAGTGGCCTCGACCGCCAGACAGCACACCGGTGAGTCTGCGGGTGGGGCCCCGCCGCTCCTCCCGACGCGGGTGGCCTCCTCAAGCAAACCTTCTCTCTGCGGTCAATTCTTCTGCGCCCACAGTGGATGTACCGCCGGACCGCAAGGGTCATCAGAAGGTAATCATTTCTTCACCGTCTATCCGCGTGATGTCTCATTAAATGCGCTTCGCCCTTCGCAGCAGGGGAGCCTTCGCTCAAGACTCATTCGCAACGCTCGCTGCGCTGGCCCCCCTCGACGTGGGGACCTCTTTGGTCTTGGAGGGCTCGCCACGCACTCCGCTTCGGGCGTGGGGCCCTCGCCTGATCTTCAGAGGGGGCTCGCCCATGCACTGACGCGTGGGGCCCGCCTTGTCTTCTCAGGACTCTTTGTACCCCGGTATTTATTACACCGACAACACTCATCTGTTCGTCGCCGTCGACAAGTTCACCAAGTAGGTGGAGGCATCGCCCGTCCCGGCGATCACGTCTGCTGCCGCCATAAAATTCATGAAGAGCATCTTCGTCTGGTTCGGCGTCGCCAACAGGATCATCACCGACAACGGCGCGCAATTCAAGAGCGCCGATTTCCAAGACTGGTGCGAAGAGCTGGGTACCAAGCTATGCTTTGCCTCCGTTGCACATCCGAAGAGTAATGGGCAAGTGGAGCGAGCAAACGCTGAAGTACTCAGAGGACTCAAGACAAGGGCTTTGACCGCTGGAGAAAGCGCAAGCGCGGGCGTAAGAAGTCCCCACTATATTGTGGGCGCTGCAGACAACTCCCAACAGAGCCACCGGTGAGACCCCCTTCTTTCTGGTGTATGGCTCAGAAGCGGTGCTCCCATCAGAGCTCGCCTTTGGGTCCCCAAGGGTGGCGGCGTTCAGTGAAGACAGAGACCCTGATCGGTGTCAGGATGAAGTGAATCTCCTGAAGGAGATCCGAGACAGGGCGGCGATCCGGGCCGCCAGGTATCAGCAGGCACTGCGCCGTTATCAAGCAAGACGGGTGTGTGAGAGGACACTGGCAGTGGGCGACCTCGTCCTGCGCAAAATCCAAGCGCAGGCTGGGCGCAACAAACTGTCTCCCATGTGGGAGGGCCCCTTCAAGGTGGTTTCAGTCTCCCGCCCAGGCTCAGTCAGGCTCGCCTTCGAGGATGGTCGCGAATTGGCGAACACTTGGAACGTCGAGCAGCTGAGGAAGTTCTACCCGTAGGTAGCTGTTCCAGGATCTTTTTTGGCCTTCCTTTGGAGCCGAGCGGCGAGGTCTTCCTCCTTCCCCGCTTGCCTCGGGGGCTGGTGCATTGTACAAAGCCATCTTCAATAAAAAGATAAGTTATGTCTCTCTGCGGGCATCTATTCCTTTTCGCCTTAAGTCTGTTAGAAAACATTCTGTTGAAAGCTGGTAGCGAAAAAGTACTTAAGGCTAATGGCCCCTTAGTTGCAAAGACGAACGCTTATAACTTGCGGTTGGGCGAGGCGATGCGGATGGAAGCGGGTTCTAGCTCGGTGTGTCGGCTCGATGCGGGCAATGCGCAACGGCGCACCGCGTCTAGACCACTTAGGAAGCTAAGCTCTCGCCGCGCAATGTTTAAAGGTCGGTTCGCCGAGAGGCCATATGGGTTGAAGTAACCTGATGCCTAAGGAAAAAGCGCTCACTTGCAGCAGAACGTTCTGTCTAAAGCTTTTTGGCGATCAGTTATTTAGCCGCTAAAAGTCTGTTAGAATGCATTCTATCGAAAGCTGGTAGCGAAAGTACTTAAGGCTGAGGGCCCCTTAGTTGCAAGAGCGAACGCTTGAACTTGCGGCTGGGCGAGGCGATGCGGATGGAAGGCGGGTTCTAGCCTGGTGTGTCGGCTCGGTCTGGGCAATGCGCCAACGGCGGCACCGGCGTCTAGACCACTTCCGGAAGCTAAGCTCTCGCCACGCAACGTTTAAGGTCGGTTTGCCGAGAGGCCGTAAGGGTTGAAGTAACCTGATGCCTAAGGAAAAAGCTCTCACTTTCAATAGAACGTTCTGTTTGAAGCTTTTAGCGTTCAGGTGCCCCATTTCTTTTCGCAAGTAAGAGTTTGCGCGAAGTTTGATCGAGACTCGTGGCAAAAGGGCAAAAAGTCTGCATTAACAGGATATGTACAGGACAAAAACAAGATGAGGGAGTTCATCTACTCCTCGTCATCATCTTCACCGCCCTCTGCTGGAGCGGCGCCGCCCATCATCGAGACACGGCTGGCGGCGAGCTCGACACGGGACTCTTCGATCCGGTCCAGCTGGCGTGAAGGCTCCCTGGTGGCGGCGCCTAGGTCGAACGCGGCGTTCTGGGCGAGGCAGTTGCCCAGGATGAACCGCGCCTCTTCGAGGGCGCCGTGGCGACCGTCTTCGATCGATCAGCGCCCGCATCAGCGCCGCGGCTCACGCAAAGCGTCGGCGGCTTCGCCCACGGCGCCAAAGATATCGCGCCGCCGTTTCCTCCAGCGGAGAGTACGAGGTGGCGCCAGCCGGTACAAGACATCCGGAAGCGTGGTAAGCGGCGCGCGAAGATGTCGGCGAGCACCGAGGCGCTTCGGTGTGCTCGCGCGGAGATCTTCGACGTCCCCAGTGGCGAGGCAGCGGCGGCTTGCGCCGCCGCTGCTTCGCTGGTCGCCGCCTCCCGGCGGCCTTCGCCTCCTCCAGCAGCGCCGCAATTCGTCGACGGTTTGTTCTGCGAGGCGAGCACTCTCCCGCGCCGCCCAAGTGTGGGCGAGGGCGCGGAGCGCTTCAGCAGAGCGTCCGATGTCAGCGGCGGCGACGGCGCCAAGGCGTCGGGCAGCAACGGCCGGAGGTTCCTCACCTCTCTCCGGCGCGATCTCCGCGGCGGGAGGCCTCGTCTCCGTCAAAGGAGCCGCGGGCGAGCTGGGGGCTGGCGGATCGTGCGGGATGGAGCTCGGGCGCCGCCGGCGTCGCTCTATCCAAATAAGATGAACAGGCGGGTGGTTGGTATGCGAAAACGCAGCATGCTAACCCTAACGCGAAATGTACGTAAGTGCAGAGGAAGCCAACCTGAAGCGGCGCGCCTCGAAAGCGAAGGCTGAAGGGGGCAGCCTCAAGCCGCTTGGTTGCGGAGGCACTGGCGGCGCAATCGCGATCAGCGCCGTCGAAGCGGTATTGGCGCGGAGGCGCCGACGAAATGGGGATGGGGATGGCGCGGCGAAGCCGCAGCGTCGGCAAGTGGCCGGAAGCGAAGCGCCGCCAGAAGGAGCGGAAGAAACTGGCACAGGCGGCGCCAGTTCCGGAAGAGTCGCCGCACTTTCGCCCAGTGGCGGAGCGGCGGCGTCAGCAGCAGGGCCCCCAGTGGAGGGGGCCGGAGGAGGCGGCGGAAGCTCAGGGCTTGAAGGGCGAGCTCTCTTTGGGCTCGCTCCTCCCTCCTCATCGTCGTCATCTTCGGCAAGGATCAGGCGGCACTTTCCGAGAGCGCGGTCGGAGTCGGCTGCCACGGCAGGAGCGGCAGCAGCAGCGGGAGCCTGGGCGGTCGTCGTAGGCGGCTTGCGGATCTGCAGTGGTCCCCGGGCCACTTGGACCGCGGGACCGGAGACCTCCATGGGGGGCAGCGCGCGCAAGTGCTGGTTGCGATCCCGTGGATCCCAGTCGCAGAGGGGGCGGATGCTCGCAGGCGGCGAAGTGTCATCGGACGGAGCGGACAGAAGTCCCACCACCATCGCCGAGCACGTCGTTCGCACGTTCCGCATTTGGATGAACAAGAAAGAAAATCGCGAGTTGGCAAAGAGACAAGGGCCAAGCAAGAGGCGTACCAAAAAGACAAGGGACCCAAAAAAGAGAGTGAAAGAGCACTCACCTCCAGGGGCGACGCGGACCCTGTCGCTGCCGCCATAGTACAACCAAAGGAACGTGTCCTCATTCGGAGCGGGCACAGGCGGCGCCGCAAAAAATCCGCCGCAACGTGGGTTCCGGTTAGCCCGTTGCGGCGGAGCTCAGCGATGCGCCCCAGCATCACTTCCAGGTCCGCCGAGTCGTCGGGCATAGATCCCCAGCCGGCGAGGGGTTCCGCGGGACCCTCGGGGAGAGCAAGATCGTCGCAGCCGCTGGAGTCTTCTACGTACAGCCAGTAGCGCTGCCAGTCCTTCTAATTGGACTTGACCGTGACCGGGATGAAGGCGGCGGCGTCACGGAGCGTGAAGTAGCAGCTTCCAATGGCCCCGCTCGAGCGCGGCTTCGCGTGCAGCGTGAAGAGCCGGCGCCAGAGCGGGAGGTTCGGCATCGTCCCCACGAACATCTCGCAGAGGTGGACGAAGATGGTCAGGGCCACGATAGAATTGGGGGGAAGGTGCGCCGCCTGGATCTCGTAGAAGGCGAGCACCCCCAAGAAGAACTCGGAGTATGGCGGGACGAGCCCCGCCAGCACCGCCCAGGTGAAGGTCACGATCTCTCCGTCGCGAGGGCGTGGTGCAATGGTGCCGCAGCGGAACCGGGCGGAGGATGGCGGCACGAACACTTGAAGCCGCGTCACCATGTCTTCGTCGGTGGCGGAGGCAGGCAAGGCTGGCCCAGATGATGGCGTGTCCCCGCGGCGACCCTTGCTGCGTTTGGGCGCCATGGAAAACGGTGGAAGAATTGGCGAAAAAAGAAGGTGGCGGCGGTAAAGAAGGCTCTGTGGCAGCGGAGAAGAAGATGAAGGGCAGTTTGAGGGCTTAGCGTGCGGAAGGATTGGTCGCGGCGCCAGGAGAAGTATTTATAAGCAAGGCGCTGGAGGACGACGGTTTGGATTCCGACCCCACGCGCGCGCGCCATCATTGCCCAGCGCGTTTCGATTTCCCGCGAAAAGCGGCGCGGTTACCCAAGGAAGATCGTGCGCAGATGGAGAATCAGGCATACGACTGCTGCAGGAGGTGGGCCCCCCACGATTCGCCTCCCGCCGCACAAGAAACGAAAAAAGTGCCAGTGCGACGGTTCGCGTATCATGGTGGACCCGGGGGCTACTGTCGGTGTAATAAATACCGGGGTGCAAAGAGTCCTGTGAAGATCAAGCGGGTCCCACGCGTCAGGCGGGCGACAAGGCCCCAGTGCGTGGGTGAGCCCCTCAGGGCGCCGGACGAGGGCCCCACACGCCAAAGGGCGTCAGACCCAGCAGGCGGGCGAGCCTGGCGTATCAAGCGAGCCCCACGCGTCGGCGGCGACAAGGCCCCAGCCGCGTGGGCAAGCCCCTCAGGCGCCGGCGAAGGGCCCCACACGCCAAAGTGGGCGATCGACCCAGCGTCGGGCGAGCCCCTGGCGATCAGCGGGTCCCACGCGTCAAAGGGCGATAAGGCCCAGCCAAGGTGGCGAGCCCTGAAGACTAGGGCGAGGCCCCACACGTCGGTGGCGATCGACCCAGCGTGTGGCGAGCCCCCGGCAGATCAGCGGGCCCCACGCGTCGGGCGGACGATAAAGGCCCCGATGCGTGGCGAGCCCCTCAGTATGCCGGCGAGGGCCCCACATGTCGGTGGGCGATCGAACCCAGCGTGGGCGAGCCCCACGGCAGATCAAGCGGCCCCACGCGTCAAAGGGCGATAAGGCCCCCGGCGTGGCGAGCCCTTAAAGACTAGGGCGAGGGCCCCACACCTCGGCGGCGCATCAGATCGGCGTGCGGGCGAGCCCATCACTTGGCCGGCGAGGGCCCCACGCACCAGTGGACGCGTGGCGAGCCTCTCGCGCATAGGGTCCCCCATCGCTGCGGGGCCCCGTGGCGAGGCGTTGCGGAAGGAGTCTTCCGGCGAAGGCTCTCCCGCTGCGAAGGACAAGCGCATTAATGCGACATCACGCGGATAGACAACCAAGAAATGATTACGCTCTGATGACCCTGCAGTCGGAAAGCGGTCACACTGGTGGCGCGAAGAATTGACCGGCAGAGAGAAGGTTTGCTTGAGATGGCCGCCACGCCGGGAGGAGCAGTTGGCCCCACCCGCAGCCTCACCGGTGTGTTGGCGGGTGGGTGGCCGCCATGGCACGCGAGGCGGCGCCGCTTCGGTGTAGGCAGCGGCACGTTTTTGTCTCTCCTGTCGTGTCTCGTCAGTGTACTAAGAGTACTGTACTGCCTACCCCCTCGGCTCTCTCCGCCAGTTCAAAGCTTGTATAAAAGGAGAGGAGAGAGAGAGAAGAGGGTACGTTGCACTAGCATACGTGTATTCGAAACATTCTGTAAACACATTCCATTCAACCACAACAACAAGAGAGCTAAGGCTCAGCAGGAGTAGGACTATTACCCGCAGGGGGTCCGAACTCAGGTAATCCGTGTGTTGCTCCTTGTCTGCGCCCCGAGCTCAATCGAATCGAAAGCGCCGATAGGCTAGCAAGATAGAAATCTGACTAGGGGTGTGATCCGCAGTGGTTGAGCGGTGAACACGCCGTCAACTACTATCCATGGCTGCCTCCTACGGTCTGATCGTTCATCAGATGGACGTAAAGATGGCTTTCCTTAATGGAGAGTTGAAAGAGGAAATCTATATGGATCAGCCAGATGGATTTGTAGTAAAGGGTCATGAAGGAAAAGTGTGTAGGTTGTTGAAGTCTTTGTATGGCCTTAAGCAAGCACCTAAGCGATGTACGAGAAGTTCGACAGAACTTTAACATCCGCCGCTTTGATGTGAATGAAGTCGACAAATGTGTGTATTACATTTGTGGTGGGGGTGAAGGAGTGATTCGTGTTCGTATGTTGATGACATCTCGATCTTGGGCGAACCTTAATGTGATTAAGGAAGTCAAGGACTTTCGTCATGAATTTTGAAATGAAAGATTTGTGAGTAGCGGATGTCATCTTAAACATTAAGTTGTTAAGAGAAAATGATGGTGGGATAACTCTTGAGCGGTCCCATTATGTGGAAAAGGTGTTGAGTCGTTTTGGTTTTAGCGATTGTAAACCCGCTCCAACGCCATATGATCCAAGTGTGCTATTACGAAAGAACCAACGATAGCAAAGGATCAATTGAGATATTCCTAAATCATTGGTTCACCGATGTATTTAGTTAGTGCAACAAGACACGATATCTCGCTCTTTGTGAGCAAACTTAGCGGTTTGTTTCAAATCCGGAGATGATCATTGGCATGCTCTTGAGAGAGTGATCGTTATCTAAAGGGACATCAAGTTATGGTATTCACTACACCGGGTACCCAAGGGTACTAGAGGGTTATAGTGATTCAAATTGGATATCCAATGCTGATGAGATAAAAGTCACAAGTGGATTTGTATTCACATTGGGTGGTGGAGCTGTTTCCTGGAAGTCTTGCAAGCGAGACCATCTTAACGAGGTCTCGGTGGAAGCAGAACTCACAAAGATTAGACATCGCCACTATGGAAGCCGATTGGCTGCGTGAGCTTGTGATGGACTTACGGTGGTTGAAAAACGGTGTTCGCTATCCTTTTGAACTGTGACAATCAGACGGTGATTGCCAAGGTGAACAGTTCAAAGGATAACATGAAGTCATCAAGGCACGTTAAGAGGCGGTTGAAGCCTGTCAGAAAGATGAGAAACTCCGGAGTTATAGCATTGGACTATGTCCAGACGGCTAAAAACCTGGCAAATCCCTTTACAAAGGGACTATCACGGAATGTGATAGATGAAGCATCAAGGGAGATGGGCTTAAGACCCACATGAAAGTCATGTCTTAGTGGTAACTCATCCTATTTGATCGGAGATCCCGTGAATTAGGTTGTTGAGACAAGCTAGTGACTAGCTGAGAGGAGAGTACTTTTGTACTTAACCCACTCCGTTTGAGATGCACTACTCTCCTATTCTGTATGGCAGGTTGGTTATACCTTAATGTGTTCCTAGTGGCTTTTAATAAAGCAGAGATGTTGTCCTACAGAACATCTTATGAGGAATACACCTATATGAGCTCGACTACTAGTCACAGTCTATGAGATTGGGTGATCTCTAGAGGCTCATGAAAGGCAAAGGAGTATGACTTATACGCTCCAAACCGAGGGGATGCATTTAGCAGCCTAGTATCAGTAAAGGACTTTGGTGAAACTCGTTCGCACAAAACTGTCAATTCAAAGCTTAGTCCATTGTTCAGTTGTGGATGAGTGTAACCTTTGTTCTAGGTGGAAGTTCAACTTAACAGTCTCCATCGAAACACTGGTATAACAAACTACAGTGGAACTGAGAGTATTTTAATTGTGCCTATGAAATTTGGTGGGGATTGTTAGAATAATTATGGGGTTGGCCCATTTAATTATTTTAATAGAAATTCCAAGAGGCCCATTTAATACTAGGAGTTATGAAAATGGTTTAGTACCGTACGGGAAATTGGGAGGAGAATATCTCAACTTAAATAGTTAGATTGTGGTTCTCCCAATTAGAAAAGTGAGAAAAGAGAAAGGCAGGGCCACACACGCGCGCGCGCCAAGCCGAGTCGAGCTCGAGCTGAGGTGTGGCGTGGGCGTGGGCGTGGGCGCGGGCGATCTCTCCCCGAGCCGGGCGATCTCTCCCCGAGCACGGGCGACCTCTCCCCGTAACCGACGACTTAATGGCTGGATTGATGACGTCCGTTACGTAACCGACGACTTAATGGCCAGATTAATGACGTCCGTTATTAGTGCTTGATGGCGCCCGTGTTCGATTTAACCTTCTCTTCTGGCGCCTATAAAAGCATGAGCACCTCGCCTGTAATAGTCTCTCGCTCTCAAGAGCTCTCTTCCCGCACATTCCATTCTTCCATCTCAGAAGGCCGCCGCTTATGCGTTCCGCCTCTGTTTTCTTACGCGCACAAGGAGCGGAGGGAGCAGCCTCGGAACCTCGTCCTTCTCGAGATCCCGCCGGGATAGAAGGCCGATAAGGTTTTGGGAAGCGACCACGCGATCGCTCAAGTTTCCTATTTGGTTCACTTCATCTTCACAAAGACCGACGCTCGATCATTGATCGATCTCTACATCGCATCAACGCTTCTCGCAACAACTTGTGATCGTCTACATCAACCGTCATGGCGCCGAGAATGTGCAAGTCATTCCTCCTTGGCTTTGTGCTCGCTGTGTAGTGGCCGCAGCCCGCTCAAGGGTATACTTGTTTATACCGTGCCTTTGTCTTTTTGTGTTCTGCTCATTAGCCCTCATGTATGAGATAGATATTTTTATATCTAGTACCTTTGGTCTTGAACTGGAAACTGGCAATTGTTTAATTATGATTTACCTAATTTTGTGGATTAAAAACTTGAGAAAATTTCTAATATTTACAACATTCTCTTCTTCGACGACCCTCTCACTTGTCTGATCCCATTCATGCATTTATAATTTGCTGCCTTTCTGTGGTTTTAATTTTTGAGTTCTGTAGTCCTAAATTTTTTTAATAATAATTAATCTTGTCAAGGGAACAAGCTAGGCCCTAGCTGGGCTCTTGTGTGGCAGCAAGGAACCCTCTTTGTGTGGGCATGTGGGCCCAACAGTTGTGAATACAAGGCCTACTTTACTTTTTTACACGAACCTGAAGTGTGTTTTTTTAAAAAAAAAATGAAGCTATGCCATTTCTTTAAAGTAGGACTTAAAGCGGAACCAAAAAAATTAGATAAAAGGAATACATTTTAGCCTGCACACAGAGAGACCTAGGCCTTGTTCTTTTCAGCGTATCGTTGCGTTTGCGTATTACTGTAGCAAATTTGAGAGCCCTCAAAATGAGGCCTAAAGATTATTAAAAAAATAATTAAAAATAGTTTCAGAATCTTTGGAACAACTACTAAAAGTCACGAAAAAAACTTCGCAAATTATGACAACAAACAGGCTATATAAAAATAACAAAATTTGCTACAGTAATGCGCAACGATACGATACGCTGAAAAGAAGAGTAAAATGCACCGGCGGCCCTCGAACTTGGCAGGGGGTGTCATCCCGGTCCCCGAACTTAGAAAACCAGCTATTCGGGTCCCTGAACTTGGCACGGGGTGTCATCCAGGTCCCTGAACTTGGCACGGGGTGTCATTCCAGTCCCCGAACTCAGAAACCAGCTATTCGGGTCTCTGAACTTGACACGGTGTGTCATCCAGGTCCCTCAACTTGGCAAGAGGTGTCATCCAGTCCCCAAACTCAAAAAAATTTATAAGATTTATAAGATTTATCCTAATTTTCATGATCTTCCCATAGTTTTATAAGATTTTTTTCTTTTTTTATGATATTTCTAAATATTGTATACTTGTTTTTGAATGTTTTAATGACTTTCTAAAATTTATATGTTTTTTCTTATTTTTTTTGGATTTTTAATGATTTGTTTTCTAAATTTTTTTGAGTTTGGGGATCTGGATGACACCCCCTGCCAAGTTTAGGGACCTAGATGACACCCCGTGCCAAGTTTAGGGACCCGAATAGCTGGTTTCTAAGTTCAGGGACCGAAATGACACCCCGTGCCAAGTTCAGGGACCCGAATAGCTAGTTTTCTAAGTTTGGGGACCGGGATGACACCCCTTACCAAGTTCGAGGGCCGCCGGTGCATTTTACTCCTGAAAAGAACAAGGCCCTAGTACACATCTTTTATAATAACGAGCAAGGTATCTCGCACATTTGCGCAGGTAAGTCTCATATTTGATATAGACTCTTTTTCTAACCTCCTGAAACGACGCATAGTCTTCTTGGAAGATCATTCTATTTCTTTCTTTTCAAATATTCCAACAAAAAAGATAAAATTATACTAATTTTGAACTCATCAAAGCTGTCAGTTTTCTTAATATAATATGGATTTTACTTTGATTGCACACGATATGTGACAGGTGGCATATATACTGCGAGTCAAATATTAGTGCCGTTGCGGAAACAAGGAAAATAGAAATGAGCATGAGCATGGAATTCCATAGCTGAAGGAAAGGGTAATATTCGGTGCGTGTCCTTCTCACCGGAGGGGTGGTTCAACAGGAGCCTCCTCTTCCTCCATTGTCATGCTCACCGAACTGAGGAACCACAGCTCTAGTAACCAAGACGAAAGAGGTAAAACCCGCCTTCTTCGCACAAGAAACATCTTCATCTTGGTAGTGCACAGCAGCAGGGAGTCCACAAAGTTCTCATTTTTTCCTCGACGTGGCTCAAGGAGGAGGCGCCATGCATGTATGCGTGCACGCTGCAAAGGGTATAAATATAGAGCAAATGCGCGCTCCGGCAACTCGACTTCTCCTGTGCAGTGGGCAACTGGGCACGATGTCTTCCATGGCAACGACGCAGCCGCGGTGCGCTCTCCCGGGCACGACGTCGCGCCGTGCGGAACCTCGCCGCCGCGCGCGCTGCGCCGCCGTTCATGCTGCAGGCGGCGTGGCGGCGGTGGTCGCCGCCGCGTTGGCTTGCACGTCGCCGGCCACCGGCGAGCGGCCGAGGGCGAACGCGCGGAGGGGTGCGGCGGCGTCGGTGGCACAGATGTGGAGGCAGGTCCAGGGCTCCAGCAACTGGGACGGCCTGGTGGAGCCGCTGCGCCCCGTGTTGCGCGCTGAGCTCGTCAGGTACGGGGAGCTCGTCGGCGCCTGCTACAACGCGTTCGACGTCGACCCGTCGTCGGCGAGGTACATGGGCTGCAAGTACGGCAAGGAGAGGATGCTCGAGGAGACGGGCGTCGCCGGCGCAGGGTACGAGGTGACCAGGTACATCTACGCGGCGCCGGACGTGGCGCTGCCGGCGATGGTGACATCGACGAGTGGCCGCGCGAGCTGGATGGGGTACGTCGCCGTGTCCACCGACGAGCAGACCCGCCGGCTCGGGCGGCGCGACATCCTCGTCTCGCTCCGCGGCACGGTGACGCCGGCGGAGTGGGCTGCCGACCTCATGATCTCGCTCGTGCCGGCGCGCCTCCACCCATCTGATCCACGCCCCGACGTGAAGGTCCATTAATTCGGGGTTCCTCAACCTCTACACCTCGGCCGACGAGGCGGCGCGGTCAGTCGGCGCCGGGAGCTGCCGCGACCAGCTCCTCCGCGAGGTGTCCCGCCTCGTCGCGTCCCACGCCGGCGACGAGGACGTCAGCGTCACGCTGGCCGGCCACAGCATGGGCGGCGCCCTCGCGCTGCTCCTCGCGTACGACCTCGCCGAGCTCGGCCTCAACGCCGACGCCTCCGGCCGCCGCGCCGCCGTCACCGTCTTCTCCTACGGCGGGCCGAGGGTCGGCAACGCCGCCTTCAAGGCGCGTCGCCAACGTCCGCGACCCGGTGACCATGCTCCCCGGCGTCTTCCTCAACGAGGGCACCACCAGAGGGGGGCACCTCGGCGCCTGGAGCTACACGCACGTCGGCGTCGAGCTCGCGCTCGACTTCATCAGCTTCCCCGATCTCGGCAGCGTGCACGACCTCGGCACGTACGTGGCGTCGCTCAAGGCCGGCGCCGGCGTGTCGTGACTGTTGACACCGATTTTATCGCAAATATCCACGTACGTTCAAATAATTAAAGTGATGATATTTATATAATAAAGTATGTTGATGCCTAAAATCCATTTAAAAAAATAATGATATTAGAAGTCATGGATTCATATACATTCAAATACCATGCATAGTTAATTGGCCGGTTAGCGAATTGATTCGTTAAATGAAGTGATGTTTACTCTACTCAAACCAAATCACGTATAGCTGCCTGTATCAGGTAAAAATCAGCCGAGTAGTTAGCAAATGGGTTAGGCCGGTCTCTAATCAAATGCAGCCCATGAAAGAAGCCCATAGGGTCACGTACGACCATGGCCCTGCATGTACGTACGTCCAACTCCATGCACGGTTTAGCCAGCCAACTATCAAGCTATAACTAGGGCCCAGTGAACGTCATTAGGCCCATATTACATCGTGCTTGCGGTTGTTGTTCCAGATGGATTCGTATGCGCGCATCGCGAGTCAAAATTTGAATCAAAGTCCCACGCTGCGCAGCGCACTCAGTTGAGTTGAGCAACTCCCATACGCGCCCGGCGCCCCCACGTTCGCACGCAGTGTGTGGCTCATCCAGAAAACATGCTGCATACTAGCATATGAAACATGCATCCTCGTGTGCTTGATTGGTCCATTGACGAATCAAGGGAGTGTGAGGATAAAGTCCATACATAACATCCATCCCTTGTGCGCTTGATTGATCCGTTGATGAATCAAAGGAGTACAAGGGCAAAATTTCTCAAATGCATACTCAACCGGCGAGAGAAGGACGGGGAAAAGAGTTGGAAGCTCGCGGCCAAAAAGAAATTGAAGGCCAAAGAGTTGAGATGCTTAGAAACTGAAAGAAACGCCGCCAAAATCTCCTGTTGTGTGCGATTGAGAGCAGGAGAGCACTTCGGTTTGAAGCAAACAACATTACAAGGAAGAGGGTTTCTCAAAATGGATGCCCATTCAAATAAAAAATAGTTGCGTTTAATTAATCTGGATCGCACGCACATGCATCATGCATGTGGTTAATCACGTTGGTGATTTTTTAAAAAATTGGAGGTTAACTTGCTTTGCATTATGAAGCCAGTCGTCATATATACGTGCTGTCCAAATGAAAAGAAGTATGCATGAGTCAAAATCTGATACAGTATTCGGTTAATAATGCTGCATAGACATGCATGTTTCTTTAAAATATAAAATTGCATCATATATGCATATATGTTTATGCGGCTAGCAAAAATGAGCCGTAAGTGCATGTGCATATGCACACATCTGGCTACGAAAATTAGCCAAATTAAACATGTACATGCCACATGATCATAGTTACATGCACAACAAAACATAATTCTATAAGTCTAAATTATATCATGCACTAAGCGAAATATATACGCTTGATCTGTTGGGCAGTTCAAATCAAGGGCCATGGTTAAACGCTTATAAAAAAAAAGGGTCATTAAGCTTGGCCCTATATAAAAAATACCGAAACACTACCAACATTTCGTGCATTGGCTAATTGGCTAATTATATGCCGCATGGTTTAAAATCGATGCATGCATAAGCCAAAATCTGATGTTTGGATAATATAGCCTAGACGTGCATGTTTCTTTAGAAATGAAACTGCAATATTGCATATGCTTGTATTCAACTAACAAAATCAGCCGTAGGTACATATGCATACATGCATGCCCACACGGCTAAAATAGAAAATGCATTGATTAGCACCATATAGGACATGTTCTGCTAATTAATCCACAAATAAAACTAAACATCAATCAATACATCACTCATGCATGTTAGTGGAAATGTGTTGATTAGTACCATGTGCATCGCCCATGTTTTGATCCGCATGTTGTTGTGATCAATCAGCTAGTAAAGCAAAGTAACTAGCAATTAACACTACTATAACTATTTGTCATGGCTCAAGGAAGGTAGCATAGCCTAAAATTTGGTTAATGGTAATGGTCATCAAAACGGCCAAACCATCAAATTTGCGCATATGCAATGATAATAAATTAAATCATTGTTGTGCTTAGCGCATGATATCACTCAAACGACTAAAAAAATAATTAGCAGCATATGTATACATGTGCATGGTCAAAATAAATTTTCATGCGCGACTCAACATATAGAGTATACATGTACATGACCCAAAAATAAATTTCGTGCACAACTCAACATATAGAGTATATTCATGCGTGTGTGGTTAAAGAAAATTCCCATACTTAGCTCTATATAGAGTAATATATTTTTGTGCATGACTAAAATAAATTCTCATAAAGTATAAATAAGGTCGCATCCCGACCGAAAAGAAAAGGTCAAATCATATCTATATGTATGTGCGTAGGCTAGCGTATACATGCCTAAAATATGCGCGCATAAAAAATGTTGTCTAATGCAACAATATAAAATTTGCCATTATATTACCATGGGAAAATTGTTATACATATCAAATTAGGATGCACTCATAAAAGCATTCCAAAATATTTGCCTCATATATTGTGCTAACCAAAGTAGCATAAAATTCAAATTGTGATGCCCCCATAAAAGCATCCAAGTTACTAGTCATCCATGACGCTAGTAAAACAAAATTAAATTGAAAAGTCTCCGACAAAGAATCCGTCATCGACGCCCCGAAGACACGAAGATTATTTTCTTTTTGTCTTTTGTAATTTTCTTTATGCTGCAATTGATGTAATATCCATGTTGGAATTCTTAATCAGGGGTATTCTCCGTGTGAGATGTAATTAACAGAATTTATATGGAAATGTATGAATTCTGGAAGTTTGTACTCGCAATCTCTTGAATTTATATAATCATTTTAAAATAATAAATTTGTATCTAATGACGTGGAGTTGGGATAAATCCTATTAAATTCAAAACCGTTTTTAAAATAAAACAAAGCGAAAGCGCATTTTCCCCGTCGTTCAGTGACCCCAGCACTTGTAATGGGAATCCAACACCACGAGACGATATTAATTCCAGTTTAGTATCTAATGATGGACAATACGGTGGAATCATCATAGTGTTTTTAATTAAAGTGAAATACGAGTAAACGGTAGCATTTTATTACAAGGCCTTCCTGGTCCTGACCGAAATATGAATAAAATGTCCACGATAAATTTAATGAGTACGCGGCTACCTAGCAAGCAATTCTTAAATATGAATGCAGGGTCAAGGAGGGGATTAGGTTATTTTACCCAAATCCTTCTTCTAGTCATATTTAAGTTTTTCAAATTTTAATTTAGTGAATGCATGATCATCAGTGATGACTCTCCATTTTCAATAGAAGGTGCATCTCGCACCAGGCCAATCCCAGCCTATTCTAGTCAAGTTTATTATTGAAAAAGGTGAATCTACATGTGCAAACCTTTCAAACCGTCCATGACCGTGGACATGGTTATCATGATAGTTTTAACTCTGCAGAGTGTGTATAATTTTCCCCACAAGCCCGTCCCATCTACTAGGAGAAACAGTACAAGACTTTTTCAGCCTACTACGCCCACCACTTCGCCTGCCCTCTCATTTGGTTTCCCCGGCCCCGTCGGTGCTCGCCACGGTAGGGCGCCTACTACTTCTGGACACCACGTGGGGCGTTCTCCAATTAAGCCATTCGGTCTCAAGGACGCACCTACCCCTCAAAGAAGATTGCAAGCCTCCCCCTATGGTAACGGTGACGAAATGTAACCGGACAGCCTACAAGCAAGTGGTTAGTGGGTTTCACAGTGTACTAAACCAGGGCTGAAGGCACAAGTGGCTGCACGGTAGGGTTTTGGTCTAGCAATACACAAGCTTGGGTCCTTAATAGAGGAGACCGTCTCACCTCCACCACAATCCTGGAACCATCTCTGCCAGGTCTCCCTACACCAGCTACACTAGTTTTAGTTGAATAGATTTATCCACAAACACCATCATGAGGCAACATCCCACAAACACAATTTAAAGTGAAACCCGATGCAAACCTACACAATAGTTAGGGATAGGCTGACAGAATAACAATGGTTTTGCAAAGGAGGCTAAGGCACATCATTAACATGTTTAGGTACTCAATCCTAATGTACATGCATGCAGATAGTTCGGAAAATAAATAACAATAAATTATGTTGTAAAACTAAGAGAGAACATGTAACTATGCTTGCCTTCGAAAAATTTCGCACTTTGCTGGTCCCACACTGGTGTTGGGTAGCACTTCGAACAACAGTCACACCACCGTCTAAACATAAAACAACAAATAATACAACAACAAAATCAATACAGAGAAAATAATTATTAAATATACAAAAAAATTCTAGGATTTAAATTTGATTTTTGGGCTCCAAAATCATCCAATTTGAAGTTACGAAGCTCCCTAAACAATTCAGAAAAGTTTCGGGCTAAATAGAAAATTTTAAGAAAAAGAAAAACCCATTTAACCCTTAATTGGGCCGAACCGACGAATCCGGCCCGAAACTCCCCGCACACGCGGCCGACGGCCCGGTCCGTGCAGTGCAGTGTGGTGACAGTGGGGCCCATCGGCGGTGACTCTAATGGTCGACACGCTGAACCCATAGAACAAACAACGGCGGGCAATCTTTGGTGTGGCGGTGACATGGCCGTGATGTGGCAGTGACGTAGCGACAGGTGGCATCTGACGTGGCGTGCCAACTCCTAGTTCATCTTAGATCAAGTGAGATGAATATGATGGATAATAGTTTAAGTGAGTCATATTTATATGTGCTTTGCAATAGTCATTTCGGTAATTCTATTCCCGTGTAATTTATTAAGTTTATTTTCTTCTTTGCAACGAATGTTTTTTGTCATATTGATGAAGATTGATATCTTGCAAGTTGCAAGGAAAAAAAAGGAGAGAAGGATGCTTGCATGTCGGCATTCACTTTAAATTGGATGGGCCTGATGGATCGCACAGCTTTCCGATGGACGACGCCATTGGCCCATATTGCCCATTGGCTTCTCGTCAGAGGGCAGCTTCTTTCTCACGTCAGCAACCCAGCCTCAAAGGCGAGCCACGTAAGCGAGAGTTAATCGCTATGGGGCATGTACACGCTAATGGTATATATGGCCTTTATTCATGCACGTAGGAGGCATTCTCTTCTTCGATGACCCTCTCACTTGTCCGATCCCATTCGTGCATTCATAATTTGCTGCTTTTTTGTGGTTTTAATTTTCGAATTCTGTTGTCCGAAATTTTTTTAATAATAATTAATCTTATCATGGGAACAAGGCCCTAGCTAGGCTCTTGTGTGGCAGCAAGGAACCCTCTTTGTGTGGGCATGTAGGCCCAACACTTGTGAATACAAGGCCTACTTTACTTTTTTACACGGACTTAAATTGTGTGTTTTTAAAAAATGAAGCTATATATGCCATCGATCTATCTATCTACCATCTATATAAAGCAGAGTTAAACGGAACAACCACATTAATCCTAAAATCCTAGAAATTTCCACGTTAATCGAAAGATAGTAGAAATTCTCACGTTATTCATAGAAAAAAGCAAAAAATCTACATGTTAAATATGGATATCATTATGTAAATCTAGCAGTCAATATTGAAAAGATTAAAAAGATAACTATTAAACCTGATCTAATATATTAGAGATAAACTTTAAATTTGATCTGATATATTGGAGATAGATTATGAGTTGGAGATTAACCTAAAAAAAGATTATGAATTAAAGATAAACTCTATATGTCAACACAAATCTAGCCACGCAAACGCGCGGGCCACCTTGCTCGTTTCTTTAAAGCAGGACTTAAGGCGGAACAAAAAATATTAGATAAAAGGAATACATTTTAGCCTGCACACAGAGAGACCTAGTACACATCCTTTATAATAACGGGCAAGGTATCCCGCACATTTGCGTGGGTAGGTCTCATATTTGATATAGACTTTTTTTTTTCTAATCTTCCACTTGATATGAACTCTTTTAAAATTGCTTTTATTTTATTATTGTAGTGGATACAGACTATTATGTTAATCTAAACTGTTGTAATTCGAACCGACAATAATCGATAGTGTAGATTTTCTCTAGTATTTTAGAGCATCCCCAGCAGGGGCATCAAAACCTCCTGCGTCGCTACAGTAACCATGTTTTTTCCCTCCTGCTTCGCTGCTTCCTCTCTGCCCGTCTGCTTCCCCGCCAGCTGCATACAAAATATTTTGAAGTACAGGCCGTTTTCACGTCGCTGCAGGGGATGCTCTTAGGATTAATATGGAGTCTCCGTTTAACTCTGTGCTAACTGTCGGGGATAAAATCACGGCCCATTGCCATGGCCCACCCCCTGACGGCCGAATCGAACAGCCTCCTAGGACTTGGCTCCCTGGAAGGTTCTATCAGGCCCATGTGCATCCTGCCGAACAGCTTCTTGACTGGCACGGTGCGTAACAGGCTAAGATTCGTGTTTGAGTCCGACTCGAACAGAGTTCTGCACGGCTACGTGAAGACCCGGACATGGTTTTTCGGATTGGAGCAGACGTCGTGATCCCCAAGACTTGGAGTTTGCCTTACCTACCTCAGGATGGATTTGGCATGTATGAGTTCGTTACGACCTCGTAGTTAGTCCGGCCCGATTATCCCTCGGTAGGTCGGTTGCTCAGTACTATATAAATAGGGTCCCTACGGCGTGTAGAGGGGCTAAGAGACATCGCATTGTCGCATACTGCTTCCTATACACACATAATCTCGCCGAGACCTATTCGTCTCGACGAGCTTCCACCTTGTAATCCTCTTTGATATAAAGAAAGGGTGGGCGTAGGGCTATTATCTCTCCTGAGAGGCCTAAACCAGGATAAAAACCCCGTGTCTCCCTATTGCTCGTTGATCGCTGTTCGCCCTGCTCGGCAGTGTCTTCTATCTCCCTTTCTCAAGAACCTTAGTTGACTTGAGATCGATATCTCAACCGTCGATAGTTGGCGCCGACCGTGGGGATAGTAGATCAAGCCTGATCGAGTATGTCGAACTTCTTCAGCGACCAGGAAAATGTTCCTAAAGGGTACGACTCAGAAGGACAGGATGTCAATTCCCCTGTCAGATCGGATCGATCTTTTCGATCTCGATCACCTTCCAGATCTGAGACAGAGCTCTCTGGATACGTTCCAGAGATGGTCTTAGATCAAACTCCCGTCGTTGACGATGACTACGGAACCGACGATCTTTACGCTAGTTTAGATCTTTCGGATTTCAAGGCTATGTCGGTTGGTTCTTCCTATGGCGATACAGTGATGACACCGTCTAACGTGCCAACACACGGCCCTCGCAGCGTCAACATGGCCAGTGCAGGAACTTCAAAGTCTGCTCTCGTAAGCCCTCCGCGGCAGAGGCACTTACCGCTCACGGCACAACCACTTGGCGAAGCCTGCTCTCATAAACCCTGCGGCAGAGGCACTTTCCTTGTTCGGTTACCTTTGAAATTGCCTAACTTACGTTAGCGAGCAGTTCATGGAACGAGTCGATCAGGATAGGGGTGTCGCTCTATCTCTCTGCGCACGTGCTCGAATTCGCAAACTTAGGTCTTCGTGCATCGTCCGTACCGAGGGCTAGGGTGTCGCTCTTTTGCTTGTGCACCTGTTGGAGTTCGCAAACTCATGTTTTCGAGCAGCTGCACAACGGGGGCTGGGAGTTAGGCTGGCGTTCTACCGTTTTTCTTAAAACTTTCTAACGCTGTTTCGCCTTTCTCTCAGTTTTCCTGTTCGTTCTTGTCTTTTTGCTACTCTTTCCTGCATGGAAAAATGTAAGTCTTTATTTACACTAACAAAAGTTTACAGGTACAAAGTCCCTTTCGGGTTACAGCCCTACTACTACTTAGAAGCAAGCTGCTCCTTTAGCTCCTCAATTTCTAACTTGAGGCGCATGACTTCCCCTTAGGTTTTGATCCCTTCTCTAACTTCAGCTCGGAGACGTTTGGCTTCCTCCTTGTTGATTGTCTTGTGCTTGGCCTGCTCCTTGGCCTCCGCACGAAGGGTCTCGACCTCTTCGTTCTTGGCGCGCAGCTGTCCGGTCAGATCCTCGCTCTGACTAGCGCGCTGCTCGGCTGTTTTGAGCTGCTCGGCCAGCTCCTTGACCCTTCTTTCCGCGGTGCTCGCCCTCACGGCCAGCCCGCACATCTCCTCGGCCTCTTTCTGTGACACCCACAGGGTGGAGATCTTCTCCTGGAGTGCCGCGGAAGTCTGCCTCTCCTCGGTCAATTGGGCCTTAAGATTTTTCACATTCTCCTTCAGTCGGCTCCGGCTTTTGGCTGGTGCGAGGTGCTGCCCCTCGAGCTCCCTCGCCCGGTACTCTTGGAAGGCTCCCAGAATGGCGCTGCGCTCGACGCTAACGCCTTCTTCAAAATCTTCCATAGTGCCCCGCAAGACCTGAGTAAGAGAAGAACAGATCCATCACGCTCAGTTGTTCGTGACTTAAAGCGGACAAGTTTCGGTTTGGGCTTTACCTCTTGAAGCCAAGTCTTCAAGTTCCGGCGGAGGCGCTCACAAGGCCGTGGGTGGCGAAGCCCCGGCTGCTCGGAACGACCCCGGCACGATGCTCTCTGTGCTGCGCCTTCCTCTTGTCGGAGCGCGCCCGCCCGCGGGCTCGCCTCCTCTCACTGGCAACTTCGGTCCTGGGAGGGCTGGCGGCGGCATCCTTGTCGCCTGGGAGCTCTTGCTCCTCCTCTTCCTCCGCCCGAGCAGCCTCGGGCAAGACCGGCGTTTCTCCGACCGGAGACGTCGGTGGGGTTACGGACAGGGCGACTTCATCCCCCTGTTCGCGATCTTCTTCTTGCTCCTTCGGGGCAGGGACTTCTCCCTGCTCTCCGGAGGTTACCGTCGCCACAGGGTCGATTTTCCCATGCAACGAAGTGCCTGACAGGACCGCCTGCTCGGTCCCGCCTTGGGTAGCCGGTAGAGCCAATACCTTGCTCCGCTCTTCGTGGCGCCGCGACCCGCTTCTTGGGCCTCCAGCCTCTCCACTGCGCTCCTCAACACGCCGATCTGGTCGGGGGAGCCTGGCGGAAGCGCAGACCACGCTGCCAGCTTGTCTTTGAGAGCGAGCAGTCTCGTTGCTCGCGTTGCACCGTGTAGGTGCTCGAGCAGCAGAGACTGCTCGATCGTCGTGTCCACGTCGTCTGTGGCGGTCTCCTCCTGGGCAGCTGATGAAAAAGAAATAGGTTAAATCCTGCGCGGTTCGGTAGAATATAAAGGGGACAGCTTTGCTACTACATACCTGCCGCAGGGAACTTAGCCTTCTTCTTTGCCCCTTGACGGAGCTTGCGTCTCTTGCTCGGGGGCTCCTTGGCTTCTTCGCCTTGGTCTCCGGATACTTATGGCGACAGGCTCAGCTACTTGCTGAGCTGAGTGCTCTTTTTGCGCAGCGCAAGAAGTTTTTCCTTGCGCGCCACTTTCTCCTCGAGCCTCCTCTGCTTGGCGATCTGTTGTAGCCGTTCCACATAGCCTGGGTGAGCTTGCGTGAATCACTTCAGCCAGTGGATCAAATTCTGTACCTCTTCGTCGCTCTGCTCGGTGAGGAGGGATGGGCTTGGGCTCTCCCCTCTTGGCTGACCCCGCGCGCACTTGATTTGCTCGGCGCACTTTGTCGCCGCCGGGGGTTTCGGAAGTTGTTGACGACCGCTACGGCGCGGCGAGCTCCGCGTCGGCGCGGCGGCCACCTTAGGCTTCTCGGCCATCCTGGCCTTGCCCTTCCTCGCTCCCTCGGACTCGGAGAGCTCCTCGACGATCCCTCCTAGGATCAGCTGGTCCTCCTGAGTATTTGAGAAGCGAATGTTAGCATACTTTAATCATGTAAGTCTTGCAAACCGGATGGGGTTTGGGTAACCTACCTCGGGTGTGCGGACAAGCACGTTTCTTGGACATGTGTAGGCCACCTCGCCGGTGACCTTGGAGTCCTTCTTGGCAGCCTTCAACATGGAGTTGATCTGCTTGGCTACCCATTCTTCGGTAGGTTGCACTGCCCGAACAGAAGAAAGCGTCAGTTCCCGTTCGGATGAGATCACCAAGAAAAGGTTGAGTGTTTAGGGGACTTACCCGTGTTCTCCCTGGTGATGTCCTCCCAGCCTTCTACCTTGTATAAGGGGTCGGATCTCCTCCGCATCGGACAGATCCTGTTCGCCACGAAGTCCCGGATGATCTTCCTGCCTGTGAGCCCGAGGCCCACGAGGGAGGTGATCTTCCGGGTCAAATACTACTCCTGGTCGGACAGATCCGGCCGAGGCATTGGTGTTCCCTTCGCCGGAGCCTGTCCGGTGAAGATGAGCTTGCTGTCCTCGCTCCTCTTGGTGTAGAACCACCTCGTCCACCACGGTCCCATCGAGTCGAGCAGTGGAGGACGAGGGTAGGGTGCGTCGTCAGCGGTTGGCCGGAGCTTGAGATAGTAGCACCCAAGCGCCGAAGCGGCGGAGCTGCTCCTCGTCACGATGTAGTAGTGGAGGAACAGCCCCACTGGTGGATCGATTCCCAGATAGCCCTCGCACAGGTGTGCGAAGATAGTCATCTGGAGGATGGAGTTGGGGTTCAAGTTGACCGCCTCCAGTCCGCTAATGTTCAAGAAGGCCTCCACGAAGTCGCTTTCGGGAGACCTCAACCCAAACACGGCGAAGTACTCGAAGTTCACGAATTCATCTTTGTGTGGCTTCGGCATCTCCTCCTCCCCGGGCAGCCTCCAACTGCCGTTGTCGATGTGCCCCTCGGCTTCTATGGCCTTCAAGTCCTCCTCAGTCATGCTAGTGCCGGAGAATTTGACCATAGCAATCACGGCCCATTGCCATGGCCCACTCCTTGATGGCCCAATCGAACAGCCTCCTAGGGCTTGGCCCCCTGGAAGGTTCTATCAGGCCCATGTGCATCCTGCCGAACAGCTTCTTGGCTGGCACGGTGCGTAACGGGTTAAGATTCATGTTTGAGTCCGATTCGAACAGAGTTCTGCACGGCTACGTGAAGACCCGGACGTGGTTTCCCGGATTGGAGCAGACGTCGTGATCCCCAAGACTTGGAGTTTGCCTTATCTACCTCGGGATGGATTTGGCATGTATGAGTTCGTTACGATCTCGTAGTTAGTCTGGCCCGATTATCCCTCGGTAGGTCGGTTGCTCAGTACTATATAAACAGGGCCCCTACGGCGTGTAGAGGGGCCAAGAGACATCGCATTGTCATATACTGCTTCCTGTACACACATAATCTCGCCGAGACCTGTTCGTCTCGACGAGCTTCCACCTTGTAATCCTCTTTGATATAAAGAAAGGCTGGACGTAGGGCTATTATCTCTCCTGAGAGGCCTGAACCAGGATAAAAACCCCGTGTCTCCCTGTTGCTCGTTGATCGCTGTTCGCCCTGCTCGGCAGTGTCTTCTATCTCCCTTTCTCAAGAACCTTAGTTGACTTGAGATCGATATCTCAACCGTCGATAGTTGGCGCCGACCGTGGGGATAGTAGATCAAGCCTGATCGAGTATGTCGAACTTCTTCAGCGACCAGGAAAATGTTCCTGAAGGGTACGACTCAGAAGGACAGGATGTCAATTCCCCTGTCAGATCGGATCGATCTTTTCGATCTCGATCACCTTCCAGATCTGAGACAGAGCTCTCCGGATACGTTCCGGAGATGGTCTTAGATCAAGCTCCCGTCATTGACGATAACTACGGAACCGACGATCTTTACGCTGGTTTAGATCTTTCAGATTCGGCTATGTCGGTTGGTTCTTCC
Source organism: Raddia guianensis (assembly GCA_036346415.1). NCBI lineage: Eukaryota > Viridiplantae > Streptophyta > Magnoliopsida > Poales > Poaceae > Raddia > Raddia guianensis. Next base: position 71,209,833 of record CM070534.1, read on the forward strand.
TGTGGCGATACAGTGATGACACCGTCTAACGTGCCAACACACGGCCCTCGCAGCGTCAACATGGCCGGTGCAGGAACTTCAAAGTCTGCTCTCGTAAGCCCTCCGCGGCAGAGGCACTTACCGCTCACGGCACAACCACTTGGCGAAGCCTGCTCTCATAAGCCCCGCGGCAGAGGCACTTTTCTTGTTCGGTTACCTTTGAAATTGCCTAACTTACGTTAGCGAGCAGTTCATGTAACGAGTCGATCAGGATATAGGTGTCGCTCTATCTCTCAAGAACCTTAGTTGACTTGAGATCGATATCTCAACCGTCGACACTAACATAATAATAACGGCTAGATATGGACTCCTTTTTTAATCTCGCATTTGATATTAACTCTTATAAAATTATTCTTATTTTATTATTGTAGCTTTTAATCTAAGCTATTATAATCTGGACCCACAACAATCGACGATGTAGATATTTCTTTTTCCTCCTATTAACGTGAAATTTTCTAGTATTTTAAAATTAATATGATGGCTTCGTTTAATTCAGTTTTGAAATGGAAGCATGGTTTGAGAAAATTTTGGTGGATCAGGAGACGTAGGAAATTAACTTTGATGGTATTAATTGGTATACTGTTTTTTCTGTGAGGTTTTTACCTGCGCAATTTCTATAGAATTTTTTTGTGCGGTGTTTCGTACTCCCTCCATTCTTTTTTGTTTAACGCTTTTGAATTTTGTATACATCTTTGAGCATTCATCTAATTTTTTGAATAAGACGAATGGTCAAAGGCGTGCTCAAAAGTCAAAGGCATCAAACAAAAAAGAACAGAGGTGGTATTTGATGTTGCTAAAATTTATCTAGACGGCAAAACGCTATGGTGGCAGGTTCGTTGGTCGACGTCGCACGACAGCCGGTGTGCGCCTCCATGTCATATGGCGTCCTAATTTTGGTGGTCTGCTTCATGCATGGATGGGAGGGATGAGCACAAAGCAGCCGTCCTAGAGGCGAAACGAGACCCTTTGTCAGCGGCATCAGTACCACACCATATGTCCCTTATTTCTTTTGTTATTAATGTTGCTTTGCTGGTTATGGTCTCATACTGGCCATGTGATAGAGCGAAGTGAAGGCATCCGTCGGAGCGACCCGGGGGGGGGGGGTGGTTAATTTGGTTGGATCCTTTCTAGAGAGGACAAGTTGTAACCATCCTGAGACTGACAAATCCATTCCTGACCCAGCTTTGTTATGACCACGGAGGGTGAAATGGACTTACCCCTTGAACACGGTGGGTGAAATGGACTTACCCCTTGAAATGGACTTACACCCTTGCCCCTACTTTATTAGGCAAGAAAGAATGCAACATATCACTTGTAATCCTAATCCATTACTGTACATTTAAGGACTTAAGCAACAAGAAAAGGAAAGGAAATATTCAAAGGCTTTGTTCTTTTTAGATTAACAGTTTAATGACTTATCTATGTTTTGAAAAGGCATATATTTTGTGTTTTTTGAGTTTGCTTTTTCGCCGTTTCGAACGTGGGTCCTAACTCTTTTAAAAGCAAGTCAAACGAAATCGATCCAAATCTTAAAACTACTCGAGAAGTTTTCGATAAACGAAATCGATCCAAATCTTAAAACTACTCGAGAAGTTTTCGATATTCAGTAATTTCAACTGTCAGCCGTTCAGATCAGCCCAAAAGAACAGAACATAAGTGATATGACCCAATGTGTACATGTCGTGTTTGTTGGCGTGTTTACTCTTCATTACAATTTCACTAGCTAGGCATGGACATCAAGGCCGGGAGGGGTGTTTCTAACTTTGGTTGTCTATGGCGGTTCGATGACATATACATTTAGATGCATTCATCATTGTAAACCCCCATGATGTGGTAAAGGGTGGATATTCTGCAGAGCCGGATGAGGGAAGACCCTCACGTCATGTTTGGAGGACGGGGATATCCGGACCCTACTATTATTATGCCTTTGCGATGTTACTTGGATCAACTCCATTTGTGACCTTTTCTCGTATGTTGGACTCTCTATCTTTTTGAGTAGATTCTAGATCGTCTTTCATTTTGTTAGTGAGTTAGTTTTATTATTAATAAGTGAAGTTAAGAATAATAAGAGAACTGTAGGAGCTTGCCAGGACGGCTTGGTAAGCAAGCTACCTGTTATGTATGCGCCAACTCCTAGTTCATCTTAGATCAAGTGAGATGAATATGATCGATAATAGTTTAAGTGAGTCATATTTATATGTACTTTGCGATAGTCATTTCGGTAATTCTATTCCCGTGTAATTTATTAAGTTTATTTTCTTCTTTGCAACGAATGTTTTTTGTCATATTGATGAGATTGATATCTTGGAAGGAAAAAAAAGGAGAGAAGGATGCTTGCATGTCGGCATTCCTCGAACGAAAAGATATGCACTTTAAATTGGATGGGCCCGATTATGGACGACGCCATTGGCTGATTATGGACGACGCCAAAGCAAGTGAAAAGCAACCCAAGGTAGGCAAAGAAGACCAAAGAGCGATGCACAATCAGTGCAAGGATCTTATATATGGTAAGCGCGGGGAGGGAGAACAGAAGGCCATTGGCTTCTCGTCAGTGGGCACTCATGAGCATTCATGCATTCATAATTTGCTGCATTCATGCATTCATAATTTTCTCCACATCAGCATTCATGCATTCATAATTTGCGGCCTTTTGTGGTTTCTCCACATCAGCATTCATGCATTCATAATTTGCTGCCTTTTGTGGTTTTAATTTTTGAATTCTGTAGCCCTAAATTTTTTTAATAATAATAAATCTTGACAAGGGAACAAGGCCATACCTGGGCTCTTGTGTGGCAGCAAGGAAACTTGTGAATACAAGGCCTACTTTACTTTTTTACATGGACTTAAAGTGTGTGTTTTTTTTAAAAAAATGAAGCTATGCCATTTCTCTAAAGCAGGACTTAAGGCGGAACAAAAAAAATAGATAAAAGGAATACATTTTAGCCTGCACACAGAGAGACCTAGTACACATTCTTTATAATAACGAGCAAGGTATCCCGCACATTTGCACATGTAAGTCTCATATTTGATATAGACTCTTTTTCTAACCTCCTGGAATGACGCATAGTCTTCTTGGAAGATCCTTCTATTTCTTTCTTTCCAGATATTTCAGCAAAAAAGATAGAATTATATCAATTTTGAACTCATCAAAGCTGTCAGTTTTTTTTCTTTTTTATAACTCTTAATATAATATGGATTTTACTTTGATTGCACACGATATGTGACAGGTGGCATATATACTGCGAGTCAAATATTTGTGCCGTAGCGGGAACAAGGAAAATAGAAATGAGCATGAGCATGGAATTCATAGCTGAAGGAAAGGGTAATATTCGGTGCGTGTCCATCTCACCGGAGGGGTGGTTCAACAGGAGCCTCCTCTTTCAGCATGGAGAAGGCCAACTGAAAAATCATAGTGACACATATGTCAATTACTTAGATAAATGTGATGGTTCAGAACAAAAAGATTATGCTATAACCCTATAGGTATTATGGACAAAACCAAATTGAGATAGATATAGAAGAGAGATCCAATTGTAAAGAATGAGCAACTGATTAATAAAGTGTTGTCGCCTAGTTTTTCTCTCTATACCCGTGTGTCATTTGTTACCCAATATTTTTATGATTTATTGTGTGATTAGTGTTATCGTTCAACTATCGTGAATTATAACATATTATTCGGTGATGGCAAGCGAGAGGAATTTTTTGCCATTAAGTGCCAGCTAGGCAGTATATATATTTTTTAATTTTTTTTTAACAATAGCTCTAAGATGAAATGTGCTACAATAAACGTAACGGTGTATCTCGTGTGTTCATTCTTGACTGAACTGGTGGAATCGACTAATATATGAATCAATTTTGAGGAATATATGAATCAATTAAAGTGGCAACATGTCTCCACACTGGCTGCCTGCCTAGCATCCTTGAAACTTCCCCACGGATCTCCACGCACCACCAACGGCTGGATGCGAGCTGCTGACGCATGCCCCCCTAACGTCATGCAGCGCAAGTTGCACCATGTCTGACGTGGCACCAGGAGCCTCCTCTTTCAACGTAGAGAAGGCCCCATCCCCATGCATGCCATCATTGCCATCATTGCCATGCAAAAGAGTATAAATACAGAGCAAATGCGCGTTCCGGCAGCTCGACTACTTTTGTGCAGTGGGCACGATGTCTTCCACGGCAACGACGCAACCGCGGTGCGCTCTCCCGGGCACGACGTCGCACCGTGCGGAACCTCGCCGCCGCGCGCGCTGCGCCGCCGCTCATGCTGCAGGCGGCGTGGCGGCGGCGGCGGCGGCTGTCGCCGCCGCTTTGGCGTGCACGTCGCCGGCCGCCGGCGAGCGGCCGAGGGCGAACGCGCGGAGGGGAGCGGCGGCGTCGGTGGCACAGATGTGGAGGCAGGTCCAGGGCTACGGCAACTGGGACGGCCTGGTGGAGCCACTGCACCCCGTGCTGCGCGGCGAGCTCGTCCGGTACGGGGAACTCGTCGGCGCCTGCTACAACGCGTTCGACGTGGACCCGTCGTCGGCCAGGTACATGAGCTGCAAGTACGGCAAGGACAGGATGCTCGAGAAGGCCGGGGTCGCCGGCGCAGGGTACGAGGTGACCAGGTACATCTACGCGGCGCCGGACGTGGCGCTGCCGGTGATGGTGATGGTGGCATCGACGAGCGGCCGCGCGAGCTGGATGGGGTACGTCGCCGTGTCCACCGACGAGCAGACCCGCCGGCTCGGGCGGCGCGACATCCTCGTCTCGCTCCGCGGGACGGTGACGCCGGCGGAGTGGGCTGCCGACCTCATGATCTCGCTCGTGCCGGCGCGCCTCCGGCCATCTGATCCACGCCCCGACGTGAAGGTCCAGTCGGGGTTCCTCAACCTCTACACCTCGGCCGACGAGGCGGCTCGGTCAGTCGGCGCCGGGAGCTGCCGCGACCAGCTCCTCCGAGAGGTGTCCCGCCTCGTCGTGTCCCACGCCGGCGACGAGGACGTCAGCATCACGCTGGCCGGCCACAGCATGGGCGGCGCCCTCGCGCTGCTCCTCGCGTACGACCTCTCCGAGCTCGGCCTCAACGCCGACGCCTCCGGCCGCCGCGCCGCCGTCACCGTCTTCTCCTACGGAGGGCCGAGGGTCGGCAACGCCGCCTTCAAGGCGCGCTGCGACGAGCTCGGCGTCAAGGCGCTGCGCGTCGCCAACGTCCGCGACCCGGTGACCATGCTCCCCGGCGTCTTCCTCAACGAGGGCACCACCAGAGGGGGGCTCCTCGGCGCCTGGAGCGGCGCGTGCTACACGCACGTCGGCGTCGAGCTCGCGCTCGACTTCATCAGCTTCCGCGACCTCGGCAGCGTGCACGACCTCGGCACGTACGTGGCGTCGCTCAAGGCCGGCGGCGAGGTGGCGGAGGCCGGCATCGGCGCCGGCGTGCTCGCCAAGGCAACGGAGTTCGTGGGGAGGCGGCTCGCCGGCGGCATGTCGCCGAAAATGCATAAAAATGCATTGCACATGCCATTTCGACGTTGGTGCCAGCCGCCAGACAGAGAGTGCAAGAGATGGTCAACACCAAAAGCAACCCAAGGTCGGCGCCAAAAGAAGACAGAGTGCATGGGTCGATGTCAATTAACACAATGCCAATTAACACAATTAAAGAAGACACAATAAAGCGCGGGGAAAGGTGGCCACGTAGACAAGAGAAGAGATGTGGCCGCGCGAGTGCACACAATTAACACAATGTTCAGTCCAGTAGTCCACCCACCGTAAGTGCATGCTAGCTATAGAGGGAAAATGCCAATGGCCGGGCCACCAACCGTAGGATCGATGTCCATGCAAATGTCGTCATTACCTCAAGGCCATCTGCCTGTATATCCATGTCTAAAATCGACACCCTAATAATACTAGTAAAATGCCCGTGCTTTGCCACGAACTATAAAAGGATAAAAGGAAAACATAATTTGTAGACAAAAATATAAGCATAAAGGGTGATTTGCAGGATAGAAATTATGTGTGAAATCAAGAGTCACACCGGTGATTTGCAGGATAGAAATTATGTGTGAAATCAAGAGTCACACCGAGAGCAGCAGAGAAGGCCAGTTGCTTTGGTTCAACACTCCTATATACAATATTACAACAGAAGCTTCTCAGCAATCTCCGGAATGCCTGCTACAAGCACCAAATGGAGGAAACGAATATAGAATAAATGGTAAAGACAAACATGCAGGGATGATAATAAAAAGTTCTAGTCTTCTAGACGCGCGTCTAGCTGAATTCCTGAGACTATGCCACACACCCATGTTGTAGGCCTAGCTAATTTCCCAAATCATACAAACCATGTCCATCTCCCGGTCCCCTACCTCTTTCTACCGTTCTAGCTACAATACTACTTAGCATTATGGCCACCGAAATTTCAAAATCATACTGACCAGATCATTCATCGCTGCAAATTATTCCAGTACAGTGGTGAAACACAGCTGATTTCCAGAGGTTTGTGCATTAACTTACGGGTCAAAAAAATAAGGAGCTAAAAATCATCATGATATATAATCCTTTCAGTTCTAGATGACAATCATAAACCATGTTGAGTGTAAACAAAGTTCTTATCAAATTGGAACTATAAGTGAACGAAATACACAGTATATGAGCGAGCAATAAAACAATGAAATTTACACGGAGAGATGCATTGTTACAAAATCCTCACCTTTGCAGATTATATTAGATTTTTAGAGCTGTAGTGGCACTCAGTCTGCCATTCCTTTGGGGTTGTGGCTTCGCTTTCTTCACATCTCTTTCAGGTCAAAGAGCTCCAAATCATAAGTTATTTGTCCGGTTGATCACATCAGGGATGCCCTTGTCAAGCTTCTTGAGAGAACAACAGCAATACTATACATCAGTTCATTCTTTTGTGGTCATTTCATACTCACACTTGCACATCACCAATGGTCTTCCTCTCAAATTCCCGCACAGCATCCGCCATGCTATTCATGCTATCATCATAGTACATTGCTCAAAGTGCATGAAACTTGAAATACATAATTCTGATACATGCAAGATAATGACATTGCTCGAAGTGCACAAGTTTGATACGCAGTTCAGATAATGACATTGCTCGAAGTACACGACTGTGTCATAATTCATATAACATTATTATTTCAAGTATAGTTTTGATACAAAAATGTTGCATTCCTGATAGCAATGGAACCCTCACAATGCGCAAGAGTTGAGTGTAATACAAACCGAATATTAAAATTCAGTAGCATGTTTTTTACATAAAAAAATCACTTCATTACCCACTCAATGAACAGCAATGGCACTATTGGCGTGAAACAGCCAAACTAACCCAATTAATAGGGAAACAGCCAAACTAAAAGTGTGCATTGTCAACATCACACTTAGAATCCAACTGCACCGGCTACACATGTATAAAATGGCATTATAATTATGTGTCTGCATGCTGAATCATTTTAAACAGGGAAACCAGCAAGCAAAATTGGTTGGCTTGCCTCAAGCAAGATTTACGCTGACAAAAAATTGGTTGGCTTGTGTCAAGTACAATGCCCGTGCTTTGCCACGGAACTATAAAAGAGAGAGAGAAACAAAATTCGGAGCAGTTTCACATATTAGCGCAGTAAACACATCCATTTCTCTATAAAAATCGAGAGCCACTTAATACAGAAAGAAAAACAAAATTCGGAGCAGTTTCACATATTAGCGCAGTAAACACATCCATTTCTCTTTAAAAATCGAGCCACTTAATACAGAAAGAAAAACAAAATTCGGAGCAGTTTCACATATTAGCTTAGTAAACACACCCATTTCTCTATAAAAATCAAGAGCCACTTAATACAGCATTTCAAGAATCATGTCCCCAGAATTATATAAATCTATTTGAACATGTTAGATTTGTAAACGAGAAAAAAAATTAAATAATTTGAAGGGTAAGTCGATAACTAAATGTAATACATATTAACCTGACATTGCTAAAAAAACCTTTCATTTTACATACTTTAAGATAGATTCATAAAATTGATCCCAATCTATCAATAGAAGGACAAAACATCTCATAAATAAACTCTCTGAATCACCGATCACTATTTATTGTCAGCTAAAACGTGAGTTCATTTTCGAAAGTGGAGCTGCAAAATGAGATGTTAAGAGAGAATTAGTGCAGTTCAACCATCATGAGTTAAATGCAAACACATTTCTGTGGCATACTCATTGTTCGGAAGCACGCCATGTCAGTTTTGGAGTCCTGAATGAACCCGACCTGGTCGTTCCCTGGAACGCATGCTGCATCATACCGGTCTACCAGCTCAACAATCTGCATTGCAATTCAGGCCAGAAAATAAAAAAAAAATTGTAACATATAGTGCTGCTGTAGGCAATGTTCATGATCATTATCTCTACTAAAAAAAAGAAAATGTTCATGATTCAGGAATATGTATCCATGGTGTCATGTTACATGATCAAGCAATTCTAGCCCTTAATGTTCAGAATTATATATTGAATCGAGATAGATAGTGACATGATGTAAGAAGCGCTAGATACAGTAATTACAATTCCTGGAGTTAATAGTGGCTTGCATGCTTGAAGCTCATGTTGTGAAAATTTAGAATCTGCGCAAAGGAAATTCAGGGTCGTATGAGTTGCACAGACATAAAAAATGGCGCTAATTTATCAAAATAACCTAGACCACCATTGCACAAACGGAGAAAAAAACACTTAAATGTTCTTTGATCAAATTACAGGACACTGTTCATAAAAGACAATAAACATGTAGAACAAACTTAGCATGTAGAAAAACAAACTTAGCATGTAGAACAAGCAACAAGAAATGCACCGATAGCGAGGTAACTCTAGCTGTTAACTTAACCTGTATGAAAAATATTTAGTTAGCAACAAACATGTAGATTGCATACTTTCCAATAGCCTGCCCCTTAACTTGTAGGAGAGAATTTTACCGGTTTCTCCAGAGAGTTCAGAAGTGTAATGTGCAAAAAAAACCACAATGTAATCCACCTCAATTCCAATGGTAAAACCTGCAAATATTGGAAACTGTTATTTTACAAAACTCAAATGAAATCTTTCTTAATGGCCGGTAGTACTTCAATTTTCAAAGATACCATAACTTTTCTGCCTATAGCTGTAATCAATAAATAACTCGGATAAAAAGCAGGAGCTGACAAATTTCATTAGGTTAAGGCAGTTCATAACTCCATAGATCTAAAATAGCCAGTATTGTCTTCCCTGGTTGTTTTTTCAATTAAGAAAAATCTAATACAATCGCATAGATGACAAGACATTAACAAATTAAGCTACATGTTTTGCACATATCTGCACCAAGATAGGTAATCCTTCAACACCACGACAAGTTATCTACCTAGTTCAGTAATCGGTGGCCAATAATCCGTAAATTATTTGTACCTGGAATAGCAGAGTTCACTGCTTCATGGCCATCTTCTGCCTCTGTCCCTTCCCCTCCTCCATGAATCTTGTGTTAATTATCTGCGTGATTTGCATATGTGTCAGCCATTTTAATTTACCTGCAAGATTATCAGTGCAGTGGTGCTACACATGGCAAAAGAACATTTATGGATTTTAGAACATTCCCTCTCCTTTTTTTCATTCATCTCGATCTATGCATTTATTTCAGACTCTATAACAAATAAAAGGGCAAGCAAGACGTGTCACAGGCATGTAAGATCTATAATCACCATTAAGCATTCAAATGAAGGATATCTGTATATGCATGATCTAAATTTTCTACTCAAATTCACCGAACTATAAAAAGAGGTGTTAATTCAAAATGCAGAGAGATGTAATAGGAAAATTCATAAAACTAAATAGATAGTTCAGACAAATAAAATTATTATTCAATTAAAATCCCCTTAAAGTACATAGTAAGAATCTCTCCCGGTGCCTACTTGATGGCATGCTGATACAATTGAATCCCTCCTTAGCATCAATCTTCAGATTAATGTTAATAGCATAGCATTTTTCAGATTAACTTTACGGTACAAGGCTACCATATGGAACAATACACCCACAGATCATGTCGCATCACATCACAAAATAGAAGTATACAGCATGAAGTCATGAACTAAACTAAAGCAAACCGCGCCTCAGAAAGTATGAAACAAATTGATCCCCAGAGAGAAATTGTTGGTACGTGAAAGAGCACCCAAATTATTTTATATGTCATGTAATATGCAGTAGACCAATTAATTACTAGCACAGACAAAATGACATTAGTGATGATACATTTTGTTTGATGAAAAAATTCACCAATGAGTAGTCTATATAGACTAAAGTACAAATGAGCCTCTTTAATTTGAATTATGAATTTGTCACCTAAACTATAAGCCCATGATGGGTTCAGCATGCAACATGTTCAGTCATTGTTTTACTCTCGCTGTCTCCCATGGAAGAAAATGTAGTAAAATGACCAGGCATACAGTACAAGTTTGCTCTTCATTCCACAGTTCTTTGCAAAATTCGATCCCAGTACTGCAAATACACGCACGCATACATGTATCATCACTCATCAGTACCTATACAAGGGGTAGCAGGTAGGCGAGCATCTTCCCGGAGCAAGTGTGCGAACCCAGCACAACGCTGGTGCCAGCCAACACGGCGGACACATCCATGATCTGCGATGGGGAAGACAAACTAATAATGCATACCACAATGGTATTGACGAGTAATATATCGCTTTTCGATGCATAGCGACACCTAATAACATAATAGCTAGTATTGAATCTGGAAAGTGCAAATGAGATCAACGAACAAAAAACTACTCCATAAACTCCTCCAAAAGATTTACTCCATGATTGTTGGAAAAGATCATTTGAGCTTCCAGAAATAGTCTTGCAACTGAAGAAATACATATACATATAGCCCTGCATCGGTAAAACTAAAAGGTTAAATCCGAAACTTGTAAACAATGATCTCGCTGGGTGCTGCAATAAACATGACCATGAATTATCTAAACCGTCCATGGACTTGGTCACGGACGAATTTCTCACTGAGCCCTTGACCGAGGGGTGACGCGATCGATGATGATGGCCGTCGGGATAGGGAGGGCAGCTGCGGCGTGGGTGAGGGCGAGTTAGGCGGCGGCGGATGAGAGAGATGGTGGGGGCGGCGTCAGCGGCGGGTAAGGGAGATGGAGGAAGCGGCGGCGCGGGTGGGGAGAAAGAAAGAGGGAGACAAGACGAGTGAGGAAGAGGGAGGGGGCACGAGGCGGCGGTGTGGGAGATGGAGGGGCGGCGGGTGGTGGTGAGGGAGATGGAGGCGGCGGCGGGTGGGGAGATGGAGGAGGCGGCGGCGTGGGTGAGGGTGAGGGAGGGGCGGGCGGGTGAGGGAGACGGAGGAGGCAGCGGGTGAGCGAGACGGAAGGAGGCGCGGCAATGGGGAGGAGGCTGCGGTGGGAGGGGGAGTGTGGGGAGGCGCTGGGGGAGGAGCGGGCAAGGCGGGGGGGGAGCAGCGGCGGGCAGAGGATCTGCGGGGCTGAGAGGAGGCAGGGCAGGGAAGGCAGAGCGGGAGCGGGAAAGGCGGGGGGAGAGAGGGGCATGGGAGGTGGGAGGTGGAGGGAGAGATGGAGCGGGGCGGCGGTTATTCGGGGGCGGGGCGGTGGGCACCAAATGAGATCGTGGGAGGCGGGAGCAGGGGAAACCCTAAGGCGGCGGCGGGGTGAGAATGGAATCGGGGTGGAGATCCAACGGTGCGCAAAAACCAGTCCTAGTTGGACGGTCTGGATTGAAAGTTCGAACTACGACCACCACGACCACAAGGTGCTTTATAATAGTAGAGATAAGGCGAGCGCCAGGCGTCGGACGTCCGGCCGGGGCGCTCGCACCGGACCAGCCCCGGCCGTCCGATCGTCGGCACCGCGCCAATCGTATGCGTTGCCGTGCGCCCGCGTCCTACGTTCCCAGGCGACTAGCTAGCAGTGCAGTTGATCGTTTTTCTAGTTAAACTTCTGATTTTTGTACAAAATTCAAACAGTGCTCAAAATACGTGGAATAAATTTCATAATTCTTCTAAAATCGAGAACAACCCATTTTAAATACTTTTAAATTTTTTTCACTGTTTTAAAAAAAAATTATGTGAAACTAGAAGAAGGCACTTATGAAACTTACATCTATACTAGCAAAACTTGGCCGTGTGCTAATGAAACTTGGCCGTGTGCTGATGAAATCTGATGAAACTTTGATGTAACCTGATAAAACTTGGATGAAACCTGTTGAAATTTGAATTGACTTGATGAAACTTGAACAAACTTGTATGAGACCTATTGAAACTTGATGAAACTTGCATTAAACCTGATGAAACTTGACAGTTCGGCGAGTTTAACGAATATGAAATCCAAGTTTCAGTAGGCGAAACCCAAATTTCATCAGATAAATTTGAAGAGTTATATGGCAACTTATATCTTGTTTTGTTCGTAAAAATACATGGAACACGTTGGTGCAAACGGTTTTTGGATTAGAGCACCCAGTCAAAAATTATGGTCGCCGAAAGAAAAAAAAAATGCCGTAGGCCCCACCTGCATGCCGGCACAGTGCCTGTCCCCGCGCGGAACTCACGTGCGCCGCGAGTCCGGACCAGCTGGACGTACGGCCACAAGCCTTTCCCTAATATAATTTAAGGATTTTTTACATCAGTGCCATTAAAAAGTTCCAATACTTCAAAAATGCCAATACAAAATGAATATTCATATTGATGCCATTCTTTTTGCAACAAACTATCAGAAATGCCATTGTGGAGTATTTCGGGGGATTTTGGCTTATAATTGAGACAAATAACACTAAAATACAGAGAAATACGCATCTGGCGAGTGGACTCCACATGTCATCCACTCACCTTCTCCTTCTTCCTCCTTCCATTGCGTTCCTCCTTCGGGCGGCGGCGGCGAAGCTCTGACTCTGTCTGGGCGGCGGCGGCGGCGACGGCAGCGGCGAAGCTCGCAGCTGCGGCGGCGGCGAGATGCTGTGTGAGGCGGCGGCGCAGCGACGGCGGCGACGGCGAGAGGCGAGAAGTGTGGCGGCGAAGCTCTCTGTCTGCGGCGGGCGGATCTGCTGTGGCGTCGAGATCGTGTGGCGGGCGGCGAGATCTGTGCGCGGTGGTGGCGAAGCTGCGAAGCTGCATGCGCCATGAAGCTCGGCGGCGGCGGCGGCAAGATCGTCTGCAGCGGCGGCGAATCTGATGTGGCGGCGAAGCTACGGCGGCGACGACGAGATGCGAAGCTGCTGGCGGCGGCGAGCCTCGAGTCGGCGGTGGCGAGATCGGCGGCGGCGGCGAGATCTGGCGAGATGTGCGGCGGCGGCGCGCGCGGCGCGCAGTGGCGGCGAGCTCCGCGGCGAGCTCTGACTCTGCGGCAAGTGGCGGCGTGCGGCTCGTCAGAGAGGAGGAGAAGAAGGAGACAAAGTATGACATGTGGGTCCCACGTGTATTTCATTTATCGTATAATTCATAAATCCCCCGAAATACTCCACAATGGCATTTCTGATAGTTTGTTGCAAAAAGAATGACATCAATATGAATATCCATTTTGTAATAGCATTTCTGAAGTATTGGAACTTTATAATGGCACTGATGTAAAAAATCCATAATTTAATCACCACTAGATTGGCCCATGTATACCTACGTACTGTTTCAATGAAGGAAACAAATTTAAGTCAAACTACAACCTAGCTATAGATATATGGCCTTTATTCGTGCACGTAGGAGGCATTCTCTTCTTCCACGACCCTCTCACTTGTCCGATCCCATTCATGCATTCATAATTTATCCTGCACACAGAGAGACCAAGTACACATCCTTTATAATAACAAGCAAGGTATCCCGTACATTTGCGCGGGTAAGTCTCATATTTGATATAATCTTTTTCCAACCTCCTGGAATGACGCACAGTCTTCTCGAAAGATCCTTATATTTCTTTCTTTTCAGATATTCCAGCAAAAAAGATAAAATTATATCAATTTTAAACTCATCAAAGCTGTTAGTTTTTTCTTTTTTATAACTCTTAATATAAAATGAATATTACTTTGATATTCGGTGCGTGTCCTTCTCACCGGAGGGGTGGCTCAACAGGAGCCTCCTCTTCCTCCATTGCCATGCTCACCGAACTGAGGAAACCACAGCTGTAGTAACGAAGACGAAAGAGGTAAAACCCGCCTTCTTCGCACAAGAAAAATCTTCATCTTGATAGTGCACAGCAGCAGGGACTCCACAAGTTCTCTTTTTTTTTTTTTCTCGACGTGGCTCATGGAGGAGGCGCCATGCATGCGGCCGTGCACACTGCAAAGGGTATAAATATAGCCGGCAGCTCGACTTGTTCTGGGCAGTGGGCACGAATGCACGATGTCTTCCACGGCAACGACGCAGCCGCGGTGCGCTCTCCCGGGCACGACGTCGCGCCGTGCGGAACCTCGCCGCCGTGGCCGCTGCGCCGCCGCTCATGCTGCAGGCGGCGTGGCAGCGGCGGTCGCCGCCGCGTTGGCATGCACGTCGCCGGCCGCCGGCGAGCGGCCGAGGGCGAACGCGCGGAGGGGCGCAGCGGCGTCGGTGGCACAGATGTGGAGGCAGGTCCAGGGCTCCGGCAACTGGGACGGCCTGGTGGAGCCGCTGCACCCCGTGCTGCGCAGCGAGCTCGTCCGGTACGGGGAGCTCGTCGGCGTCTGCTACAACGCATTCGACGTGGACCCGTCGTCGGCGAGGTACATGAGCTGCAAGTACGGCAAGGAGAGGATGCTCGAGGAGGCCGGCGTCGCCGGCGCAGGGTACGAGGTGACCAGGTACATCTACGCGGCGCCGGACGTGGCGTTGCCGGCGATGGAGGCATCGACGAGCGGCCGCGCGAGCTGGATGGGGTACGTCGCCGTGTCCACCGACGACCAGACCCGCCGGCTCGGGCGGCGCGACATCCTCGTCTCGCTCCGCGGCACGGTGACGCCGGCGGAGTGGGCTGCCGACCTCATGAGCTCGCTCGTGCAGGCGCGCCTCCACCCATCTGATCCACGCCCCGACGTGAAGGTCCAGTCGGGGTTCCTCAACCTCTACACCTCGGCCGACGAGGCGGCTCGGTCAGTCGGCTCCGGGAGCTGCCGCGACCAGCTCCTCCGCGAGGTGTCCCGCCTCGTCGCGTCCCACGCCGGCGACGAGGACGTCAGCGTCACGCTGGCCGGCCACAGCATGGGCGGCGCCCTCGCGCTGCTCCTCGCGTACGACGTCGCCGAGCTCGGCCTCAACGCCGACGCCTCCGGCCGCCGCGCCGCCATCACCGTCTTCTCCTACGGCGGGCCAAGGGTCGGCAACGCCGCCTTCAAGGCGCGCTGCGACGAGCTCGGCGTCAAGGCGCTGCGCGTCGCCAACGTCCGCGACCCGGTGACCATGCTCCCCGGCGTCTTCCTCAACGAGGGCACCACCAGAGGGGGGCTCCTCGGCGCCTGGAGCGGCGCGTGCTACACTCACGTCGGCGTCGAGCTCGCGCTCGACTTCATCAGCTTCCGCGACCTCGGCAGCGTGCACGACCTCGGCACGTACGTGGCGTCGCTCAAGGCCGGCGGCGAGGTGGCCGAGGCCGTCGCCGGCGCCGGCGTGCTCGCCAAGGCAGCGGAGTTCGTGGGGAGGCGGCGCGCCGGCGGCATGTCACGGCACTGGCACGACGCCGCTCTGCAGATGGGCGGCCTGGTGCTGTCAACCGGCTTAATCTGAGTCCTTTTTTAAGAGCCTTTTTCGATTGGCATCTACTTAATCCTCTTCTCAATTGTTTTTTGAGGGTTAATTAGTCACGGCCAAATCCATTCTTTTGTATAGTCAGCAAACACTGACTGTACTGTACGCAGGGAGCTACAAGCTTGTCAAAGGGTTTCCATTGCGTTTTTTTTCTTCTGGAAAAATGTAAGCCAACATGGGGCTCCGAGCTCCCTGCTTCACTTCTCCACGGCTTGAGTGCGCCTTCCATTAATTCACGTACGCACGAGACTGATCTGACATGTTTCGTGTTGACGGCGACTCTTTGACACATTTGGCTCGAACGTAACATATGGGAGTAACATATATATTTTCGACGATAATGTCTCTCCCTTAACCCCTCTCAAATTGTCGATCGTATCTAGGATGAGCTTCGGGCTTGGAAATCGGCGGGAGCAAAGTATGTCAGCAGTTTAATTAACTCGTAGTAGTACGGGGCGACATCCTTGTGTTCTCCCTTGTCTCGCCTTTTTCCTCGGCTCTGCTTTGTTTCTTTTTCTTTTTCTCCTCCGGGCTTTGCCTAATCTGCTAGTCTAGGGGCAGTCCTGTAATTTAGGCCCTGTTCTTTTGAGCTAATCTGAACGGATTAACGGCTGAAATGACTGAACTTCAAGATCTTCTCGAAATAGTTTTGAGATTCGGGTGCATTTCGTTTGACTTGCTTTTTAAAGCGTTAGAACCCACCTTCAAAACAGCGAAAAAAACGAACTCAAAAAACTCAAAGCATATGTGTTTTCAAAATGTAGATAAGTCGTTAAAGCTGTTAAGATGTTAAGCTGTTAAGCTGAAAAGAACCGGACCTTAAACTCTTCTATATTTCAATGAATGAATGGTTAATCCATTAAAAAAAACAGGGGAAAATCATTTTTTCCAATGATATTTTTAAATTTAATTTAAAGCCGCGGGTTTGCACTGGATAGCTAGGATTCCTCGAACAGATTATTTTTAAGCTGCACCAAACCGTTCAGTCTTATTCATTCGTACCAAAAGCCATAGAAAATTGCAAAAAGAAAAGGGAAAAAAAAAACCTTTTGTCTTGTACACCTGATCCCATCACGACAATGGCAACGAAATGGCGCGCAGGCTGATTCGTGCATGTATGTTCAATCCATTGGATATTGCTTCCCCTGAATGAAAATGACCCTGTGACTGTGAGCTCCATCCGCCGCACAATGCATCCCTTAATCTGCATGATGAGAGCTGAGTTCCTAGAAGAATGCCTTTCAGTTTTCTGACTTGCCATGTTTGGACAAAGAGAAAACTCTGCAAACCCTAAAGTTGCTCGAGGTTGGCAGCGGTATGATGCAGATGAAGCTCGGCCACTACTTTTAGAACACCATCTATTATGATGGATAAACATTTGTCCTCTAAGGATGTACATGGCGCTCACAACTCTAAACTAATATACTAAACAATTCAGAAATTTTTGTTAGTTAAAACTCCAAGCTAGCAGGTCTAGAGAGAGTTGAAATTCTAAGTGGAAGATAACATCATATGATAGCTTTGTTCAAAAAAAAAAAACATCATATGATAGCAATCAGGTTCAATTCGTGCCAGATGATTTGATTCTACGGTGAGCAACAAAAGACATAATTAGCCTGAAGTACCTAATTAGATCTATAAACTAACGGAACTTTTGTCGTCGAGTGAGTCAGACATATTAACATGAGGGAAGAATTATGTGGTAAACAGTTCCACACCCTCAATGGGTAGGATGACTTTGTATTTATTGGTGAAATCAGCTTACTTGTTACAATTCGTTGGTCGCATCCCACGGCCGATCCTCCGAAAAGTCTGGAAGGTTTGGGCGCCCTCAAAGTGCAAGTTTTTTCTCTGGACGCTGCTTCAAAAGAGGGTTCTCACGGCAGACGCACTGCTTCGACGTCACTTGCCCAACAACTACTTCTGTGCTCTGTGTAAACGCAACCTGAAAACCCCAGAGCACCTCTTCCTTCAGTGCAGTTTCAGCAACCTAACATGGCAGAGGTTATCCGTTTCCCTTAACATCCCTGCTTTAGATCCTTCGACATGGAGTCAGGCAAACTCGGTCGAACTCTGGTGGGCGTGGGACATCATGCAAGGAACTCAATCGACAGCCTTGCGCTCAGCTTCAGCTGCAATCATTTGGCATCTGTGGCTCGAGAGGAACAACCGCATCTTCCGCCAGGAGGAAAGACCGGCTACAACATTTATGAACGTTTTAACCGATGACCTGCGGCTTTGGGCTGCCGCAGGAGCTCCCTTTGTAATAACGTAACGAGCATGTGTGTGGCCCTGGGGGAGGGGCCGTAAACTCCCCCCACCCTATAACTGCTTCCTCTTCTTTTTAATATACTGGGCAACTCTTCTGCCCTTGTTAAAAAAAAAACTTTGTATTTATATGTTACAAGCGTAAAATCAGACAAAGTTACAAGCGCGATTACATAAATGCCCTTGATTTTACAGTGGTATCAGGGTGAAAGGAATAATTCCCTTGACGAGGCCATGAAAGAAGGTGTTTTTGAAAAAAAAAGAGAAAGTATTAATGACAGAAACAATATTAAGATATAATGTAATGGAGAAACCATTTCTTATATAGTTTGTTGGTTGAAATGATGTTTAAAAATCTTGTATTGGATTTGCCCTTACAACTAGCACTCCCAATGTAAACGTAAACGTAAAGACCAATGTGTCGAAAATCGTGGATAACTTAACCTGTGGAATTTCTCGCATACAATGTTCTAATGACTACTGCACCTGATCCCATGGCTTAAAAATGGCAACGAACACTCACTCCACTGGATTATCAAGGCTGACTGTGACCCTGTCATGAGGTCCATCCCCCACACGGCAATACATTCCTGAATCAGTGAATCGGCAAGACGGATGGCCCAAGAAGGCCTCAGCATTGAGGATTCAGAGGATCACGATTTAAGAAGTTAGTACAGTGCTTCAGTTTCTCACTTGCCATGTTTGGACCAGAAGAAAACTCTGCAGATCCTAAAGCTGTTCGTGGTAGGAGGCTGCACTGCTACGAGTTGGCGCAGATAAAGCTCAGCCACTACTACATGAACCCCGGCCGCTTTAGAACATTTGAACCCTGAGACGAGCCACTTTGTGTGGATCAAGATCAACCCCGGATCCTGGGTCCTGACACCATGGGCCTCGCAATCACACTGCGCTAGTTTTACCAGTCAGCTGCTGCTTCTGCTTGCATTGCTGCCGAACTGAACGAGCTGAGCTGAGCTGATTGACTGCAGGAGTTGGCTGCTCCTCGCCAAACTGCAGCATGGCACCTGTTTCGTCTGCCACAGCGACCACCTCACTGGGTCATCACTTGGTAGTTTCGGCATAGCTCATAGCTGCATGGCTAACTGAAAGATCTATACATGTCGATCTATCATGGCTGACTGTACAGGCCGCAGACAATATCAGTGTCAGGGTGTCACCCCATGATGCTTGCCCCTAATAGGTGACGGAGATGGCACAGATATTCTGCCTTCTTGTTCTCTTCTCCTGGTTCGTAGGGTTTGCCCAACAGAAACCTCACCGGTCGTCGTCAGACTTGCCATCGGAGGCCATGGAGAGCCCTGACGAGTTTGGCTTGTCAAAATGCTTCCCAAAGAGTATGTATAGCATATGCACAAATGGACTGACCAACCGGGTTGATACTCACCGAATGCTGGCAGTCTTTGATCTGGTCAGGGTGACCAGCATTACAGGAAATAAACACACCACCTTCACGTTCTTTTCATTAATAAAAACTATTAGATTGCATGCACTAGCGATCGAATTCATTCAAAAGAATAACTAACCAATTCACCGTAAAACCTAACTTTGCGAGAAAAAACTGACAATTCAACAAAAAAAAAACATTTCGGTCTCTAAAAAACATAATCCATAAGACGTACGTGCATAATTAACCCATACTAGCTAGTGACACGTCCACAAGACACTTATGGTGATAATCAATTTCGTTATGAAAAAAAAAATACACAAGACACAATGTTTTGTAAGAGCTTTGATTTAGGCATGTTCTTTTCGGTTTCAAGTTGCCAAAAGTTTTAATCTGAAAAGGTTACGATTCTCGAGAGAGAGGTTTTAAAGAGTCTAAAATATTTTAAAACTTATTTTAGTAATTCTAAGAAAAAATATTTAAAGCCCACAAAAATAATTGTTAGAATATATATGGTACTTTGTCCGTGAGCACGTTGCTTTCGGTCATGTGCGCGTCCTCCATGTCCCAACATCGTCGTAGTATGCCGACGTTTTCGGGGTTGCCTACTTTGATCTTCACCAAGTTTCTCTCTAGCCTGAACACGCCCGTGGTGCTGCCGTTCTGACTACGGGCGAGTGATAGCATTTGCTTCTTTGCTTGCTTGTATCAGTCTAAAAAGATGACATCCGCCGTTCAGACTGTGGGGGAGTGTATAATATATATGATATGTTAGGTTATATCATATTATATACTGTAGAATATGTCGCACGCATAATCTCTCTGATTACGCGTGCATTATTGTCATTATTGGTCTGCTGGATTCTATGCCTAGCCTGTCCCCCACCTAGGCTATTTATACTGCACTCTCTGTATACCATTTGGGAGCATCAAAAGATCAATCAAACTTAACGGTAACTACAACGGACTACATCGTTTGGCCCGTACAGAGATAACAATTTAATTTAATCTATCTACTATCTATATAAAGCAGAGTTAAATGAAGCCACCACATTAATCCTAAAATCCTAGAAATTTCCACGTTAATCGAAAAAATAGTAGAAATTATCATGTTAATCATAGAAAAAAGAAAAAATCTACATCGTTGAATATGGATATTATTATGTAAATCTAGCGGTCAATATTAACCTCCATAACAAACTATTGAAGCTGATCTATATATTAGAGATAAACTCAATCTAATCTGATATATTATCTATATCTTAACACAAATCTAGCCGCACAAACTCGCAGGTCACCTTGCTCGTTATATATATAAAGGAGGGAAAAAAGAAGCCATCACGTTCGTCCACATCATCCAAATTATTTCAGTCGTTCGATCAACAGTGGGATCAAATTATAACGGCCAAGATCAATCAAAGAAATTCTCACATAAATCAAGAAAAAGAAGCCAACACGTTCGTCCACATCATCCAAATTATTTCAGCCGTCCAATCAACGGTGGGACCAAATTATAACGACCAAGATCAATCAAAAAAATTCTCACATAAATTAAGAAAAAAATAAAAGAAAATATTAGAAATTCATATTAAATATTAAAGTTGATATAATATATTAGAGATAAACTCTAAATCCGATCTGATATGTTAGAGATAGATTATGAGTTAGAGATAAACACTATATACCAAAACAAATCTAGCCGCGCAAACGTGCGGGCCACCACGCTCGTTTATATTTAAGCCGAAGGGAACACGGGCTTAATTCAGATATACCGTACGGATAACGTGCCTGAAATGCGTAGCGCAGCGCTGCGTGATGATCTGAAAGGCTCCGGTTTGGTTGCCCTGCGGTGCGAGAAGGCGAGCGCGGGTGGGTGAGCAAAGTAGAGGAGAAGCGAAAGCGTGGGGGCGCCGAGGCCACTCCTGACTCCTGACTCCTGACTCCTGCATGTACGTGCGTGCAGAACAAGTGCAGATCATGTTAGTTTCAAGTGCATGTCGTCTGTCCCTCTCGGCCTCTCCCTCGTGGGCTTCCGAGTCCGAGTGCGACGCTGATTCATGGCCTCGATCGGTAATATCTACCACCTTTTTATTTGCTGGCCTCGCCTCCAGGCAGCTACACTCCATGCATGGCACCCAAAATATATACTCACCCAAGGGCCAAGGCTGTAAAATATCGATTGATCGAAATATCGTCTGTTTTTTTTTTTCTAAAGATCCATGCCGAGCCACTGTGACGAGGCGGCAGTGGTAAACAGCACATAAATAGTGTTTCAGAGGGAGATATGAAAGGATTGTTGGGATGCTCTTATGCTCTAACGGTGCTTCACATAGCATAATTTTCTTGGACCATTAGCATGTCCAGTATAGTCCTGAAGCGACTCATTTTTATTTTTTCTGGGTTCGTATTGTGGTTGGTGGCAAGATCTAGGAGAGAGTGTTTGCAACGAAGGGGCTGTGTATTTGTTTTCTTAGTTTCAGATTTGAGCAGGGGAGGTTTTGATTTGGTTTTACCCCATCCATGCATTTACTCAAATTTGTAGATTCCCTCATTGTTGTGTGCAAAATTTTGTTTCCCTTTTATTTTATCTGTGCAAATAGATACTCACCTTTCGTATACTAATAGTGATATGTAAAGTTTAAACTGAAAATGAACTTAAAGAATTGCACATACGTAAAAAGATTGAACAATTTGAACCGGTGCAATTTCCATGCAATTAAGATGCATTTTTTTTTGCAAATCTTAACACTCTTCACATTCAGTCGGTTGTTTCCCGTAGTATTAAAATACATATACTCACCAGGGTTGTACACTTGTACATGTGCATAACTGTGAGAATAACCGTGTGTGCAGGGTGTCCAATATAAAAAATATTGCATCTCAATTTCATGGAAATCGCACTGGTTCAAATTGTGCAATCTATCTATCTACTATCTATATAAAACAGAGTTAAACGAAGCCACCACATTAATCCTAAAATCCTAGAAATTCCTACGTTAATCGAAAAATAGCAGAAATTATCACGTTAATCATAGAAAAAGAAAAAATCTACATCGTTGAATATGGATATTATTATGTAAATCTAACGGTCAATATTAACCTCTCGAGAAAGAGTAGAAATTCTCACGTTAATCATAAAAAAAAAGAAAAAATCTACATCGTTGAATATGGATATTATTATGTAAATCTAACGGTCAATATTAACCTCAATAACAAACTACTAAAGCTGATATATATATTAGAGATAAACTCTAAATCTAATTTGATATATTATCTATATCTTAACATAAATCTAGCCACGCGAACGTGCGGGTCATCTTGCTCGTTATATATATATAAAGGAGTGGAAAAAGAAGCCACCACGTTCGTCCACATCATCCAAATTATTTCAGCCGTTCGATCAACGGTGGGGCCAAATTATAACGGACAAGATCAATAAAAAAAATTCTCACATAAATCAAGAAATAAATAAAAGATCTATGTCATTGATTTTGTGGGTCTGGGATTATAACGGCTTAGATTAAAAGAAGAATATTAGAAATTCGGATTAAATACTAAAGATGATATAATATGGTTATTTTATCCATTCAATCAACTGTGTGACTAAATTATAACGGGATAGATTAATCAAAGAAAAAATAAAAGATCTATGCGGCTTAGAGATTAAAAGAAAATATTATAAATTCATATTAACGGATCCTTTTTATTTAATTACTGCGGAGTGGCTGAATCGAGTACGTACGTGGATAAGGCCATCGACTGAAATTCCTTTGAATTTCAGTCGACCGGAAGTCCGGAATAGATATATAGTTAGTTTCATATTTTATTTGCTGACACCTCGAGATTGATACTCACCGAATGCTGGCAGTCTTTGATCTGGTCAGGGTAACCAGCATTACAGGAAATAAACACACCACCTTCACGTTCTTTTCATTAATAAAAACTATTAAATGGCATGCACTAGCTAGCGATCGAATTCATTCAAAAGAGTAGCTAACCAATTCACCGTAAAACCTAACTTTGCGAGAAAAAACTGACAATTCAACAAAAAAAACATTTCGGTCTCTACAACATAATCTATAAGACGTACGTGCATAACCCATACTAGCTAGCTAGTGACACTTCCACAAGACACTTGTGGTGATAATCAATTTCGTTATGGAAAAAAAATACACATCAGTGATGCCAGGGCATGTACATGTACAAGCGCGCGTTCACTGTACACACGTACGTACACATGCACACAAGTAGACTACTGGTCTTCCCAAAAAAAAGAAGAAGTAGACTACAGGTACATACACTAGTCACGTAAAGGAAGTCGAGTGGGAGACCGGAGACCAGGGAACGAACACCGTACTGATGGCCCATACCAGCGTGTTAGTTCTGGGCTTCATGATATGGCCCGCTAACCCGTCCACACGCGAGTAGCGAATCCGCGAGCAAATAGGCTGCAGGTAACAGGTTTGCTCGCTTTAGCCAACCCCACTTTTGGGCCGTCGACAGGCACAAAGGTGACACATCGTGTCGGACGTCCGCGGCCCAGCTGCGCGGCCTAGCACCAAAAAGCCCGCGCGCTGTGCTGATGTTGCTGCTAGCCAGAAAAAACGGCAGTTCCTTTTTCCGATTTAAATTTCTCATTTTTGTCTCTATTTCATCTTGAGTTCAAAATGCATGGAACAAATTTCATAATTCATCTAAAATCCTAATTAACTCATTTTAAATACGTTTATTTTATTTTATTTTATTTTTTCATTAGCCAAATTGTTTCAACATTACAAATTGTTTCCAATAGGCTAAACTAGTTGTTTCAGCAGGCTACATATATTGTTCCAGTAGAAAAAACTAATTGTTGCACTTGGCTAGACATATCGTTCCAGTAGGCTAAACTAATTGTTTCAACAGACCAAAAATATTGTTCCAGTACGCTAAACCAATTGTTTCAACAGACTAGACAGATTGTTCCAAAAGGCTATACTAATTGTTTCAACAAGCCAGACATATTGTTCCAATAGGCTGTACAAATTGCTTCATCAGGCTAGACAATTTGTTTTAGTAGGCTAAACTAGTTATTTCAGCAGGCTATATATATTGTTTCAATAGGCTAAACCAATTGTTTTAGCATGCTATATATATTGTTCCACTAGGCAACAGTAATTGTTTCAGCAGAGTAGCCATATTGTTTCAACAGGCTAAACTAATTGTTTCATTAGGATAACAAATTGTTTTAGTAACTTTTTTTTATAGCAACTTTGGTCTTGTTTTGTTCGTAAAAATGCGAGGAACACAGTGCTGCAAACGGTTCGTGCATTGGAGCAACCAGTCAAAATATATGGTCGTCGAAAGAGAAAACTGAAAAGAATCTTTTCGCTGACGTCACTGCATGCATGCAAATAGGGGATTTTTTTCGCGAGCAGCTGCGATGCTCGATGCGTTGGGCTGGGCCGTGGCAGCGTCCGACGCGTGCGCGCGCGTCTGACGTCCGTCCCCAAGTCTACGCCTATTTTATATCCATTTTTTAAAAAAATATATCCCACTCCTTTTTTTCGCAAATCTAACCGCCCATTGCCCTAGCCAAGGGCAATCACTCGAGACATGAATACAGGTGCATCGACCGTCACAGTGCAACAGGCATGGCGTTGTTAGCCGTTGACGGCTTCGGCCAAGGGATAGCACGACAGCGGCGGACCTAGCCCATGTGGGCGAGATGGTGGATCGCTGACGAACCGGTCGCTCATGGTGGGCGATGACCGCACCGCCCCTCCACGGCGCTGACGGCTAATCTGTCCAGTGGTGGATCCACCGCCCTGGCAGGGAGGGCAGATGCCCGGGCTACCGTGAATGTTCAAGGGATTTAGGGTTCATCATCAAAATAAAATAAAATAAGTAAATCATATTTATTGAAAAAACACACAAACTATTCCGTCGAATTCGGATCAAATCCGAGATCACACGACATGGGAGAAAACCAAACGAGAGAGAGAGAGAGAGAGGGGCGGCCCTGGATCTAGGATCTAGAGGACGTGAGGCAGCGGTACCATTGGTGAGGCAACGCACGGCAGTGAGGCGGCGCCAACGAGGCAACGCACAGCAGCGAGGCGGCGCCAACGAGAAGGCAACAAG
This sequence comes from Raddia guianensis, assembly GCA_036346415.1. Classification (NCBI taxonomy): domain Eukaryota; kingdom Viridiplantae; phylum Streptophyta; class Magnoliopsida; order Poales; family Poaceae; genus Raddia; species Raddia guianensis. Next base: position 71,235,391 of record CM070534.1, read on the forward strand.
CGAGCGAGGCGGACAGAGGCGGCGGCCTGGCGGCGTCGTGGAGCCGTGGAGGAGCCGACGAAGAATCAGGCATCGGCTGGAGGACATCGGACAAGGCCACAAGGGGCCAGCAAGACCTGCACAGCCCGATACATGGCCCAGCCCGTCAGTTTGTCGGTCGGTCCGTGTTTGTTTCAGCTTAAAATTAAGTTGAATTTTACTATATCAAATTTTGTTATTTTTACATAGCCAACATGTTGTAGTAATTTGTAGTTCTTCTCAATATTGTAAAACTATTTTTTAATTACTTTTTAAAAATTATTAGAGCACTTTTTGAAAACTCTTAATTTTTTGCTACAGTAAAACTCCACTTTAAACAACGCCTAAATTGTAGTTGGGCTGGACCTGGCCCCGTTTATATGCCCAATTGGTTTGGCCTAGATGGGCTTGGGCCTGGTTCGACGGAAGCAAGCTTTTTCAAGCCCGACACAGTCGGTAAATAGGTTCTAGTTTGAGCAACAACAATGGTGCAGAAGTTTTTTTTAAGAAACGAGCACAACACCTAAATCGATTAGTTAACATCACCCGCAGCCAAAATATAAATATAGTATAAAAAATTCTCGAGCCACACATTACAGATACACATGTCCATCGTCACGTTGGCTAATTCCCATAATGGAAATTTCATAGCTGTTAAATTACAAGTCTTGAAAAATAAGTAACAGAAATAATAGTGAAATTATAAGAAAGTAATCATATGATCGATTGGATAATCATTATATTCGCATATCGAGTTGGTTGGTTGGAGGTTAGCTTTGCCTAATTTTGTCACACCTTATGTTTAGAGTTCTTAATGAGACGGAGTGGAACTAGGTCAAGCCTCGACTCGACGTGACCCGTCCCACCCATTCTCAACATCCGCCATACCCCGACCCGACCCGGATGTACAAAACCTTGACCCGCTCCGGCCCACCGGTGCACTGACCCGAACTGGGCAAAGAAATTTCTCATAACGTCATCCCAACCAAAGTCAATTAGGCATATAAAAATCCCATCAAATACACAAATCCAGTTACTTAGGTATATGAAAATCCAACCACATACACAAATATAGTAATGGTGTGATAGTAATACGTGCATCAATACGGTTAATGGGTTGGGCCAGGCTCACTAGTAATGTAATATACAAAACCGAATCCTGGTCAGGTTAGGGCAAACCTTAATCCGGACCTACCCCGAGATGAACCGGTGCAAAATGTCACCACATCAATATTGTATGAATTAATCCAAATAAAAGAATGACATAATGAGATGTAGTTAAAAAACTAGATGTAATATGTATTAAAAGTCGATATTCATAATTATGTTAGAATATTGTAAAAATATAATTTTTATAAGTTATATTACATAGAAATGCATTATATGCAATAGAACAATTATACACATGTCATTATAAAGTTGTTGATTCGCAAAAAACGTCACCCCATGCAACAATGAAATGTGTGCTCTGGACCCACATGTCATAGACATAACAGTGAAATTTTTGCAAAGTGGGAATTTTACAATAGTATTGATGCAATTTACCCTATGAAATATAAATATATAGACCTAAATATTTATTGTGTAGTATTATCTTTGATCAATAAGTAAAAAAATAAAATAGAACAAGATAAGATATTGCTAGATATTTTTTCAAACATAAAAATATTGATTTTTTATAGATGATTCTAGATTTAGTTTTATATGGTTTGGATTGTGCCACATGGCGACGACATAACGATATAATAAGAATATAAATACATGCTTATTGTATCATCAAATCCCCCTCCATCACACTATATTGTATTATTTTTCAATAGCAATATTAAGTCTATGGTTTACAGAATTAACTTCCTTTTGTAGATCTTTCTCAAATTCATCAATTGCCCTCTTTTTCTTTAATAACTTGGGGAATCCTATATGGATTATGACGTGGATCATATCGATTTCTTTTTAAATTTCTATATGTGTAATTACTTCGGAACTGGTGTCTAATTCAATTTTTCTTATTCGAACCAAACTCTTCCATCACCATTATGTAGAATTAGAACTTATTATTAAACATATAATGAAATAAATTAGAGAATCATGTAGTAAGTCATTATAAAAATAGAAAAAATTTAATAAGTTAAATATTTTGATTTTGTTAAGTTATATTTATTAGTTTGCCCAGGCTTAAAAAAAATCTTAGATCCGCCACTGAATGTGTCCATCATCTGTGGCTCGAGCGATTGTCCCTAGCTCGGGCGACGGGTAGTTAGATTTGCAAAAATGGAGAGTGACATATACTTTCGATAAAATAAATAAATAATCATTGTCTTTCATTAATTTTGGGCCTTCACAAAACCGACCCGGCCCAGTACACGAAAAAATTGAAGGCCCAGAGCCAGGTCGGCACTCGGCACCAAGGACGCTAGTGGTCGCTGGCTTCTTCCACAAAAGCCACCCGTCACGTACGTACGGAGGAGCTGACAGTTGACGAAAGCTCTAGCCCAACATGGCAACATCCAACCAAGTCAAGCTATCTGTAAAAAACAAAAAGAAAAAACCAAGTCTCCTATATATCACTTTCAAAAGAAGAGGTCAAGCTAAATATCATTCTCGCAAGAGCCTACAACCACTGCCTGGAACATCTAATCTCGACAATTCCCATCTAATATTCGAATTTGACTCGACAATTCCCATATAATGTTACATCAAGGCTTTAGAACTTGACTCGACAATTCCCATCTAATCTCGCCGAATTTGTTAATCATATGTTGTCGGTCAGCTCATTTGTTAACTATGAATTTTTGCGGTCAACCATGGATAGCTGAGAAAACTAGCTAAAAGTTGAGAGGAGCATGGTTAACTGGACGGTTCTGTGAACTCACTTGCAAGTCTATATAGAAAAGCATTATTTGTACATCTCGTATATGCAGAGACGGATCTACACCGTTAGCATAGGGATCAAGCGACCCCAATGCTTTTCAGACAAACCCTTTTTGTTTATTTTTACCCTATTAGTATGTATACATATAAACCTTCAATTTGAAGCTTAAAAATACTAATATAGTGTTAAAATGATCCACGACCTCAGCAACTTGTTTTCCTATATCCGTCCCTGCGTATATATATGTTGTAAAAGATCACTAGACTATTCGGCCAAGTACACTAAACGGCACACAGTAATATATGTGCATCTCAAAAACATTCTTTATTTTTCTAGAAATGTTAAGAAAATGGATGACCGTTCTATCATTTTCAATGGATGAGCTTTTATGTATATAGTGATGGCAGTGTCGACGTCAGCCTGAAACTATATGAAAGAGCATAAAACTATAAACTATATAAAATTTTCTAAAACTACATGAAACCACTTAAATTAAAAAACATAAAACACATGAAACTACGTAAAGCTAATTTAAAACTATAAATTTAGTGATCCGTTGGAAACAATTTCAATAAATCATTGTTGGCTATCAATTCTTTTTTTTCTGTTTTCACAAGTGTAACATTATATATTTATGTCCTTTTTGATTTGCAGTTTGGTTTGATTGAGCGAAAAGTTAAAAGTATTTTAAAAAGACATAAAAATATTTGAAATTTTTTAATTTTTTTAAATTTTTTTAAACCTTTCTTTCAGAACCCTAAAAAATTATTATAAAATATTACACCGGATAATTTATATAAAAAGTAACAAACATTAACTCAACCAAACCAAATAAAATAAAATAAAATCTATCTGCGAGTGAAAAAGGGCCTTAATCACACACCCTTTCTAGAAACTCGGTCAACTCGGAGAAGCTTCCACGCTGGTGTGACATGGAACGCGGTGTGGTAATCACAACCGTTAATCCGATCATGGACGGCCCATGCTGCTAAAGAATCTTTGTAACCGATGAAGGAAAAAACTCAAGCAAGTGCAGCCCAGATCCATCGATCGTTGAAGCCCCCACATAGGATAGGAAACGGGCAAGTAGCCATACTTGTTTGGGTGCCCCATGTTAGTTATGCCTCTCGTTATCTTTTGCAGTAATCTATTGTTAGATTGAGCCCCAGTGTAGTATGTACTCACTAATTAGTATCTTTAGCTAGCTGGCGTGTCTCTAAAATTGGCTCGTGCATGACACATGTTATCCAGAAACGATTTTCCCATATATTTTCACCATACCAGAAGGAGAGAATTACTATATATATTTAAAGAGCCATGGAAAAAAATTTAAGTGATACAAGATGGAGATCCTAGATAAGCATAGCATCGGTGGGAGATGTTTAGAGCATGTTTATTTCTAGCCCCATATATCCTAACGCAAAATGGGTCGAAACTTACCTCATCTCTGACACAAACGGTGGCCCTATTTCATATATTTCTTATACTTTAACTCCAATCCCATTTTTCACTATGCATAGCACCAAACCTACACTACCGAGGCCAGGTTTAAAGATTGCAACAAGCACGCCCATATACGAAGTAAAATAGTGGCTGCTTTTGCGAGCTGCGGCACTATCCATCCTCAACAGTTTCAGCATGGCTGGCACTGAGCAACTTTTAGGCATGGTTCGGCCGTGCGCGAGTGGTGATGAATGGCTGTGGCTTAAAGCTTTTGCCCTTTCGCTTCTTTTTTTTCCTTCATGGTTCGTGTCAAAAAAATGCATTGCTTTTGTTTCCCCTCTGCGCATGCCGATCATGCATGGGCGCAGACCTGCCGTTGTCGCTCATCAGGTTGTTCTGGCTTCGGGTTTCGAGCAGGAGAGGAGAGGTCTGGGCTAAATCGAGTGTGGTTTACTGCCGACCGGCCGCATGCAGGCATCGATGGATGCATGTTTGTTTTTGTGCCCGGGAAGAGGTTGCTTGCGTGGGGGAGCATTTGGGTTGACCTCAGCTATTCACGTCTCGTTGTTTAATATATATCATAGCTGGAAGCCGAGAGCATGTATCTCGTTCTCGACGTCCCTTCTGTAAATCACTATTTATTCACTACGTTTTTATCATCTCCAGCTAAGTTTTTATCTTCGAAAAGATATAGGGATCCTCTAGAGAGACTTTGAGAGCCTCTAAAATCTAAATTTAGAGGTTGAAATAGAGACCCCACTGAATTGTTATAAGGACCGATTATAGTCGGTAGCCTGCGTTTTGCGTTTTTGTCGGCGCCCTTTTTCGATATAATTATCTGAAATTTCATATGATTATCTGAAATTTCACCGTCTGTAATCTTGAAAAAACAAATATAAAAAAGTGAAAAAAAACTCGTAAGCTACAAATCGAAAAGCGGGTATGGCGGCGGCAGCAGAAGAAGAAGATGGCGTCGGCCGTATGTGGCGGCGTCGGCGGCGGCGCTGGCGGATGCATGCATGCAGCAATGCAGAAGGCAGGGTGGCGGCGAGGACGACGCCGACGAGGAGAACTCCGGCGGCCGCCGCCGCGAGCAGTGCCGCCGCCGCAAGCAGTGCCGCCGCTACGACGAACCTTGGTGGAAGCAGCAATGCAGGAGGCAGCACGGGGAAGACGCCACCGACGACGAGGAGGAGAACTCCAGCAGCAGGTCGTGGCAGCGTGCGCGCGGCGTCGCCTGCACGAGCCTGCGAATGCAGGCGACGGCGGGGAAGCAAAACTGTTGTTATAAATACTGTGGAAGAAGAGATGGAGAGAAGACACGGAGACTAATCAACGAGACCGACGGCGGGTTGGAGACAACGGGCACGGATTTAACTACTGTGGCAGTGCTATGACTACCGCTGACTTGTTGGCCCATGATTGAGTGGGCCCACGTGTCAATGGAAGCACTGCGCCGCCGCAAAACGGCAAAAGGCAGCGGGCGTGTGTGCCAGTCGGCACCCCTGCGTTGTGTTGCGAACGCGCGCACATGGCCCATGACTTGGCGCGTCCCGAGCGAGTCTCCGTGTACTAAAAGCCCAGGTGGGGCCCACCACGGCGCGTCCATCCCCCCTTCCCCCTCCTCTCCCTCTCCTCGGCCCGGATCGGAGGCTTTAAAGCAGGCAGCGACCGCGCGCCGAACCATCCATCCATACATCCGTTCCTCCTCCTCCTCCTCGCCGGCGCCGCCGCGATCACCGATCGATCGACTCCGGTGGTGCTAGCTGGGTGGCGATGAACCGCATGACGCCGCCGCCGCATCACCACGGGGGGATGGCGGCGCCGCCGGCGGGGCTGGCGCGGTACGGCTCGGCGCCTGGGGCGCTCCTGGCCGCCATCGCCGACTCCGTCACGCGCGGCGGGGAGGCGCCCGCGCCGCCGGGGCCGTCAGCCGCTTCTTCTCCGGCGAGTCCTCGGGGCTCACCTCCTGCGAGTCCAGCTGCCGGACGGACGCCGTCGCCCCGCCCACGCCCCGCCGCCGCTCCAGCGTGCCTACGGCGGCTCCGGCGAGATCCACGTCCCGCCGCCGCCGCCCGCCCAGGCCGGGCACGCCGGCGGCCCCGGCGTCCCGCTCTTCCGCCACAGCAGCTCCCCCGCCGGCCTCCTCTCCCGCCTCATGGCCGACCCACACGGTACGTCCTCCCCAATTTCACCTCCTCCTCCTCCTCCTCGCCGCCGTCCGCTAGCTTGGCTAACCCGCGACCGCGTGCACGTGTCGCCGTCCTATTCGTCCGCTTCCCGCACTCTCCACCTCATACGTATATGATTATTAATTTGCTTCGCTTAATTACTGGCGTCTCACCCCAGTAGGAGTATTAGCTACCTGCCTACCTCAATCACGGATTGGCTTACTTCTGTTGTTCGTCACTTATTAATGTGATCCGGTAAGCTATCAAGGACTACTCCTACTGCTTACAAATGGTGTTTCAGTGAGCGAGTAATTACGAAAACGACAGTAAAAGCATGGATCTTTACCCTGCGCCAATCCTAATTTAGTGTTTTGTGAGCGAGTAATTACGAAAACGACAGTGAAAGCATGGATCTTTACCCTGCGCCAATCCTAATTTAGGTGTCTGTCAGCGTCAGGAAGCCGTAAATTAATCGCAAATAATCAAATAATAACGAACGTGAAAGGCACCACCACCGTTGAGCCAATATTTGTACCCAGCTAAACCTCGCTGACACGCACAGGGCCATACACGCTTTAGTAAATATTGTACGCTGACACGCACAGGGCCATACACGGCTTTACCGCGCACGTACTACGTGTACGTGTGGCTGGCAACGTGCGATGCACCTGACCGGTGAATAAAAAACTCGTACACATACACTGTCTCTCTCTAAGTGGCCATGTGTTCTTTCGATTTTATTTATTAGTGATCGAGAGAGGTCGTCGTCAGTGGGGTTTAGGCTTTGTTTAATCACCTGCCTTAATTAACTAGGATTGGTACGTACTAGGTACACTGTATGGGTGCCCGAGGTGACGTGGCCCCTCCTGACCTGGGCTGCTGTGACTGTGAGCCTCTGGACCGCAGGGTCGCAGCTACAACGAACCTGGACACACGTCACTAGTCCCAGCATTTTAACGATGCTGGTGTCATGTGAAATAGACAATCTACTTTAGGACTAACGATAATAATAAAAAAAAATTAAGAGAATGGTTTGACATAGTAAGCTTATTTTAACTCTTGATCGATTTTCTATATCATAGATCAGGCACCTTTAGATCATCCCCAATATCTTCCTCTAAAACACTATTCGTTGAGAAATGAATAGTGTTTTAAAGAGAGGTATAGAGTAACGGTTGGTGATGTTCTTATTGGCCATATAAAAAACCCAACAGAAGCACCTAGACATGTGAGAAAATAGCCTCAGAGTTAAATAAATCTTACCCGTTTGATGATTAGCAAAAGTAAAAAATTAATTACCTGGTCATTAACGAGCAAGACGTAGTGTAAAGTACAGTGAGTGGATCAGAAGCCATGTACATATATAATCGATGGGAGGTAGGGATTAGGCTCTGAATTAAGGTCGTCGTCGTCGCTAATGATTTCTCTAATCAGCCCGTAGTGCTGGTGATTAACGTGCGTGTCCTGTCCACGTCAGACGTGACGGGCACGCAGGAAGAAGCGAATCGTGCGATGGTCCGAGCGTAGAGCCACACGTATATCCACGGGTACCATACATCTCCACGAAAGTGACGTCAATTTCTCTAATTAAAAAAATCAGCTGTAGTTGTCACGGGCTAAAATTATGCTGCTTAGTTTGATCTGTTTGAATTTCTCCGTCTGCTCCAGCAATATTGTTAACCCCATCAAAACCAAAGCCCTTGCTCTTAATTTTAAACATCGATCTACTTCCATTTTTTGAAAATTAAAGTGTACATGAATATGAAAATGTGTTGGTTGTTTTGAGATTGAAAAGTTGGGGTCATTTGTGAAAGGGAAAAGGTAGTGTGGAATACTTATACACCAGTGGCAACGACGGGAGCATATATTGTCGACAGGAGTCACTGGATAACAAAACCAATGCACTAAATTATAAGATTCGAGCAACTATTGTGAAGAAAGGTGAAGAAGACGTACAAATACTAGTGGGATTACCTTCACCAAGCATACCCTTTTTTTCACAACGAGTGATAGAACCAAACATTAATAAGATCTTGTAGTGTAGGGTAAACGCCAGAGCACCATATAGGCCTCGTTCTTTTCAGCGTATCGTACCGTTGCGTATTACTGTAGCAAATTTTGTTATTTTTATATAGCTTATATGTTGTGATAATTTATAACGATTTTTTTATGGCTTTTAGTAGTCTTTCCAAAGATTTTAAAACTATTTTTTAACTATTTTTTAACAATCTTTAGAGCTCTTTTCGAGAGCTCTCAAATTTGCTACAGTAATACGCCAACGTAACGATACGCTGAAAAGAACAACGCCATAGTTTGCTCGGTGATTATTTTAAGCGCTGCATCCAACCCATACGGTTGATGGGATGTGAAGTGAATCATGTGATGAGAGGACCCGGCCACTCTTCACCTCACGTACCTCGCCGGTAGACGATGACAAATATATTCCGACATGCCCTGGCTTTAGCTATACCTCAGTACCTCTAGCTTGGTGCCCCCAAGTGATATGACTTTTCAAATATGTTTATCTATAGTTTTTAAGATGATTATCAAATTATACGTATCAAAACAGCCTGGACAGATCGGATGACCGGCTCCTGAAACTCTCAAAGTTTTGATTTTTTTTTTTTTAAAGATAAACCTAGTCCAAACAATAGATGAAAGGAACAGAAGTGTGCCCATTGATTCAAGACTGATGATGGTGGGTGGATGCATGCGTGCATTGCAGTTGCAGGAATGGCGGCCACGAGAGGGATGGGGAGCTACGCGCACACGCAGGCGGGCACGGGCGCGATGGCGCAGCCGCAGCGGAGGCTGAGCTCGCAGTGGAGCTTCTCGAGGCAGGACCTGCCGCAGATATCGGAGATGGGGGGGATCATCCCGGACATCGGGGAGAGCATCGCCGGCTGCAACAGCTCCAGCGACGGCGGCGGCGGCGGCGGCGGGGGGTCCTCGTCCTACCTCTCCAGGAACTTCTCCATGAGCTCCTGGGACGACGCCAGCAACTCCATCCTCTTCTCCGAGCCGGCCAAGAAGCCCAAGGTGGTGGACTCCCGCGACGACATGGTCAGCAGCTTCAGCAACATCGACTCGCAGGTAGCAACCAATTTAACAGACACCTCATTTGCATTCTTGATGGTTGGTGGAATAGCCGTAGCCATGTGTGCTAATGGCGGCGAGTTCGTTCTTCGTTGAAATTCAGTTTGGCCTGTCCAAGTCTTCTTTGGAGATGTCCGGCATCGACGATTACCTGCAGCTGCAGCAGCAGGACTCCATCGCTTGCAGAGTCCGAGCAAAGCGCGGGTGCGCGACTCACCCTCGAAGCATCGCTGAGAGGGTGAGTCTTCGTCTTCTCGACCACATTTGCTTCTACTGTTCTTGGGACAATGGAAATTTCTTTCTTTTCCCGTTGTGTGTGCTCCATCTTGATGGCTGATGCTAAGTGTAATTATCATGTATTTCCCCCATTCTTTCTGTCTAGGAAAGAAGAACCAGGATTAGCAAGAGGCTGAAAAGGCTGCAAGATCTCGTGCCTAACATGGATAAGGTATCTTGGCATTGTGATTAATAACGAACACTTTCGATTCTGTATGTGGATCAATTTCACAACAAAAACAACGCCAAGTCCATACTCCATTGTCCTAAAGCAACTGAACCTGACAAGTATCCCCATTCCCCCAATCAGAAAATTAAGCACAGAAACCCAAAACTCAAGTAATTGTAGATGATGACTGGGAGCGAAATTAGTTAGAAATCTACTTAATGACATTTCATTTGATCAGTAAGCAGTGTTCTTTGCAACACACTCTTCTGCTGTACTCCATTTTGAATTGTCCAACCATGCTAATATGAAATGCATCTATACAGTTGTTCTTCAGAAATAAGTGATGTGATATTCTTACTAGTTTCCCCCTTCAATATTCAGCAAACAAATACGTCAGACATGTTGGATCTGGCTGTACACTACATCAGAGAGCTGCAGGGCCAAGTTGAGGTATGCCACGGACTACTCACTTCACAAATCCCTGTCTAATCTTGTCTCAAGAGAAAAAAAAGAAAAAGAAATACCTGTTTAATCTTGTCATTTATTGTTGCCACAAGTGTAGGCTGAACAAGTAAAAGTGCTTATTCTAAAGAGAGAGAGAAAACGGCAGATATTTCTGGACACTTAAAAAGAGATTCTTGTGTAGTACTCCAATTAGATTTGAGCCTTGGCATACTTACAAACAAAATATACCTCTTATTATGTCAAAATTGATTTATGCAGAAGCTACAACACGACCAAGCAAACTGCACTTGTTCAGGCAATCACAACTGCTGAGGCTGGATAATCAGATCTCAACGTTATGTTGTAGCAATGTGCTCGGTCCTCGGTGAACTCAATTTTGCTTAAGTAGATTAGGTTGTAAAGGTGCTTTGCATGTTAAGTGGCCTCCATGCCACAGCTTACACGTCCTGATTGTATTACGAATTAGCGTCGACGGCTTGGATATTAGAAGATGACAAGTAGATTGATGGCTGTAATTTTATAACGGTAAGGCATCGGCTTGTGTGTAAAATCTTCCATTTAAACATGAATGGACTGTTGTATACCGCACTTGCTCCTAATAAAATTATGGGTTCATTGCGTATATCCCATTATGAAGTTGTGTTTTCTCATTAATGCTGTTACAAAATGCGAAAATATTATGATGCCATTGCAAAGTGCATTTTATTTCAAACAAGCTATTACGGAACATTTCCAGCATAAGTCCAATATACACTCTAACTTGTGGATGCACCTGTGATACGACTTCTTGCTCCTCTCTATTCTTCTTCCAACTCTCTCTCTCTAGGAACTGTTAACTAGAGAGGAGTTCCGCTCAAAGTTAAAGCTAAAAAACCTAGGATTAGCGACGATTGAACGCTCGCGGAAACGGCAAGCATCTAGGGTCATGTGATTGGCGGAAGGAGACGCGAACACGAAATTCTTCCATATTAAAGCAAATGCCGGAAGGAGGAAAGATTTCATTGTGTCCCTAGAAACCGAAAATGGGATACAGGTGAATCACGCTGACAAAGCTAATGCTCTTCTACAACACTTTAAATAGACCTTAGACACTAAAGAGCAGAGGATCCTCACTTTCAACTGGCAGCTTTTCAACTGGCCGCTGGTGGAAAAACACGACTTTGATGCAGAAATAAATAACCACGGAGGACATACGGGAGGCCATCGCTCAGCTGCCAGCGGACAAGGCACCGAGTCTAGACGGTTTCATAGGAGCTTTCTATAAGCAGTGCTGGGAGATCATTGGGCAGGGCCTCTGTAATGCCTTACAATGCTTCACATCTTCGGTCCCTATGAAACTTGATGTACTAAACAAAGCTTCTCTCCTTCTGTTGCCAAAGAAGAAGGAATAACAACTATCTAGAATAGGGGACTTCAGACCCATAAGTCTCATCCATTCGGTTGCTAAAATTTTCTATAAAATTTTAGCGATCGGACTAGCCAGGCAGCTTGATCGGATTGTCTCGACATCCCAAAGTGCATTCATCAAAGGAAGAAGCATACATGATAACGTCCTATATGTTCAATCCTGGGCCAGCAGGATGCACAAGCGGAAAACACCTTGCCTTCTCTTCAAGCTAGACATAGCGAAGGCTTTCGATTAGTTATCTTGGGAGTACCTTTTGGAGCTTCTACAGCATAGAGGTTTCAACGCCAGGTGGAGGGATTGGCTGGCAGCCACGCTGGAGTCCTCGTCCTCTTCTATCCTCCTGAATGGAACCCCAGGCCAATCATTCAAACATCGTCGTGGGCTTCGCCAAGGAGACCTTTTGTCCCCGTACTTGTTCATCCTGGCCATCGATACTCTGCACCATCTTCTCACCACTGCCACGCAACAAGGAATTCTCAAGCCTTTAGGGCGCAGAAGAGATATCAGATCGTCACGTTGCTCTCTCTACGCAGATGACATTATGATCTTAACTCAAACAAAGAGGTGGTCACGACATTTCTATCCATCATGTACAAGTTTGGCCAAGCCACGGGTCTGAAAATTAATATGCAAAAGAGCTCAGCCATACCCATTCGCTGCCAAGGTATTGATATCCAGGAGGTACTACAAGATTTCCATGGCACTTGTACTAATCCACCGATGCGATACCTAGGACTACCACTATCTCTTCGCCGTTCCAGATGGTGGATGCCCAACCAGTGCTTGACAAAGCAGCCTCAAGGTTAGCCGGATGGAAACACAAACTTCTCTCGCCAGGGGGAGGTTGGTTTTGGTTAACTCGGTGCTGAGTGCCCTACCCATATATCTCCTAACCGCCATGAAACCACCGACAAGATTTGTCTGCACCCTTGCCAGTTTGCGCCGCATTTTTTCTCTGGACTGGCAAGGATGCTATTCAAGGAGGGAGTTGTAAAGTCAATTGGGCCAAAGTTTGCTCTCCTAAGCAGCTAGGAGGCCTAGGAGTTTTGGAACCTCAAATGTTTGCAAGGGCCCTACGACTTCGATGGATGTGGTCTCACTGGCAGGCGGCTGACCGACAATTCGCAGGTCTATTAGGCCCCCCAGACCGACCTGATCAGGATCTCTTCAATGTGTCCACAATCATTATAGTAGGGGATGGCAGAAAAGCCAGTTTCTGGACCTCGTCCTTGCTAGGTCCCGTCTCCCTTAGTCGCACAACACCTACCTTGTATCGAAAATCTTGAAGGAAGTTGATCTCAGTAGCCGATGCTCTCCATAACAACGCTTAGGTCTCAGATATCAGGAATAACCTCTCGGCATAGACGGCACACGAATTTTTCGCCGTTTGGGAAAGGTTGGGCACAACCAACACTCACCTGTAGGAGGGCATAGAAGACACGCTTAGAAATGGACGAGCAATGGCCTCTATACAGCAAAGATGGCTTATCTCATGCAGTTTTAGGGGCGACAGGAATCAAACTTTGGTGAGATAATTTGGAAATCATGGGCGTCGGCAAAAATGCAGGGTCTTTGCTTGGCTTCTTGCACAAAACCGTCTGTGGACCTCGGATCGTCTAAGTGCTCGTGGATGGCCGAACAACCTCCTCTGTCCACTCTGTAGCTGCAATTCAGAAACTGCCTGCCATCTCTTCATCGACTGTGCTTTTGCCCGAGAGTTCTGGACGCAAGCTTCTAATAGATCAGCCCTACCAAACCTCAAATCTGCAACATGGCAAACTACCAGCACCTTATTGGGCTGGTGGGAGGAGAGACTTCTCCAGACCACAAACGTCTCAAGACTCTCGTGTGCCTCAGTAGTCATCGCGGGACTTTGGGTTCTTTGGTGTGAACTCAAGAATATTTAGGAATACTCACGCAACGCCAGTCCAGTTGGTAGAACACCTCGCAGAGATGATTCATTTGTGGAAGATGGCGGGAGCAACCGCCCAGCTCATAGAATCCTCTTTTTTCCTTTTTCTTCCTCTCTTCTTCCCTTCCTGGCCTTGGGGTCACTGTACTTAATTTCCCTCTTCCTTAATGAAATTGCCAAGATTTCTTGGCCTTTAAAAAAAAACTCTCTTTCTCTCTCTAAACTCTGACCAGTCCTAGGCTACCACCCCTGACCACGATGCGCTGCCGACAATGCTTAGGGCCAAGCTGATGCCACGCTCGGGTAAGGCTAGAAGGGGCTGAGCTGAGACGCTACTCTAGAGGTGAGGGGCGAGGTCATCGAATGAGGACAGTAGGGGCCGGCAACATTGCCAAAGTTGGAGGAGAAGTGTTGAAGGGGAGTTGGGAAGAAGATCGATGATAGGAGAAAAAGAAGAGAGTACGACAGGTGGGTTCCACCGGCTGCAGTATATATTGGATGCATTTTGAGCTTGTCTGTGCTTAAAATGCTCTGTAATGGCGTGTCTGAAATCAATCACACTTTGTAATGGCATCACAAATACTTTCGTGTTTTGTAATGTTATTTCTAAGAAAATTGTATGCAATCCTTATTTTGTATGAAGCAATAATCCAATACAAAATCTTCAAAGCAAATTCATTATAATCTTTTTTTTTGAAAGATAAAATTCATCATAATCTAGATGCGGTGTTAGATTATAAAGTTAACTTTATGATTGGGTCAAGAGTTACATATCTGAAGATTAATTACACATCAACCATGGACGGTAGGAGATGGTGGAAAAGTGAAGCTAGACTGAATTTCATTTGTGATGAACGCTCGTCAAATCTGAGCAAAATCAGGTCGTAGTAGCGTGGTCACTTATATAACCAGTTAACCACCCTATAGAAGAATCTTAGAGAAGAAGCTCAAGTAACCCAATTTCCGTCTATCTATATTCCTCTCCTGCAAAATTATAGAGTGGTTGATTCCTCAAGGGAAGATATGAAGTTGTCAGATTATGTACAGTACTGCACTTACAGTCTTGGCTGTGTTCTTACAATAGCTGATTGCAGTGCATCGTAGTGTCCATAACCGTCGTAGAGAACACAGATTGGATTGTCTTTTCCATACTCTTGACCATATTCTGCTATGATCCTGGGGCTATTAGAGCCCTTGGTATACATGTAAACAGTGATGGGCATCCTGCAGTGTGGCATTTTTCACTAACAATTATGCACAAGAAGGTATACCTAACACAAGAAAGGTGCATACCTAAGAACATGGGAGCACATGAGCAGTTCAGGTTCTCCTCCCCAAACATGAGGCTTTCTCATCTGACTCACATAGCTATCAAAATCTCCTTCGAGAAACCTACACAGTGAACATTGATAGAGGAAATGACCATACAACTAATTTTGACGCAGTTAGAACTAACAATAACAAAATCTGAAGTGAAAGCATGTAAAGCTGAAGTTGTTGTACAAAAATAGTGCATTGAATACTCGAAACAACAAATATTTTTTCCATTTAGAGCATTTTTTGTACTACTTGTTATAAAAAGAAATCTTGGCAAACAAATGACTCGAAGTGAGAAGTGTAAGAAACCATTCGGTATCTCCTCTTCTATTCACAAACTCATCTGTCACCTGAAAAAGACCAACAATAGGTTAGCAAGCATGCAATGGGAAGGCAGATATGTGCATTAGTAGTGATTTTTTTTACTAAAATACATAGAATAGTGATATGCTCAATGAACAGAATCATCAGGTGATTAATTAACAGTCACTTTTGATCGAAGCTCGTCGGCGAGTTCCTTCTGTGTGCTCTCCCTTGGTGTCTGCTTTCCTCTCCTTAAGCAGGCACCATAAGCAACGGACCTGAACAGGCATCTCCCGTCACCTGTAATTCCTGAAATGTGAAGACAAGATTATTCGGATTATTCTAGTTTTAAGTTAGAGAAATCCAGAGCATCAACTGAATTAATCAGTTAGAGAGCTGCACATAACCAAATATTAGTTTAGACGGATTCAGAGTAGTACGTGTATGTAACGGATGGTCACTTTTTAAAAAAGAAAAAAAATCAAATCTTTCTTCTAAATATGTCAAAGGAAATACCCACCTCTCTGAAGTTGCATGCAACCTTAAACTAATCATATAGCACATGCCAAAAGATAGCATGAAAGAACAAAAGTAGAAAAATTCTCCTTAACAAAATGAAAGTAGGAGAAGCATATAACTACTCGACTAGTTTAATTGCCGCTTCAAATCAACACGCATCATTCTTTTTTCCCGCTCTCTTTCCCCCCGTCTCCGATCGCTAACCACGACCAAAAGAAGCAAAGAACCTTCTTTTAATCACCGATCACCACCAAAAGAACACTCTTTTCCATACATACCAAAGCCAGCGACAGCTTTAAACTACCGCTTTTGCTAATTATATCCGCTTACTTCATCTCCACCATGTAAATCAAAACCCACAAATAACAGCAAGAGAGAGAGAGATGCATATCGCATGATCGCATCGACATACGGATGGAACGCAGCGTGCGGAGCTCCCGATCCGACATCCGCCGGACGGCGAGCCGGCGACCCTCCTCCTCCTCCGCGGACGAGAAGGAAGCAGCTGATCGAATGGAGCAGCGAGCGAGCAGGCAAGCTGATGGAATGGGCGCACGAGAGGGGAATTAGATAAAGCTTGCGGCGGCGGCGGCGGAGGAGGAGGATGGAATTGGGGATGGAATCGGATTCCGGCACAGAGTTGCGCACTCCTCCCTCTTTTACCTGTCCTGTCCCTGTTTCTGTTGCCTTGCTTTTTCCCTCCACCTTTCTTCCCCTGGCTGCATTTCCCGCCACAAATATGAACGGCGGAGAGGCGGAGAGCCGTGGCTTTTAAATCTTGGTGGCCGAGGAGGAGGACGGTGGCGTGCCGCGTGCGTGCAGATCGCTCGGCGCGCATGGCGCCGGTGAGAGCGTTACCAACGGCCTCTCTATTCTATATTGTTCCTAAAACATTATTAGCGTCCCCTTATTCATGTTTCTAAAATTTCTTCCTAATTTATACTATATTTTAAAAGATATCTTCATTCTAACAGTCTTTTTATATCTGCTACACTATTACAGAAAGTCTACGCTACTACAGCAAGTCTAATGGGGTTGCTCAAAGGTGATGACCTCACTCATGCGGCAGGTTTCAATGTCCTCCGTTGATCACTTGGTAGTAGCCTCTCTCTCTCCTCTTTCTTTTCTAATGTCAATATGTCATTATCTTCTTCACTCGACTCTCGTCCCATCAATCTTACCCTACACCATCGCTACCGAGTGTAGCCCCATGCAAAGGTCATTTTCGCACATCAACCATCGATAGTCGCTACCACATAGCAGCAGTAAATCTCTGATCAAGAACTGTTAATTACTTGCGAACACCTGGGAATGAGCAACGAAGCGTTCTGCAGACAGAGAATATAAACAGTTGCTTTTTTGCATGCGACTTATGCTGGATTAGAGAGAGAGAGGCATCTCGTAAAGAACAGCATCAGGGTAGAGTGAAGGTGAGCTATACACAAATCTTGAGAAGGGGGAATGCCCTACATCACCCCACCGAGAAGGGGGGGGAAGAACCCAAGTTTTAACTAAACCCCAAGGAAGCAACAGCAAAAAGAAAAATAATAAGGCAAAGAAAGAAGAGAGAGAAAGATCAAGAAAACAAGAAGATGAGATTGTACATATCCACTGATCGACTCAACTCTGCTAGGTTGCTAGCATTGGTACAGAGAGAAGCTTCTGTTCTTCCACAATGAGCTGAGTGTCCTTCCCAGCTTCCTGGATTTGGACTTGCACAGCGACTTCGACTCCCGGTGGCACACCATGACACCGTTCCCGGTCTCCGCCAGCAGCTGTTGCTGCTGCTGCTGTGGTTGCTGCAACACATGCTGCCCCCCGTCTCGCTGCCTTTGTTCCCGAAACAGCTTGAGCAGTTTCTGGGCCTTCTCTTTTCCCCTCCCTGCGCCGCTTGCGGAGATGGAAACCAGGGAAGGCACCACTCCCTCCTGCAGCACCGGTGCGATGCACTTATCATCAGCCGTGCACATCACAAGGAGGCAGGACACCGCCTGCTCCTGCTCCGTTGGCTCACCGGTGTCCAGCAGCATTGCCAAAGTGCTGATCAACCCTTCGCTAGATAGGATCTCTTTCCTGCCAGCCTGGGCCGCTGCGAGGCTGATGAGCACCGCAAGAGCCTTCTCTGTCCAACCAAGGCCCTCAGAGCACGAAGACTCTCTGAGGAGTGAGTGGAGCGCGTCCACAATGCCTGCTGACAGAAGCGACGGGACGCTGGCCTGGTGGTTCGAGAGATTGTACAGTGTGTAGAGGGCATCATGCTTGCAAGAGCTGCCCTTCGTGTCGCAGGCCTCATGACTGCACAGACGATCTACTAGGAATGACACAGCTTGGCTTGAACCAATGATGTTCTTTGCATCAGGGAGGCAGGAAAGATTAAGGTAGAGTGCCGTGGCTGGAGCTGATAGGCGTGGATTTGATATCATCTGCTCAAGTAGATTTAGTACTCCAGCAGACAATAGAACCCCCTTGTTTCTGAATAAACAAGCAATGTTTGATAAGCAAGACTACTGGAAAGAAAGAAAAAACTACTAGTCTAAGCTCAGAATGATGTAGATGAAGTACTCAAGTACACATGTAGTTGTAACCTGTAAATAGCAAGCACCAAGATAGCTGAAAAATAAATTTCATACCTGTTATTATTCACTGCAAGGTTGAAAAGAGCCATGGCACCAATTTCCTGTGCCTTCTCATTTCCATCACGCATGGCATTGCTCATGAACTGAACCAGCGCCTCAGCAAATCCATTTGAGCCCATTTGGATCCTTGCTTCCTCGTCATCTTTCAGAAGATACCTTATCTGCTCCACTAACCTGCACTGGTTGTGTATGTTATTCCTTTCATGCAGCATTAGCAGTAAGTTCCGATACCCCTCATTCATATCGAGATCATAACACGAGTTGTCATCTAGCACTCCTGATTCGCTGTTTGCTGGCTCTTCTTTTCGCCCATTCTCCAAGGGAACCACCTTGACACCCTTCATGTTGCTAGTGTCAAAACTTTCGACAGACACACAACCTGTTGCCTCAGAATCAGAGAAAGCAAGCCTCCAGTTTACATCGAAGGATCCAGGTGGAGCATCCGGAACTGGAAAATCATTCTGTTCGCACCAACTGGCAATCAAGCCCTTAACATTATAGTTTGGAGTCAAAGACAGGTGAGCCAATTGCTGCTGAGTTTTGGGGCATGTGCTGTGGCCATCATTAAACCATTTTTCAATGCAAACACGCTCATATGTTTGCCCAGATGAAATTATAACTGGGTCATACATCAGTTGCAAGGAAATGGGACACCTGAGTTCCTCAGGAGGGATTGACATGTTTTCGGACCTTGGACCACTGCGTCTACAATTGAATGATCCAAGCCTAGAATTGAAAGATCCAAACCTTGAATTGAATGATTGATTGCTTGAAAGCTGTCTACTGAACGCTCGACCATTTCCACAGGGCCCATACATATCATCCATGCCTAATACTGTAGGTGAACATGGAGATGATCCTTGAGAGTCGGTGTCATCACCAGTCTCACTTCTGAAAAATTTAGAGTATTTCCACATGAGATTGTGCAAGTACGACACCACAAACTCCTTCCTCTTATCCTCATCAGAACGAGCCTTCTTAGTTAGCTTCTTGAGGGCTCTTCTCTCAGTGAGTGCTGCTCTAGAAGATGTAATGCCAAGCTTCAGTGCAGCCATGTGAAAGACCTCAAGCTCCCCACTATCACTGGAACTATTTGTTTTCATATTTCTCTGGAGCAAATTAATCACCTCATCACCAGCTTCCTTCTCTGATTGATCCAGTGCAAATACAACTTCCTCCAACTCGCTAACAATCTCCACGATCTGTTGCATCAATAGGATTAAGATGTCAGAACATAGTTCAAATTATCCTAATTGTAAAAACATAACTAATCTAACTAAGGCAAAATGACGTGTGGTCCAAAGAAATTGACTAGAAGCAAGCATCAACCTTACAACCAATATCTTCTGTCACTATGCTTTCAACACGCCTAAGACTTTCCTGAAGTTGGCTTCTTGATTTCTCAAACTTCAAAAGCATAGTTTCTGCCGTGATGGCCTGGAAGCAAACAATATCACTGTAAGAGTTTAACATTTTAATCATTCCAATGCCAGGAATCTTCTACATAACTCCTTTTTTTAATTATATGCCCCTCATGGTAATTTTGCAACCTAATACGATCCAGAATGATGTAGGAATAGGGCACAATAACTTACCAAGTATAGCCTGCTGCAATCTGCGCAATGCTGAAGAAGGCCTTTCGCTTTATCTAGAGCTACATGCAGTGAACACAATGCCTGTATGCCGGACTTGCTTCTAGGTCTTGATGCTTCGATGAAAGGGAAAATCGCTAGAAGTTTAGAAACCGCAGGATGAAATGCTCTACACATTCCAGCGTGTAACTGCATTAACCACAAGTTTTCAATTCTTCAGATCATGTACAAATGAAAAATCCCAAAATGAGAAGACAGCAGGCTGAGGTAATTTCATAAATTATTTGCTCTATGAATTACAAAATAGACCTGTGAAATAATATCTTTTAAAAAAACATCCTAGAAATCTGACAGCCTTATGATTGCACCATTGAAACCATTAATAATATGAGAATTTACTTACAAAACAACAACTGTTTTGAAGGGTAGTAACCTTTTGAAATTTATTTGCAAAAAGAAAGACTAATAACAGGAACAGTATATATTCTGGCTGCCCTCAAGACAAAGCCCTGTTAAGATGATACCTTGGCATCATTAGCCAGGAAAGGACCCTCATCGGCCTCCATTCCATCCATAGTTGTCTACCAAATCCACCTGAGCTCCAACACCTGATCGCAAGATTCAGAAGATAAAAAAAAAAAAAGTTTCAGATCAGCAGATCACTCTCAACATTACTGTCATTTTCAGAAAATTAGATACATTTTCCCTGAGTAATGAAAGGAACAGGAATGGACTTGGAGAATGGGACAAATCAACTTTCTAGGAGCATCTCCAATGGTATAACTAATCAATAGCTATAAGAAGTGTACATATCATCTATAGCTAGCATATAGACAATCTCTCCAATGGACTAGATATAACATTGTCTACAAGATTAAATATGGTCCCATATGTAATAGATGGTAAATGCCTTAGAATCAGCTATAGCCTGGCTGTAAGATAGTAGCTAGCACACTCTTCTTCTCTCCTCCACATAGGCAAAAAACTGAGCCGTAAGTTTTATAACTAGCCGACATGGCACCTTTGGAGATGCTCTTAGTATGAAAGGACGAGATAAGAATGGAAAAAATCTACCGGCTGGGAGACTGCAACACAGTGTTCTGCAAGAAGCACCTTTCAGAGGGGAAAGGAGAACTACTAACCGAACAGGAACTTTTTTATACCAAATTTTAGATTTCGAGTTAATGGAGCCCATGATTTTGACCAAGTTCATCTTTTTTTTCTCTCTCTTTTACCAAATCCAAGGTACTCAAATATGCCGATAATTGTGCACTTGACACGCCCTATGCCTAAAAAAAATTAAGCAGAGGTCGGCAGCTTGTTTAAGTCTCCCAAAACTAGTACAATTAACAATTTAAAGCAGTTTCCTCTCAAGTGGGAAGGGGACAAGATAAGGAGTGCTAGGGAACGTCATTTTCACCATTCCAAATCTCCCGTTTGAAATTATTTTTGGAATGGCATGCCAAAAACCCAACAAAAAGGAAACTCCTTTGGCATAAACTTACAGAGCACTCAAACTGCAAGAACGCAACCAGGCTTCCGCAGATCCCAAATGCAAGAACTCGTCCAGCAAAAAGGAGCAGAGAAGCACACAAAAACGAAGCAGCCCCGGTTCAGGACACCCCCAGGTCCCATGAGACCAAGCCGACCTTCAAATCCTAATCTTTTCAACGGGACAGCGCCGGAAAGGAAAGAAAGGAACGATCCATGGCGGCCACAAGAGACGCCAAAAAAACGCACCATTTCGAGCGAGGGAAGGGAGGCGAAATGCCTCAGGGAGCGCGCGCCGGTGGGAAGATCTCGCCGGCGCGGTGTCCACGTGGCTCCGGCTCTTTGCCGGCGGCGCAGGCGGCGGCGGCGGCAGGGAGGAGCTGGGGCGGCGAGGCGAGGGCGGGGAGGAGAGGAATAATGAGAGTGTGGGGGGCGTTGGAGTGGTGGATTTTATTCAGACTTCAGGAGCAGAGGGCCCTGCAGTGGAAAACGAAATGCCATTTTTTTTTCCCGTGGGCCTTTCTATAAATTAATTTCCTATTTTTAAGTTTGGTGTGCTATTTGCAAGGGGGAAAAAATATGGTTGAAGCTTTTTTTATTGTTTTATTTTTTCCCTCACGCTCTTGGTGGAGTTTGGATAAGTTTCTCATTTAGTGGAAATAATTTGTTAGTCGTTGGAAACTTGGAATGTGGGACGTGGACGTACAGTGGTTGGTTAATTAGTGTGTACATGTGTGTGTGTGTTTTTAAGTGATGTTGCAATTTATAAATTTTTCACACCGAATTCATGGAAGGTTGGGCACTTGTTCTGGTGTTTGTGTTCTTTATTTGAATTGTGGCTTTCTTTGTCTGGAGGTTAATGATCATGACAAGCAACTAGATGTTGTAGTTATTAGTTATTCAGTACCGAAATAAATATTACGAAATTAATATCATGTAGATGTACAAGTATAGCTAACCTCCGCAGCCATTTATTGTCGAAAAACTTCATATCGGTAATCATTCTAGTACAGTTAAGATAAAAGAATTTGCTAGTCATTTTCGAATTTCATCATATTGTAGTCATTCATAACTACTAAATAAAAAAATAAACTTTTTCGGTAGGATACTTGCCTTTGTTTTCACTAAAGGTAGGAGAAAGGTCATGATTCAAATGGAGCGTTTTGTCACATTTGAGTTTCTTCTCAAACTAACTGTTACATCTAAAGAGCTGTCAAAGTAGGAGTGAATCTCGATCAACGCCAGATGATTTAGATGGCATGCCCTGATGTTTTATTTTTTCTCCCTCCCACTTGACATGATACTGATGTTTAAACAAACTACTTGGTCAAAACCGTTGTGATGTTTTTGTCTGCCTTTTACCTTGACGTAGACCTACTATAGTCATCTTGCCTGCGATTTCGTACTAATAGAAATCTACGTATATGCTTTGATCATCCGTATACATATGAAAGAGAAGTTATTTTAACACAGAGAGACAGAGAGAGTGAAGGTGGTGTCCATAAAATTTTATTTGGTTCTTAAGTGATCGTTCTAGTTCAAGCTAGTTTCATGCACCCAATGTGATATTCTCATGCCTCACCGCAATTTGGACAACCAACACATGTTTCTGTCACCCCCAAAAAATAAAACCCAACTTGCTTGTGCCCAAACATCGCCACTTCCATGCACTTTTTAGAGAGAATCCACTCTTAGCAAATGGCTAATCTGATCCAAAATTTAACAACTCAAAGCAAGATCAACACAGAGATCTAGCTAGTGCTTGCACAGTGATCTCCCCCAAGTTGATTTTTTTAATGTTCGAGTTTTTTTTTTTTTGCTCAAAAAAATAATGATCGAGTTTTGCTGGGGATCTCTGATTCCATCAGATGAATCAGATGCCAAAACCAAACACAGCCCTGAGACAGGAAGAATAAAAAACCAAATCTTGACATGCCAATCAATTTCTTATGTACTAACCAACCAATTAATCTAATGAAACTGTTGTTTGTGAAAGGCGCCTCCACTGGTCGATGATTCCATGCACTTCCCTTTAGAATTTAAAATTTGTCAGGGTTAGATCAAGCTTTGCTTTCTAGTGGATCCTCACACAAATAAAATCATCAACCAGGTTCTATTTTATTTCTCAGGAAAAAGGGAGCATTTATTATCTCGAAATATAGGTTTCTTGGGAGATGCCACGAGGCTTTAAGCGACAAGCACTTGGTTTTGGTGGTCAGATGATGGTAGGCTTTGTACGTGTCAAGGAATTATTAGCATCTTTACTAGCAGAGAATAAGGGAAAGATCTTATTGTTTCAGTGGATGTGTTCGGTTGATCCGTGGATTAATTGATAGGAAGAGAGTTAACCACTAGTTTGCATGATGTTATCTCCCACCCAGTTCTCTTTTTTTAAGAGAAAACCACCAAATTTTAATAAAACTGCTTGGGTTGCTAATGTACTAGTCTTAACCCTCCTTTAATCTCTCTCTTTTGTCTCTCTTTTTGCTGGATGTCTCAGGGCCAACAATCTCGTGGACATCAGGACGTGGACAACTGGTTGTTGGACCTATGGAGAAATTTTGCCCTCAACCTCGTTGTGGAGCTGGTTTCACTCTGTCAAAAGATCAGTCATGCTGCACTCCGTCCGAACCTCCAGGACCGGGCCATCTGGCGTTTCTCCGCAGACGGGAACTTCTCTGTTCGCTCAGCGTACCGCATGCAATTTACTGGAAGGGCATCTCCGACAGCGCTATCGCTAATATGGAAGCAGTGGGCGCCATCCAAGTGCAAGTTCTTTGCTTGGACGTTGCTCCTAAGGAGAGTTTTGACTGCTGACGCCCTCCTGCGAAGGGGTCTGCCGAATAACTACTTTTGAGTCCTCTGCCTCAGATGCCTGGAGACCCCAGAACACCTCTTCCTCGAGTGTCCCTTCTCCTCCCACATTTGGGACCTCTGTTGCCAAAGCAGCGCCCATGCCTACTAAGGTCTCGTGGACCCACATCGATGATCTCAACGCTGGTGGACCGAGGACATCCCGCAATCCAACCTTACTCGGGTCTAGGATCGGTCGTGCTAGCAACTTTATGGTATCTCGGCTCGAAAGGAACAATCGCATTTTTAACTCAAGAGAGCTACGCCGATGACCTTTTTCGATTTATACGGAGGTCCTGCGCTTTGGGTGGTGGCGGCGCCGATTTTGTAATAAGTTAACTCAATTATAACGCGCGTCCGGGGGGAATGCGCCTAAACCTCCCCCTATATTTTGACCGTGTAACCTTCCTTTTGAATTAATTCAAGGCAGTTCTCCTGCCTTTTCCTAAAAAAAAAAAAGAAGTAATAGAGGAGCTGATTAATCAATACACTATACTACGAGAGTACAGAACAAAAATTGCAGAGATAAGGCGTCCCAGATTCCATTCGTTTGTGGAAAGGAGGCCATGGTGATGGCTTCAGAACTCCCTAGGGCTAACTTTGTAAAACAAACAAATTAATATCCCTGACCTTCAAAAACAAATTAATATCCCTAATCGTGCATTTAGTGGCCATCACTGCCCACCATAAAAGAAAGAAGGAAGTACTACTGCTCTGACTAGTAAAAACTCAACAAGAACTGACTTCCCTCCACATCTGAAAAAAATTTACTAGCCGCGGTACTGTAAGAAATAAAGAATGATTTTGTCCATCGCCTCTTGGCCACCCAAATGTCAAGAGGGAACTGGATCATGTACATTGTAAGGAAAAGAAGGGGCAATCGATCAGTCCAATATCGCCATCATCAGCAACAAGCTGCATGAACACTGCACAGTCCTCCTCTGTCTGATCAGTCACGTTAAATGTCTTGAGGTTGCATAAGACAGGTTAGATTCGTCAGACTATTACGTAATGTCCTCACCTGTTCGCTGCATGGGTTGCAGTGATCACACAAACAACGGCAAATATAAAAAAAAAGGTCGATACCTTGAAGCAGTTTTATTTAGTCCCACTGTTAAGCCACCGTGTCCCCCTGATTAGCCTGGGATTCAAGCCTCGCGCCAGCTAGCTGGATGCGGATCAACGCCGTTCAGCTCTGTGGCCGGCTGCTTAATTATGCTCTCCAAGGAGGAGCGCACACATGGCATGATGTACGGGCGGCAGCTGATGATCAGTGGCTGTCTACAGCTGGGGAGAGAGAGGCGAGAGAGAAAAATATCTTGCAGCGAATGAGTGAGTCCTCTTTTTGATTCACGGTTTAGTTTGGTTTAATTTTGCTTCGTTTGAACCAAAAAGTTGCTATTTTTACGGATCTTCGATGCAATATTTTGTAATAATTTTTTAAAGCTTTGTAAAGTTTTTTCAAAAGATCCTAGAAGTATCATTCTACTATTTTTTATTTTTCAAGTATTTTTTAAACATTTTTAACTTTTGATTTGACCGAACCGAACCAAACTGAAAAATCAAAAGAGGAAAAGCAGCATCGAGAGAAGGGTGGAGGCGGGGAGAGGAGTGAAGAGAGGCAGCGAGTTTAATTGGGCGGCGCTGTGGGTCGGCCCGGCCGCCGCCGCCCCCGCCGCTGTCGGTCGCTCACCACGCCGCCACGGCTGCCGGCTCACTGGCCGCCGCCGCCGCCGCCGCCGCACCGCCACGCCCTCGGCTCCTCCTCCGATCCCCTTCCCAAGCTGTCCCCCTGTACCCTGCTCTGTCTTCATCAACCATCAGGCGATCAGCAGCTCAATCATGCATGGATTGTGCGTCAAATCGACGGGGCCGGTTAGGTAACGAAGAATTAATGGGAACGCCGACCTGGGCGAAGCTCGCTGCTAGATGACGCTTCGGAGTACGACGAGCGAGGCCGGTTTTTGCAAGTATAGGAATTCTAACTGATATTGATCTTGATAAGCTCTGATAAGCTTTGTGGCCGTGACCGGGTCTAACCATAAACCGTGTTATGTGGGTCATGGTAAAAATCGACGAATAAGGTGTCAGTAATATTAGACACGGTAAAAAAAAGCATACATAATTGTATCGCATTGGACGTGATAAGGTCTAATGCACAGTTCATCTGCAATTTTTGTTAGATCACGGTATGTTGTTTATGATAGGACATGTTTCTTTCAGCGCTCAGGCTTAAAGTTTGAGCTTCACTGAATTGTAGAATCAAACAATTTGGGTTTTTTAGATTTTTTTTAATCATAATACCACCTCTAAAATGACTTAAAAATAACATAAATAATACGAATCAACTCCAAGAAGTAAACCTCTTGAACTCTACCTTAGGTTAAAATCATGTACTTCGAACATAAGACTAATATAATCTGTCTACAATTTTGTCTTGCACCTCATAGTTCATCATGGCCGCGTTGGAGTCTGGATGCCCATAGAACGAGGTTCTCTTGGTCTCGCAAACACGAGAATCTTATTGCGTGTGGTAAGATAAATTCCAACACGTTGAAATATAGATATGAGTAATTGGTTCAGTTGTCTGGTTTTGTTCTATAGAGCTCATGTATGGTTTATTGTCATTTTCAAAGCTCAAAACAATTTAATTTATCAAATGACCCTCGAAGCCACCTCTTAAAACTTCTCAAAAACAAATCGATAAAATAGATCAACTTCTTTAATCCTCCTAGATAAATTTAAAAATTAGTGTTTTAGCGATTAATCTTTCGGATGAGAAAATGCAAACGAAAATTCAAATTCAAATTTACACAGTCTTGTGCCTTCAATTTACACATCAAGGGTATGCTAAAAAAAAATCACACATCAAGGTAATTACGGTGACGGGAACAACATGCACGCTCGCATGGCACAGGCAGCGGAGGACGGGGCGAGGGAAGCGGCGGTGGACATGCTCGCTGCCACTGGGCCCCCCAATAATTTGGGATTCTCGGATCGGACGGTATACGGATTCTTGGATCGGGCGGCGTACACGTGGACGGACAGCGTCGACCCGCGCACGCGATCGTACGAGCAATGATGGCGGCCGCTGACTGCGGGCCCTACCTCCTCCTGAGCCACGCTGGCACTGCCCCCCGCTGCCTGTGGCCATCAATGCGACAAGTCACCCAGGTTGTACACGCGGCGGGATCCTAGTGCCCCCCTGCTTTGCGGGTCGCAGCGTACGTGTAGTACAGTGGTAGGTTTGATTTTTTTTTTCTTCATGTGTTTAGCTTCTAATCCAATGTTAGTGACCTTATGGTAATTTTTACTGACATTCTGCCAAAGAGAATTCATCTTTGAGAGAGAGAGAGGTTTTTGAGTTTTATTAAATTTCATTGCAAGTTGTAGTGTTGTTTTTTTTAAAAAAAGAAAACTATTCAGAAAGAGCATCGGCAATGTTGATAAAATGATGAATTGGGGGACACAGGAATAGAGACATGGATGTCATTGTCATTCATGGCGCCCACATGGTTGTGCAGGTCAATGTGTGATAGCATTTGGATATTTTGACGATAGATCTTATCTCATCAAATATAATAGGAGTTCTATCAATTCATTTAAATAAGAGAAAATACAGAAAAAGAATAGGTCAAAGTGTGATAGCATGGTTGTTCAGGCCGTTATCTAGCCGTGAGGGAGTGGTGTTATGTCGTTAGCCTTCGTTAGGCCGCCAACACAAAGCATTTTAGCGTGCTCTGAAATTCGAATTTTTAGACACACCGCGCACTCAAATTGCTCGGGAGATCTGGTGAAATTTTGATCGTCAGCTTGATTGCCGACGGACACAAATATTCGAGCCAACAAGGATAACCTTGTTTTCTATAGTGTTTATCATTCTCTCTATTTTTTTTTTCATATTTTATACTAGACTCTAAAAGTTTTTTTCTTCGTCAACTAACTCTGCAGAGCTAGATTGTTTCGTAGGATGCCCTTGTTACGGGATTTGCCATGTGAAAACGAGTGGAGCTACTAGCTAGCAGAGCATGTACACGGGCACGTTATGGCACATGCATGCATGCAGAGTGAGTAGCTAGCGATGGTTTGTTTCGTCGCCTTTACTCAAAATACAGACTACATAGCACCATTCCGTTTCCGTGGGTGATCGATGAGCCCCGAGAGGCCAAGATATACTCATATAGACATTGTACATTTCAGTTTAATGTAGCGTATCGTAGCGCGTTTAAGCAAAATTTATCTTTTTATATAGTCTATTTGGTGTAATAATTTGTAGTGAATTTTCTCAGTTTTTTAGTAGTTCTCAACTATTTTTTAATTATTATTTTATTATATTTAAACCTCTTTTTAAATACTCTCAAATTTCGTTGAAACGCTACGCTACGTTAAACTGAAATACACAAGGCAATATATAGCATGCATGATGCATCCAACCAAGAACGACCAAACCACCAATCCACCAAGATAGCATGCATCGATCCGTGCAAGGTGCAACGGCAACGTGCACGTGCAGCGAGCGAGCACAGCACGACAGCATCATTCGTCTCGTCCATCCTTCCCATGCACTCCTGCATTGTTCTTCCGTCATGTTCACTTCAGGCCTTCAGGGGGAGCTGAGCTCCCTGCGTGTGTACGCCACTGCGTGTGGTTACTGACTTGCTGGTTAATTAGGTTATACTATAATATTCTCTGATTTCTTTCTGCCAGGTTTGTTGAGACAGCTTCTCGCAAATTTAAACATTGGGACCGACCACAGTGCAGCTACCTGTGTTTTGCGTTTCTTGCAGGCGCTTCTTTTTCAGTACGATTATCCAAAAATTTCACCGTACAGAAGTACTGAAAAAACAGTATTAAAAAGTGAAAAAAAACTCTGCACGCTACAAATCGAGCAAATTAGAGAGGTAGAGAAGAGTAGATCGACAATTTGTCGGTGGCGGTGATGAAACAACGTCGGCCGGCGGCGGACCACATCGGTGGCAAGAAGATGGCGTCGGCGACAAGCGGCGGCGGCGTCGATCTGACGTCGACGGCGCTGCGCACGCGCATCGTCGGCAATGGCAGCAATGAGCGCAATAGCGGCGAACGACGCGCGCTGCATGAACCCGTGAGCACAGGCGCCCACGGGGAAGCAACAACGTTAAACAATTGAAAGCTTCTTCTCAGAACTCCTCAGGATTGAACCGAATGTATCGGCTTCTCTGATTAAGGTCATGTTCATTTCAACTTAACAACTTAACGGCTTACTGTTTAACGATTTATCTATGTTTTTTAAAAGACATTTGCTTTGGGTCTTTTGAGTTTGTTTTTCGTTGTCTCGAAGACATGTTCTAACTTTTTTAAAAACAAATCAAACAAAGTGGATCCAAATACCGAGACTATGTTAAACAAACTCTTAAAATTCAGCCTAAAATAACAAGACCTAAATTAAGTCCAAGCTAAGTTGGACGAGGACACCAACAATCTCTGATCTTCTTGAGTTGGTAGACTTGTTTATTTACACAGGAAACATGGCAATAACTAATGAGTTCAATCAAGGCTAGCTGCTAGATCTCGTGCGAAAGAGGACCACATGTTGACTTAGTGTATGGTACGTGTGCCAGCTTGGGGGGACGAGGCCAGATGCAAGGTCGGCATGCCACACTCTCTCTCCCCTTGCACATTCTGAGGTTTCTATTTGGTCAACATGTGCAGTGGCCGGTGCTGGATCGCAAGCAGAGCAGGTCATGCCACTGGAAGCTCCATTATTTGCTCCCTCCCCCTCCCCTCCCGGGCCGGCCGGCTTCAAGTGAAGGAATATCGTAGCTCCCCACTTGTATGTATACTAGCCGCGACAGCACGCTCCCGGCCCACCCGAAACGTCGCGACGCGCGCGGGAGGCATGAGCCCGTGGCGCGCGCACTCGCGCAAAAAATAGCATGAAAACGAAGCGGAGCCAGGAATCAAACTGCATGGTAATTTGGTGAGTGGCTCGGCTTAGCCATGACCAATAAGCCGCCATATTGCCGAGAGAAGGATGAAAAAATTGTTTTATAGATAAGCGAGCGAGCGAAGCAGGCAGCACGAGCGAGCAGGCAATTTGGATCTCTGGCGCCGCGATCGGACGGCTGCGGTGACGGGGCGACATGGGCTTCGCGAGGCAGGGAGGCGCCACGTGGCGGGGTGGACGGGGGAACTCAGGTTTGTATCTATTATTGATTAGTATATAGGTATATTTTTTGTTCCTAATCCTACGCTAGACTCCACATACGGTCGCTGTTTCTAGGGCTTATTTGCTTGCCTGTGTTTCAAAAATTCATAGTTTTGGTACCTTATGTTAGTTCTTAAAACGTAATGCGGAAGACTGATACAAGATCTTAGCCCAAAGATTAAACACCAAAAGTAAACCGGTTAGGGTTCCTCTTCTTGTTGCTTGAGTTCGCCATCGGGATAGACGAGTTTCTTGCTAATGAGTTGGGTCGACGGAGAGGGCTCGGTGCGAGAGGCCGTAGAGGTCGCAGGAGATGGAGGCGTGGAGACCTCGCCGGTGGCGGCCTTCCAGTCTTGGCGCCTCCCAGATCGGATAGGGATTAGGGGTTGTTAGGGGTTGAGCTAATCACGATTAACCGCTAATCCGTGACTAACAACCTACTTATATGGTATTTGCAGCAGGGGCCGCACCAAAGGTTGGTTAGAGCGCCCCCGATCAAGGCGCTAGTGGGCGGTTAGCCCCTTAGGACTCGGTTTTGGTGGTTAGCCACCGAGATCATATCCAACACCTTAAGCTCCTTTTTTTTAAAAAAAAAAAGTTCTCAAGCTCTCGAAAACAAGTTCTTATCAGAGTTGGTGGAGTTTGAACCGGGCCGTCCGAGTTGGCCTGAGAGGATGATCCAAAAAAGACAGCTCAAAGCACAAACCAGCATGCGAGGACCGTGCCGAAGCCAGGCCGAGCGATGGGCGGCTGGCAAGGTAGCTCCTCTGGGCACCGGTGTGGTTGCTTGCACAGGCCGCAGTGGGCGCCGGTGACCGCCCCACTGGAGAGGAGCTGACTCGGCTAGGTGAGGAGAGGAGAGGAGAAAGAAGAAGAGGAACCTGACTCGACTAGCACATGTCAGGTGGCTGTACATGCTGACAGCTGACTGCACACGCACACATGACACATGATATATTACTAGCAACCAGCAAGACGGCTCAAGGAAGGATGAAAATATGGGCATTATACCAATTCCGAAATTAATTATACAACATACCAGAAGTAAAACCAGGCAAGCATACAACAGGCAATTCATACTGGCAATACTCGCGGCTACCGGAGACAGAAGAGGAAACTTACATAGGAATCGGCGAAAAGGAGAACGCGAAGAGGAAACGTCCGGCCGTAGAGGAAGTAGTCGACATCGAGGTTCGTCGGCGTGAGCGGTCGTGCGGATGCGCTGCCCAGAAACCTAATTGCCACCCTCCCGTGCAGGTCTCACGGTAGCAACCGGATCGGAGATCCCGCTCTCCCTCCTCCAAGTGCACGCGGAGAGGAAGGTTGACGAGAAACAAGGTCGCGCGAGGACTCAACACAGTAGATGGAAACGCGAGAGAAAAACTAGTGAAGTCTCCTGAACGTCTCCTGGAGATTTATCATCGAAATCGTAACCGCCTCGATCCCACGCAGAACGGACGCACGTTGCACGCCGCGCGCACACATTGCGAACCGTTTGTTCGATCCACAAAAATAGGGCACGGGGAGTTACCTTGCAGCGTATAAACATAAAATAAAAAAGGAGATTAGTGCGCCATAATTTAAGTCACAAGTCTTGCGATAAATCGTATAATCACGCGCACGTGTGACTCTAACAAATAGACTTCCACTCCCCATGTGTCTCATGACAAGGGGAGTTGGAAGCTCTCCCTTATAAGTTGGTATATTTACCTATCAACTAGTAAGGTGGTACTAAAGTTTTATATGCTTTGGTATTTTTTATGAATAGACCTACTGGCTATGAGCCAAATTCCAACAAGGAACGGTACTGGTCGAGAGGATTAGCTGGAGCTAGCACTGTTGGTCATAAAACCCTAAAAGGCGCCTTAATTGATGAAAAGGAGCTGTAGCTTGAAATTAAGTTAGCATTAGATGTTGCTAGCATATATGCATGGACCCTAAAAAGTCCATACGTACGTGCACGCATGCATGGATCGACCAAACAGATGATCCTCCCGCCATCCCATCATCCCATGCATGCATGCATCTCTCGCCATCGTCTCTGCAGTGCGCACAGCTCATCACACGTACGTCTACGTACGCAGAAGCGCACACGAATTAAGCCGATCACCTGTAGCTTTTCGATCGATCATGCACCAGCTCGACATAGAGATTAGACCTAACTGCCTTTTCTGTCGTCATTAACCCAATACAAACCTAGCCATGCACCATCGAGCATGCATGCATGAAGTATACGTTCGTATCAAATTTAGTTATCAATACATCCTTAAACTATTTAGATTAACCAGCTAGCATGAGTGTCCATGTTTCTTCAAAAAAAAAAAAAATGAAACCACAAAACTCGAGAAAACAAAATGCTAAAACCGATGACTTAGAGCATCCACTGCAATGTCCGTATCAATGGCCTGCAATATCAGACTCCTCTAGGTGGGAAATTCAAATTTGACTGCATCAGACTGTGCACAATGCAGCTAGCGGGGCATGCAGCACCTGCACCTGTAAATTACCGTAGCAACAGTAATTTGCAGATACTGCTGAGGATGCTCTTAAGGGAAAAAACATAAACCATAATTAAGTGATAAAACGCTAAAAATAGCTAGCTAGGTACCTCAAAGGAACCCGGAAACTCATATGGACTATACGTTTAAAAACGGGGGCTGCATTTAAAACGAGAAAATCCGAGGGAGTAAAACACGAAATGAAAGGGAAGTTCATCACTCAGCGCCCATCGTAAGAGGCATTTTTCATCATTAGTCATTTGCCTATGCTTTGCTACGAGAAAATATGCATGAAATTCCACGTCAAGGCTATGAGCAAGTGGGTCGTCATAGCTTTCACGGACGATTGGTGCTAAGCATTTGGTTTTGCCACGGGCAATTGGTGCCACGCGCAACGTGTGTGGCATACCACATTATGAACAACTGCTTGGATCGATGATATCAGAGATCGACATAGGCTTTGGTTTGTGATAATTTTGAAGTGTTAAATCAGATAAAATGAGTTTGTTACGACGATAGATGCCATTGTAGGTAATTTTGGTGCAATGGATAGATTTGCTAATTAAAGTGGATGGCATTGGCGTGTAATTTTATTGAAGTGTGGCTACACCATTAGTTCTTAGTCACTCACCGCAAGAGACCTCATTCAGTTCTCAAAAAACATGACGTTTTAGACATGTTTGAAGTCAAAGTTTTAAATGTTTATCTATGAAAATCTTTTGTACTATTTGGATTGATCACATGAAAATCGATCTTCTAAAAAACACTCCCATAATATCACAATTCGATCAAATTTTGTAAATAAATTACAATGTTAATTAGTTGTCAAAGTTACATTTTGAAGACCGTGTCAAGGCCGGTACAAAATGTCAAGTTTTTAAGAATAGAGGAGGTAGTAGAGATAGAGACAGAGATTAGATGAAAGCCATACTATGAGTACATTCATCTTGAGTAGTACTTTTAAAATATAATAATTTTATACAGGGAGTTTAGTAGATTAATCATGATAGCAACCGGCGGTTAAATTTTTAATTTTGAAGTATGCCAATGTCCCAAATAATACTCTACGTACTTACTTGAGACCGGTGAAGTATATGAGTATTAGCTTAAGCGGTCACCATGCCTAATTAATGTCCAGCCGGGCTAATTAACTTCTCTGCCTACCCTCTCTCAGCTGTGCCTGGTACGTTGACTGATTGGCGCGCGGAAAATGACTAGTCATAAATGCCCACACCGTGCACGGCCATGCAATATGTGACGTCTCGACGACGACGTGGCTGGCTAGAACGCCGTTTTGATCGATCGAGATCAGCATTTATTTATGAGTTGATGTCAAACTCTAGTATCGAATTGATATAAGATTATGGCTGTGTTTCTTTGGACGGTTAGATTATAATCTGAAAAGGTTGTAGTGTTTTTATAGGAGATTTAAAGAGCCAAAAAATTATGAAAAGTATTTTTGAGATCTTTGAGATAAATTGTGCAAAGTTTCTAAAAAATAACTATAAAATATTTCAAAATATAACCGGTACAAAAATGATAAATTTTAAGCTGCAGCTTATAATCTGATTATAAGCTGAAAGAAACAGAGCCATATATTTGCTAAAATCGTATCGTACAAATACAGCGTGACTGAGAGATACTTACTGGGTCAATAGCATTAATTAGAGGATCTGCCATGCTTAAATTATCCCTAAGCTAGGACCCATGGCTGGTCGCAATTTTAAGATCTAGAATAACTCACAATGTTCAATTAGAGGTTGCTATGGTCTCTAAGATGTAGTCCATATTAATTGTGATAAAAAAGATTAAATATACTATTAGCATATATTTAAATATTACATATAGGAGCATTCCACATATAGGGCCACTTATTTATGTTTGGGTTCCAGGGGTTTCCTGCAGGCTTTCGAACTAGCTAGGTTGCCTGCTCTAAGCTTGTTTATTACGCCCTCTGTTTTTTTGTTTGACATCTTTGATTTTTAAACACATATTTGACCATTTGTCTTATTAAAAAATTTAGGGTAAAGATAAAAAATTAGTCATGTTTAAAGCACCTTTATTGTAAAACAAATCATAACAAAATAAATTATATTTACAAAAAAAATTTGAGTAAGACGAATGGTCAAAGGCGTATCCAAAAGTTAAAGGCGTTAAATAAAAAAGAACGGAGGGAGTACTAGATAGAGTGCTCCACTGCTCCTTAGAGGATATTGTGGATGATTTTAGCATTTTTGCAACAATTTTTTCCATGAAAATTAAACGCTGATTTTCACCACTTTCCAACTAAATACTGATTTATTTAAATATGTTTTCTCTTAGCTGGCCTCCTGGATATACATTTTGGGACCAGCTATTTGTAATTTGATTGAAAAAATAAGTGCCAGTCGATTTTTTTTTTTTGAGAAAGAAACCACCATTTCATTCCTGAAGCTTCGAACAACAGACAGACAAGCCCTTGTAAAAATAGAAAATTACAAGTACGTCCTTGGGGGGCTTCAGCACTAAGCATCTGTAGAAGCTTGATCTTCTCACCACGCCGGCGCTGGAGAAGACAACGCGTAGATCTCGGCGGTGGGGAGGCCAGTGGTAGTAGTAGGACTGCTTTTGGGGATTTGTTCAGAGGTATGTATTGTACTAGCTTTTGGTTTGCTAATAAGCAGTTTTGGGTAGTGGGGAGTTCGTGGTGGAGGGGGAGCCCATCTCCGGCGAGTTCTCGTCGGAAGTGGCTGTGCCGTCGTCTCGAACTCCTTGTCGGTGAGGTTCTGCAGACTCCCCGTGCTGCGGTGGAGAGTTATATCACTACTAGAATTTCTGGAAATCGCGAGGGCCAGAAAATAAACGCGAGGACAGAAAAACAGCCCTTGTTTTATATATAAATACACGAGGGTATATTCTAGCCCTCGTAATAAACAAATTACTCACGAGAGCTAAAACAAGACCCTCGTAATAACTAACTTACTCACGAGGGCTAAAACAAGACCCTCGTAATAACCAACTTACTCACGAGGGCTAAAATAAGGCCCTCGCAATAATTGCTAGAAGGCACATACTTGCGAGGGCTACGTACTGGCCCTCGTGAATAATGTCAACAATAATTGCTCCGCCGCCACTTGTGTGCACGTGGCTGTGTTTTACCGAGGGCCAACAGTGAGCCCTCGCGATTATAATCCACAATCAGATCTTTGTACCCTCCAACCCCACATGTCATAGAATAATTTTGTTACCACGTATTAGTATAACCGTGACGCCAATTTTCTTAAAACTAGACTACAGCAATTATGATACGTAAGTGACCAAACGTTATCGTCATCTCATACGATGGTGAGGCGTTGCCCTATTATCGTACGTGAAGCATATTTTGCGGAGCTCGTCTCTGAGAGAAACGTCAGTGTCATCTTCATTCAACGGAGAATACTGATTTTATGTGTAATGTGTATTAGTGTGTAACGTGGAATCGTAATTATATACTGAATAAATGAATCATATATGATATATGTTGAAATATGAAGATTTCAAAACGTTTACTCATACGAACACTGTATCGATAAGCAGATATAGCTAGTTGTGAAGCGTATGATATTGCATGTGTTCGATTTGTGTTTGAAATATTTTTGCATGGACAAGAATGTTACATAAATAATTCCTAGTGCTTGAAAGTAATTTTAAAATAACATTTGGAATTTTTTCAAAAAATTTGAAAGTTGGGATAATAGGAGAAATTCTATTAGTAACGAGGGTTTGTCTGGAAACCCTCGGATATACATATTATACGAAGGTCAACATGGCCTAGTGTATATTCGCTATTTTTCACGAGGGCTATATCTACAGCCTAGTATTTATAATTTCATGAGGGCTACATAGCCCTCGGGCATATGGAGAGAATCTTGTGCGAGGAGGAGTACGTGGTGGGACCCGCGACATTGGGACATCATGTTATTCGCGAGGCTAAGTAGCCTCGTGAATAACTGGCGCCTCTCCCGTTCATACGCGAGGGCCACCTGGCCCTTGGGAGTAATCGGCATAACGGCCACACGTCCTCTGTGGCCCCACCTGCAGTGTATCGCGCGTAGTAACGAGGGCTACGAGGCCCTCGTGAATAAGCCCAATATAGATCTGGTCGCGCTCGGACTTGGGCATTTTTTTCGCCCAAGTCCGAGCACCCACCACCGCCTCCGCCACGCTCGCCGTCGCCGCCGCCGCCGTCGTCGCGCCCTGGCCGTCCGTCGCCGCCCGGCTCGCCGCGCCGTCCTGCCTAACGCCGCCGGTCGCTCCCGCCCGCTCACAAGAGCCGGCAGCCGTGCCTGCTGCCGCCGCCCGCCCGCCCCGCCGCCCGTCGCCGCGCCCCAGCCGCCCGTCTCAGAAGGATCCTAGGTGAGAGCGGGGTGAATCGCTCTTTCAAATTTTACTTCTTTCAATTAGCTTGACTAATTGGTCAAATTAGGAACCCAAACTATCGATAGATTTATAGCCTAGTTGAAGCGATCACAATACGACGAGCGACTACAAGGAGGCTCGATGGCACTCACACATAGCGATCAATCCAATGTGCGGAAGTAAGCGAGTGAGATGAGAAAGCGCAAACCGAGTTGTTTATCAAGTTGATTGCTCAACACATGAGCACCTACGTCTCTGTTGAGGAAACTTCTCACGGAGAAGTCGGGACCTTTCGTCCCTAGCCCTCAATCCACTCGTGGTAGCTCTTCACCAACACATGGTGGCGAGCTCCAAACCTTCACACGGAGGCGAGTTCTCTCACACGCGAGAGCTCCACACCCACTGCAGCACCGACACACGGCACCGACCACCGACACACGGTGGATTTCACCTCAACACATGAGGTACCCCCAACATATGGAGGATTTGGATCCGACACACGGATACCTTGGCACTCCCGACACACGGAGATGGCCGCCGACACACGGCGGACTTGAGGGCTCCAACGGATGGAGAGAATGCACCTCTACACAAGGCGGTGACCACCAACGAATGGTGGGTTTGCGGCACGATCGATGTAGTCGTACGGTCGATGAAGCTCGTGGCGTGACGACGATCTCTCCGGCGACGGAATCCCAAGAGCACTAGATCGGAGATCGTCTCTCACCACTTCCCTCTCTCTCCCACCATGAAACTAGGACAAGAACACCATGGGAGTTGGGGCAAACCTTGGAGATGGATGAGAGGAGGTAGGGTCACATTCTTCTTCTTCTTCCTCTCTTCTTCTCTCTCTCAATCCCTCAAGCACATGGAATCCTAGGTGGAGGTGGGAACCATGGGAGGAGCTCTCTTGGTGTCTAAGGGCAAGGGGTGGCTGCTAGGTGAGGCTCTCTCTCGTTTCTCCCGTGCTCCTAGCCCCTATTTATAGGCACAAGTCGAAAACCTAGAAATGGACGGCTCAGATTAAATCGCGAGATTCAGATCGACCGATCGGCGACCTCTCCCCGAGCATGGACGACCTCTCCCCGAGCGCGGGCGACCTCTCCACGAACGCGGGCGACCTCTCCCCGGCACCGGCGACCCCTCGGCGAGCACGGGCGACCTCTCCCCGTTGACCAGACGCCGTCCGGTGCCCGCCGGACGCTACTGGGTGGCCAATTTTGAGCTTGATCGGACGCCGTCCGCTGGGCTTCGGACGCCGTCCGACAGGGGCGATGACGTCTGGGACTTAGCCGTTTTTCGAGCTCGTTCGCTGGGAACCGTCGCTGTCGGACCCCGTCCGATAGGCGTCGGACCCCGTCCGACAGTGTCTAATTTCGCATATCCCTTCGGACTTAGTCTCTCTCACTCCCTGTCGTTGCCACGTCTTGGGCCCAGACACTTTTGTCGATTTGTGGACTTGGCAGGTATAGTTGGACACTTAGTCGGGAATTTTCGCGCCCACAGAAAATATCTGGCTTTGAAACTTGGCTGACTCTGAAACCACGGACACTCTAGATGGTTCACTAAAGGCTAACACCTGGCACTCTCGGAACCCCCATCACCTGTGCTCAGTGGGACCCTGCAACCAGAGAGATGAAGTCGAGCCAAAGACGCACACAAGGAAAATAGAAAAACTATAAAACAAAGGTCCTTATCCTTGGCGTTCCAGCTGTACGGCCTAGTTGCCATTAATTACCAAAATCAATTAGCCCATGGGAGGCTTGAACTTACAATCTCCCCCTTTTTGGTAATTGATGACAACACCTGCAAATCCAACATGACAAGGCACAAATACAATCTCTGGTGCAATGGGTTTGCATCACAGCATAGCACAATACCAAAGACTAGGCCAACGAATAAAATGCAATGTACTCATAAACATAAGCTCCCCCTAAATCAATGCATACCACTTGTAAGACACGATAGTACCATCACATCACATGGAGCAAAGCATCTCCATCCTAATTTTTTATCCTAGGAGCAAAGCATCTTCTAAGTCTACCACTTGTAAACCCCCAAAACATTAATAATGCCCAAAACATGGATTTGCACTAATTTTTCATCCTAGGAGCAAAGCATCTCCTAAGTCTACCACTTGTAAACCCCCAAAACATTAATAATGCCCAAAACATGGATTTGCACTAATTTCTCCCCCTTTGGCATCAATGACCAGAAAGTAGCAAAGTATGGGATTAGCAAATAAAGCGCTTTGAAAGTTGTACTAGTGCACGTATGCCCATAAGTTCATCACACTCAAAATCTAGCCATCTCAAGGTCACAATTTCACAAGATCAACTAAAGCACAATTATTAAATGTGTGATTCAAGTTATTTATGACCTAGAGCAAGTATAAGATGAACAATAGCGAGAAGTATCAAGAGTTGCTCCAAAACTCAAAGATGACACATGATGCGCCATAGCACTAGAAAATGTATTGCAAGCTACTCATGCTACCACCAAGCCTATTTGAGACTACACATTTTGGTTGAGCTCATTTTGAGTTAGTTCACAAATTTTCGCAAATTTTCATGTCTCTAACCATAGGCGACGCCACCCAGCATGACACTGAAGATGAACGTCTCGGTTATCCAAAACTCCCCCTAAGTTCATGCCTAGTGCAATAACAAGCTATCTCATCGAGGAGGCATTGGTGAGACATATAAGACCTATTTTAGCACATTTTGCAAATTTGGCTCAACATTTTTCTCAAAAATTGCTCAATTTAGCGAAGTAGAAACATATGTAAAATGGAAAGACACAATCTAGAATTAGAGGCACATGATCAACCAGAGAGTTCAGAGCAATCAAATAAGACTAGAAGCTATAGTCCTCCTAACACATGCTCATGGTTTCCAATTGCATGATATATTGAGTTAAGCACAAGTTGAGCTAGTGACAAGGTAAACACATGCTATAGCTATCAATATCATGTAATGAACATATGGGCAATAAATAACGTCCAGTATAACAAGCAAAGCACCTAAATGTTCAAACTGGCTTCAAAAGATTTGCGATGAATGATATAGCCACACGAACAACTCAGGCAATGTTTGACTTATCTAAGATGTTCAACTTATTTCTTAATTTGCAAAATCGTGCCTCATCGAGTGGCTTGGTGAATATGTCGGCAAGTTGGTCTTCTGTCCGCACGTGCTCAAGCACAATGTCGCCCTTTGTCACATGATCCCGAAGGAAATGGTGACGGACATCAATATGCTTGGTCCGTGAGTGTTGGACCGGGTTGCACGCTATCTTCACCGCGCTCTCGTTGTCGCATAGAAGAGGCACATGGTCAAGTTTTAGCCCAAAGTCAAGCAAAGGATGGTGTGTCAAGTAAAACAAGCAGTGCTGTGACTCCTGCCGCTATATACTCGACCTCGGTGTAGATAGCGCCACGGAGTTCTGTTTCTTTGACGCCCATGACACAAGACACCTACCCAAAAAGTGACATGCCCCGGAAGTGCTCTTGCGATCGATCTTGCACCCGGCATAATCTGAGTCAGAATAGCCTAGGAGCTCAAACCGCGCACCCTTCGGGAACCAAAGGCCTATGCTAGGTGTTTGTTTCAGGTATCGAAGAATTCGTTCCACAGCAGTCATATGCATTTCTCTAGGGGAGGCTTGAAATCTAGCACACATGCACACACTAAACATGATGTCCGGCCTAGATGCAGTCAAATAGAGTAAGGCACCAATCATGGAACGGTAAAGCTTTTGATCGACATATTTACCTTCTTTGTCGAGGTCGAGGTGACAGTTCGTCCCTATTGGTGTCCTGATTGACTTGCAGTCACTCATGTCGAAGCGTTTGAGAAGGTCGTGTATGTACTTCTCTTGGCATATGAATGTTCCGGTCTTGAGTTGCTTGATTTGAAATCCCAAGAAGAAGTTCAACTCGCCCATCATCGACATCTCGAACTCCTTGCTCATCATGTCGCTGAACTCTTTGACCAAGGACTCATTTGTGCTGCCGAAGATGATATCATCCACATACACCTGGCACAGGAACAGATCTCCATTCACCACCTTAGTGAATAGTGTCGTGTCAACCCTTCCAACCGTGAATCCCTTGTCGATGAGGAAGTCCCTCAGCCTTTCATACCATGCTCTGGGTGCTTGTTTGAGACCATATAAAGCCTTCGACAGTTTGTATACATGATCAGGGCGCTGTAGGTCCTCAAACCCCGGAGGCTGCTCCACATACACTAGCTCTCCAATGTATCCGTTGAG
The DNA here is from genome assembly GCA_036346415.1 of Raddia guianensis. Classification (NCBI taxonomy): domain Eukaryota; kingdom Viridiplantae; phylum Streptophyta; class Magnoliopsida; order Poales; family Poaceae; genus Raddia; species Raddia guianensis. The sequence continues at coordinate 71,277,266 of CM070534.1, forward strand.
GAAAGCGCTCTTCACATCCATCTGCTTGAGGATGATGTTGTGACATGTAAAGAATGCCACAAGCAATCTGATAGCATCCAGACGGGCCACGGGAGCATATGTGTCTCCACAATCTACACCCTCGATCTGTGTGAAGCCTTGAGCCACAAGTCTAGCCTTGTTGCGCACCACCACTCCAAGCTCATCTTGCTTGTTCTTGAATACCCACTTGGTGCCAATCACGTTGCAGTCGCTGGGTCTCTTTACCAAGGTCCAGACTTTGTTCCTCTCTAAGTTGTTCAGCTCTTCGTGCATCGCATTAATCTAGTCTGTGTTACTTAGTGCCTCTTCAACTTTCCTTGACTCAAGCTCGGACACAAAAGCCGTGTGCTCACAGAAGCTGGTTGTCCTAGACCTTGTTTGCACACCGTGAGTCAAGTCCCCAATCACTTGATCAGCTGGGTGATCACGAGCAATGGTGTGATGGGTCTTGATCAACTGGGGTGGTAGCTCATCTGATTCTGCATCTGGCTCACATGCTGTCTCTGCCTCTGGAGCCTGTTCAAAACTTGAGCTATCCGCCTGAGGTGAGACTCCCCCTGACTCTGGCATTGGTTCAGGTGTGAGAGGTGGTGGAACCGCCTCAGTCTCCCTCTGAACCTCTACTGGTCTCACATCGCCAGCTGGCATCTCCTCCACAGCTCTAGCCAACTGCTCACCATCCACATCATCCAGATTCTCATGCTCTCCTTGACTCCCATTCGACTCATCGAACTTCACATCGCAGTCTCCTCAATCGACCATCGCCTCATTGTACACCACGAAGGAAGACCCTCTGGTGAGTAACCCAAGAAGACCCTGTGTCCACTCTGCTCTGGAACTTGCCCAAGTGCTCCGCTTCTTCTTGATGTAGACCTTGCACAAAAACCCCAAGTAGGAGACATTGGGTCGTCTTCCACAAGCGGCTCGTGGGGCGTCTTCTTGAAGCTTGTGAAGGTCTGACTGTTGATCAAAGGATGTCAATTTGTATTGATTGCTTGACCGAGCAATGTATGTGAAGTCTTGTACTCATCTAACATTGTCCTTGCCATCTCAATAAGCGTCTGTTCTTCCTCTCAACCACCCCATTTCTTTGAGGGTGTAGGTGGTGAGAGGCGGTGATCAATCCCTAACTCATCACGAGCGTACTCAACAGAAGTGTTAGTGAACTCCGTTCCATTGTCACTTCTCACCTTCTTGAGGGTACACTCAAAAGCATTTTGAGCTTTCTTTACAAACTTTTTGAAAACATCTCCAGTTGGAGTTTTATCAGGTAAAAAGAAAACCCAAGTGTATCGGGAGAAGTCATCAACAATGACCAAGCAATAAAGATTTTCCCCGATACTCACATATGTTGTTGGTCCAAAAAGATCTATGTGTATAAGCTCGAGAGGTCGAGATGTAGACATGACATTCTTGGCAGGATGTGAGCTTGCCACTAACTTGCCGGCCTGACAGGCACTGCATAGCTTGTCTTTCTCGAATGTCACATCCTGCACTCCGAGAATCAACTCGTTTTTGAAAATTTTCTTCAAATTTGCCATGCCGACATGCCCAAGACGCCTATACCAAAGCCAACCAAGAGAGACTTTGGCGACAAGGCAAGTCGAGACGGATGCGGCAGGTTCATTAAAGTTCACAAGAAACAAGTTTTCAAACCGAAAGCCTTTAAACACAAGATTTTCATTTTTGTCCAAAACCAACAAGCCCTCAGGTGAGAAATTACAATGAAACCCCAAATCACATATTTGAGCAACAGAGAGAAGATTATAGCTCAAAGTTTTCACTAGTAGCACATTGTCAATTGAAAGATCAGAAGAGATTGCTACCTTTCCAACTTCAAGTACCTTGCTCTTGCTTCCATCTCTAAAAGTAACCTTGAGGGGAATCTTGCCTTCCTCCCCTATTGAGGTGAACAACCGGGGGGTTGCCGGTCATGTGTTGGGTGCACCCGCTGTCAATGATCCAATGGCACCCTCCACTCCGATAGTTCACCTGTTACACGAGAAGATCACTTATGTGACTCAGGGACCCACACAGGAGGTCCCCGAGGGTTAGCCTTCAAGCCAGAAGCAACAGGAGCAAAGCGATCAATCAATGACTTGGGCACCCAAACATGTCTCTTGTGCTCATTCTCAGCCTTGAGCCCAACAAACCTAGCAGTCATCCTACCTTGATCTTTTTTCTTGAGCAAGTAGTGACCATACAACTCAGTGTGTGCTCTAGGGAATCTTGGTTGTGTGTGGTTGGGAGTGTTGCGGTTCTGGTTCCTAGGAGGGTTTGGTCTACCATTGTTGTGCCTAGAAGGACCATTACAGAAGTTTTGCCTAGGTGAATGCCAAGTGTTGAAGCTAGGACCTTGCCAATTGTTGTGGAACCTAGGACCATTCCAAGTGTTATACTTAGGATCATATTGCTAGGCACTATGATTTCTTTGTTGCCATGTGGAGTTATAGTGCCTAGGAGGTCCTTACCATGTGCGGTGTTCATTGTGCATCCTAGGAGCATTGTTGCTAGTGTGCAATTTGTTAGACCCAGAGTTGCTTCTCTTCTTGGGATGAGCATGATGGTAACCTTGCCTACTGGCAGATGCTCGATGAACACTGGATTTCTTCCTCCCCTTTGGCTTCTCAGGGGTAAAACCCAAGCCACCCTTTAAGGAAGGTTTTCTTTGTTCCTTGAGCATCTTATCCAAGGCTAGACTACCCTCATAGCACTTCCCAAGTCCTTTATTAAATTTCTCAAGTTTAGCTCTAAGTTCACCATTCTCAATAGCTAATTCCCTAGCAGCTAAAGCAAATTTGCAATTATTAGGAGTACAGTCATGAGCATTGCTAGAAGAACCACTAGAGCTAGAAGCAATCAGGGTCAAGTCAATCAAATCATCACATGAATTAGAGCTATCAATCCTAGGAGGTGCAACAATTATGGAACATGCAGGAGCATCATCAACAGCATCACTAGGAACAGGCAAGATAGTAGGCAAAACATCAACCAAAGCATGACAATCAGGGACATCAACAGATTGAGCAACATGCAAAGCAATCATGAAGGCATTATCGGCTAGAAGCCGCTCATTACTAGCCCTAAGCTCAAGAATTGTAGCAAAGAGATGTTCTACCGACTCATTCATAGCCCTATTCTCTTCTTCAAGCACACTTGTTTTCTTAGTCATAGCATTACTAGAACCCATCATGGAGTCATGTTCAGTTTCTAATGATTCATGCTTAGACACAAGATCATTGAACCTAGCATTTAAGTCATTAAGACGCTCCTGAAGTCTCATGTTTCTTGATCTTTCCTTTTCAAGAAAGTCAAGTGCTTGAGCAAGGTAACCTCTAGCAACTTCCGCCTCATCTTGGGTTCGAGTCGAGTCACAAACCTCATTTCTAGATGGCTTGACCATCAAGCACTTGGCGATGTCGGTCGGAGTCGATGTCGCCTCGTGTAGTGGAAGTAGAGGAAGCAGACTCGTCATCATCTGAGTACTACTCTTGAGGTTCAAGGATGTGGTAGTGAGACATCTTGGAGGAAGGTGGCGGTGGTGGCACGACTGAGTGATTGCCATACCGGCCAATCCTTGGCCACTTGACTCCTCGTCATCACTTGAAGGCGACGTGTCATTGAGTATCATCGGTCACCCATTCCCCACAAAGGCTAGCCTCTTGCCTTGTGAGGAGCGACCTTGAATCTCGACTGGGATTCTTCTTGTACTCCTTCTGTCTTGGCTTCTCGCCATCACCCTTCTCCCTTCCTTTGTCCTTATACTTGGTATTGCCCTTCTGAGGACACATCGAAGCAATATGTCCCTTCTCCGACACTCATAGCATCGGTATGATGCATGTGAGTTCTGCTCATCATCTTCCGCCTCCATAGCCATTCTTGTTCATGAACTGCCACTTGCTTCATGAGCAGGCCAAAGTGTTGGAAGCCATCCTCGATCTCGCTCCATGTCATCTCACCCTCATTCTCACTTGACTTGACTTGGGATCACTCGCTTGGATCCACTAGCCTTGAGGCGATCACTTGATTCTTTCTTTGGAGCAGGGAATCCTCTGGATCATTGAGAAGCATCATCTCATGTGCGGTGATCTTCTTGAGCAAAGTCTGTGGGTGCCGCTTCTCCACGTCACATTGTTGGTGAGATAGGTGATGATGTCCGTAGTCCTTCTTGGGAGGATCATGACATCTTCTGCACACTTCATCATTTGCTTGATGTGACCGAGCCCTTTAAGCTCGTTAAGGATGGGGTTAAGCCGAGTAAACATAGCATTGACATTCTCATTTGGAAGCATTCAATCGATCATAACGCTCCTTGACAACTACTAGTCTACCCTCCTTAATGTGAAGTGTCCTCGTGAATCTCAATGAGTGTGATCCATATGTCGTGTGCACTAGTGAGATTGCTAACTCTATCGAAGACCTCCATGCTCAAACCACAAAACAAAGCGTTCATAGCCTTAGCATCGGTCTCTAAGAGTTTGTTTTGTGCGGGTGTAAGGTGTATGTTGTTAGTGAGTGTGACACCATGAGGAGACTCTACAACCCTCCAAACATCCATTCCCATGGCCTGGAGAAACACATTCATGCGCAACTTCCAAAAGCTAAAATTAGTGCCACTAAACAGAGGAATCCTATTGGCGGCTACACTACCCCCGTCGGCCATCTCTATGCGGTTAAGCAATTAGAGACCCGTGCTCTGATACCACTTGTAAGGATCCTAGGCCGAGAGGGGGGGTGAATCGGCTCTTTCAAACTTTACTTCTTTCAATTAGCTTGATTAATTGGTCAAATTAGGAACCCAAGCTATCGATAGATTTATAGCCTAGTTGCGGAAGCGATCACAAAACGCACGAGCGACTACAAGGAGGCTCGATGGCACTCACACGCAAGCGATCAATCCAATGTGCGGAAGTAAACGAGTGAGATGAGAAGACGCAAACCGAGTTTTTATCAAGTTCGATTGCTCAACACATGAGCACCTCGTCTCCGTTGAGGAAACTTCTCACAGAGAAGTCGGGACCCTTTCGTCCCTAGCCCTCAATCCACTCGTGATAGCTCTTCACCAACACATGGTAGGCGAGCTCCAAACCTTCACACGGAGGCGAAGTTCTCTCACGCGAGAGCTCACACCCACAGCACCGACACACGGCACCGACCACCGACACACGGTGGATTTCACCTCAACACATGAGGTACCCCCAACACATGGAGGATTTGGATCCGACACACGGATACCTTGGCACCCCCGACACACGGAGATGGCCGCCGACACACGGCGGACTTGAGGGCTCCAACGGATGGAGAGAATGCACCCCTACACAAGGCGGTGACCACCAACGAATGGTGGGTTTGCGGCACGGTCGATGTAGTCATACGGTCGATGAAGCTCGTGGCGTGACGACGATCTCTCCGGCGACGGAATCCCAAGAGCACTAGATCGGAGATCGTCTCTCACCACTTCCCTCTCTCTCCCACCATGAAACTAGGACAAGAACACCATGGGAGTTGGGGCAAACCTTGGAGATGGATGAGAGGAGGTAGGGTCACCTTCTTCTTCTTCTTCCTCTCTTCTTCTCTCTCTCAATCCCTCAAGCACATGGAACCCTAGGTGAAGGTGGGAACCATGGGAGGAGCTCTCTTGGTGTCTAAGGGTAAGGGGTGGCTGCTAGGTGAGGCTCTCTCTCGTTTCTCCCGTGCTCCTAGCCCCTATTTATAGGCACAAGTCGAAAACCTAGAAATGGACGGCTCAGATTAAATCGTGAGATTCAGATCGACCGATCGGCGACCTCTCCCCGAGCATGGGCGACCTCTCCCCGAGCGCGGGCGACCTCTCCATGAACGCGGGCGACCTCTCCCCGGCACCGGCGACCCCTCGGCGAGCACGGGCGACCTCTCTACGAGCGCGGGCGACCTCTCCCCGGCACCGGCGACCCCTCGGCGAGCACGGGCGACCTCTCTACGAGCGCGGGCGACCTCTCCCCGTTGACCAGACGCCGTCCGGTGCCCGTCGGACGCTGCTGGGTGGCCAATTTTGAGCTTGATCGGACGCCGTCCGATGGGCTTCGGACGCCGTCCGACAGGGGCGATGACGCCTGGGACTTAGCCGTTTTTCGAGCTCGTTCGCTGGGAACCGTCGCTGTCGGACCCCGTCCGATAGGCGTCGGACGCCGTCCGACAGTGTCTAATTTCGCATATCCCTTCGGACTTAGTCTCTCTCGCCCCCTGTCGTTGCCACGTCTTGGGCCCAGACACTTTTGTCGATTTGTGGACTTGGCAGGTATAGTTGGACACTTAGTCGGGAATTTTCGTGGCCACAGAAAATATCTGGCTTTGAAACTTGGTGGCTACGAAACCCTGGACAGCTCTAGATGGTTCGCTAAAGGCTAACACCTGGCACTCTCGGAACCCCCATCACCTGTGCTCAGTGGGACCCTGCAACCAGAGAGATGAAGTCGAGCCAAAGACGCACACAAGAAAAATAGAAGAACTATAAAACAAAGGTCCTTATCCTTGGCGTTCCAGCTGTACGGCCTAGTTGCCATCAATTACAAAAATCAATTAGCCCATGGGAGGCTTGAACTTACACCGTCGCTGCCGCCTCGTCGCGCTTGTCGCCACCGCCGCCGCTTCATGGCCTGCCGCCGCTGCCTCACGCCGCGCCCTAACCGCCGCCGCCCACCGCCCTTGCCGCTTGCCCGCGCCCGACGCCGCTCCTCTCGCTTGCCGCTGCCAACGCTGCGCCTGCCGCCGCCGCCTCTGCCCGCCCGCGTTACCTACCCGCGCCTCGCGCCACGCCTTGTCTGCTGCCGTTGGCGTGAGAAAAGGAGGAGGAGGAGTCCACCGCTATCGTCGAGCACGTGGAGGAGCAGCAGCGGGGAAGACGATCGTGGTGAGAAATTTTCACGCCTTTTGTATGTTTGAATGTTTTCCACGAGGGCTATGCATGCACGTATATAGGTTTAATCACGAGGGCTTTGTGTTTAGTGAAACGTTACTCACGAGGGCTATTGTTAGGTTATTAGATTATGCACGAGGGCTACCGTTAGCTTATGTATTAAATTATTCGTGAAGGTATGGACGAAGATAGACGATGGATGTATGATGGTTGGGTGTCGAGCGGGCGACATACAGATGCCTGGTTTGAGGGAACGTGTCAGTTTGTGTCACGGGCTTTTCAGGCGGCTGGAGAGGCTGTCCGTTGCCCTTATGTGGAATGTGGTAACTGTCGGAAGAGAACACGTGACGAAATGGAGACACATCTAGTAAAAAATGGCTTTAAGGTCGGTTACCAACGGTGGGTATATCATGGGGAGAGTACTCGTGCTGAGGTTGCGGCAGCTGGACCTTCCGAAGGTTTTGATGAAGTAGATCGGATGGAAGACATGGTTGCTGATATTGATCATGATTATGATGATGATGATCAGGACTCACAGCCAGGCATGGCCGATTTCTTTAGACTTTTAGAATCAGCCAAAAAGCCTTTACATGATGCAACGTCAGTGACTGTCCTATCTCAGGTGACACGTATGATGGCTGTGAAGTCTAAGTTCAACATGTCCATCGCTTGTTTTGATGAGATGTTAGCTATTTGGTGTGATGCCCTCTCTGAAGGTCATAAGATGCCCAAGACGTGGTATGAATGTACAAGACTTCTATCAGGTTTAGGAATGCCATACAAGAAGATAGATTACTGCGAGAATCTCTGCATGTTGTATTACAAAGATGATGAGGGGAAGGTCTGGTGCGATCATTGTGGAAAGTCACGGTATTTCGAGACCACAGATTCTAATGGCAACAAGTTTCAGACTTCTGTGGCAAAAAAAAGTGTTGCGTTACTTTCCATTGAAAGATCGCTTGCAACGTTGTTTCATGACGGAGGACACATCAAATAGCATGAGGTGGCATATGTTACATAAATGGAACCCTGATATTTTGGTGCACCCATCTGATGGAGAAGCTTGGAAGCACTTTGATAGAAAGCACCCTGATTTTGCAGCCGATCCACGAAACGTGCGTCTTGCAATTGCTACAGATGGTTTCACTCCTTTCAATATGACCGCTCGATCATACTCCTGTTGGCCAATCTTCAGTATCCCTCTAAATTTAAAACCATCTCAACTCATGAAGGGCGAATTTATGTTTCTTTCACTCATAGTGCCCGGTCCAAAAAATCCTGGAAGGAATTTGGATCTTTTTTTGAGGCCATTGGTGGATGAGTTGAAAGAGTTGTGGGAAATCGGAGTTATGACTTACGATAAAGTCACAAATAGCAATTTTCTTATGAGAGCTGTGTATCTGTGGTCAATTCATGACTTTTCTGCATACGGCATGTTCTCTGGCTGGAGCACACACGGAAAGCTCGCTTGTCCGATATGCATGGGTGATACCATGGCATTCACGCTTACACACGGTGGCAAGGCAAGCTTCTTTGATTATCATCGAGATTTTCTGAAGCCAGATCATCGATTTAGAAAACAAAACGATAAATTTCGGAAAAATACCATTGCAAAAGGTCGGAAGCGAGAACCTCTCACAATAGGTGAAGTCAAAGCCTGGCATTCAACCCTAAAGGTTAATGAGAAAAACGAAACCGAATATGAGGGCTATGGAACCGTTCACCATTGGACACATAAATGCAGTCTGTACTCCCTTCCATATGCAGAGGATTTGCTATTGCCTCATAATATTGACGTAATGCATCAAGAGTCGAATGTAGCACAAGCCATCTGGGGTACGAACTTGGACATAGCAGGAAAAAGCAAAGATAATGTCAAAGCTCGTCTGGACTGTGAGATGCTATGTGACCGACCAACATTTAACATGATAGAAGGGCAAAGGGTAAAGCCAAAGGCTCCATACTGCTTAACTAAAGCATAAAGAAAAGAGGTTTTAGAATGGTTTAGAGACAAGGTTAGATTCCCTGACGGATATGCGTCAAGCTTTGTCCGTGGTGTTGATGTTGATGCCGGCAAGATACATGGCATGATAAGCCATGATTTTCATATCTTTATGCGAGATCTATCACCTGTCATGTTCAGGGGCTATGTACCAGATGATGTATGGACAGCTCTTGCCGAACTGAGTTTCTTTTATAGAAAGTTATGTGCTAAGCAGTTAAGCAAGACAGATTTGAAGAAGCTAGAGGAAGATATAGTGGTTCTCGTTTGCAAGCTAGAGAAGATATATGTCCGGTTTACGAATCGATGGAACATCTTCTTATCCATCTACCTACTCAAGCACTTCTCGGTGGGCCAGTCCATGGGCGGTGGATGTATCCTGTGGAACGTCGACTGAAAACTGTTCGGGCAAATGTGAAAAACAAGGCCCGTGTTGAAGGTTCAATTGCTGAGGCATATCAAATTCAGGAGATCACAAACTTCACGAACAAATATCTTGCGAGAGAACACAATGTGAACATTCTTGTGCCGAGATACAACACACATGGACGACAGGTCAAATCCGATCTAAAATTATTCAAGGTTCAAGGCACTTCGGTCGAAAAGAGTAGAAAACAAGAGATTTCTCAGCGGGACAAGGTTATTGCACTATTATACATTGTCGAAAACATGGAGGAAGTCAACGACATTGAATCGTAAGTTAGACTCGCATTATCTCTATTACAAATACATTTCGAAAACATCCTCACTATTACATCTCCTTTAGAGAATTCGTGCAAACTTTCTGGAAAGGAAGAACAAAACCTAACCCTGAAGAGTTGAAGGCTTTAAAGGAAAGAGGAGATGGCAACGGCGGACCTAACTTTCTGCGTTGGTTGTGGAGATATGTAAGTGTTCTGATTAAAGAATAAATGAACTTCTTGTGTTTTTTTATTCTAATTTTTTCTTTTCTAAACATAGTGCAAGCAAAATCCTAACGTACACAATGATATACGTACCATGTCACGTGGATGTTCAACATGTGTCACAGTCCATGGGACTTATGATATCAATGGGTTTCGTTTTCGTTCCGCGGAGCATGAACAATCAAAACCTAATCTGCGAACGGTAAATAGCTATGTTGTTTGCGAGGGTCAAGCAGAAGGGCAAGATAAGTTCAGATACTATGGTATAATTTAACAGATAATTGAACTAACATTTGAAGGTAGTAATGAGCTCTCGGTGGTTATGTTCCGATGCGAATGGTTCGATCCTATTAAAGGTTTACGACGACGAGCCGAGCTAGGCTTAACGGAAGTGAAACATACTTCACGGCTGAAAGGATACGATCCTTTCATATTAGCTAACCAAGCTGAGCAAGTGTATTACCTACCATATCCATGCAAGCATCCAGTAAAGGGCAGTCTCAAAAAGGACGAGGCCGATCTCAAAAATTGGTGGGTTGTATACAAGGTTAGACCTCACGGGAGATTGCCAGATGGTCCAATACAAGATCAACTATTAGATAACATATTTGTGATCGATGCTGGGGTGGGCCTCGACAATCTAGTGGCCAGCATAAATGATGACGTGGTAAATGTTGACGAAGAAGGCCAAGAAGAATATGAGGATCATGTCGAAGGCGATGAATATGCGGACAACAATCCTATCGACGACATTGACCTACTTGATGTTGATGCGAACTACTGTTAGATGTATGCTTTCATATATGTTTATGTTACTATCATTTACTTTTATATATGTTTATGTCTTTGTCTATATTAAGTACTAACTTTGATACATATTTATCTTTTATGCAGGATGGCGCCTAGAAAGTTTGTTAGCCACAGGGGAGTACCACCAGTAGAGGACCGCGAGATGGATGATTTGGTCAAGACGAGGCGTGTCTGGGATCCAATGGTCACGAGCGCGTGCCAGACTCCAGTGGTTACGAGCATGGAGGCTTTGAGGAGGGCGAGGGGTCTACCCAGCCAACCTCCACTCGTCGCCGAAGGAAGAAAAGAGGGCCTAATAGGGTGCCTAGGGCTCCAACAGATGCAAATATGCGCATCCCTATTGACATCTTAGGGGACGGGTAATTTCTAATTCTGAAAAAGGATATTGAATATATTAGTCTCTTTGTAAATGCCTAACTCTTTTTCTTTTTTATAGGAACATGGCTACGGTCGACACGAGCATCACGAAGCAGCCTGCTTCCGTATTGTCAGGGCTAATCAGGATGCACTACCCTGGGATGGTGGAAGAGGACGGCCGCACACGTCCAGCAATCACCTGGGAAGACTATAAGCTTCAACAAGAAGATGGTCAAGACTCGGCTGCCGCGGAGTGCGTCGACGAATTCTGGGTAAGCCTCTCAACACCTGCAATTACTCTAATCTTTTCTCACCCTAATAGGATGTTTGTTTCATTCCTTTTTAGAAACATTATCGACCTCGTGAAGGCCTCGCTCTTTCAGACTTCCATGAAGTGATTGATAACAAAGCGAAGAATCTTTTCTGGGACCATCTACGGCGTTCGCGTGTCGAGGCAACCAAGCAGTGGTACAAGTAAGTTTATCCACAAATATTCTTTACAATGCTAACAATGTTGATTAATACAAATATCAAAATGGGGTGCAGGAGAGAGCATAATGAGGAGCTTACTGACACCGAGGCTTCAGACAAGTACTTGACTCCTAAGCAGTACACCCAGGTGCGTCCGGACTGGGTTGAAAACTGCCCGGAAGCTTGGGAGGGACTTGGGCATTATTGGAATAGTCCAGAGTTCAGGACCAAGTCACAACAGTCCAAGCTGAACCGGGCGGCGTAAGGAGTCGTCAAGTACATTGGAAAGTGGTCCCTGCCATTCTTCAGAAAGAAAGAGGTAAAAAGTTTTATTTTCATTTCACTGATTAACTTTTTTTCTGAATTTCTCACATTGCGATGCAGTCTGAGAAGGATGGGAAAAACATAGGTGCCTTAGAAGCATACAGGAGGGCAATGACACCGAAGGCACAACGACAAGCTCCCGAGCCAGCCATGGCGCCACACGCTCAAAGAAAGATTGTAGGTGAAACTTACACCATTCCTATATTATTTATCCGTACTTAACATTGTAATATCATTCTGTTTGAATGCAGGAACGGTACGTGGAAGCGTACAAGGAGACGCATGGTCCTGATAGTGACCCGTACGCGGAGAAGGAGCTAGACCCTGAGGTCATCTACACCCACATGGGGCTTAAGTCTCACGGTCGCTACGGGATGGGCTCGGATCACATCAGGTGATCGACTTTGCTCTTTATTTGTTCCATGTCTTCGACCGTCACGTTACCCAACTCCTCCATACTAATCATACTTTTCTGTTGCAAGTCTGGTGGATTAATGCGCGATGCAAGGTCTCGCCGTGCCGCTAGGGAAAGGGAGCTGAGAGGGAGCTGCAGAGGGAGAGGGAGAGGGCGGAGCAAAGGGAAAAGGAGATAGAGGAGCGGCACAGGAGAGAGCTCCAAGAGTTAAGGATACAGATGGAAATGACTCAAAGAGCGGCTCAAGAACGGTGGGAAAGAGATCAAATGCAAAGGTGGATAGAGTTCACAAGCCGCCATTCAGGGGGCGAGCAGGTATTCACTAAACACAATTCATATCCTCGTTTACTTGCATTGACACTACATTGCTCGCGAATATGCAGGGTGGGTCGAGCAGGCATGTTGTTGAAGGTGGCGTTGGTTACACACCTTATGTGGTACCACAGCCTAATGTTCAACTTCAAGATGCGGTAAGAGTTGTGTTTTATCATTAACTTAGATAAAGTGCATTTTGGATCAAAAGTTATATTCTAAGTGATTGCAGGGCTCTGCTCCTTCAAGTCAAGGTCATGGAGTCGACCAGGACGCTCAGCGCGAGTGGGCGGATGCAGGGACCGACGGGTTTCTAAACCTACTCACTACCACCCCTTCGCTCTTCCCTGCACCGGACAGCGCTCCTTCGACCTTCCCTCCAACTGATGGTACTCCTTCGATCTTTCCTGGCCCAGATAGAGCTCCGTGATGGAAGGATGGATGAATGTTTACGTATGTCGATGTGGATGTATATGTTCAGTACTTATGCGATATGGAACGTGTTTGTGCGATATGGATCGTGTTTGTGCGATATGTATGTGATATGCGATATGTATGTGCTATATACGTGATATGTGATATGTATGTGCGATGTGTTATATGAATGTGGGATGTGGAATGAATGATATATATATATATATATATATATATATATATATATATATATATATATATATATATATATATATATATATATATATAGGAAGCGGAATTGGGACTCCCAAGGCCTGGGCTCCCCACTTAATAAGCGTTGGATTGCATCAAGATGTGGGATCTTAATTTGGGTATGATTCTTAGCGGGTGCACCCGATAAGCTTCTTTGATATGGAAACCTAATAATGCCTTCATTATGTTGTATATTTGATTTTGAACTCCTACCATGACAATTATGTTGTACGATTTAGGAATGCAAAAACAAATGCAATTAATGTGGTCATCTCATCGTGTTAATTATTTAAAAAATGAGTATGTGCGTATATATAGGTATGTCCAAGAAAAATTATATTTTGCTCATTGAAAATGCTATGTACGTATGAATTATGTCTTTTTTCTTAATTATTTTTAAGAACAGGTATATACATGGGTATATCGTATTAATTTTAATTAGTTTTAACATAATGTCATGGAACCAAATTTTTAGGTATGTAGAACTTGGTATGCTATGCAATTTTAGGTATGGTTTGTATAATAGAGTTTGTTTAATTAGTTGTGATATAGTCCATACCTTTAATTAGGGGCAACATATTTGGTGCAAATGTCTATTGAAAGCATATCCAAGGGAGGAGAGCAAGGGAGCCTAGGCACCGGGGAGTCCTGTTATTTTTTTATATATATATATATATATATATATATATATATATATATATATATATATGTGTGTGTGTGTGTGTGTGTGTGTGTGTGTGTGTGTTTTCGTGTTTTGAGAAATTGTGCGAACTGAAATTTTAAATGTTTTTTTTTTTCTGAATTAAATATATCCCGAAAATGATAGGCCCTCGCAACAAAATGAATCAGGGGCAACTATTCCCGAGGGCTATATAGCCCTCGCAATAATTCGTTCGGCCAAATATTCCCGAGGGCTGTGTAGCCCTCGCGATTAAGCTGCCGCACCACGCCTGCGCCATGCGGGGCCCACCTGTTATTCACGAGGGCTGCTTGGCCCTCGTCATAAAACCGCGCCTGCGGTTATACGCGAGGGCTTTACTTTAGCCCTCGGTTTTACTGATTAACGAGGGCTCAGCCCTCGTGTTTCTTTGTTATTTGCGGGGGAACAAATGCGAGCAACTTTTTGTGAGGGCTAGCCCTCGTGAATAGTTAATCCCGAGGGTTCCTCCCTTTGTTCTAAGGGTTTTAAGCTCTCGGGATAAATGGAGATTCCTGTAGTGTATGGAGAAATTGGTAAGTGGATGTGGGCAGAAGACACCGGCGGTGGTGCTGGTGGGGAAGATGGTGGTGGTTGGCGGCGTTGCTTGTGTGCTTGTGCTTTCTCCTTTCTTGGCCAAGGCGATTTCGTGTGCTTCTTTGATTTTTTTATGGTTTTGACCTGTTAAATCGCATCCCGGTTTGGGTTGGGCTTGAGGAGGACTGCAGCCCGGCAATGCCATCGACATTACTGCCAGTCGATTTCTTCGCCCCACGATTCTACCCTCCACCGTAACACGTACTACATGGACTGATAGATGTACTCCGTAATGATCTTGATAAACTAATAAAACTCAAACTGGAATAGAAATAAAAACAGATGCCTCAAAGTATAAGTAGCCCAAAAAATATAATCCCGAACGAAAATAATATCCAGTTCACTTCCAAAGTTGCAAAATGATTTTTTTAATGTGAATCACGTGTTGCATATAAGTTGCACAAGAGAAGAACTAAAATTGCAAAAATGTATACGAATGCAACTTCGATGCAAATGAAGTGCAATTTGTGAAATGCTTGATGCATATTAACTTTTTCATGTGGCATAAAACATGAATCCAAAGAGGGCTAACAAAAAGAGATCGAGCATTTGTAGCAAGCACTCCAAAATACTGTAGCTCTAGAGATAGCTACTAGATAGAGTAGCTGATGGATGGAAGAAATCTTTTAGAGCGTAGCATAAAATATGAAGAAAATTTAGAGGGTAGGATAGAGGGAATAGTTAATAGTGAAATGGAGAGTGAGGATAGAGGCCCAGATGCGGATGCTAGTAGCATGTTTAAAGAAGAGAACCCTAGGAAAAAACTTTCTTGCACAACATTAAATCTAAAATTGCACTATAACTAAACATATTTCTCCCTCCGTCGTTTTTTATATGGCGCAAACAAATTTCACAATTCAAACTTTATAATCTTTAACCAATAATTTAACAAATAATATATAAATTTTGTGATAATAGTTTTTAATGATTATAAATTGAATTAAAAAATTACACAAAAATTCTTAGGCTTATTAAAAAAAAATGCCAACATGCCCTCACATAAAGAGAAAAATGACTTAAAAGTGAAAACAACATTTAATTTATTTTCAGTTATCCGACAAATAGCAAAAAATGATATTTTTTTCATGGACCCGTCACCTTTACCTTGACATACGTGATCGAACGAATTAGGGCAACGCTCGCCTCGCCAATCGCCATCTATCATCTATGCATGCATTTCCTGTCATTAAGCTGATATTTTTCCCTCTGGGCACACGCGTTAATTCCCCACGAGTGCATGCATGATTATGAACATCTAATTGACCAAAAAATGATAATTAATTAGGAGCGAGATGCGCGAAAGCGACGAGTCATAAAACTCGCTCGCCCTTCAACTTTATGTCAGCCTCGATCGTGTTGGATAATTTGGGGTTAAGCTGTCCACGTCACACATGGAAACCGGAATCACCACGAGATGGATCATCATGGGCATAACGGTAAAAAGACCAGTGTCGGCTCCAGATTTTGTTCTCGTATGCTAAAATCAGGTAATTATTTGCTAAAAATGAACTCTGGGAGCTTTTCGAATATTGGTTTCGAATAGCCGAAAGTAATAATTAATGCCAGATGTAAGAGCTTTTATCTTTTTCTTTTCTTGAGAAGTTTTTTATGTTACCACTTAATCGCTCTTTCGAACACTTTTAAAAATCGTTAAAAGTCTTTCAAAAAGCTCAACGCCACAAGAAAAAAAAAATGATGGTGATTAAGGTGACGCCACCCGCCAGAAAATGGCCAAACGAATGTTAATGAGAGGGCATAAACCATTACCAAACAGTCCAAACTTGATCAAGTTTGGCATAACCAACAAAATTTGGGCGAGTCAGGAACGTGCATGCAAATAGAAGTCAGCTGGCATCCACCTATCTCGCGGATGTGATCGAAGATGGATAAAGCTTTCCCTTCGTCAGCGATTAAGGATATTTTTTAGGACAAACGTACGAACGTTTTCACGTAACAAAGTGTATCATGTTTGGACTCGAACCACAATCACAAATATTTCAGTATCTTAGGGGGAAGCATGTCAGATTAGATGATTATGACCTCTTCGCATGGCTTGCCATCCAGAGCTCAGAATCTATAAAAAGTACAGGCCCGAACACGAGCGTCATTGCGTCGCCACGTGGCTGGCCTACCCACCCAGCGCGACCACAGCCGTCCGATCGCGCGCATCAATCAGATCTGGCCGTCCGTTATATTTTTGGTATAAAATAATTTTTTCCCGCAAAAACCAACAACTCGCACGGTTTGCTGGGTTGGCTAGCTGAGCCGGAACTCGCGTACGAGCCCGTGGTTCAAATCCCGCACAGGCGAGGCTTTTTTGCATTTTCCCCGCGTCCGCGGCTCCACGCGCGTGCTTGCCCGCCTCGCGTGGCCATGCGTTTGCCAGCACCGTCCCACCCGCACGCCTCAGCCTCGGCGCGCCACGGGCGCACTCACGCGGCTAGTTCTCATATATGACTTGTTTATCTATCCTTTGTTTGATGTAGCATTCGAAACGGCTTCGCATCTCCTCCATTGTTTCTTTACTCGTTAGGTTTGGAGCAGAGTTCCACTCTCTTTCGCACAGGGGCGGCTCAACACAAGCTTTGAGTCTTTGTAGGACGACCAATAAGGGCCGACGGCAGTGTGTCGGAAACATGACAAAATAATTCTTTGCACTGTTTAGAACCCGCAGAAAGAGAGGAATAATCGTATTTTCAACTCCGTATACTTCGCTCTCGGTTGTAGCTAGCTTAATTAATCAGGACCTTCGGTCCAGACATCTTGCTTTTGTGAGAAAATAAACTGCTGTCTTCGTGAGGCCCTAACCTTCTCTAGGGAGTTTTGTACTCGAACTTTGCTACCCTCTCTTCTTTTGAATGAACGTGTACTAGAAATTTTAATAGTTGTCGTAAGCGAGAATTATTTTAAGGCCATCAATTTGTTAGCAACATCGTATATTGTTTATTAACAAACAAAGAATTACGAGTCAATGACAACGTTTGGCAAATTGTAACGTTGAAGCATCCTAACATATAGATCAACAATGGTGGAGCTAGGCCCGGCGACCCTAAACTCGTGCCCAGGCTCCTAGCCTAGTAAGTTATTGAGCACGGTGTAATTGCATCGGAAAATTAGCCCATACCTTGAGTGTTAGGTTTTGTGTCGAATATATGTACAGGTAGGTTACATGCACTCTGTGTTATATAATAGGTATGGTTGGTTTAGAATTAGAGTCGGACTCTAACTAAGCTTCCTCTATATAAAGGGAGGCAGCCCTCGTGTGACCAGATGAACGACTGCATAATAGTAGCATAGGTCTGAGAGGATCAGCGGCTGGCATGTGGTCATGTCCTGATCAGCCGGTGTGTGTATTATGGTTTGGGGAGTAGAGCTCCGTAGCTGTGGACGAAAGCGGAATTGCGTTAACAAACATCGTGTCTTCTGTTGTCGTTCGTAATCTTGCATCGGCGCATATCCTAACATTGAGCGTGGACAGCCTAAAATGGACAGATCTAAGAGCGTTAGTTAGGCTTATGTCTAGACTCCCCGAAATCCTTGACTCCGGCACTATAGATCAACGCTCTTATATATAGATATATCTCAAACAAAAAAAGTCCAAGTAAAAAAAAAAACAGAGAGAAGAAGAGAAGGAAAAACAGATTGCAGAGGATGAAGCTCCGCTTTTTTGTTTGGGAGCACAAAACGAAAGGCGATCACGCCATCACGGATATGACGAGGGCGAGGCTCGAAGGTGCCGGGCAGGCATGTGAGGCGCATATGACAATGTTCCATCTCCAGCAGAGTGCAGAGGCTCTGAGCTTGAAGGCTCCAGGGCAATTTTTAATGGAGGTCATGAGGCGAGGTGCTCGTCCAGGTGCAGCTCATGGGCTCACGCTCATCTCGTTTCTCGCCTCGTGCGTGGAGTGGAGCGCAGCAGCAGCAGGAGCCAGCTACCCTGGGATTGGGAAGGCGTAGAAGCATTAGTAGGAGAAGTTGTAGATTAAAATATGTAGAGATAGACTGTTGATGGAAGGAAAATTTTTTTTTGTGTATTATAAAGTTGAATGAATTTATAATGATGAATAGAATGGACAGTGAATAATATTATGTGGTGTGCATTTAAAACTCTCGGTGGAGATGTTCTAGGGATGTTTGCATTGGCTAAGACCATCTCTTTTCGAGCCATTTTTTCCTTCATGGAAAAATTTCTGATATTTTGAGATGCTGCAACAGATTTTTTTTTTTGTGGTTCTTTTCAAAAAAAATTTCTTCGTGTATTTTCTGCAAAAATAAATTTTATGTCCATCCTCTTTATAAGAAAATTTTCTCTTTATTTTTTTATAAATTTCTTCGAAAGGACGAGGTTGAAGATGGTGGAAAATGAAAGAGAACAATATAAAGAATAAAATGAAATGAAGAGAAAATGGTCCGAGGAGACGAGGTAAGGTGGTTGCAAAGCACGAGGGCCTGCGCTAACAACCCCGGATGGCAGTAACCAGTGCAATCAATAAGCTGCATGCCTGCCTGTTTTGCGTGCGTTGAGATTGGAGAGCACAGGGTCAGGCTACCCACAAGGCAGAGTGCTTCAGATCAGGAGTTCAGGACCAGATGAAGATAGATGGGTATAAAATTGCCCGGTTCTTTATGCTTGGGTTGCTCTTGCCTTGCTGCCGCCAAGAACATTTTTGCTGGTCGGAATGATGGATGTAACTAGGTGAATGATGATGATGACGACGACGACGACGGCGACGGAAAATCTTGCGTGGGATACTGTCTAGCTACGAGTATTGGTTGTACTATGTTCTTTAATGCTTTGAAATTATAGAGCTTCTGCTCTGAATGAGATAAACAAAAGGAAACAACAACAATATCACGGTTTACAAATGTAACAACCCATTTTAAAATCAAACCAAAGCATCAACTTCTTAATTCAATCATGAAGATTAGTAGCTAGCATTCATTCGGGAAAGGGAACCCGGCCCCCAAGTGATTTTTAGTTGAAGAAGTACTTGTTGAGTTGCTGTACGAGGCTAGCTAGCGGCCCGGTTAGATAATGCACATGGCACTCAACAGAAAGGATTGTTATTGTCATCCAACCTTAATTAACGATGCTCCTATGACATTCATTATAGTTGTTGACTTGCTAAAAGAATAGATAACCAATGGCCGAAAGAGAGACAATCACTTCAGAGGGAGGAGTAGCTTGTCTCTTGGTCTTGGATAGGAAAGAAAAGGAGCCATGAGGTACCTCAACCTTTTAACACCACAACGAACACAAACTATTATTAGCACTGACAAGAAATCATTGGATGCATCAACGGCCACGTGTAACGATGCCTCTTTCATTTTCCCCGGATGGATAAAAATTTAGAACTCGCTTGCCATGAGTCATCACATGGTGCTCCTATGTTTCATGAATAACAAAATGAAGTACGAAGAGTTGGGCCTAGTCGATTGAGCAATCTGTTGGTATACTCTTCTGGCCATAGGCCCCCTGAGCTCGCAAAATGGGCTCTGCGTGCATTCCTCAGACCATCATCCAAAGAAAACATTTCAGTATTTTCAATTAACGCATCATCAGATAAGCGCAACAAATGGAGTCGAGAACTCAACTCGCAGATGCATCAGTATAGAATGTTGCCGAACCTGACTGACACGAGGGATCTTTTGGTATGCAACAAATATATGCATAATGATACGCTACTGATACTTCCAAAATGTCTAACCTCAATGGCCACTGTATGATTAACCCTTCCCATACTTCCTGGCACAGTTTCGCACAGACGATTCTCTTCATGTTTACGCTACTATTATATGAGGGCAGTAGTAACCGAAGGATGATAAAAAATGATTGACACCGCACTGCTTGTGCAGTAGTGAGGAGTGTTTGACCTGAGGGCACGACGCCACAGCAACGTGCACCTTAGGAGGGTCACCATGGCGGTGGTGGTGGTGTCACCGAGGGAGGGAGGGCTAGGGTTTTAGGGTATTGACCTTTAGGGCTTGGGACTCGAGGTTTTGTTTCGCTTTAAGAATTTTTGGACCCCTTCTAAGAGCATTCTCACCAGCTACTCTAAATTTTTTCTCTATAATATTATTCTTACCTCTGCATTCATTCTCCAGATTTTGTTCATACTTTACACTACACACTCTTGTGTCGAGAGGAACACATCCCCGTTGAAACTATCGCTGTAGAAATAAGGGCATTGTCAGGGGTTTGCCCCATCACTCTAGCATTTTGTGACGAGGCAAGGAATGAGGCAAAACGAGACATTTAATATTGTATATAAATAGTGAAAATAGTGGGGGAGTTGCTGTTGAGAAGTTGAAGAGTGATGTGGTAAATGAGAAGTGCGGCCATCACGCGTGGGTCCCGGAGCAAACTTACGACTTATGTGCGTGTCCATTGGACTACTAGAGACTTGTCCGTTTCACACTAGTTCCACTGCGAGTAGGCCCACGAGAGGCAGCCGCGTTTCTAAAGAGGCCCAAAGCTTGTACACTAGCAATTCAGCCCATGTGTAATTCGTGTGAATGAATCGACGGATACGTGCCTGGCCCATCCAGGCATCCTCCAGTGCCATCGTCTTCCTATTTTCCATCCCAGTCTTGCAGTTCATCGATCGCCCTGTTCCTGTGGATCATTCCCACCAGGCAAAGATCCAGCCTTTTTTTTTCTTCCCATTTTACTCGAAATCAATCACCATTCTCCGGTCTCTGCTC
Source organism: Raddia guianensis (assembly GCA_036346415.1). Taxonomy (NCBI): domain Eukaryota; kingdom Viridiplantae; phylum Streptophyta; class Magnoliopsida; order Poales; family Poaceae; genus Raddia; species Raddia guianensis. The sequence goes on from CM070534.1 coordinate 71,298,443, forward strand.
TTTCGGCATTGGGATTCGCGTGGATTCATCTTCCCTACTACCAGCCCCCGGTTTTGAGGCTGGCTTTGAGTGGGATCCGGTTCTTGCGTTCCCAGCAGCAAGAAAAGGGTGCCTTTTACATGTGCTTCCCCCTTCTCGTTCTATCGCCGGTAGCTTCCGCGGCATTGCGTACTCGCCGGGACAGCACCGCGCGGCGGGGTCTCCTTGGTATGTTGGATCCGCTCCTCTTAAGTTGTGTAGTTTGTTCGGAGTTTTGTAGTCAAGTAAACAACGATCTTTTGAGACCTACTGACCTCTGACTGCTTACCGGTCAATCAATCTTGTGTTCGGTTAGATACACTCACTATAGGTTGGAATGGAGAAATGATTTTGGGGTGTGATAATTTAGCACGCTTTCGAACTTCCAGACTGATATGAACCTAATTGCTAAATTGTGAACAGCCACACCCACATCGGTCTGGATTTTTTTTTTGAGGGAAAAGGGGCGGGAGTTCCGCCGATCCATTAATAGAAAGAGAAAAGACGGTCATAATTACAAGTGGGGGGCCTTCTGCCCTAATCCAGGGCCCTCTGCCCTGGATCTACTGAAAGAAAGAGAAAAGGCGGTCAAAATACAAGCGGGGCCTTCGCTTAAATCAGGCCTCTCGCTCGGATCTATTGGCGAAGAACGCCACAGCGAACACCACCACCGAGGCACACCACAGCACAGCCACCCGGAACGCCGATGCACCGCCACAGCGCGACGAGAGACAGAGACGCCGCACCACTAGAGACCGCCAACATAGGCAGGACAGGTCACTAAGGCGACGACCCCCAGCCGCCGATGCACCAATCCTGCCAAACATCACCAGAAGCAGCAGAGACGACGAGTCCTGGACAGCCGGCCGGCCGAAGAGGCCACCAAGGCACCAGGCACACCGAGCGACGCAGCCCACCCAGCCGCCACCCACGCAGCGAGACAACAAAACGGATGCTCAACGGACTCTGGCAACACGGAGGACCGTCGTGGCGCCTTTAGCAAGGGAACGACGAAGAGGACGCCGCCGCCACCGAGCTGCTCCAGGGTTATCACCCCCAAGGACGAGGAAGGCCTTTGATAGTGTCGTCAAGACGAGAAGCGGCTACAGAAGGCGCTGCCACCACCGGCCCAACAAGCTGGGCAAGGCTTTCGCCTAGCACTCCCTCGACCCAAAGACGAACTGCCGAAGAACAAGAGCACATCCGAATACTAGCGACTAGCCTCAACCGCCGGATATCCGCCAAAGCCGCCGCCACGAACATACCGACGCGACGGGCTTTCGCAAGAAGGGAACCAAAACACCGGGCGAGGCCGCCGGAGCGTAAACGGTGACGAGAACCAGGAGGACGAAGACGCCGCCGGCGCCGCCAAGCCACACGAGCGAAGACTAAGAAGGTGGCGGATCCGCGCCGCCGCCGCCGGGGTCCCCACTGGAATCCCATCTGCCGGGATCCCCACCGGATCGCCAGCGCCGCGACGAGGCGAGCAGCCGCGCCACCGGCAGATCGCCTCGAAGCAGCGCGCCGGCCGCGCCACAGCCAAGCCGCCGCCGCTGCCGCGACTTCGCGCCGCCACCCCGGCGGCCAGCCGCCGGATCTGGCCGGCCAGCGCCGGATCCGGCGCGACAGGCCGCCTGAGCCTGCATAGGTAGGGCCGAAACCCGCCATCACGGAGCAAGAAGGACGGGAGGAGGAGGAGGAGAGAGAGAGCCGCCGCCGCGCCGGGCCGGCCGGGCGGCGGCGGCGGCCGGCAAGGCCTGGAGGGAGGGGGCCGTTTGGGGGCTAGGGTTTCGCCCCTCGAGCCGCCCCGAGAGGAGCGACGCGAGGGTCGTGGCTTTTTTTCGATACTTTTGATATACATCGGTCTGGATTTCATTCTTGGGTTTTGAGCTATGCTGCTTGCTCAAGTCCTAAATTCATAGATGGGAATTGATGAATCAAAGAAGCTGTAGGAATGGGTCACAAGGTCAGCATATATATATTTATAGAGTCTAGTAGATAAGCGAATAGACTGATCGATAGCTTGACTCAAGCAATACAAGATATTGGCATAAAAAAGAGAATTGGAGGAACTATTCATTACTTGATTGAGCTAATTGTTCTACACTTCTTACTTGGTGTAGCTTGGGTCGTGAGTGGGAACTCCGTCTGGGTATGGGTCCTTGGATTGCTGTGGCATATTCAGCTCCTGTTGCAGCTGCTACTGCTGTTTTCTTTCATGATTTTTTTAACAATGGGTGTTCTTTCTGTTTACCACTATATTGTTTCAGTTCAATTGACTTGAATTATTATATTAATGGAACGGTGAAGGAAAGAGTGAACATTTGTTAATTTGTGTTGATTTTCAGTACCATGTTCTATTGAATGTAGTAGAAGGATTCAACTATGGAACTTCCTTAACGTCATCTCATGTACTGTAGGAATTGTCTGACATTTCTATAGTTTTGTCACTGCTACCAGCCGAAGGAAAACAACCATGGGCAGCAAGGGTTTTGATTTGTGCTGTTCCTTGATCATGGAGGACCATGGCTCAAATTTATCCCCATTTCTCCACAAGCTTTTCAAAGAGGTTCGGATTGCTTTGCACCTCGGGAAAATGATTTTTTTCACACATCTTTGATGATCTAGAATTGAATGAATGCTGAATGAGTGACAAAGCAAATTATTATTGTAGTGGGATGACCGCAAAGCGAAGGGCTTGTTCCACCATGATATCAATTCCTGTGAGACTAAGGTTTTACATTCTTTTCCAATCTACCATACAAACACCTTCCCATGATTTGTTCTTTTAGTTTAATATCCTACAGTCATGTGTCAGGTGCTACCTGGTGAACACAATTTTGTGGCAACGCTAATTGAAGGGCGTGACCAGAAGAAGCGACCGACTGAATTTGGAATGAGCCACGTGCTCCAACCTTTTGACAGCGGAAAATTCAATTTCACAAAAGTTAGACCAGAGGAAGTGATCTTCAGGTTTCAAGAAACTGAGAATGACACTGTACAGTATTTTCATGGTGCTCCCCATACTATTGCAACTTCTCTTAGCACCATTTTAATCAATGTTAGTGGGTTTCCCTCTCACATAGTTACTTCTACTCAACTAGTGCGAATTTCTGGTTTATTTTTGCCATGTTCTGTGTGACAGGTGAGTCCAATCGGGTACTGTCATGTGCTTTTAATCCCTGAACTACAACATTGCTTACCGCAAAGGGTTGATCACCAGAGCTTCCTTGTTGCATTGTATGTTGCAAGGGAGGCAATGAATCCCTTCTTCAGAGTTGGTTATAACAGTTTGGGTGGCTTTGCAACTATCAATCACCTTCACTTCCAGGTTATTCTTTCACTGACTTTTCCGGAGTCCTTCTCTTCCTTGTCCTATACTCTCTGCATCTAATAAAGCAGGGTCCAACGGAGCTACCATGTTAATCGGAGAAATTCCCACATAAATTAAAGAAAAAGAAAAAATCTCCACCATTGATTAATGTGGAGCCAGGTTATAATTGCTTACATTGAATCAATCTATTATCTATTATTGGAGAAATTCTCACATAAATTAGAGAGAAAGAAAAGATCTCCATCGTCGATTGCGAAGGGGCCAGATAGATTATAAACGCTTAGATTGACGTGATTTGTTTTGTTGAAACTAATACGTGTAATATATATAGTTATGACTTAACAAATCTAGCTGCGCAAATGCGTCAGTCACCATGCTAGTTCTGACAATTTGCTTGTCAGGCATACTATCTGAAAGAGCAATATCCAGTTGAAAACGCACCAGCTGAGAAACTCACAACCCTATGGAATGGTGTGAGCATCCTTGAACTGGTGCAGTATCCAGTACGTGGTTTTGTATTTGAAGGTGGGGTGAGCTTGGAGAATCTGTCAGATGTGGTTTCCAATGCCTGCATCTTCTTGCAAGAGAATAATAGACCTTTCAATGTCCTTATATCTGAATCTGGCGAGAGAATTTTCCTTCTACCCCAGGTACTCTTTTTTTAAGCAAAAATACCCTATAGGTATTCTCAAACACCAACCTCAATACAAGTTCTGAACAATGTTCATACTCAAACATTTCTCACTCTTAACATGATCAATTAGTGCTACGCGGAGAAGCAGGCCCTTGGAAAGGTGAGTCAAGATTACCTAGAGATGAGTATCAACCCAGCAATCTGGGAGCTTAGTGGCCATCTGGTGCTGAAGAGGAGGAAGGACTATGATGAAGCGTCTGATGCGACCTTGTGCAGATTTTTGGTTGAAGCTTCCGTGTCTGAAGCAGAATTCCAGGAGTTGAAGAGGTGCATTTTGGAGGTCCTGACCAGTGCAGTTCCTAGAGATTAAAGATCAAAGAATGTCATGATAGAGATCAGTGATCTAGAAGTATTTAGGTGGACTCCGTTGGTCCACATCTGTTCCAAACGCATTCACATCTTCTGTCAACTGTCATTTTCTTATTTTGAGCATTTTGCCTCTGCAACAGTCCTTTTGTCACTCTGGCCTTTTTTTTGTTTCAGCGTTTACTGTAGTAAAAATCGAGAATCCTAAAAAAGCGGTCTAATAATTCTAAAAAATAATTTAAAAATAGTTTTACAATCTTTACAAGAACTAATAAAAGGCACGAAAAAATCATTGCAAATTATTACAAACATGTAAGCTATATAAAAATAACAAAATTTGTTACAGTAAAACTCAACTCAACCAAAACAAACAAGGTCTCCATAAACATTACAGCAGAGCAGACTGCTCTTTTGTCTGAGAACCATGTCACGATGGATGGTGTCGGTAAAACAAACAGCGATCGAGTCTATAAGAACGTTTTGTTTACCTCAGGATATAAAAAACGTTCTCCCAAATGAAAAACGAAAGGCCTATTAGCTCAGCTGGTTAGAGCGTCGTGCTAATAACGCGAAGGTCGCAGGTTCGAGACCTGCATGGGCCATTTTTTCCGGTCGACTCCCTTACAATGTTTTTTTAAGATCTACGATGCTTTTTTTTTTGGTCTCCTCCTTATGATGGATTTTTAAAATATCTTTTGGCTCTTTTATTTCTCTTTTTGCCAGATATCGGCAAATATCTAATCTTAATGTATCCGGTATCCTATCTTACCAGAGCTACGATGGAATTTTTGGGCTGCTTCTCCTTATGATGGATTTTTTTTTAGTTACGATGGATGTTTTTATTTATTCCTGGCTCTTTTTTATTTCTCTTTTTACCGGATATAAGCAAAGGCCTAAACTCAATGTATCCAGCGGAGTTGAATCCTTCTCAATCATACCATATTCTCTAACATCTTCATGGTTGGAATGGGAGCATTGGACATGCCTAAACTAGAGAGAGAATCGATTGAAAGCCTACGTCCCCAACACATAACGGGTGCATCGTGCGCGTGCTAAGACTAAAGAGGAAGCTCATGAGATTTCTCAAATTGATGATAGCCTTTTTTTTATATATACCAATGGAATTCAAGAGTGGTTGTAGATATCAACAATGGGTAGACGGGTGCTTAGAGTCGTCAATAAGCATGCCTCATCACCACTCATCCCGATGAAGTGGCCTATGAAGGCAGCATGATGACAACCTTGTTCTCAACGGTGTGATGGCTGTAGCCCGCAGATGACGGGGCTAGCCACGATGATCTAGTGTCACGACAATGGGAAGACAGGTACTCAAAGTAGACACTAAGGACACAAGTTGTCAATGAGCATGCTTAGTCACCGCACATTGTCAACAAAAAGGTTATCACCGAAAAGGTGTTGACCAGAGCCAAGGAGCGCGATCAACGGGTCGCACGAGGTGACGCAGAAAGATCTATGATTAAAAAATGATCTTGGTTGCGTAGAAAAAATTGATCTGAAGATGACCGATAGTAGAACCGACCATGGAGATGGGGTTGTGCGACCAAAGAAAGATCATAAAAAATGGGCTTGCCTCCCGGGAGCGACACGACAAAAGCTTTACGAGCGGCGACTCAAGAAAGATGCCACTTTGATACCATTATGAGGATAAATATGGATCAATGAATGATTTGTATTGAGTCTCGTGGACATTTATGTGGATATACATCATGGCCTGGATCATAACACCTCTGTAGAGAACGATGGAATCATATCAAAGAGACTACAATTTTGAATCCTTCTAGCAGATAAAACAAAAATTAACTTCATTGAGAGGCTATAAATGAGCACCCCTGCCGTCCTACCTAGAGCTAATTTTAGGCGCATCACCAAGGAGACCGAGGGTTGGCTCGGTAAATGGAGGGGGACCTGAGTTGATTTGTCATCCTTATGCACTTGTTCTTTTTGGTTGAAAAATTTAACGAAAAGGCTTATGGCCGGCCGGACTCCCGCGCCTTGCGCTCGAAACGGCGGGGGTGCACTGTGCAGCCGACATGCAGGTGGGGCCCACAGCTTTTTTTTTCTTTTGACGACCATAAATTTTGACTGGGTGCTCCAATCCAAAAACCGTTTACGCCAACGTGTTCTTCGTATTTTTTTCGAACAAAACAAGATATATGTTGCCATATAAATCTTAAAACTCAGCTGGTAAAACTTGGGTTTGGCCTACTGAAACTTGGGTTTTCGCTTACTAAACTTGGATTTCATATTCATTAAACTTGCCGAACTGTCAAGTTTCATCAGGTTTTATCCAAGTTTTTTCAAGTTTCAACAGGTTTCATCAAGTTTCATCAGGTTAATTCAAGTTTCAGCAGGTTTCATCCAAGTTTCATCAGGTTACATCGAAGTTTCGTCCAAGTTTCATCAGATGAAAGCACACGGCCAAGTTTCATCAGCACACAGGCAAGTTTCGATAGTATAGATGTAAGTTTCATAAGTGCCTTCACCTATTTTCACATAAAAAAAATAAAAAAGTGAAAAATAATCAAAAAAATTTTAAAAGTATTTAAAATGGGTTGCCCTCGATTTTAGAAGAATTATGAAATTTATTCCACGCATTTTGAACACTGTTTGAATTTTGTACAAAAATCAGAAGTTTAATTGGAAATTTCATCTAACACACTGCTTTATCTAGTCGCTGGAACGCTGAGACGTGGGCGCACGGCTTCGCGTAGGATTGGCGCTGTGGCGTTCATCCGATGGCGCAGTCCGACGCCTAGACGCTCGCCAAATTTTAATCTAAAAAGTTATAATCACTCGAGACGATTTTAATTTAAGCGGAAAAAACTTGGCACAACCATCCGGGCGCGCCGGCCTGTCATCGTCACGGGTGTCGTAACTTGGCCCTGTATGTTACTAGTAGCATGCACTGATCGTGCCCCCACACGCTCGGGAGTGATTTTTCGATGCGTTCCTCCGTCACGTGCTTTTTCGTGCGACGCGGCCGTGATTGCTTTGGCGCAGCAACACCCGTACCTCGCACGTGTACCAAGCATTCTCGGTAACCCTTCTATCCCACCTTCTAATAGTGTGTTTTAGAAAGCGAGATAGAGGGATTAGTAGGCTGTTTGGTTATCTGCATTCACAGATATTTGTATATACCGATGCAGAATCTTGCCTTTTTTTCTGTTTGGTTGTCTCACTTGTCTGTATCTGGTTTTGAGTCTGGCTCCGTGGATGTAAGATTCTCCATGCAGCTTAACTTTAGAGAAACATAAAAAATGAGCGTTTCTCTGATGCAGCGCATGGTGGGCTCGTTTTCTTTTTTTTTGTTTGTATCTTTTTATTAGCATATGTGATTACTGAACTGATTACAAAAATGGATTTTTCACATTTTTTTTGAACAAAACTAAACCATACTCGTTATATAATTTTTAAAATATTTTACTACTAAACACTCAATCAAACACCGTCTCTGCATCTGAACATTCCGTATCCCACCAATCTGGCTAAGTCAGACGGACCAGGTTCATAAGAGAAGGCAACCAAACAACCTATATACCTCGTACTTCTTCCTTTGGACATGTACAAAGCACACCGAGAGCGGGCCGAGTAGATTTGTATATAGCTCAAACAATCAATCAATGGAGGTAGCTGAAACATGTCCATGCGGCCGTGCTCACGTGCACATCTTTGACACCCTGTTTGTTTGTTTATTTTATTTTAGTTTTAATTTATTGGATCATTTGATATCACCTTTTTTTTTCCCTATAGAAAATTTCTTAGTCGTGGTCAAACGTTTTCTGTAAACGATTTCCCATGAAATGAACAATGTCTTGAGAACCCTAGTGAATTTTTTCAATCACTTTATTTGATTTAAATTTTTTTAAAATAATTTTTCAGCAAATTTTAAGAGGAAAGGAAAAAAATTAGGCCCGAGCGGGATTTGACAAAAATTGGATTTGAAAGCCTCGACACAACCTCACATGTACCATACTGAAGGCCTGTGAGCAGTGAGCCAGCGAGCCAGTGCCGCAGCAGGATGCCTCTGGAATCTGGATCTCCCTGCCTCGCCCCGATGGTTTCTTTCACATATGAAAATTTCATGATTTTTTAAAAATAAATGCATTTTTATCGGAGATAAAAAAAACGGTGCTCTACACATGGACACAACAGAGTTTCAAATCCTAAGGTGCCTTTTGTTTTTTTGATGCAAAGCGCAAGCGATCTGCCATCTATTGATCTAAAAGAAGTGGAGTACAAAATTGTTGGGTTTTTTTTATCCTCCCCCACACGAGGTTGTACAGTGCTAATCTATTTCAAAAGGAGGTCTGGAGGCCGCCCATAGCTGCAGGTCGTTGAAGAGATGCTGCATGAAAACTGGTCGCATCTGATTTTCTGATCGAAAAAGGCGGTTGTTTCGTTCTAACCATAGGTGTCTTTTATGTGTTTGGGCCTAGACGGCACTAGATTTATAGCTCAAATTTGAAATATTCCGCTTGAAGTTTTGAAGATTTGAGAACCCATCAAAATTTTGAATATTTATGCGATGATTTGAAGTTTTTTCTCAGAATTTTGATGGGCCTTGACGAAATTTTTATAGACGAAATATGTGGTGCAAACCACTGTTTTTGTGCAAACCCCATGAAAACCATGTATAAAAGTTTTGTAAATTCATGAAAAAATTACTGGAGATAGGTATGTGCACGACCTGCATCACCACCAAATCTCAAGTCTAAACTCAACATCGTTATCTATCTCTAGTAATTTTTTCACGAATTTACAAAACTTTTATATATGGTTTTCACGGGGTTTGCATAAAAACAGTGGTTTGCACCACATATTTCGCCATTTTTATATTCAATCAACCACCGATTGTAATGCTGTATTTAAAAAGTTCACCAATCCCAACGAAATTTCACTGGATAAACCGTATTTTCACCGATGAGAATTCCGTGGCGAAATGGAACATGGAGATAGGGCAATGAAAAAAAAACGTTTCTGACCTCGTGGAGTTGATTAAAAACTTCTACAATTACATTTATTAATTGATTCAATAGTAAAATAAATTGACTTCGAATAATTTTGTTTTTTTAACTCGACTTGTTGACTCGAATGAAAAATTACTTCAAGCTATTACTGAAACACCTTTTTAATCAATCTGTGCTTATTTGGAAAAAAAATAAAAAGATTTTGGCTCGATCCCGGAGCAAAGCCCCAACCCGAGACCAGCTCGACGAGGCCCCACCACCACATCTCCAGCGGGCCCAGCACTTAATCTCATGCATTAATCACGATTACGAGCCGGATTAGTCACGTCTCTCTCCTAGCCCCTCTCTCTCTCTCTCTCTCCCTGTCCCCCTCCCCCCGTCCGCTTCTGATCTCTCCGTCCCAACTCCAAACGCTCCGACCCCAGCCACTGAGCCACCCCCGCACCCCGCAGCGCAGCCAAGGAAATCCCCAAACCCTCGCCTCCGCCTCCGCAATCCGCATCCCGATGGCTGGGAACCAGCCGCCGGCTGCCGGAATCGACCCGCGCAGCGGCTTCTGCGCCGCCACGCGCACCTTCCACAGCCTCCGCGCCCCGGGCGCGCTCCCGCCGGAGTCGCTGCCCACCACCGCGGCGGCCTACGCCTTCTCCCTGCTCTCCTCCCCGCTCCCCGGCCACCCCGCCCTCGTCGACGCCGCCACCGGCATTGCCGTCTCGTACCCTTCGTTCCTCGCCGCCGTCCGCTCCCTCGCCGGCGGCCTCTGGTCCGCCCTCGGCCTCCGCCCCGGGGACGTCGCCTTCATCGTCGCCCCCTCCTGCCTCGACGTCCCCGTGCTCTACTTCGCGCTCATGTCCATTGGCGCCGTCGTGTCGCCCGCCAACCCGGCGTCCACCCCCGAGGAGTACGTGCACCAGGTCGGCCTCTCCAGGCCGGTCGTCGCGTTCGCGACCCCCGAGGTGGCCGCCAAGCTGCCCGGACATGTCAGGCGCGTTGTCATCGGCTCCGATGAATATAAGAGGCTGGCCTCTGCCGGCGGGGAGGCGTCGCCTCCCCCGGTGGCGGTGAAGCAGTCCGACACCGCGGCCGTGCTCTACTCGTCGGGCACGACGGGGCGGGTCAAGGCCGTCGCGGTCACCCACCGCAACCTCATCGCTCTGATGTGCACGCACAAAGATAACCGGGAGACGGTGGAGAGGGAGGCCGCCGAGGCAGGCGGGGAGCCTCTGCCGCCGACGGTGACGCTGTTTCCCCTCCCCTTGTTCCACGTTTTCGGCTTCATGATGCTGTTGCGATCTGTGTCCATGGGGGAGACGGCAGTGCTCATGGAGCGGTTCGACTTTCTCGCCGCGCTGCGCGCGATAGAGCGGTACCGCGTCACGCTGCTGCCCGGGGCGCCGCCTCTGCTGGTGGCGATGACCAAATCAGATGAGGCCCGCCGCCGGGACCTCTCGTCGCTCCTTGTGATCGGTATTGGCGGCGCCCCACTCGGCCGCGAGGTTGCCGAGCGCTTCGCCGCGGTCTTCCCGGACGTGCAGATTATTCAGGTTAAACATCCAACATGCACGCTGCAGAACAACACTGAACCTCTTGTGCACAGTGCAGTGCAGATGTGCAGATCGATCCCTTTCTTTCATCAAATGATCCAATGAATCAACGTTTGCACTGTTCAACATGATTACAGGGCTACGGTATGACGGAGTCGTCAGGGGCAGCGGCCTCGACGGTCGGACCAGAGGAGTCGAAGGCATACGGGTCAGTCGGGAAGCTGGCGTCCCACTTACAGGCGAAGATCGTCGACCCGGCCAACGGCGAGGAGCTCGGGCCAGGCCAGCAGGGCGAGCTTTGGATCCGGGGGCCAGTTGTCATGAAAGGCAAGACTCGTTTGACCTTTGCTGATTTGGTTGATAGCTTCACATCCATTTGTTTATTACTGGATGATAAGATGCACGTTGAGATTTAATTATAATATATGACTGGGATGATGATTCATCACGACATCGCCTAAGACCTTCCAGGTATATTTACGACCGCATGGCTTGATTTTTCTCCTAGTGATGTATACCAGCAAAAACTATTCATGTCAACTCCATACCATGGAGCACTCAACGATATGATGGGATGTGAGGATCTTTTGTTAATGAGCAAGTGTGATTATGATGTTTCATTGTTTTGCCTGCCATGTGCTTCATAAGTCATGACGACTATATTGTAGTAATTGGTGTAGTTGCAGAACCTAAACATTTGTCCAACCAAGTGCTGGTGGTCCAGTGCAGCCCTAGTAGAAAGTGCAATAAATCTTCATCCCTGGCAGCAGTGCAGACCCTTGTTCAGCTAAGTCCTAAAACTTGAATCCTATATTTAAATATGGTGACTCTAAAACATTTTAAGCCTATAAATACATGTTGAATCCAACAATAAGCCCTAAAACTTTAGCCTTATAATTAATACATATCTATTTGTGGCCTAAGAGAATAGCTAAATATGGGCACTCTACTAAGGGCTCTATCCTCTTTTGATAATTTTTTTCAAGATAGGACTTCGTGTTGGAGTGTTTTTTCTTAACAAAATTTGATACGGCCCTTGACGCGGGTTGGATGGCCGTTTATCGTCGGCGACGTCTTGGCTGTTATCAGAGCCACCGCCTATGAGATCTACTCTCAATTTTAATTTATTATTTGGATGATAATAAAAGATACATAACCCTCCTTTTTATAGGGAGAACAAACTTAGATCTTAAGAAAAGATCGACTTGAACGGTAAGAAAGGAATTACTTAAACTCTACGAAACTAATCCCTAATAGATAGAAACATATTCTAAATATAACCGCAGCCTGGGGCCACGAGCTACAGTAACCACGGTACTGTTCACGCATGCTACAGTACCTATGGTACTATTCATGGCCCGTTTGGACCCTATTGGGCGTACCCATATCATTACTCCCCCCTTCAAATCAACCTTATCCTCAAGGTTGAAGCGATGACGCCCGAGAACTTGACGTCGATGTTGAAGTCGAAGCGCATCACCATGCGCATGGCGTAGTCGGCTAGTCGCGCTGGCATGGCATGTCCACATTCCATCGGATGGTGATGATGGAGACGTCGTGGTCGCCGATGGTGTGCTTGCCGTTGTGGTCGCTGAGTGTGTTCTCGGCATGGATGAAGACGTGGAGTGATGATGGGCTGGATTTCATGGCGTCGTTCTGTTGAGACCCTGGTCACCTTGGGAACCCTCAAACGGCAGACGCACGAACCATGGATGTTGTCCGTGTCGACCTTGACCACCTTGTCGACCTTTACACTATGATGTGGCTCCTCTGCCTTGTCGACCTTTGTGATTTGTAGCGGCTCTTCCGCCTTGGTAGCGACGTCCACCTCACCAAGCAGGGCCTCGGCACAGTTCTTTTCACACGGGTCAGCCGCGTTGTCAGTCGTCGACGTGGTTGGAGTTGCTGGTGTTGTAGAGCCTGTCGTCATCTCATCTATTATCTTCATCATGTGTTGTAGCTCGTCGATGATGGACTGGCAGAGGTGGAGATCAAGACCACCCTTGTCCGGCTTGTTCTCTTCACGTGTCCGCCTGTCGTCGGAGATGCGATGGTGGTCGTAAGACCGCCGATCGCCGTATGGCTTACGACAGTTATTGACGTTGGCATCTTTCTCGCGCTCTGCCTCACGCGCCAAGTATATTGCATCTGTAAGGTCACGCGGCCGAGCATGACGAACAGCTCTCGCCAATGTCGTAGGTAGACCCACGATGAAGACATCAATTTCGTCTTCTCTCCTCATCCGTGACGCTTGGCTAAGCAGCCGCTGGAACTCGCGCGCGTAGTCGCTAACACGGCCTTCACCTTGTTTCAGATCCACGAGGTCACCAATGGAAACCTTCTAGGAGTGCTCGTAGTAGAGGTATAAACGGGGTAGGTCGAAAGCACGCCGCTCGTAGTACCCAGAGTGGAACGCCATCCCGAAGGACCGTTCGACTCTGATACCAAATTGATACGGCCCTTGATGCGGGCTGGACGGCCATTTATCATCGGCGACGTCTTAGCTGTTATCGGAGCCACCGCCTATGAGATCTACTCTCAATGTTGATTCATTATTTGGATGATAATAAAAAATACATGACCCTCCCTTTTATAGGGAGAACAGACTTAGATCTTAAGAAAAGATCGACTTGAACGGTAAGAAAGGAATTACTTGAACTTTACGAAACTAATCCCTAATGGATAGAAACATATTCAAAATATAACCGTAGCTGGGGGCCGCGCGCTACAGTAACCGCGGTACTGTTCACGCAAGCAACAGTACCCGTGGTACTATTCATGGCCCGTTTGGACCCTGTTGAAGATCCCTAAATTGATGCCTGCATTCCAGTGGTATGCAGTTCGTAGTTGATTTGTTAGGCATGGGGAGGGACATCTGATCTACTACCAGCTATGTGTACAGTTCTGCGTAGAGTACCAAAATGTTTTCCATGCTTTACAAGTGATGTAGCAACTGATTTAGATACTTTGTTAGTCGGAAGCTTCACCGAACCGTTTTGATCAGAGTGGTTTAGGATGCACTTCTGAATTGCGCCACTTGTAGTTTTTAAATTAAAAGCTTAAGAAGATAGGAATTCCAAATATTCCAAATAATTTTGGACAATATTTTGAACTGTTTTTCCCTTTATTACTGCTTGGATCTTTGCTTCACTAACGCTACGAGTCGTGGGGATGTTTTTTTTTTCAGGTTATGTGGGTGATGACAAGGCAACTGCAGCAACAGTAGATTCAGAAGGCTGGTTAAAAACTGGTGATCTCTGCTACTTCAATGAAGATGGTTTTCTGTACATTGTTGATCGGTTGAAGGAGTTGATAAAGTACAAAGGATACCAGGTACAGTACATGCACAGCTGGTTCAGAACTACAATTACATTATTGTTGAGAATTTTATCTCACAACTTTTTGTTTGCATGACATACTGATATGCTTCTTATTTCAGGTGCCTCCAGCTGAATTGGAGCATATTCTGCAATCTCATCCTGAAATCGCTGATGCTGCCGTCATTCCGTAAGTACCTTCAGTACAAACTGCAGTTACCTTGGGAAAATTTTTGTGGATCATACCTTCAAATAAACTCCATACGTACTTTTCTTCATCGTGTAGCTGTATATAACATTCATCCTGCATGCACTATGCAGATATCCAGACGAATATGTTGGTCAAATACCAATGGCTTTTATAGTGAGGCAATCAGGTTCAAACATTACCGAGCAACAAGTCATGGACTATGTGGCCAAACATGTATGTTCTCTTCCTTTTGATTATCCAAATGTTGCATCCTAGTTCCATATTGAATTGAAGATGCCTATTATAATCAGCACTGTTTTACCTTTAACAAGCAAGTTGCTTGGTTTATCTGTATCCTAGTATTGGTATTATTGTTGCACTGGTCCTTTGCCTTTAAAAGAATAAGGATGTATAAGCCTATTAAGTAATGAGGATGTATAAGCCTATTAATATTTATTTCTTACCTATGACTGAAATGGCAATTACTGAAATCGTACATACCATATTGTTGCATGCCCTATGGATGACAAACTTGTAGCAGTCTTCACTCTTCAGTAATGATTTCACCATTAAAATCATATCACTCGTCCTTTGTACATGCAACAATTTTTTTGGGGATCTTTGCTGTCCTGATTTGGCTGGCACAACGTCAAACAATAAAGTCAGAACTATAAATGTTCCGCTTTTGACAGGTTGCGCCCTACAAGAAAGTCCGAAGGGTGGCTTTTGTCACTGCAATACCCAAATCGCCTGCGGGAAAGATCTTGCGGCGGGATCTTGTGCAGCAGGCCGTGCCCATGGGTGCAGCCAAGCTTTGAGATGTAATTTATTGTGGAAAATTAGAAGGACCATTTTGATTGTATATATATTAAACTGGAGATATGCACTATATGCTACCTATCTTTTTGCTCGTCTATTCAGCATTTCAGCTGCACTTGGCTGCACAATTCGACCTCCAAATGCACACACCGGGTGCTCTCTGCACAAAAATAATGTTTGAGTGAAGAGGCCCCGTGCACAATCTTTTAGGATGGTTAAGACAACTTGCAATGGGGTTTCTACCATTGTTTATTCGTATGTCACATAGGATGAAAAACTAACGTGTAGCATAACTAATAAGGAGAGAGGAGATGGTTTCTTCCTTAAGAAACCATTTTCTATGTTCATGCCAAAATTCTAAAATTAATGCGTAGATAGAAGGAAGCTTTGAAGAAAGAAAAAAATATTAATGATGGAAACAATGTTAAGATACAATACAATGGAGTCATTGTTTTTTCTTAGTTTCTACGTGACATGGTATCTATAGAAATAATGTTTAGAAACCTTGCATTGGAACTGCCCTTAGAAGAACATTCGTCCAATGCAGATAAATAAGCCTGCAAAGACGCACAACCATACATGTCTGGACATACTACATATAGATATTATTAAAACCAAGTAATAAAGAACCAACTAATGCATTATCAAAGAAATATTTGATCCATTTCTTGCATTTGATAAGAATAATTTGACAAAACTTGCACAATTTTATCCTAAGGACTTCGCAAATAAAGAATTGTTGAGACTTCCCAATCAATTTAGAAATTACGTTGCAGATGTGCACAAGGATGAAACATATAGATATTTGAATAAATTTTGTTGACTTATGTGAAGAATAAGGTAAGAAACAAAATGGGGAGTTATGTGAAGAATAAGGTAAGAAACAAATGGGAAGTCAATACATGATTGATTGATTGGTAATGAGAGAGATATTGTCAATGGTTGGGAATCAGTTGCAAGAGCCGGTCTTATTAAAATGGAGATCAACCATATCCTTAAAAAGACTTTAGCTTTGAGATGGCAAACCAACAAGATAAAAGAACACGGTGTTTTTTTTTTATCTTTGTTCAAACCTTATGCTATCGAGATAATAGCTTTATATCCAGCCTTACTTGATGTATAAAGAGTTGTAAAAAGGATTCACCGTCGAGTGAATCCTCGTCGCCTCGCTCCTGTGTTCTGGCAGAATCGCCTCTGGCTGCAACCGTGTGGCACCATCGCGTCCCTTCTCCGATAGGAGCGAGAAAGTCTCGAGCCGCTCACAAACCCAAGCCGAAGCGCAATAAAAGAGCCCAGCCCATTGTACAGCGCACTCGTGTCCACATTGTAAACCCATAAAACCCCCCAGTAAATTGCAGTAGCCTACACGGCTACACGCTCATCGTGGAGGCCGAGCTGGCCGCGATGCCGTCGATCGCCGGCAGTGGAGGCCGGCGCCTCTTCTCCCTGGACCGGGGCATGGTCTGGTGGCGCCGCCGCAGCCTCCAGCGCCCCCTCTTCTCGTCCGTCGCCGACGGCGGAGGCGACGCGCCGCCGCATCTGCCGGTGGTCATCGTCGGAGCTGGCCCCGTCGGGCTCGTCCTCTCCTTCCTCCTCGCCAAGTTCGGTAAGAGCCGGGAATTTCGCTCCGCACGCCTTTGTTCCAATTCGCGCCTCGGTAGGCCGCACTGCTGAGCTGAGCTGAAAATTTGTGAGAGAGCTGCGCCAATTGTGGCAAAAAGAAGTGCCCTTTGAGGTGCAGGAGTGCTTAGTTGAGTTAACTAAATCTCACAAGAACCCGTCGAAGTTCTTTTCTAGTTCGTCCGCCATTGATGCAGCTGTTTGTTTTGTTGAAATCTGGCAGGCATCAAATGCACTGTGATAGAGAAAAGCATGGAATTCACTCGGCACCCCCGAGCGCATTTCATCAACAACCGCACTATGGAGGTGTGTTTGATGTTTAAGTTCATGCTGGCATTGCCATTCCCAGTTACTATGTTCGGTATATTGGACAGTAGTTTAATAGGGGTGGTATCGACAGATCTTTCGCAAATTGGATGGCTTGGCCGGGGATATTGAGAGGTCTCAGCCACCGGTGGATTTATGGAGGAAGTTTGTGTATTGTACTTCACTCTCCGGTTCCATTCTCGGTTCGGTTGATCACATGAAGCAGGAAGGCCAGTTGACTTCTTTTCATGTTGAGTGCTTTGTCTCT
Source organism: Raddia guianensis (assembly GCA_036346415.1). NCBI lineage: Eukaryota > Viridiplantae > Streptophyta > Magnoliopsida > Poales > Poaceae > Raddia > Raddia guianensis. The sequence continues at coordinate 71,315,847 of CM070534.1, forward strand.
TGCACCTTTCTGCACAAATCAATTGGCTGACAATTGTTTTGTGCAGATTTTGATAAGGTCATCAGTCCTATATCAGTTGCACACTTTTCACAGTACAAGTTAGTGGATTTGCTGCTCAAAAAGTTGGAGGGCATTGGCTTCCAGACATGTTTTCCTGATGAGATTTGTAGCTCAATTAAAGATTTGGTGTTGGAAAACAAGGTATTGATGGGACATGAGTGTAGTTCCATTCAACTGACTGACAGGGGTGTTTTGATTGGAGCATCATTCAACAGCGGGGAAAGGACACAGGAGAGAAAGCTTCACTGCGGCCTTCTTCTAGGGGCAGATGGTGCTAGAAGCACAGTGCGCAAATTGGCTGGTATATCTATGGAAGGTGAAAGAGATTTGCAGAAACTGGTCAGTGTGCATTTTCTGAGCAAAGATCTTGGAAGGTATTTGTCTAGTGAGAGGCCTGGAATGTTGTTCTTTATCTTCAACCCTGAAGCAATTGGTGTGCTAGTTGCACATGACCTGGAACATGGGGAATTTGTATTGCAGGTACTTCAAATAAGCAGATTTTGCGCTTACTATGCCTTTTATGATGTAAAAAGTAGGATGGTTGGTGTGAAATTGCTTAGCGCACTATCTGTTTGTTAATTTTATCTTTTATTTTACTTTCAGATCCCATTTTATCCTCCTCAGCAGAGGTTTGAAGATTTCAGCACTAAGGTGATTTCCGTTAAATATTTTGCTCGATTCTAATTCATCAGCATCTCTTCGTATTGCCACTTGCATATATCTATGAAAGTTTACTTTTTAAGCCTAAGTATGTATAAGTTTGTATTTCTGAAATACTTTATGTTGCTATTGCTACCCATTAGTATATTTTTTTTGTACACAAGTGATGCAGATAAAATTTTATTGCTATATTTCATAAATTCTTTTGTATATTTCTCTTGTGGTTCTAGGTATGTGAGCAAACTATTGTCAAATTGGTAGGATGGGAGCCAGCAGATGTTCAGGTTTTAGACATAAAACCATGGGTGATGCACGCAGAGGTTGCAGAGAAGTACATTGGCTGCAACGATCGTATAATCCTTGTTGGTGATGCCGCTCACCGTTTTCCTCCTGCTGGTGGATTTGGTTAGTAGCTTATTTTCTAGGGTTATTTTCAGTTTTGCTACTGAATTACATATTGAGTTTCTTTATCATGCATCTGTTGTTCAAAGGTGCAAAGAAATGTGCACTTGCTAATTTCTTTTTGCAGGAATGAACACTGGTATTCAGGATGCACATAACCTGGCTTGGAAATTGTGTTTACTGCTGAATGGTGTTGCTGCACCATCAATAATGCGAACTTATGAATCAGAGCGCCGACCTGTAGATTCTTCTTGCAAGCTTTATGCCTGTCCAATTTTAATTTCTCCTTTACAAACTTAATGAAAGGGTGCGTGCTTGCTCATTGCAGGTTGCCATTTTTAATACAGAACTTAGTGTGGAAAACTTCAAAGCTGCAATGTCTATTCCTGCAACCCTTGGTCTTGATCCAACTGTTGCAAACTCAGGTAGAGTGTCCCTTGATGAGGCTGCAAAATCTTTTTTGTTCTTTTTTCTTTGTAAAATAAATGTTGACAAGATGTACAACTGTATTTAAGTCACTGTTGTAACTTCTTTTGTTATTATCTCATTGTGTTTATCCTTTGCACATATTTTGTGCAGTGCATCGAGCAATCAACAGCAACCTGGGATCGGTCATTCCAAGAAATTTACAGAAGGCAGTTTTGGAAGGATTCTTTTCCATTGGTCGGGCTCAAGTCTCGGACTACATTTTGAACGATAAAAATCCACTTGGATATTTGAGGCTAGCAAGATTAAGAAGTATTCTTGCTGAAGGAAAAAGTCTACAGCTTCAGTTCCCTGCAGAGGATCTTGGTTTCTGGTTAGCCTCAATGCATATAATCATTTCTCAAGAGAGTTCGAGCTTTTCTCTTCTTTTCAGCTTAGTTGAGGGTTAGCATGAGTAGATTGCATGCCGCCCCAACCAACAATAACGACAAGGATACATTCTCAATAAGTATAATCCAATGTGCAAAGTTTCTTACATAGATATAATTTGTACACTTTCAGCTATGAAAAGGGAGCCCTAGTTGCTGATGATTGTACTGAAACTACTCAGCAAGCAGGAAAGGAGAAACATTCTGAGAGGTCATCCAGAGAGTACATCCCATCTGCTAAGGTTGGTTCACGGCTACCGCACATGCTTGTGAGAAAACTGCCCACTTCGTGTGAGGTTTGCCCCTTACCTAAATACCTAATTGATGTACACTTCCTAACCTATTCCCTTTTTTTCTACGCAAATTGTGACAACGGTGATCTTGCAGGGTGTGTTCTCAACAATGGACCTAGTAAGCAGGGATAAATTGGAGTTTGTTCTCATTATTTCACCGCTGAAAGAATCTTACGAGCTTGCCCGTGCCTTTCTGAAGATAGCAGACGAGCTTAAGTTATCAGCAAAAGTATGTGTTATATGGTCACAAGGTTCAGTTGATGCAAAAGTGAAAGGAAGTAGATCTGAGTTGGCACCATGGACAAGTTATATTGATGTTGAGGAAATACCTGGGACACGTGCTAATTCATGGTGGCAGATGTGTCAGATAACTAGGAAAAGTGCAATTTTGGTTAGGCCCGATGAGCACATAGCATGGAGGACCGAATCTGACATGGTGAAAGACGTTGATTCAGAAGCTAGGAGAGTCTTTTCAGAAATTTTGTGTTTAAATAGGCAATAGGTGTAAGAATGCGCAAATCTATTTCCATTAACTAACTGGGTTTGAGTGTCATTCATTAAGCAAGTGTTTGTAGATAGGAATCTCAGCAGAATTGTGATGCATTTTGCAAAGAAAATAAGCATACCAGCAGCATTGCATACAACGGCAAAAGGTATGGACATGATCTTGATTTGCTTGTTGAATTCTTCTTGCATGCGTTGGAAACCTTGAAATAGGTTACTGAACTTCCCAAGATATGCTTCATCAATGTGAATACGTTTTTTTCTTCAACACATGATGCATATAGATGACTTGGCTGTCTAGCTACTTGGTTTGCAACATTTCTGTTTAGTATGTTCAGCTTAGAGTTCAATTGGGAGGCTAGGTCAGGGGTGCTGTTGCGGTATGCCGATAGGGCTTGTTGGCAATAATGCCTAAGCTTGTCAGGAAGAACGAGAGCATTCAAAAAAAAAAAAATAAAGAATCATTGTCAGTCTGTAAAAGACATGAAATGGGTTTATGAAACAACGATGTTTGTGGCCATCAATCATCATTGAAACAATCACATCTTATATTCCGCCAGAACAATGAAATTATGAAACAAATAATTCTGTACATCAATCCTAAGAACATCACCCTGGACATACAATCACGTGCTATCAAAATTTCATCGATATTCAACAGCACTGGTGCACGACAGCACACCATTACAAATCTTACAAACACCTAAGCGACAGGACACTAGAGAAGCTTCTTCTCAAGTCCCTGCAAATGCTAGTAGTCCCCTGCAAATGCTAGCAGCCTCCTGCACCCTTCAACACAGCATCATACAGCACTTGCCACTGCAATCAACATTTGACCTGCCGTTGCTATCATAAACCCGAGCAATGCGCCAGCAACAACCTGGGAGCAATTTGACACTGAACAAATTAGCATCACACAAAATGGATGATTGGATGTTCATGATGCAATAATACCAAAGGAAGCAGATAGTAGTGCTGACGAAACCACATGATGTTGATATTTGATAAGCATGTGGTGCCAAATAAAAGGTCCGATGACATGGGGACAGCCAACTTCAGGTTCAGTTGGCATCCACGTAATCACATGTCAGCGCTTTTTTTCTTTATTACGGATATATTCCATCACTTTCAATCTGCCATGCCACAAAAAATAATAATAATAAAATGGCATTTGAACAAACCTGGGTGGGAGTATGACCCAAAAGTTCACGTAATGGCCTTGTTTCGGACAAGGGATGTTCTGAAGGAAATTCACAGACTATTTGGTTCAACACCTGTGAATGGGAGGAGACAAGGACAAGTTCAGCATAGCAGTGTAAAAAGTGAAAAATATTTGTGCCATTGTATTAACACAACCAATTCTAGTACTCCACTTTTAGGGTATTTCCTAGTGATTTACAAGTTGTTGAACCCACAACAGAGATGAGACACAAACAGTTGTTGGATACCTCTGCTTGCTTTCCGGCGTGCAATCTGATACCAGAAGCATCATACATCACCTGCCAATCAAGTCATTAAATAGTTATCTCTGAAACCTCACCATTTCAAGTTAAACATGAAGGGGATAAATATAAACTTCTCCACAATGCCTACACTCAACATCATAATGCCCAACTCAATATAGAAAATTGCGTGCAAGCAACACCATTTAAATGCCCGTTCTCCTATAGATCAAGAAGCAAGAAGAACTTATTCGTAAGGAACATGGCATGCGATAGCAACCCACCACACTTGCAAATATTGCTGCTGTCGCAAATAGGGCGCTGCCAAAACCATCTTGGAAGCCAATTGATATTGCTAGTGCTGTAACCGTCGCAGAATGTGATGATGGCATGCCACCAGAGCCAATTAGCTGCTTAGGATCCCATCTGTTCTCCTTGTACCTTCATTTCAGAACCAGTACACATCAAACTTGGTGCAAAATAAGTATCCACAAAAGACATCTTTAAGGCTCTAACCAAAGTGATTTTTTTATGTCTAAGCATCAGAAGCATGATGGGTTCATAATTTCATATCCTCTTGACGTTGGCTCAAACGGTGAAGCAGTGCCATTGGAAGCCCCACGACCATCTAATTATAAATTGGATATTCGTATCCACAATCTTATGTGGGAGAAATCAAATTTCCCACTTGTCTTCATCCTGTGTGATTTTCTTATTGAATTATCAGGGTCCTCTGAATGGAACATGGTGTTTGAGTGCACCATAGACATTGCAAATTTCAGAACCATGGGTTCACCCAACACAGATCAAAAGCATACCATGACCAGTGAATTCAATTGTAATCCAGCCAAGCATAGCAGCTCAACAAATCAAAGGGCCACCCCAGGACAACACACAGACCCACCAATTAAGTGATAATTTGGAGAGATCACAGCCAATTCCTTCCGTTTCCACCTCAATTCCCATTAAAAAAACATTATAAAGAAATCAAGTGTTGGAATAGAGAAAAAGGAATCAATCACATTCCAATCTAACGTTCCTCTAAACAAAAGAGGAGAAAAAGGAGCCAGTTCTTGTGGTCAGATCTCTAAGAAACGAATGGAAATTCGACATGACCTCGACAAATTCCCACGCGATTTGAGCCAAACATTGTGAAAAAAAAATCGCAATCTTGCCCCCACACAATCGCGTGCATGAAGGCCGGATCAGAGCAACACACAGACCACGGCCGGCCCCGAATTCCCGCAGCAAAACAGCGCAGAACGACGAAGCGAGAGCACGAGGCAACGAGCGGGGGCCGAGGGAAAGAGGAGTGAGTTACCAACCATGTGACGAAGAACTTGATGGACTGGGCGACGGCGAAGCCAAGCACGGCGGCGACGAGGGGGTAGTTGTGGAAGACGGCGAAGTAGGAGAATCCCGCGGCCGGCGACGAGGAGGCGGCGGCGCCATCACCACCACCACCGTCCCCCATGGCTTTCTTGGCTCCTGCACGGCCTGGCTAATCCCGGTAATAACGTCGTTGGAGCTCTACTCTATTTATAGCCCCCCTAATCCCAAAATTCTCCCTCTTTGCTCCACACCAATGGCGGATCCTGCTCTCTTCCAGTATCCTATCGCAGGATCGCTCGCCACTGGGATGGGAACGAACACTCCAATCGGCTCCTCTCTCTCTCTCTCGCTCTCTCTCTCTCTACAGATTCTTGTCCACCATGGGGGAGTCCATTGAATGAAGGAGACCCAGTGATTGGATGCGAGGGGGCATCAAAGGCGAAGCCTTTGGGCGAATATGCCGAGCAAGTCGCGGTTTTTAGCCGCTGTTTCTCGCGCGCGAACGATTACTCGCTAGTCGCTAGCGTGCACCTTGTCCTGACTCCTGAGACGAGGTAGATCCGGGCTCGCTGTAGATTGGCCCTTTGCGTGCGCGATCGCCAAAACTGTTGTAATTAACCGTAGTAGTATATACTCACAGTCGCAGAAATTAGAAACATAGATGCAATGGAGAATGTTAAACAGTATATTATTTATTGATTAATTATGTTAACAGTAGAATCTAGTTATGTGAAAATCGACTAAGATTTATTTAAAAATCAGTCGTCTGAGAAGCAACAAAACCGATAATACATCTAGAGAAAATCGTAATTAGAGATGAATTTACGGAACTCTCCTCTCGTATAGTTATAAAAAACCAACACAAAGGGTGTGGGTTGGGTTGGGTCAGCTCAACTCGAGAAAGTTTGTGGTGTGTTATCAAAAAAAAAAAAGAAAAAAGAAGAAAGTTTACGGTGCCAAGAAGTTGACTCGGTGAGCTAGTGTAGAATGCTCTGCAGAGAGAGGACGTGATCTGTATAACCCTCCTGTCAGTGTTGCCGTAACGGCAACGCCTGAGACGGTGAGTTTTTCCATCAGCGCATACTTGGGAGTTGGGTCTATTTGGAAACGTACAAACTTCACATGAAACAGATTGATTTCTGTAGTAATTTGGAAGAGATTTCATGTAGAATAGTTTGATTTCTACGGTAATCAAGAAAAATCCTTGTGCTCTGTCAGACTTCTGGTTAACACTGTACGAGGGGAGTGTGACCCGAGGAGCAGAATAGCTGTTGATCTAAGATGGGATTTTAATAATCAGTCGTAGATTGGGACCAAGCATTTGCAGCCACGCAACGTCAAGAACTTACACCAAAGCTTCACGCATAGACACATTAATTAAAAATTTATCTACTTGTGATAATGCCAATATGTAAGCTAGTTAACTAAATCGTCTGGTGTTGATCATAAAGTCCACAAACCCCGGGTCGCCCCCATCAGAAGGGGATCAAATGCAGAGTACTCAGGTCAACAAATAGACTACCAGATTTGGTTTCAGTTTCATGTATTCATCATTATAGTCTAGATCCAACAAATCATTCTATTATCCTAATAAGTTGGGTCCATACTAAAAAGCTGTTCCCGAAATTTTTCACCCCATATGTACCAATGGTAATGCCATTCATCAGAAAACCATCATACGCAAAATTGGCAAGATTACAACTTTCAGCTGGCACAACAAAATATTCACATCCCATGAACAAAGACAAACAGCTACATCTAAACCGTGCTATTGTCTAACCTGTCATTTTGTTTTTTCTTTGAGCAAAAAAACCTGTCATTTTGTGATATAGAACCGATTATGCGGGGCCTGAGGATCTGTCATTTTCGTTATGTCAAGGTCCATCCCGTCATCGTACTCCTCTTCCTCCTCCTCCTGTGGCTCTGACGCCTTCTCCTGCCTCGCCTTGGCTTCAGCAGCTTCCAGACGCTTTTTCTTCTTGACATAGTCGTCGTATGACGTCTCACACCATTTCTTCGCCTCTCCGACAACCTGCTGGTTGTGAAGCTCCACACCCCTCTGCAGTTTGGTCTTTTCGGTGTTCCTGGGTTCTCCCCAGTAGTCGTAGCGGTACATAGGCTTCGATGGGTCATAGTGGTCCTTCCCATAGATCTCTGTCTCGTCCACGTCGTATCGCCCGGGCTCCTCAATAGGAAGACCAAGGGCTTTCCGACTGCAAATCTATGAATTAGAGCCAGTGCATTATCTGTGATTAAACTTGCAGTGGTGGTGAAATTAATAGCACTTGCCAGCATATGTCTCTGATAAGAGCTTCCCGTTCTTCAAAAGAGCGACGCCATTGGATTAGATCATACTCATCCATTTCTTCGTTCCTTCGGAGCTTTCCAACTTTGTACTCATCTCCTCTTTCCTCAGCTTCTTTTTTAAGCTTCTTTATCATCTGCATTGATTGAATTTCAGTACTACAGAAAAACGATGATTGTTTTAAAAAAATATGACCAATATATGGGAAAAAAGGGTACCTGACGCTCAGCACGAGCAGCATCCAGATCAAGTTCCTTGATATCTATGTTCTAGTGGAAATTCAGAACAAATAATGAAGAATCAGAATATCATTATGGGATCACTTTATGGTAGAACAACCACATTATGGTGATCATTTGATCATCCAAGGGTAGTAATCAGTAGCTGCACATAATTACATACCACAACTTCCTTTTTCAGCACTGTTTCCTTGAGACGTCCTTCAGTGTATTCAACTCTATTTTCTTCATTGAATGCGGACATATCAACTGTGGATTCATAGGTTGTATCCTTAAATTTTTCCGGATTTTCATCCTCATGGTCTAAAATCATTTGCTCTGCGTTGTGCCATTCCCAAAGCTGCAATTCAAGAAAGCTACAACAGGATGAGGCACTACATAGGAAGCAAGAGGCATAAACATGTTAGTGTCAGAAATGTGATTTGAGAAATACCGTTTCAACAAAGGGGTGATCTGATACCAAAGGTTCCTCTTCCATGTCTTTTAAAGGCTTTTTCCTAGGAATGGGTGGCCTCCCACCTTCACGCTGTTATTACATGTAATATAATGTTACGATGCTCAGGCACAATAATAATGGAAGGAATATGGAAATTCATGCCAGGGTTACTAGATTCAACAAACGATGAAACAGAACAGAATCAAGACAACAGATGTTAATGCGCACCCACAACTGCTCTTGGTTAGTGTCCTCCTTTCGGTGAAATATTGGTGGAAAGTCAAACCTATTAAATCTGCGATTAAAGAGAAAACAAGGTGACAAACGTTAGTCAACTGACAGTAAACTGAATGAAGGATAGCATGGTGTCCATTAAACTGTTGACACAATCAGGTCCAATCAGCAGCGACAAAAAAGGAAATTATGGTACTCACATTAGGTGATCAATGTTAGGATATACAAAGCGCATTTCAAGTGGGAAACGAAAACGGTAGGGGTCTCGTTTGGCCTGCATGATAATATATATTTGTTTTATGAAGCCCAAAATACTTAAATTGAAGAAACTTCCAGTAATCAGGAGATAATTGATGGTTTGTCACTCCAAAGATGAAATCCATAGAATTTTCTACACCTTGTTTCTATGACATGCGGGCCCAGGACCCATGTGGCATAGACATAGGAGGCAAATTCTAATATGGCACTGTTTGGAGTGGCAACCCATCAATTAATCCCTCAGGTAATAGGAACAAAAGAATGTTACATATGTCTCTAAAGCAACTCTAGAGGAATGAATTTTAGGATATACTAACCAGAAGCTCCAAATAGACTTTCATGCCAGGTTTGATGTGATGGCGGATCCAATACCAATCGTTTCCTCTAATGGGTACCCACCTAAACAAATAGCGAGATGACAATGCAAGCCGAAATATCAGAGGATGTGATTAAAATGGTGGTAAAAATTCAAAATTACAATCATCGGTTATGGTAAAAGCATAAGATTAAATTCTCTAAAGGAGGGTTAAGCATGCCAGTGAGATTCATCATTTTAGAGGCAGATAATGTTGTTGTTCTGGACCAACTTGAAGGCATGCTTGATAATCCCAAGTAACGATATGCTCTGTAGCTCAAATATAAAAGCTAAAAAGCAAGTCAACAGCAAGGAAGAAATGACAAAATATTCAAACAAGAGCAGTAGTACGCTTGTCGCTACATCTGTCAACAAAATTTTGGCCTTAAATCAGTTAGGGTTACCCCATAATTATGTAGTACAGTAGGAGAGGATGCATACCCATCATGGACACACCCGACATCCACAAAAGCTCCCTGGTAGAGGTGAACAGTCGTCACTTTACCATAACAGATCTGTGAGAGGTACATTCATCCATTTATTAAAAGGATGAGAGAAATAAACAAGTTGCCATAGAGGGAAGGCACAATCAGAAGTTTCAATGGAACCTGTCCAGGATAGAAGAATGGAAGTTCAAGCTGCACAAGGGCAACAAAAAAATCATCAACAGGGTCAAGAAAAAATAAAATAGACCAGGCAGTAAATATTCAAGACTTGAACATACCATATCTTCTCTGTAGTCCTTACCTCGTTTTCGTCTACCAGGGTAGTAATCTTGATCAAACTGCATGACATAAATAGCCAAAGTAGAATACTACTGTAAATTCCTAGAATGAAGAGAAACACTACATACACTTGAGGAGATGACAAGCCAGATCCACAATTATTGTAATCCAAGTATAAAGAAAGCAAAACTAAAACAAGCTTCATAGCTTGCTGCGACCCTATGAGACCACTAAAAGATTTGGTCATTCTTTAAATGAAATAAAATTGTTGCTGGCCTGGATAGTGACAATGACAAAACACTACTATTACTAGCTGTGTAACTCATATGAAATCAAATTGCTAAACCACAATAGTAATACCACAACGGCCCTCTTTGATACCTTGTTTAGTTGTGGTTGGAAAAATTTGACCATCTTTGAATGTGCTTTCAAAAAGCTAAATAAATTATTAAAAAAATATTCTTGAGATCTTTGAGAAAAACCCTACAAAGTCCTAAAAAAATTATTTTCAAAAAATAAAGTATGTGGCCTATACAAAATAGTCAAATTTTCCCAACCACAACTAAACTACAACTAAACAAGGTATCAAAGAGGGCCTAAATCAACAAAAAACAAGTTAACAGCACTTGGGTACTAAGGCTGCTCACTGCAAAGCTTAGCTACGCCACCCAAAAAAAACAACAACATCATAGTCATCTAGCATTTGTCCCTCCAGGGAAATCAGAAAACTTCTTTTTTTAAATCAAAACGTAAATCGCAGAACTTCTCAGAATGAATAACGGTCCCCTCCGCTCGCCAACACCAAGTATGAACCACAAGAGTCTGGCTAAAGACTTTCATCTGGGACAACATGATCCACAACCATTGTACAACAAAGCAAGCATATTAGGGGATGTGAATACCACCATTTAACCACATATCTACAACAACAAAGAAATATTTCATGGAACCATCATAATTAAGCCACGGAAAGCATCAGTGCATCACTATAAATGTTTTATTATTAGCAAAATAAACACTGCTGAATCACTGAATGCGCTGAATTAGACTACCACAATGCACCACTGCAATCAAAAGTTATTTTCTCGTTAACTTGTACCAATGACAGTAATTAGTAAGCACTATGCAAATAATCCATCAGATTATCTAGCCATACCTTGTAGGACTCCTCCTCCAGCCTGGCCCGGTTGGCCTCCACCCACTCCTTGTACTGCTTCAAGAACACCTTGTACCTGTCCAGCGCCAGATCATCCGGCCCGTCCTCCACCTTCTCCACGTTCGTCACACCCGCCGCGGCCGCCGCCTCCATGTCCACCCTCACCGACATCGCCCTGTGCGCCTCCCTTATGAACTCCAGCTCGTCGCGATCCACCTCCCAGCCGGGCGGCGGCCAGTCCCGCGGCGGGACGAGCCGCATCGGGAGCCGGCCTGCCCACGTCGTCTCGAGGGGCTCGGGCGTGTGCCGCGGGGCCAGGAGGCGCTCCATGTACCCCGGCTCGGACTCCACCTTCTTGCGGTAGGCGGGCGTGAGCATGCGGAAGGACTCGAGCGACTCCGGCGACTGGAGCGGCACCTCCTCGCCCTCGTTGAGGCTGTGGCGCGCGAAGGCGACCTCGGGGGTCATGATCTCCTCCCAGGGCGCCCAGCCGTGCTCGACCCAGCTGCGGCGGCGGGCGTCGTCCTCTGACTCGGTGTTCTTGATGACGATCGACGAGGGGATGACGGGGGGGTCGTCGGCGGGGATCTCGTCGGGGCCGGAGGGGGAGACGGACACCGCGAGGCGGCGGAGACGGCGCTTGGGCAGGGGCTTGGGGCGGAGGCCGGGAGGGGGGAGGAGGTGGAGGTGGAGGAAGCTGGCGGTGGTCGCCATTTTCTTGGGTTTTGGCCGCGGGGCGCGGTGGCCTGGCCGTCTCGTCGTCACGGCCTCACGGGGTTTAAGGAGGCAGAAAGCAGGGAGGATAAGGTGCGGTTGCGACGGTCCACATGTCAGTGAGTGATATGTTTTTTTATTTTTCTCAGAGCAAAGTTTTAATTTTATTATTACAATTTACAAGGCTTTTTTATTGAACTTATCAAATTTTTGGCTGCTCAAAGTATTCTATGAGCAGAAAAAAATTGACAAAGAACTCAGCTATTACAGAAGGGTATTTTAAAAGTCAATTCTACGGTCGAAATTATAAAAATCAGTTATTTAACACCCCATCTATTAATACCGGGATATTTTACACCCTCAGGGCTCATTTGGCTGCACGCCCGGCCTTTTCCCCGGAAAAGATAAGCCCGACGGGTTTTTCTCTGTCCTTTCATTTCCCTGGGTCCCAACTCCCCTCTCACCCACTCCCTCTCTCTCACGCCGCCGCGAGAACTCTCCTCTCCCATCCACACCCAGAGAACTCTCTCTTTCCCTCCTTAATCCGATTCGGTGGGCTGCAGCCTGCCGCCGGCCGATGCCCATCCGCGCCACCGTCGCCTCCTCCTCGAAACGCTGCCGTCGCAGACCAGACGCGCCACGGTAGCCTCCTCCTCAGAGCGAAGCCAGCAGCGTCGTCGTCGCCTCCTTCTTGGAAAGCCAAGGCTTGCCGCGCCATCTGAGCCCAATCGCCGTCGACGCCGCCTCCATCTCCTCCTCCTCGGAGCGTCGCTGCCTCCTCCTCCTCCTCAGAGCGCCACCGTCGACGCCGCCTCCATCTCCTTCTTGGAGCGTCGCCGCCGCCGCCTCCTCCTCCTCAGAGCGCCGCCGGAGCGCGCTGTCGTCGTTGCCGGCGTTGTGTTGTCGGCGTCGCCTCCTCCTCCTCCTTGGAGCGCTGCCGTTGATGCGACCCGGCTCGAGAGCTCGTTCGGAGCGCGTCGCCACCACACCGGGGAGAAGTTCCCGACGTTCTGAGAGGCGGACAGTTTCCCCGGGGAAAGGAGAGGAATTGGGTGGGAAAAAATCACGTGGATGGGTTTCCAAATGAGCTTTTGAGCTGACCCCGTGGAAAATTCCCCCGTGGCTCTCCAGCCTCGGGATCTGGCCGGGATCCCGGCGGGGATTGGCGCTCCCAAATGAGCCCTCAATGATTTTTGGCAGGTTGTCTGGGTGATGTAGCATCGGCTTTGTCCACATCTACCGCACATGTAACATACTTCTTCCGTCCTAAAAAAAATTGTCGTTCTGTCTTTGTCTTAAGTCAAACATTTATATCTTTAACTATCAATTATCAAAAATCCGTATAATTAACAATATATGAATTGTATATTATGAAAGTATTTCTCATGGTGAATCTAAAAACATAAATCTTATATCGTTAAACTATACGAATTTCTAGTAATTGATGGTGAAAGATAGAAATGTTTTGACTTTTGACAAAGCTAGAACGACATTCTTTTTGAAACGGAGGGAGTAATTAATTATTTTTGAACCGAAACTTTCAGAAAAATTTCTAAAAAATAGTTTAGTCCAAATGTATAAAATTTTTTTTAAAAAAAACCTATTTCACCCCTCAATTATGATGGTGCAGATATTTGACTAATTTTAAAAATTGTGTATGTACACATAAGGCCCTGTTTGAGAGTGGAGTTATTTTGTAGTTTCTATGCAAAACCATGGTTTTTTGAAGTTTTGTAGACTCCACTCCAAACTAAAGTTTTCTCACTTGTGCTAGCAAACAATGGTTTTTAAAACCATGGTTTTTCATGATCATAGCAAAACACAAACCATGATTTTACAAAAACATGGTTTAAAAAACTCCACCAAACAGGGCCTAAGGTCATGTTCTTTTGAGCTGATCTGAGCAATTTGAGCAATTTGATTAAGTGAAATGGTGAACTTGAGAGCTTCTCAAGGTAGTCTCGAGATTAGGATCCATTTCATTTAACTTGATTTTTATAGCGTTAGGACCCACCTTCAAAACAACGAAAAAATGGACCCAAAAAACTCAAAACATATGTTTTTTCAAAACGTAGATAAGTTGTTAAGCCGTTAAGCTGATAAGCTAAAAAGAATTGGGCCTAAGTATTTTCACGTGGTGCAATTTCAACTTTCAAGGTGGTTCTGCCACCAGCAGGTTGCCAGGTCAGCCCATCGTCCAAAGCTCTGATCGGACCGTCTACTTGAAATGGGCTGGAGGGCACAGACACTCTTGGGCTCTTGGCCCACAGTCACTATGGCACTCGAGCCAAGCCGAGTCCAGAGTTCAGACGCCGCGAGTCTCTCTCTCTCTCTCTCTCTCTCTTCCTTCTCTCAAGACTGGATCTGTCGAGCGGTTGCGCAGCGGCGGCGCAAGCATGGCCGCCGGTCGCCGGAGCAGCATCGGCAGTCGTTGCTCGTGTCCCGAGCATCCGCCTGGTTGGCCGCTCTTTCCTAGACGGTTCACGCGGCGACTACTGCGTTGGCTAGCGCCGCGGTTTGCCTCCGTCCTGCAACGCGCGGGCATCTCCGCTCCCCCGCCCACCAACTGTTCGTCCTTCTGCTGCAGACCGTAAGGACCCCTCACTCTCTCTAAACCTCCCATGGTTTGGTAGATATCGCCCATTTGCGCTGCCAATTCCTTTGGAATCCGCCATGCTCATGCTCATGCTCATACCCTTGCGCAGCGAAGGCCTTGTAGTACAAAATGGCATGCTCTGTGCTCGCCTGTTGCCATCTTAGTGGCCCGTATAGCAACTTGGTAGTGTTTGATTTAGGGCATGTGTCGCAACTTGGTATTGTTTAATTGAGATGGAGCTGATGGCCCTGCTCACGACCAGTCTGTGCATAAATAAAGAAATCTTGCCTGATCCAGTTTCAAACGGGCGAGACTATTGGTCTAGAAAAAACAAATTGCAGGAAAATCTTTGTAGAATTTCCAAGAGTATAAATTGAAGATAATATTGTGTTTGAACATAATAAGATGCCAATTTATTTTCATGTAATGGTTGGTGGAAAAGAGGGTGCATATCTATTTACGTGGTACGATATGAACAAACACCATTGCTCACGACCACTGGAAAATTAATGTATGAAGAGGCTAGACTGCTAGATCAGGAAGATACACCATACATTAATTTCTGCTTTAGCTTAAGTATCCTATACCACCGTTCTAAAATTTAGTCACTACCAGATTTTCATGTTGCCTTATGTTGTATCCTATCCGAACTTCTGGTGAAGCAGGTCTTCTCTCTACTCTGTTAGGGTGCTCAATAGATGCTTGATGTTTTTACGTTAGCTCTGGTTGATGTCTGCCCTTTGACCTTCCCACAAATTTCATCACCAGCTTTGAGAAAGCCGATGATTCATCTCTAAGGAGATTTTCCGGAGAATCAAACTCTAGCATCTTACCTGCAGCACATGGTAAGAAAAGATATATCTATGTTATATAACATAGTTTGTTAAAAGTGCAAACTCAACTCCCAGCAAATGTTTAGCGGAAAAAAAAACATATGAGTCCTTTTGAGTTTTTTTACCTTCACCAAGTACAAGAACTAGGTCGTTGTCAATCACAGTGGGAATCCTATGTGCAATTGTAATAACTGTGCAATTGTTTGTTTCTTGCCTTATTGTCTTTTGGATGATATTATCGGTTGCAGCATCGACTGATGCAGTGGCTTCATCCAAAACAAGTATTTTTTTTTTCATTAGCAATACCCTGGCCAAGCAGACTAGTTGCCTTTGCCCTACGCTCCAGTTTCCTCCATCTTCAACAACTGTAGCATGAACAATAGTCATATAAATGAGCGATCTTCAGCAACAAATCTGAACGGACGTGAGAACCAATATTGCAAAGAAACACAAGTTCTTATACCTGGTGCATCTAACAGCCTATCGTCTTCTTTGACAATCTCTTCAAGGCGGCACTTACGCAGTACCTGAAGGATGAAAATTCTCAAAGTAAGACTTGAACATTAACACCTGAAGGAGCTAAAAGCGTTTTCATAATTTCATCTCAAGGGTATTTTGTCAATATTATTAGATTTTTGTTTTCTTCAGCACAAGACAAGTGCTGTGAGGTGGACATCTCCGAATATGGGTTTTCATTCTAGGCTGCAAGGCACGTTATCCTCTTATATGTGTACCCAGACCTCTATGTTGCATTAATAAAGCCCTTTTTCTTTCTCAAAAAAAAAAAAATTATTAGATTTTTTTACCTCCCATATTTCACTGTCCAGATGCTGTTGTAGAGGGTCCAGGTTTGTTCTAACAGTTCCTTGGAAGAGAGTAGGTTCTTGTGGTATTATACTTAATCTAGACCGCAAATCATGCACTCCCAGAAGTGATATATCCATTCCATCTATGAGTATCCTTCCTGCAGACGGCTCGACAACCCGAAACAAAGCCTGGATGAGAGTAGACTTCCCACTCCCTGTCCGCCCTACCACCCCAATTTTCCTCTCTCCAGGAAATATGCAGCTTATGCCTTTGAGCACCATGGGCATGCCAGGGTTGTACTTTACTTGGAGATCATCAATCTGAATGGTTCCGTGCCACGGCCATGCTTCTCTTGGTCTACAGTCCTCGATCACTAAAGGAGCCTCACTTGGTATGTTTGAGTACTGCAATATTCTTTCTACCGAGATCATTTTATTCTCAACATTGCAAAGGTTCCATATAACCCATGCCTGTAAGACATTAAGGTTAAGGCCGTAAGTAGCTGCAAGCCCTGCAAGGCCTAAAGGAGGAGAAAGCCAAAGGGAGTTGATGTTTTAGCAGGTCTATAGATATGTACTTTAAAGATGTTAGATGTGAGAATTAACTTTATGTATGAGAAGACTTACTTGGATTGATGGTATTCTGAGGCAAGGAGACAAGGATAATTAGCATCATGAAGAAGACAAGATTGAATAGGAAGTTGATACGGACACATAACCATTCAATTGTTGCTGAATTATGGAAAGTGATGCGGGAGTAGTCATCGATTAGTGCTAGGCTCTTTTTGAAGAACTGCTCTCCCTGATTAAAGCATCTAATAGTTGCTGCTCCTGAAACAGTCTCTGAGAAATGATGGAGGACTGGAGCTTTTCTGATGCCAGCCATCCTTGCTAACTCTCTGGCTGAACTGATGTAATAGCTCTACATGAATTTCTACAAATTACTATTGTTCAATTTTGGATCTGAGGAAAGCAAATTACAGTGAGCGAAATTTACCTGATACCAAATGGAGATGGCAATTATTATTAAGAATAAAATGAATATGGACCAAGCAATTTGAGACATAATGAAAATAATACTTAGGAGCTGAATTAGAGCGAATATCAGCCCTGCTAGTCTGTAGGGAATGTCCATGTCAACTGTGCTTTGATCCGTGGAAGCCTGCAAAACTGACAAACTAAGATGTTGGATTTGGGAAATTGGGAATTGAAAGGATAATGGAGATGTGGTTGACGCACCCTATTGAGGATTCGACTTGATGGTGTGGAATCAAAGAAGCTAATTGGTGCTCGGAAAATATTTCTAGTCATGCATAAGAAAAGCTGCTGGGCACTTTCGATAGCAATTGTTGAAAGGATGATAGCTCTTCCCAATATAAATGCCGAGCTTCCTGCAGATAATAGTACAAAAACACCAATCATCTTCTCCCTGCTTATTTGTTCCTGTCTCTCAACTGCCCATGCAATCCAGTAGTTGCTGCATATCTGCAATCCCTGGAAAAGGACTTGGCATGCAAGAATCACAGGAATAAGAGCTCCGCTGTATGCAGAAGTGACAAACCTGCTGTAAATATCCCATTTTACTCTTCCAGATTCACGCTCTTCCTCACATTCCCTCCCTAAAACATGGTGATTTGATTCTATCTCCGTGTGTTCTATCTGCTTCTTCTTGTTTTGTTTGCTTTCCGTCGAGCCATATGCTTTTGTTGGGTTGACCTGACTAAGAGATTGGTTGTGTGCAGCCATTTGCTTTGAGATCTCTCCATCTTTGTCTGCTATGAGGTGGTCATATTTTCCAGATTGAACAATCCTTCCATCTTTCATGACCTATAAGTGATCAACCACAAGTATCTGTCAGAATAGTTTGATCAATCCTATATGTTCCTACTTCTTAGTAATTACCACGAAAATAAGCTACGATAGAATGAACAGCTGTTCCAATTAAGATTGATGTGATGATTTTTTTTCAGTTTGAACATACAAAACTAATAATTATCAACTTTTTTAATCAAAAGTAAGTTGCATATGTAAAATCAACTGATATCTTACCAGAACAAGATCTGCATCTCGCAAGAACTCTAGCTGATGAGTGACATATATGACTGTCTTGGAGGACATTAGTTTGATCAAGCATTCCTGCAAATTTAAATTGTGAATTAATTTTCTTTTACAAATTAGAAAAATTTGATGCAGATAGAGTTCCGCCATATCACCAATGGTCAAACCGAAACAACTTATATATGATTTTTAATATCAGGGGTAAGGTTGTGTACACCGACACCCCTAACTCTGCTTTCGCGGTAGTTTCCTCAGAAACTTTTGGGGTATGATGATGATGATGGTCATCTCGATAATATAAAGTAGGATATTTGCAGTTACTGATGAGACTTTTATACTTGATTGCATATATATTTCAAGGGTCATCCAATATGTTCAATATGCATGAGTTATGGTTCCCTGTTATGATTCTTGCGTTCTGCTATAATATTTCAGTACATTACATTTGAAGCTCACAAAAGCTAAAATACCTTGAAGAGGTGTGCTCCAGTGTGCGCATCCACCGCACTGAAGGGATCATCTAAGAGGCTAACATCGGAATCACTGTACAATGCCCTCGCAAGCTGAATCCTCTGCTTCTGGCCTCCACTTAGGTTCATGCCCCTTTCCCCTACCACAGTCATGTCTCCATTTACCCATTGCTCCAAATCCCTGTCCAAAGCACACCCTCGTAACACCTCCTCATAGAAGCTCCTGTCCATAGCCTTCCCAAAGAGCACATTGTCCTGAATTGTCCCGGTCTGAATCCAAGCGCTCTGCGGGACATATGCCCTTGATCCAACGACCGTTGTTTCTGCACCACTAACCCTTGGAATCTCCCCCATGACGCTGTGAAGGAGGCTTGATTTGCCTGAACCTACTGGTCCGCACACTGCAACCTTTTGACCCTTCGTGATGCTCACCTTGTGGTCGATCTTGAGTGTGAACTTGGCTTTCTGCGAACTATTGTCAACTTCCCAATTGTATTCTCCTGGTTCAATTTCCACTGTACCAGCCATAGCCAAGCCCTTCGTTCCAGTTTTGTTGCCATACCAACTTTGCTTACCCTGGTGGTCTTCTTTGATGAACTCTTCAATTCTGTCTAAGGACACCTTGGTTTGTGTGACCATTGACACAAGCTCTGGGAGGTTGTCTGCTATGAGGTGGTCATATTTTCCAGATTGAACAATCCTTCCATCTTTCATGACCTATAAGTGATCAACCACAAGTATCTGTCAGAATAGTTTGATCAATCCTATATGTTCCTACTTCTTAGTAATTACCACGAAAATAAGCTACGATAGAATGAACAGCTGTTCCAATTAAGATTGATGTGATGATTTTTTTTCAGTTTGAACATACAAAACTAATAATTATCAACTTTTTTAATCAAAAGTAAGTTGCATATGTAAAATCAACTGATATCTTACCAGAACAAGATCTGCATCTCGCAAGAACTCTAGCTGATGAGTGACATATATGACTGTCTTGGAGGACATTAGTTTGATCAAGCATTCCTGCAAATTTAAATTGTGAATTAATTTTCTTTTACAAATTAGAAAAATTTGATGCAGATAGAGTTCCGCCATATCACCAATGGTCAAACCGAAACAACTTATATATGATTTTTAATATCAGGGGTAAGGTTGTGTACACGACACCCCTAACTCTGCTTTCATGGTAGTTTCCTCAGAAACTTTTGGGGTATGATGATGATGATGGTCATCTCGATAATATAAAGTAGGATATTTGCAGTTACTGATGAGACTTTTATACTTGATTGCATATATATTTCAAGGGTCATCCAATATGTTCAATATGCATGAGTTATGGTTCCCTGTTATGATTCTTGCGTTCTGCTATAATATTTCAGTACATTACATTTGAAGCTCACAAAAGCTAAAATACCTTGAAGAGGTGTGCTCCAGTGTGCGCATCCACCGCACTGAAGGGATCATCTAAGAGGCTAACATCGGAATCACTGTACAATGCCCTCGCAAGCTGAATCCTCTGCTTCTGGCCTCCACTTAGGTTCATGCCCCTTTCCCCTACCACAGTCATGTCTCCATTTACCCATTGCTCCAAATCCCTGTCCAAAGCACACCCTCGTAACACCTCCTCATAGAAGCTCCTGTCCATAGCCTTCCCAAAGAGCACATTGTCCTGAATTGTCCCGGTCTGAATCCAAGCGCTCTGCGGGACATATGCCCTTGATCCAACGACCGTTGTTTCTGCACCACTAACCCTTGGAATCTCCCCCATGACGCTGTGAAGGAGGCTTGATTTGCCTGAACCTACTGGTCCGCACACTGCAACCTTTTGACCCTTCGTGATGCTCACCTTGTGGTCGATCTTGAGTGTGAACTTGGCTTTCTGCGAACTATTGTCAACTTCCCAATTGTATTCTCCTGGTTCAATTTCCACTGTACCAGCCATAGCCAAGCCCTTCGTTCCAGTTTTGTTGCCATACCAACTTTGCTTACCCTGGTGGTCTTCTTTGATGAACTCTTCAATTCTGTCTAAGGACACCTTGGTTTGTGTGACCATTGACACAAGCTCTGGGAGGTTGTAGATTGGGTCTTGGAGGATTCTGAATGTGGCAAGAGCTGATAGGACTGTTCCAGCTGACAATGGCATCTCCACGAGAATGCAGACACCAAAGGTGACAACCGACACCAATGTCGGTGAGGCCCAGAACAGGAAGGCTATTGCTGAACATGTGTAAAGATATCTCCTGAGCCACCCCGTCTCCACATCCCTGAGCTTAAGCAGTTTGTCCAAGTAGGTTGTCTCCCATGTATGCAGCTTCAAGATCCTCATACTCTTCATTGCCTCGGCCATAGCCTTGATGCGTGAGTCCTTTGCCTCCATTATCTTCATGTTGAGGCTCTCCTGTGACTTTGCAAGTGGTGTATTGCTCACCATCACCAAAATTGTTGCGAGAACCGCAGACAGAGAGGCCATTGCACCAAGACTACGGTAGAGGATGGCAAGTGCCAAGGAGACTTGCAAGGGCAGCAACCAAATTCCATGGATATACCAGAAGAACTCACCAACCCTCTCCACATCGACATCGAGGAAGTTGACGATTTTCCCTGTGATTGTGTTGGAGTTTTTCATTACCAGGGATTTCTTGTAGATGGACACCATTAGTGCTGCACGCACCCGAAATCCAATTCTGCGTGCACCAAAGTACCACTGGCGCTGCGAAAGCGATTCCACCGTCTTTGAGACAAAGAACAGGCATGCGAGCACGTAGCCACGGCCATGGCCCTTGTCATGGCTCTTGTCAGACAGTAGCTCCACCAAGTAGGTGATCAAGAATGGCCCCATATAAGCAGCAACAGTATTAAGCCCTGGTAATGAAAGCCAAGCACTGTCTTAGTAGATTCTGAGGACAAAGGCTAGCTCTATTTTTGAAAATTCAATGGATCACTAACCTGCAAAGATTGCATTGACCGCCAAAGGTGTCCAGACAGCACGAATGATGGCTCTTCGCAGTGGCACTGGCTCAGGTTTATGCTTGTGAAGTGTCTCTTGAAGCGATGCGTACGACTGGTTTGCTGTCTCAGCCTGAGGAACAGATGGGATGTGTTTGAGCTCGAGCCGCACCTTGTGTCCTTTTTCAAAGATTGGGTTTAACCACTGGAATGTGAGGTGATTCCACCACCCAGAGTTGGAAAACCTGTCTCTGCTGCTGTCATTAGTGTCTTCTCTGATGAGCAGAGGTTGGTTCAGGTCCTGTTGATTTGCTTCGGAAGGCTTCGTAGATATTACAACCACACAGATGATGGTGCAGAAGGGAAGTGAAGTGAAATCGATGACAATTGCATTGTTGAAAAGTTCAAGAAAATGCAGTGAAGTGAGAAGCAATTCTAATAAGAAGCTGAAGAACCACCAAGAAACAAGAACTGCAGGCCAATTGGACACAACGCCTGCACCTTCATGTTTACAATAGAGCAGGTAGAGAGTCGCAACAAACCATGAGGCCGATTGAAGGATCAAAGTTAGGTTGAAACTTTGGTGCTTCCAGAACCCAAGAACAGAAAAGCCAATGTGCGACAACAGGACTGAAGCATTACAGAGTGCAATTATATGAACTGACAGTAGTCTTGCTCCTTTTCTTTGTGCCGAAACCATGACGCCATGTGCTCTTTGTTGACTCGTCCTCCGTTTGACAAACTCTGCAAGGATCCAAACCAGCAAGATAGCGAATGCTGTTGTGCGAACATAATTCAATACTTGTAGGTTCTCCATCAGATGCTGAAATCACCAGAAGATGGCAGAGAGCAGTAAACACCTAGTATAATAGGGATTTTCCTGTTACATTGAAGCAAGACAGCATGAGAAGACTGAAGGCCTGAGACAAACTTGAGGAGAAGCAGCAAAGTAGGAAAGGGCAAAGTGACAAGAGCAAACCAAACGGTGAGTCTGACAGCACATCCTTTTTGTGGCTCCGGATTTGGGTCTGCTCTCTTAATCAGACCTGCAATGAGCTATACACATCAAGCTTTGCCCTTGTTGCAACAACGAAGAATCGAGCGACAAATATTAGAGTGTGCATCATGCGCCTTGATTATGTATGTATTATTATGTTTGTTTGCTGGTAACTAGCTGCCGTTTGTTTTGGCATAAGCAGGGAAAGGTCGACATCGTTTGAGTTTCCATGCCCAGGGTGCCTGCAACTGCAACGTCAAAAAGCAAATGCTAAATAGAGCCGACATGTAATTATCTTGTGTCTGTATTTACGGGACTAGCTAGCTGTCAATCAACTATGAATTATTTAACTCTAGTCGATATTTGTCCACCTCTCATTTTTTCCTTCTCACTCTCCCGTCTTCATGATATGTTCCACATCGCAGCCTCCTCCTCCTCCCCCGCCTCTGTCTCCGCTGCCCACGGCCGGCACTACCCCGCCCAACCTAACCTGAATGACCAGCGTCGATCTGCCCTCCTCCGTCGCCTAGCCGCCTTCACCCGAGCCCACGGCTCCGGTGCCACCGCTAGCTCCTCGCCACCCCCACCACGATCCCCACCGCATCGCCGTCTCACCCGACCTCTCTCTCTCTCTATGCCTGAGGATACTAGGAACCCTATCTTCTCAAATCGAACCGTAAGTCCGTAACCCTAACCCCAATGGCACGGCGGTTGGAGAGAAGGAAGAAGGTGGTGGCGCCGGTGAGATACGATACGAGGTGAGTCAAAATTTAGGCCAAGGAATCGGCATCAGGTACGCGCTTATGCTATGCCATACGTCTAGTTATCAATGACCTAATGCAGACGCGTCGGTCGCGCAGCATGTTCTGAGCATCCTCCAATCCATGCTGCCCAATGCCCGCTGAGATCTAATCCGGCCACGGCGTCGCCATGCCGGCCGGATCAAGAACTCCGGAGCGCCGTCTCGGCGAGTGGGCGATGCATGATTGCATGGTGTAACCACCGCAAGGGTAGCGGCATGTGGATGGGGGCAGGCGGCGAGGGCAGAAGCTGCTACTTACGTGCGTCCAGATCGGTTGGTACATGTCGTCGAAAAGCGAGTGCTTGATCTTGATCTTGATCCTGCGTGCTGCTCCGCTATCTCGATCCGCCGATGCTAGCTGGATCGGCGTCGCGAGATAAGTATATGGGCGCAGAATACACGGCGATGTTTCGCTTGATCCTCTCCGAGTTATAGGAGTAATAATACGGTGTAGATGGTAAGTGCTGATTCGGTGGTTATAATGCTCGTTTGATCTCACGGCTCAGTTAACTACGGCTTACTATTTAACTTGTCCACTTGTTTACTCACCTTTGTTTAAAATATACAAATAATTTAGCTTTTTCAATCCATCTTTTTTCTATCTTCAAAATGTGCCTAAAATCTTTTTGAAAACAAGTCAAATAATAGGGGCACGGTTTTTGGTCCATCTTTAAAAACTCTGGAAGTTAAAAGATAAGTAAATTAAGTAAATTAATTAGGTAAGATAAATTGCTAAGAATTAAGCCATGTCAGTGGTTTGGTGGGGACATTGAGAATCCAACAAGCACAGAACGACGAATATTTGTGTTTGAAAACAGCACGCGAGTCCCGCCAACATGCATGTGCCTTAATTGATCACGTTCTTAGCATCTCTGTAAACGTCCATATAATACAAGGTGGAATATTTGGCAATCCATAGATGAAAAAAATTAAGATTTCATGCTCTTGTCCTTTTTTTTTCCCTCCTTTGAAAATTGAGAACGAAACCTCGAACTTGAAGCAGCACCAGCATACAGCATTTTCTCGAAGTCACCGCATACACTACTCGTAAGTAAATAATACCCACGTCAGCAAGCCTCAAGCGTTTCCATTAATCCTTGCTGACCTGTCAAGTCCTTATTGGATGTCGGCAGCTTATGTATCATGCTCCATGATGTTGTTACACAGACTTGGACACTGTTATCCAGCTTATCTAATTTTGAATTTGTATACCCCTTCTCTAAATCACTTTTCATTCAATAAATTTCTATATTTTTCGATAAAATCTATATTGCTCCTCAAAAATACGTAATATCAGAAGTGATAATCTCTAAATTTACAGACTATCTATGGCTATAAAGAATGGAATGCTACGGATGCATGCTATATATGATGCATGGAATGGAAGTAATCTCCGTACTAACAATTGATCCGTCTATAGAACCCGGCTTTACTCGAGAGCATCATGCGGGAATGCAGCTAGTGACTGGGAGTGTAGACTGCAGAGTGTAGCGGAGGGTACTGACACCCCTCATCAGGCCATATAGACTAAATATTACAATACCAAAATAGATATCTTATTAAAGTCTGATAATACAAAAGTGGAAAATAACAGGGTTTACAAGGGCTATGCCATCCATCAAGAAACTTTCACAGGGGTACTATCTATAATCATCAAGAATATATATCATAGGGTATGGTACTATCTCAGGGATCTAAACTTTCACAGGGGTTGTAGTCTCTAAATGGCATCCATCTCAGTTGCCATTCGTTGTGGCAACATCCGCTACGCTGGCTACTATAGCAGTCACTTTGTTTAACTGGTGCCATTGTCTCGTTCACAACTATCATGGAAAGTTTCCGATAGAGTGTCCATCACGGTGACAACCTTGTCAGGATCTAAAATCCAAATATAGGCTCTTCCTTAGATATATTGATGCTCATTTTCCAGCTGGTTCATCCCGCACGGCGGTTGGAGAGAAGGAAGAAGGTGGTGGCGCCGGTGAGATACGATACGAGGTGAGTCAAAATTTAGGCCAAGGAATCGGCATCAGGTACGCGCTTATGCTATGCCATACGTCTAGTTATCAATGACCTAATGCAGACGCGTCGGTCGCGCAGCATGTTCTGAGCATCCTCCAATCCATGCTGCCCAATGCCCGCTGAGATCTAATCCGGCCACGGCGTCGCCATGCCGGCCGGATCAAGAACTCCGGAGCGCCGTCTCGGCGAGTGGGCGATGCATGATTGCATGGTGTAACCACCGCAAGGGTAGCGGCATGTGGATGGGGGCAGGCGGCGAGGGCAGAAGCTGCTACTTACGTGCGTCCAGATCGGTTGGTACATGTCGTCGAAAAGCGAGTGCTTGATCTTGATCTTGATCCTGCGTGCTGCTCCGCTATCTCGATCCGCCGATGCTAGCTGGATCGGCGTCGCGAGATAAGTATATGGGCGCAGAATACACGGCGATGTTTCGCTTGATCCTCTCCGAGTTATAGGAGTAATAATACGGTGTAGATGGTAAGTGCTGATTCGGTGGTTATAATGCTCGTTTGATCTCACGGCTCAGTTAACTACGGCTTACTATTTAACTTGTCCACTTGTTTACTCACCTTTGTTTAAAATATACAAATAATTTAGCTTTTTCAATCCATCTTTTTTCTATCTTCAAAATGTGCCTAAAATCTTTTTGAAAACAAGTCAAATAATAGGGGCACGGTTTTTGGTCCATCTTTAAAAACTCTGGAAGTTAAAAGATAAGTAAATTAAGTAAATTAATTAGGTAAGATAAATTGCTAAGAATTAAGCCATGTCAGTGGTTTGGTGGGGACATTGAGAATCCAACAAGCACAGAACGACGAATATTTGTGTTTGAAAACAGCACGCGAGTCCCGCCAACATGCATGTGCCTTAATTGATCACGTTCTTAGCATCTCTGTAAACGTCCATATAATACAAGGTGGAATATTTGGCAATCCATAGATGAAAAAAATTAAGATTTCATGCTCTTGTCCTTTTTTTTTCCCTCCTTTGAAAATTGAGAACGAAACCTCGAACTTGAAGCAGCACCAGCATACAGCATTTTCTCGAAGTCACCGCATACACTACTCGTAAGTAAATAATACCCACGTCAGCAAGCCTCAAGCGTTTCCATTAATCCTTGCTGACCTGTCAAGTCCTTATTGGATGTCGGCAGCTTATGTATCATGCTCCATGATGTTGTTACACAGACTTGGACACTGTTATCCAGCTTATCTAATTTTGAATTTGTATACCCCTTCTCTAAATCACTTTTCATTCAATAAATTTCTATATTTTTCGATAAAATCTATATTGCTCCTCAAAAATACGTAATATCAGAAGTGATAATCTCTAAATTTACAGACTATCTATGGCTATAAAGAATGGAATGCTACGGATGCATGCTATATATGATGCATGGAATGGAAGTAATCTCCGTACTAACAATTGATCCGTCTATAGAACCCGGCTTTACTCGAGAGCATCATGCGGGAATGCAGCTAGTGACTGGGAGTGTAGACTGCAGAGTGTAGCGGAGGTACTGACACCCCTCATCAGGCCATATAGACTAAATATTACAATACCAAAATAGATATCTTATTAAAGTCTGATAATACAAAAGTGGAAAATAACAGGGTTTACAAGGGCTATGCCATCCATCAAGAAACTTTCACAGGGGTACTATCTATAATCATCAAGAATATATATCATAGGGTATGGTACTATCTCAGGGATCTAAACTTTCACAGGGGTTGTAGTCTCTAAATGGCATCCATCTCAGTTGCCATTCGTTGTGGCAACATCCGCTACGCTGGCTACTATAGCAGTCACTTTGTTTAACTGGTGCCATTGTCTCGTTCACAACTATCATGGAAAGTTTCCGATAGAGTGTCCATCACGGTGACAACCTTGTCAGGATCTAAAATCCAAATATAGGCTCTTCCTTAGATATATTGATGCTCATTTTCCAGCTGGTTCATCCCTAGACATTAATTCTAGATTCATCCCTAGTTTTACAATGGTCCATTCCTAGGTTCATCTGTAGGTATTAATTTTAGGATCACCCGTAGCTTTTTCACGATCTTTTTCCTAGTTTCATCCCTAGGTCTACTTCACTTCTTCCCTAGGTATCCACAGATTCTTTATTATGTTCTTCCCTAGGTTGGAGATGACAATATTCAAGCCTTTTTTACTAATTATTATAAAATATGGAATGCATATATGAATATGTATGAATAAATATACCCACCCATAAATAAGTACCATAAAATAAAGAAACAAATCCTGAATTATAGCACAAGCATCACACAAAATACATGGAAATATGTCCATACAAGAATCACTTTTCTACAATCAAAATATGTCCAGAATATCGTATCTTAATTTATACAGAACAACTAATGCGCACACAGTGCAAATTATATTTCTATTGGGTTCCATACACTGTCTAGTATTTACTGAAAGATTTATAGATTTTTTGGAGGTCATATACTATTTTTAATAAACTGAAAAACCTTTCTGGACTTTCTTTTGTAAAAGACATGGACAGGAAAGGCTACTAATACTTTACCAAGACATTTAACAGTGTAGACAAATGAACTTATATTTTTACTAAGACCAAATCGGTACACTATCCTTGTAAGTCTCTGACTACTTTAAATAAATCATTTTCATTATCTAGTATTTATTGGAAATAGGAAAGTGTCCGGAAAATATTATACACAGTAATAGGCCAGCCCGCTAAGGTCGTGCAGTGGTTTCATGCTGGGCGGCCCATCACCAGCCCATGTGAGCTGGGAGCCAAGGTGGGCGCCTTCTCAAGCCGGAAACGTATAACTGTAGTGCGCCTCCACTAACCTCCACTAACCATGGTCCCGCTGGTCAGAGACTCAGATAGAACGGCGGGCTAAGCCGACGGTTTAAATTCGTGGGGCCCAACAGTCAGTGGTAGTAAAATCCTAATGGCTGGAGGTCCCACTGGTCAGCTTCACGGCTAGTACAGGGATTAAAATCATGACGCAATGCATGCGTCATTTTTCTTCTACCTCCGAACAGGCGAGCTGGGCGCTACCGTGGGGAAAATCGGCAATTGCCAGAGCTACAGTCCACGGTTTCACGAGTTATTGGGCTTTCCGGGTTCAGAGAGACATCGCGCACCTAGGGGTGCCTGTTTCGTGGCCGGAGGCGGCCAGAAGTGGCGGCGCCATGGGCGGCCGCGGTGGCGGCAAGCTTCGGGGAGACACGGCAATGGCGAGCAAGGTTGTTCTTGCATAAATAATGGGAGTCAGAGCATTTAGAAGAGCATTGGATTCTCACCGTGAGGTCGGCGAGGCCGGGGAAGCCTCGGAGTGGGCTGTCGAAGAGGAAGCGGAGCGGCGCCGGAAGCAGGGGAAGCGGCGGCGCTCCAAGGATAGCTACCTCCGGTTATTATCTTGCAAGAAAGAGATGTGGCGGATGTTAGCGATGTCCCTGTGGATTTCAAGACGGAAAGGAATCGGGAATCTTGCTCACCGTGGGGGCCGGGAAGCGGAGAGTGGCGATTCCGGCCGGTGGAGGGGGAGAAACGGCTCCGGCGAGCTACTCGCGACCAAATACCGATTAAACTTGGTGCAAGCAAGCTGACACGAAGGCAAAGAGAGGAAGAGCACTGGCGGTGGTGGCGACGGCGGCGGCGCTTTCGGCCGAGACAGAGAAGAGGGGGACGAAGAGCAATGGGAGCCGGGGTGTTCGGCTTGGTTCTCATAGCCTCGGGATAACTTCATGAGGAGGGCAATGCCGTGGAGAAGGCCAGTGGCGAGGTCCCAGCGGGCAGAGACAGGGCGACATGGGGAAGGGAAGGGCAGAGGCGTCAATTGACTTCACCAGGAGGAAAAAAAGGGGAAAGAACAATGAAGGTGGCACGGTAATCTCGCTTGCGGGTTCAAGGACGAACTTGCAGCGGATGGCATATCCATAGCCATCGGATGGCGGGGCGGCGGAGGAGATGCAGCACGAGAAGGGGCAAGGGGTGCTCGGTGATGGCGTCGCAGTGGCGACGTCCGTCATGGCTTGCGATGGCGGAGCTTGAAGATAGAATTAGAGGGGGACCAACTCTATACTAGAGTTTGAAAGAGCAAATAGCTAAACCATATCTAAAATCTTTATAAACAATGCTATATATGATAGTAGCTCATTAAGGAAAATTATTTTGATGGGGGGTAGGGCCCACCTTTGGCCCTAGAGAAGCTCCGGCCCCGATGTCTTGGATAGGAGGCGTGGCGCTGCAGCTTGGTGCACAAGACAAAGCGATGTGGGTACGCACTAAACGTAGTAGGGCGCGAGCCAGGGAAATTGGGTGATGGCGAGCTGCGAGGACGACATGGCAGCACATGGGCGGTTGGATCGACATCCAAAGGTGCAGAGAAAACCATGCTGGTGTTGCGTCAAAGCAGAGCAGGAGGGAGGGAGAAAAGGAGGAAGAGGGGGGCTGCTGCGCACACAGAGAGAGAATGATTGGTTGAAGGGACAAATTTCTCTATATTCAAGCTATTCAAATTAATTTGCAACCAACAAATTTGAATTTGTAAGGACCAAAGGGAACAAACGAAGAACTCTAAGAGGGTTTTTGGGAAAGAAATAGTATAATCCAGGGGTCCGCAAAAAGGTCAAGGCTCTCTAATGGAGTTTCGAATTAGGAGATTATAAGCTTGCACAAGTTCAATATCCGGAGATAAAAATATTACAACTGTAAATACTGGGCAAACAAATCCCATAGATAAATATATTTATATGGTCATTCCTATTGTCATGACCTTTACATAGAAAAATACACTCCAATCATCAAGCATGCAATAATAGGGTTTAGAATATAAATGCATGTATATTTTCGTGCATTGCAAAAGAGATTATTAATATATTTTTTCACAAAAACCCAAAATAGTCTTTCTGAACTTTGCAAATAATAATTTATGCAAGATATAAAATATATCTCTTTAGGTAAAATAAATCAAATTATGGCATTGTTTATTTCATGACATAAAACGGCATGTAGTAATACCTACATTAGGGTTTTGTCAAAAGAGCATCTTCAAATATTATTTTTCAAGATTTTAAATTTAGTTTTACAAAATGATGCAGCCACATACTTTTTTTAAAAAATATTCTTAAAGTTTTTCAAAAATTTGATAGAGTCAAAGAATAAGATGTTACAGGCACTTTGCATATATATAGAGCCCAGACGAGGTACAGAGCACAGGACCATCCATGCATCATGCATGGCAATGCTTTGCTAGGCTGCTGGCTAGCAGCTACTTTGCTGTACGTTGATACGGATACGATCCCGTCTTCGTCTGTAGCTGCTGGTCTGCCTGCAGCATCGAGATTCGTGATGCAAAGTTTTTAGATCGCCAACTCATCCGGTCCTCGATCCGTGCCTTTTTAAATTAAAAAAAAAATCGTACGGACACATAGAAATTCGCCTTTTTTACACCGGCCCCGTTCTGAATTCTGATGGCCACATGGTCAGATCTTGTCATGTTCCTATCTCCTGTGCTGAGAAGTGAGAAGTGTGGTATATATATATATATGCATGCCTTTCTCTTCCAGTCCCAAACTAAGCTAGCTTTATTCAAACAAAAATTGGGAATGAGTTTTTGAACCCATTCAGATCGAGCTGAAGGGTGAATGCCCTGCCTGTCCTCCCAGTCCAGCTAGCCGCAAGCATGGTGCTCGCAAGATGAACTTTCATATCATGTGATGTACGCGCGTCCCACCGTCCCAGGGACTTGAGAGTCGGGAGATGGGAGACGAGGCAATCAAATCAGCCAATCAGGCAATGTACGTGCATATATGTATCCATGCATGCTCGTAGTCTTGCCCTAGAACTAGAACCATAATGAATCCTTCGACCAAACCGACATGCATGGCACGGGGAATTAAGGAGGTGTTTGGTTCCGGACGGAACTAGATCGTACTTTTCCATCCGCTAAAAATATCAATAGTATATTTAGGATTAATTTTAGTGATTTTCGAAGTTTAATTTATCTGAACATTTTGTTACTATTCAAACTATCAGTTAACTAACGTCGACCACCATCGATAAACGGAAGTCGACGATTATTTAAACCCTATTCACGACATTTTGATCTTGCTTTCATATCTATACCCCCATCTCGGATTTTTATCCTCTGCCGTTGGAGTATAAAGGCAGAGGATGAATAGTGGTAGTGCATTTTACCTCTGAACAGCGTCAAAACGGTGACAACGAGCGATGTCGATGAACAAAGATATTCGCATACAATGACTATAAACAAATCTTACGACAAATAGTGATTTCTTCTGATCTTTCACGATTTTACCTAATCGCTATAAGTACTCTCCGACTTTTGTACTTCAATGCAAAAGATTTTATCCCCCCATCTCTCTCCCTCCCTCCTCCCCTCCACATAATGACCCTCCCCAACAACCCACCTCCTACCACATATATACCTCCGTATTCCACTACCATATCGCCTCGCCTTTACCCTTTGACGACCACATAGGCGCCTCCTCTACCTAACTAGCTTTAGTTAATTAACCCTCGCCAGCAGACACTCCCGATCTTGACCCCAAAAAACCACGTCAATTTTAATGGTTTCTGTCGTTAGCAGCACGTGCCGTGCACCGAGCTCATTCGACGTGCGCCCGCCATCCAAATCGATCGGGAATCCGACGCTTTTCGAATACCGCTCGCTAAGCGCGACGAGCCGGCGCCACGTGCCAAACGCAAACGGCCTGACGGCCGTGGGACCGTGGCCGGATTGGTTCGATGTGGGGACACCGGCCGCGCCGCCGCCGATCCTAATCGGGGAAGCGACAAGCCGAGGCGTGCAGTGCAGGTGCTGGCGTGTCACGCCTCGCGTCTCGTTGCGTTGCAGACTTGCAGTGCGTGCGTACGTACGTACCGTCCCGGCTCTTGCGTGCGTGCATGCATGCATGGCTAGTAGGCTACTACACGTAGGTGCAGCGAGCTAGTGCGACCGTGGGCCGGCCGCCTAGAGCCCTAGACCAATCATGCATGGGTAAGTAAGAGTTAGATATAACTTTGAAGGACTACAGCATGCTTTAATATTTTGTAAAGAAATCCATTTTTCATCTTGATACAACTTTCGGTTGGCAAGCAATGACAGTGGGGGCTTGTGACCGGCGAGGATAAAAACGGGGGGCAATGCGACAGGTAAGGGTTGGCGCAGTGGTTGATGGGATCAGCTCTTTTTGATTCGCGGTTTTGTTCGGTTCAATTTGGTTGGGTTAGAAGTTGAGAACCATAAAATAGCAGCATGAAAAGATTAAAAAAATATGTAAATATTTGTTTGAGATCTTTGAGTAAAATCATACAAAGCTCCGAAAATTATTACATTGAATAGTCTGGAAAAAATTGGTCTAACGGAACGGAACCGAACAAAGCCACGAACCAAAAGAGGGCCTGAGAAACGAAAAAGGAAATATGGGGAGAGAGAGAGGATCCACGAGTACGATGATCGAAGAAATATTACGGAGAAGAGGAGGACATGCTTCCAAAATATGGTGGAAGATGGAACCAATGGAGCTGCATGCATGATGCATCGATCCATGGATTTTGAGCACAAACACAAGGTATGGAAAGTAGTGATAAATGTATGGTTTTTGTTTGAAGTTCATTTTGTCCTTCCACTCTGTTAGTTCTTTTTTCCTCTCTCTCGAGGGGCACTTATGTGTGCAAAAGATGGAAGTTAGTTAAAAGTGGCCCTAGTAGATTCAATTTAAACTAGATTAAATTTTTTATTTGATTTTTTTTTACAAGCCACATGTTGTATTACGTCTTCTGTGGATCTTTCGGTTGTTCTTCTCAATGATCTCAAAATATTTTAAATATTTTTTTAACTTTTTGAGTTGCTTTTTGAGAGGCCTCGACATATTATATAATCATATATACCGCGTAGAAACATCCTCCAATATCCATGTTTGGAGGTTGGACCAATCCAACATAAGATACCTTTTTCTCTCTTAACTTTAATTACTTGCCACATCAAAAAAGAATGCTACATGGTCAAAATGTCATTGTATAAGGTACTAGCACCGGGAGTAGCCTTACCTCTCTACCAATGATTTGAAACTTCTAGGATGTGCTGGGTTGCTGGGCCTCCGGACTGACGTCACCTTGCCTTAACTCACCGGCCCCAACACACGTCGGAGATGGCCCGGTGAAACTGGTGGGCTTTATTAGGCACAAACCCGATGAGCATTAGTCGTCACTGGCGTGAATGGGCTGGGCCGGTGCCTTGAAAATTGTGAAGACAATGCTGTTTGAACTTTGAACTAAATAGTAATTGGTCTCCTACTTCTAGTTTCCTACTGATCCCTCGGATCCATCATAGTTCGTTAAAACTCTAATTTCTGCCGTGATTGAATGATTTCCTGTGTACACTCTTGAAAAGATTTTGAGATTATAAGAAAAAACAAAGGGAAAAATCTGCTTTTGATCCATTCACTATGGGTGTTAGCAAAGATTGAATGATTTCCTGTGTACACTCTTGCAAAGATTATAAGAAAAAACAAAGGGAAAAAAAATCTGTTTTTGATCCATTCACTATGGGTGTTAGCATATATGTTTGGTCCATTTGGTAAAATATTAGGAAAACAATCCACTAATATTTTTTTTATTAGTTTTGGCCGGTCAAAATGGGTCAACCGAAGCGTTCATATTTTTTATATACTACAATTTTCTGTACTTTGAGTTTATTATAATGGACTATTTTAATAGTCATTTTTATTACATTACAATTTTTTTTGAATTTTACATTACAAGGATACAATCGGATGTAAGTACCTCGGCAAAGCCAAACAGTCTGGGGCCAATCCAGCCGTCCACGCTGAAAGCCACCGTCCAGATCTCTCCCATATCTTCGTGCCCTACGCTCTCGTCGTTCCCTCGCTCGCTCAGCCGCTGCTGCTTGCTCGCGTCATCACCCATCCCCATTTCGCCACCGAAAATCTCGCCCTCTCCTCCTCTCCGCCGCCTTCCTCCGCTCCAGCGCCGCCGAACCCCGCCTAGCCTCCGCCGATGACGCCCCGGAGGCGGGAGCGGCGCGTCATCGCCGTGGCCGGCGCGGCGGCGCTCGTCGCCGTCGGCCTCAACCTCGCCTTCTCCGCCGTCGCCGCGCACCGCCGGAGGAAGCGGCGGGGTAAGCGCCGCAAAACCCTCGGGTTTTGATTACGAGCCCGTACGATGCTTAGTGCTGGCCATTGGTCAAGCTGCCCACAGCTGTGGTATTTTGTTGGACTGCGCAACAATGTAGCATCTGTTGATTTTGTTTTTCCTTTTTCGTGCTAAGCGAGGAGATTTGCCCGAATGTGTAAATTGAAGCGTGAACCTTACGAATTTTATGCGGAAATTTTCTATTAGTTTGTGGAATAATGGAAGTTTGTCAATGTGGTTTCTGAGTGGCTACTGGCTAATGCCTTGGTTTGTTGCAGTGCTTCCAGGGTTTAGCGCACAAGTCAACCTGTCAGCAGCTGAGATCAAGAGATTAGTTGATCGCATCATTGCTACATCGAAGGATACATATGATGTCGTGGCCGCAGTTCCCCTAGATAAAGTATGTATACAACATAACGCTGTGATTTAATCACCAAACTATTTTATGGAATGTAGATTTCCTGCCGGAGCCTAGGAATGGTCTCGGATTTCATTTATAATATTCTATTCTGCTCCAAATCTTATTATGGCACATAACTAGAAATACATATTTTTACAAAAAAATGGTGTCCTCACCATGTGCCATGAATAAAGACGGTGTGTGCACATTACAATAAACTCA
The DNA here is from genome assembly GCA_036346415.1 of Raddia guianensis. Taxonomy (NCBI): domain Eukaryota; kingdom Viridiplantae; phylum Streptophyta; class Magnoliopsida; order Poales; family Poaceae; genus Raddia; species Raddia guianensis. The sequence goes on from CM070534.1 coordinate 71,351,143, forward strand.
AATATACCCGACTAGCTAGATGCATGCTCTTGATGTACTTGAGCAACATCATACCAGCATAATTTTTCTATCTGGGTACATAACGTATTTTATTGCAGGTCTGCTTTGCGAATACCGTTGCACCGCTGGCAGAATTAGATGCTCAGAAATTCCCTTTGGTTCAAGCATGTGTGCTTCCAAGGATGGTGTCAGCATCTGACGATGTACGCAAGGCTAGTACTGAAGCAGAGAAGCGTCTGGATTCCCATTTTCTGCAGTGCAGGTGCAATGTTGTTACTCATCTCCTATTCTATTATCTGGCTGTAACTGTGTGTACCTATACATTTGACCGGACCAACATTTATGCAAGTACTATTGAAAAATAATGTGAAATCATGCACATAGGTTGATAAAATAATTTATATGAATCTATGGTACTCATGTAATCATATTATCCACCTAGTTTTTTGAGCATTTATAACATAGCCATTCTAGTAACCAGTTAGCCAGCCTTAACGCTGTTGTACAAAGTAATATGAAGTGGTATGATACAAAGCAATAAGAGTCTTGTTATTTCCTGCAAGGTGACCAGGCAGCGTGAGGATGTGTATCGTGTCATAAAGGCATTTACGGAGAAAGGCGAAAAAATAGGTCTTGAGGCAACAAGATTCGTCCAGTGCTTGGTACAGAATTTGTGGCACTACGTGTGAAACTAACATCATATATAATCTTCTGGTTCTGACTGGCAACTGCATGTTATTATCTTTGAATTCTTCATATCATTGTGCTAGTACCATTCTTTCCATACTTTGCAGTATTGTTGATAAACATCGAGCTAGTTTGACTATTATCGTTAGAATTTTCTTTATCTGATGCACCCTTGCATGTACTGATCTACCCTATCTTTTATTCTTCAATTTGAATTTTTGCTGTGAATTTTTAGCATGAAGGATTAATCTCCGTTAATTGTAAACGTTGGATCAAAGCTGAAGATAAACTGCGAACTGTTTAATGATTGATTTATAGTGCTTGCATGCAGTGATGAAGATGGTCTGGCCAATTCTTTGATCCAGTTAGTATCTTATTCCTCATTTCTCTGATCATATGGTGACAGGTGAGTGAGTTTGAACGCAATGGAGCTAAACTAACTCAAACAAAGAGAAAGGAAATGGAGAAACTAAAATCTCATATTGATGACCTAAATTTGAGGTATATTCAGAACATGAACGACTTCACCAAATTTCTTCTATTAAGCGAGGAAGAGTTAGCTGGAATGCCTCTTGAGTTCTTGAAGGTAGGCAGTAAGCTAGGTAATATAGTAAACAGCCTTTGGAGTGTTCAAATAGCATTATGCTCTAATGGAGTAAACTTCTAGGAAATACAATATGCAAGCTTTGGACTGTTCAAACAATACTATCTCATTTTATGATTCAACTGAAGTGAAACAAAAAAAAGGATGATGCTATTGCTTTCTAATTGTATTTTACTATAACTGTTCAACTCAGGATCTGGAGAAAACAGATGGAAAACGGAAGGTCTTGTTAACTAGTTACCATGTCACTCCAATTCTTGAGCATTGCAAGGTCAGTGCCCCTTTTTGTGCTTGCTATCATTCGTGTGTGTATTCATTCTTGTTTTGCGTGAACTATTTCTTGGTGGCTTATGATCATTATTATGATGTAAAGGGCACATTTGATTAAGAACCTGTAATATTATATGCTTTGCAGTAATACACTTCTGTATCTTTGCATTGGAGTTATTTTGTACTGCTAACAAATTTTGTTTAAAAAAATCTTTCATTGCTTTCAAGGTTGGCTCTACCAGGAGGCTGATAGCTGTTGCTTATGGCCAGAAAGGCGGAAAAGATAACATAGCCATTCTAGAAAAATTGGTAACTCCCTAGTGTCCAATTGCACATTTGCACATGCAACTTCATAAGGAATTTACATCTTTTGGGTGTTGATTTCACTTTCTTACATGTGCCATAGTATTGTTCTGTTCTGTTTTGGATTATCGGATGTGTTAATTTCCATATCATCATTCAGTTCGTGTTCGCTGGTTATACTACTTGATAGTGAGTTTCTTAGGCTATCCAGGTGAGGAAAATTGCTGTAGGGTGCTGAGAGGCTTTTGAAAACTATTTGAAATAGGCATTATGATGCTGTGACTTTTGAGAGGCATTTAAATTCTTTAATGGGAGTATAAATGTATGTTTTTCAATCAATGTAGCATGTAGCCCTGGAACTGACTAGATGCAGTTTTATTTTTTATGTATTTAGGTTCAGCTAAGACATAGGCTTGCTAGATTGCTGGGATATTCCAACTATTCTGATTTTGCTATTGAACCAAGAATGCCGAGGACATCAAGGAAGGTTTGTGCTTTCCTGTTTTGAAATCTGGTGGAGAGTGCTTAGTTTTAGACTTTTAGCTAACTCTGCCTTGGCAAATGCATTCTTCGATGTCAACTCTGAGACAGTCAGCTTGCCAACAAGATGGTCGTTAGCTGTTACATCTCCTCTCATGCTTTCTTGCATTTGCATTTGACACTAAGAAAACAACAAACGTTCTAAAAGGCTTTCATCTAAAGGTCTTGGAGTTTTTGGAGGAGATGTCAGAACAGTTAAGTGACCTAGCTAATAGAGAGCTCAGCATACTCAAAGATCTGAAGGTTTGAACATGGCTCTTTTTTCTCTCTTTTAATTTGTTCACACTTTTAATGGATCAGTTAAATTGTTACAAACAATCTTCTAATTTCAGATTAAGGAGGAGGGAGATGCTCAATTTGGTATGGAAGATTTATTATACTACATGAAAAGAGCCGAAGAGCACAAGGTTGATCTTGACATCGGTGAAATTAAACAATACTTCCCTGTTAACCTGGTCGTATCAGGAATGTTGAAGATGTTTCAGGATCTATTTGGTAAAAATGTTACCCATTAAACAGTACACGGTAAATTTCTTTTCTTCACTAAGTATAGTTTTTTTTCTTTGGCAGCACTACGATTTGAAGAAATTAGGGATGCTGAGCTTTGGCATGATACAGTTCGTCTCTTTTCTGTTTGGGATGCAAGTTCAAGTGATCTTTTGGGTTACTTTTTTCTCGATATCTTTTCCAGGTTTGTTTTTTATGCATGCTGGTGGAATGAAACAATTTTCATGGACTCTGATGTGCACGTGGGTCCCAACAGGCATAGGTTAGGGGCTTAGGGATGCACATGGAGCTGGAATTACTGTTTGCACGCGCGAACAGTTAGCGACGATCATGATTATTTTCCATCTATTAGAGATCACTACGATAAGATCCTATTAGTTTCTATTTAGATAAGGTCTGTTACTTTCTTTAGATCATGTATTTGTTATCAAGTAAGCAATGAATTAAAAAAGATTGGTCTAAGGACCAACCACGCCATGCGCGGCACCCTGCGCCGACGTCCCTAGTGTGCATCCTCTCTCCTCTCAGATCTGATTCACAACAGCCTCATTATATGTGTACTTCGCAGTTCTCAGTTTTTCAAATATGTATATACTGAAAGTCAATAGGTACTTTTCAGTTCTCACGTAAGAAATTTATTCTTATCTATTTTCTTCGTTGCACCGTTTATCATAACTGCCATGAAGTTAAGGGAATTCAGGGAACCGGTTATCCTAGGTCCCAAGCCTACATTTGCAAGAGAAAAATTGTCCCAAGAAAAGTGGATTCAGAGCCCAGGAAAGAAATAAAAGGGAAATATAACACAAGATGAAATACAATGCAGAATCATGTGCCCACATGTGTACTTGAGTAAAAATGACCACTAAATAGGTGATCTTAATCATCTACTTGCATTTTTTCTTCACAGAGAAGGAAAATATGCCCACACTTGTGTCGTGACACTTCAGAATGGATGCTTGTGTTCTAACGGTACGCGCAAGGTAACTCAAAAAAACGTGTTTATTTGTTAATGCAATTAAAGCATGATTTTCTTATTGAAAACACCATGTTCAAAGGATTACCAGTCTTTGCTAAAAAAGAATTATCTGTCTCCCTTGTAATGGAAAAAATTTCTTATTAAATCAAGAGTAAAATGCACCGGAGGTCCATTAACTTATAGCGTGGTGTCATTTAGGTTCATCAACTTTCAAACTGTAGTTTTGGGTCCATTAACTCTTTAAGTTGTTTACTATAGACCCGTACCCCTTCGTTTTGTGTTTAGATCCGACGTGGCATGGACACCGTGGCATGAACATGTACACTTGTACTGCTCAATCTCATCACCAAATACTGTTTTCATGGCTAGCCTTCTGGCTCTAGCAATCTTAGACCTTGATGGTGCCATGTTCCACTCTTTCTGAACAATTCTAGCAAAATTTAAAGAGTTAATGCCACGTGGGATCTTGATGGCTGCCACGGTGTACATGCCACGTTGGATCTAAACACAAAACGAAGGGGTACGGGACTGCAGTAAACAACTTAAAGAGTTAATGGACCCAAAACTGCAGTTTAGAAGTTGATGGATCTAAATGACACCACGCTACAAGTTAATGGACCTCCGGTGCATTTTACTCTTAAATCAAATTAGCTGAAGACTTAGGACAATCATATTATTACAGGACGTAAAGCACTGCTGCAGTTGTTCTCACAAAGTCCTAATACATATCAATAGAAAGTACTTGTGGAGTCTACTCGAAATGGTGAATTATTTCATGCTGTTAATTCAGTAACCCATTGGTGACAGGTTCCGGTCGCAGTGTTATTATCTCAATGTCCAAAAGAGTTTGATGGGAATTCAGCACTGCTCAGGTTCCCTGAAGTTGTTAGGCTATTCCATGAATTCAGTCACGTGGTATACTAACCTCAACTTTCTGTCACATATGTATTTTTTATTCAGTCAAATTTGAAAACTACCATTTATCTTTTCAAATGTCCTTTTTTAGAGGAGAAATGACTCTGGCCAACGCCAAATTGTCAATTCACGTTCTGCAGGTCCATCATATATCCAATAGAGCCACCTTTTCTAGATTTTCAGGTCTTAGACTGGAAAGTGACTTTGCTGAGATTCCGAGTCTGTTACTTGAGAACTGGTAGGCACAGTTCTTTGCCTTCAATAACATGCCAGCACTTCTGATTGATTCACTAGAGGCTGTTGTTTCTCATTGCAGGTGCTATGAGAGCATTTCTCTGAAAATGATGTCGGGCTTCCATCAGGTGATGCAAGTTAGCAAATAATGTCTATGTACTGAAAATAGTTTTGAACCTTGCATGTTGCCAGGAGCAATAATAAAACATGTAGGAGAACTGATTCTAGCATGCTAGTGGTACTCACCACAAATATTTAGTGCAGTTTCAACGGAACAATCAAGTTTAGGGATAAGAAAAAAACTTTCTTCCTTCCATAGATGAATAGTCCTTGCTTAGGCTAGGAAGGCAGCATAGGAGATGGTCATAGTTTTCTCTTTTGTTTTGGTATAAATTAATAAATATAAATCGAACATAACGACGTACCAAAAGTGTTATTCTTCTTATACATTAGATAGTTTTAATCATTCAGTACTTTGACAGGTTCTTATTAACCTGGTGAAGCTTGATTGAAATAAGATTTGAAAGTTTTCTCTGTTATCATTGTAGGATATCACAAAGTCTATCACTAGTGAAGCTTGCCATTCACTGAAAAAAAGGCGTGATATTTTTGCTGGCCTGAAACTGAAACAAGAGATCCTTATGTGTGAGTCATTTTATATGAAACCTCGCACCTGGACTTGGTTGCTGGTTGGTGTTTCATGATCATTTCATATTTCCTTTCTTGTAGTATGTCTGCCTTTTCAACTGAAGCGTAAAACATATTATTATATCTCAATTTAGCACCTATTATAGCCATTCTATTATTTGAATAGCATGAACTTTCCCTGTTTTCGACCTATTCTATGAATAATTAATACTTCCTCCTTTCCATTTTATAAGACGTATTTTGACTTGAAAAAAAGTCTTTGAGGATAGATTTTGACCGGTAGTTTCTCTTATTATATATTGTTGATTGCTATAATATTACATTATATTCAAACCAATTTGAAATACAAACACGTTGATATAACTTTCATCCACTAAAGTTGCATATAATTTAACTAATTGTTGGTCAAAATTGATAACGTTTGGCTTTTTTTTAAGTTAAATTACGTCTTATAGAATGGAAAGGAGGGAGTATCATCTCTTTAATTCAGTAGTAACTACCGATCTAGTATCTGCTTGATGACAATTATGGCATCTTAAACACATTGGATTCAGGGAGAAATTTATAACCTCCTTGTTAATTAGTTTTAGCTTATACATGTTTGCTTTTACTAGGTCTTGTTGATCATATATTACATGCAAGCGAGAATGTGGACATTGATGACTTAATCAAGGATCTTCATCCAAAGGTATGTTTTAGATGATTGATTCACTATTCAAATTACTTATTGTTGTGGCATGGTGTCCACAACAATAGTGCCACAACAATAGGGGGCATTCCCTTCGGGTCTCCATGGCCATGGGTGAGGCGAGGGGAGTGCTCAAAGGAAGAGAGAGCTTTCTGGGGGAGAAGATGAACCTTGTGCTTCTCATGAATGAATGGGGGGATCCCCTTACGAGGGCCATGATGGCTTTGTTTATATAGGGTGAGGGCAACTGGAAAATACCCTTTTTGCCCCCAAACCCTAGATGCCCGGTGGGCATTCTCTTACATTTGTTATTTACATGATGGGCCATAGGCCTTGGTATACATGTGGCCTACTTATGATGACCACTGAAGGTTAAAGGCTCCCCTTGTCAGGTAATGTTGGGCATTCCTATGTTGGAAGGGACCAGCCCAGCTTCATGCTTTCCTCGTATTGCTGTTGGCTATGATGCTGTGTGCTACAGTTACATATGGAGCGAGGTCCGAGTGAACACTACCCCAAAGGCATATTACTTCCACCATATATTCCGAAATCATAAATGAAATCTATTTTTTTGCAATGCAGGTGTTTGCTGCTGATCTATTTGCGACAAAATTTAAAGACGACTTGCTAAATCAGCATGCAGGATTGCGGTTTAGAAATAAGGTAGTGGCTATGACCTAGGGATGTTCTTTTTATTTGTTCACACATTCATGGAAATTGTTTGAAATTGCTTGCACCATTGCAGGTATTGGCTCCAGGAGGCTCAAAAGACCCTCTTGAGATCATTACTGACTACCTAGGAAGAGAACCATCGCTGCAGCCTTTTATTCAGAGCAGAACGAGGAACAGTTTGTGAAAGATCATGCAGCTCATGAAGGTTCCATTAATGTTAGTTTTTCTCTCTTTTTTGAGAGAGAGAGAATTGGTTTCATTAATGTTGAGTCTTTTTTGGAGTTCTGATTATCGTCATGGTTAGTTATGCCAATTATCTCAGGACAGTCATTCCATTTCCTAATGTTTTAAGTTTAGCCTACACTCAGGCTTGTCTATTCTTTGCTGGAACATTAGGAAGAGAAAAGCTTTGCCTACTCGTCCATAAGCAGTTTGTAAAACTACTATAAGAAGAGGGAAGCAAACTTTTCTTTTTGGTTTCGGAACATATGCACGTATAATCAAATGAATACTTCGAAGGAAATGCGCGCATCCACACAAGATAATTCAAGAGAATTCTGATTAAACATCGATCTGCTGCTTGCATAAGAAAGCTTATGAAAAATACCAAAATTACAACAGAAGTGTGATGTATAAAGAGTAAATCATATAGAAAATAGAGAGAGCGCAACACATAAGTTGATTGAATGATTCACATGTCATACGATCACGGAGAATGAAACCTCTTTTTTTCATCAAAAATGGTGAGTCCAAACACCAACAAATATTACACAAAGGGTACAAAAGAAATGAAAGAATTGAGCTCTACAGAGGGGGGAGAGCATCGTATTTTGAGTTCAGTCTACAATTTGCACACTACATTTTTTTCACAAAGATCATCAATAATGGGGACAGGTACTCAGTACTCACACTACACTAACCGATTCCTCACCTTTAATTTGCAGTGCCTAGCTCCCATCACTAGGTGAAAAAAAATACATTGACGCTTTCCCGTAAGAGTCTATTTCACAATGCTGATTTTGCTACAGCTAATATGAGAACTCATGCCCTCGAAGGGATATGTATTTCTTCATCCATATGGCAACGTCCTCTGCACAGGCCTGGGCCTGTGGCGTCTTAAGGAAGACATCCAGGGTTGCAAACTCATGAACTGTATCCTTGTAGTCGAGGACTGGTGCATCCACGTTTACCTTGCGGAGTTCCTCTGAGTAAGCAATCGCTCGATCCCTCATCCAGTCATGTTCCGCAATGACTGTCAAGGTGGGGGGCATGCATTTTAGTGGTGGTCCTCCTCTACCAGGTGCGAGAGGGTTGGCAGCAGGATGGTCCAGGCTGAACTCTTTCTCTGATAAAAATAATCTCCAGGCAAGTATACATGTGGACTTCTCATAGAAGTATGAGTTTGCAAGCCTTATTTCTGAGTGTGTTGGAACGCTCCCTATAAAGAAGGGATACATCAGAACCTGTGCTACAACCTTGATTGGATCAAATAGCTTTCCATATTCCACTGCCTTCCGAGTGACAAAATCAGCGATATTGGCGCCACAGCTTACACCAAGCAGGACACATCTGCTCCAAGGAAAAGACAGATGATCTGATCAAACTCCAGTAATACTAATATCCAACAGTCAGCACAAAAAGAACTCTAACAAATGACTAGATATACTAAGTCTTAGGTAGGAAGGCAAGACTGATCGTTGATGTAAGTGAATATCCACCTTATTCTACTAAAGTAAAACTGAATTTTAGAATTTGTTGAGAAGTCTACAACCAGACAGGTGAAGAATCAAACAAATGAGGTTGAGATGGAGATGGCACATCAATATGCAAATGACATTGGTTATATATAATTCAGAGAGGGCAACAGTAATACAAACTTTTCCAGATTTTTCTGAAACCTGAATCTTCAATAAAGCTTTAAACTAGAAACATTGAGCAAATGGAGTTGCCATAATAGAGTCAGTGATGTGTAACCTACTTTTTTCGAGCAATTCAGAAAACACCGATTTCAGTATAGGTTCAGTTGATAAAGTATGCCAATAAAAATTCAAGAACCGGTTAACTTCACAAGTGTTCAAAGTTATTGGATTGTGGCGACATTAGTAGTTACCTACTCAATATGTAACTTCCATAAGAATATATCTTTGCCAAAAGGATGTGACTAGACAACTTCACAAAGAAAAATGCTATGCACGTGCCAAGTGTTAAGAAAAACTTAAAATCCAATCAATGTCCTAAAAATGTCAATAGCATGTAGCAATTGTAGTCCCCATGAACAAATATTTGAAATACTCTTCTGGAGCAGCTACAGCCTATAGTGCATGCAGATGGTATGACGGAGCATAAACCGTATATCACATGTTGAGCAAAATTAGTTATCGACCGGTAAACATTTAACATTTATTTATTAGCACTGTAGTCTTATGCATTTCAACCATGCTACTACTTAGAAACAAGAACTCGTGCGGAAATTATTGCCTTCATACTTCACTATTTAAACCAATAACGGATCAAATACTCTCTTCATGCAAGACGTTCACTAAACTAGAACAAATTCATATAGAATTTCCCCCACACAAGTGCAGAACGCTCGCGTGTGACAAATTTCAACTTGTAATGAAGAAATGTGATTATAAGGACCATATCAGTATGCAACTGTTGATGGATTCTAATTCAGCAGTCAGCGCTGCAGTGCAATGTTCCTACCCCTTTTTACTAAAGTTTAGCAGAAAGCAATTTATGTATGCAACTATGAACTTAGAGGATCGGAGTAATTTTTACCTTGCCGGATCACCATGAGCTGCGATCCACGGCTCAACAGTGGACGCACCAAACGTGTCCACTCCACCCCCAACCTTGCTCATCGTAGCAAGGTTGGCTTGCTTGGCGATCCACTTGAGCACCCTGACCCCATCATCAAACGCTGCAGGGTACCGGCTCTCGGGCGCTAGCCTGTAACCCACTGCGACAACGATGGCGTCGCAGAGCTTGGCAACCCTCCTGCAGAAGCTGTCGTTGGCCGCGGAGCTGCTGCTCCCGGTCACGAACCCGCCGCCGTGGAACTGCACGACGATGGGCAGCCTGCGCCGCGCGGAGGCCGCGGCGCGCGGGGACGAGACGGCGTGCGGGAGGTACCCCCGGTAGTGCGCCCCGGCGGCGCCGCCGGGCGGGTCGCTGGCGCGGCGCGGGTGGAGGAGGTGTGGGTGCGGCGGCGGAGTGGGGAGGAAGATGCGGAGAGAGAGCGAGGAGTTGGGGTCGATGTGGAGGTCCTTGGAGGCGACCCCATCCGCGGGGGAGAAAACCGGGTTGGCCGGCGCGACGGCCTCGTCCTGGCGGCAGGAGACCCCGAACGCGGCCGTGTCGTCGCCGCCGCCCTCCTCCCCGGCGGCGGCGGCCAGCGACTGGAGGCGGTGGCGGAGCAGCAGCTTGAAGAAGACGCTGTAGATCTTCACGCCGACGCCCGGCATGGCGGCCGCTCACCTGGATCCGCGCATCCCCCGGGCCGCGTGGATCTGCAGACACTCCCCAGGATCGGAACAAACTGGAGAGTGAGACGAGGCGAATGAGATTGGTTTGGATTGGATTGGGGTGGGGTGGTTGGGGGAAGGGATAAGCAGGGGAGGAATGGGGATTCCGGATGGGGATGATGATGATGATGGCAGCACGGGCGGAGCGGAGCGGCGTGGTGGTGGTGGTGGTGGTGGTGGCTCGCCGTGTGGGAGAAGGAAGGGAAGGATCGTTCGGTTTCGAGAGGGAGGGGAGGGGCGGAGTGGGTGAGGAGGAAGGAGCAGGGAAGCAAGAGGTAATTCCGGTTTGGTTTTGGAGGCAGGCGCTGCCGTCGGCGTCGGCGGCCGCTTCAACAAATGTTTTCAAAAAGAGAAAAAAAGACGCGGCCCTTCTATCTTAAAAGTTAAAACGCTAATTTATTGGCGAGCGTCCGACACCTGGCGCTCGGTCCGGACGTGTCCAGGCCGTTGATCCGACGAACACCGCGCCGATCCGACGGATGCACGCGCAACGCCCCGCGCGCAAGTTGCTGGGCGCTAGCTAGTCGTCGGATCCTACGCTACCGAGCCAATCCTACGCGATGCCGTGCGCCCACGTCCAGCGACTAGATAGCTGGCAGCGACTAGATAACTGGCATGCCTTAGATCAAATTTTCAATTAAACTTCTGATTTTTGTGCAAAATTCAAATAGTGTTCAAAATGCGTGACATAAATTTCATAATTCTTTTAAAATCAAGAGCAACCCATTTTAAATACTTTTTGAATTTTTGAATTTTTTCACTTTTTTATTTTTTTGATGTGAACTAGGAGAAGGCACTTATGAAACTTACATTTATACAAGCGAAACTTGGCCGTGTTTTGATGAAACTTGGCTGTGTTCTGATGAAACCTGATGAAACTTCGATGTAACCTGATGAAACTTGGATGAAACCTGTTGAAACTTGATGAAACTTGAATTAACCTGATGAAACTTGAAGAAACTTAAAAAAACTTGGATGAAACCTGATAAAACTTGACAATTCGGCAAAGTTTTACGAGTATGAAACCCAAATTTTACTAGGCGAAACTCAAGTTTCAGTAGGTGAACCCCAAGTTTCACCAGATAAGTTTAAGGAGTTATATGGCAACATATATCTTGTTTTGTTCGTAAAATTACGAGGAACACGTTGGTGCAAACGGTTTGTGGATTGGAGCACCCAATCAAAAATTATGGACGCCGAAAAAATAAAATACCCATAGGCCCCACTTGCATGTGCATGCAGCAATCCATATCTCCTTCACGCCGCTCACGCGGGTCGGGCCGCAGCGTGGGAGTCCGGATGCGCCGGACTCCAGGCTCCTGGCGTTTCCCTAATTTATTGGCTATGATTGTAAATCAATTGTAATTTAAAATTCGCTACTGCTTAAAATGTATACTCAAACGCAGAATGGTTTTTAAACGCGCTCCGTCCTACCATTAAGAATTCAGGCCAATAATTTTGTTTTGATGATACGTCTTAGAACCATGGTTTGTAGTACTACTATATTGCATAACTTATGTTTAGCTATTCTGAGTAGCCGCCAATAGACATCTAAGATCATGCACAGCACGGGCTGTATCAAGGGCTTTGTATCAGCTGGTTGACAGCCGCACAACACCAGCAGTAGTCTGCTGTTTTTTGAATTTTTTGGACGCGTTTACTGTAGCTACAATACATTACCGGCCCTGTTTGTTTCAGCTTCTAGCCAGCTTTTAGCCTCAGAAGCCAGAAGCTCAAACAAACAGCCAGCTTTTGGAACCCACTTCAAAAAAGCCAAAAGCCACCAAAAGCCCAATTTATACTGTGATTTGAGCTTTTCCCAGAAGCTAGTTTTTTATGGGTTCTTTCAGAAGCAGCTTTTAGAGAAACTGCAGCTCAAACAAACAGAGCCGTGTGCAAGTTATCGAGCTCAGCAACACTCGCATCACACATTGAAAAATGGGCTTCCATATTTACCATGCAATGTACTTAACACCACAAGGCACAAATAAGACGCTCCCTAAGTACCATAATGTGCATGCGTAATCTAATGGTATTGTGGTGTGAAGCCTAGCAGGTTCGTGTCAAACAAGAATCACAATTTTTTTTTGCATGCCTGCATAGCTAGCACGGTCTAATGATCAAGCCAATTGTGTCATTGCTTTTTCATTCCACACCAATCTCAAAATTATTTTATAGTCTAAAATAGAACGCTCTTAAAAAGCCCATAAAAGTATGTCAAAAAACGGGAACCAAAAACTTTTTAATAGTGAAAGGTATTGTCGCCATGTCTAACAGCAACAATCAGCCCATCCTTCTCAAAAAAGAAAAAAAAGAAAGAAAATGAAAATCATGCGTGTTCTAGACAAACAAATGTTACAGCAACTTTCTACCCTCACGAGGTTGCTGCTGATCAGATACTCCCAACTCCATATTGGTTCGGTTGGGGGCAGCGTTACGTGTAAAGCTAATCATTCTAACAAATTCTTGCAAAAACAATCCAATCCTCCAGGCTCCAGCGAAAGCAACACCGAGCACTGAGCAACAGTCAACGCCAATTAAGGAAGATCTTGGCAGCGTCGTCGTTCTCGTTCGCTCGCGTGTAAAGCTCGTCTCAAAGATCGTGTGCTCCGTTTTTGCGGAAATCGTGTGGAGTTCGACGAACAGAACGGCGCATACGTAAACAGCCGGGACATTCTGTTCGTCAGCTAGCGGATTGGCCGGACCGGTTCAAAGTTCAAACGGATACGGTCGCCTTCGTTCCCCACGCGATAGATGCAGGCACAGTCGCAGTCGCAGCTATTCTAGAAATTGACCGCTGTTTGAATTTTTTTTTTCTAGAGGGGAAAAAATAGGATAAATTGCATACTGATACTGCCCCCTATAGTGCGCCCCGCCGGTGCCGCCTGGCTGGTTGCTGGGGCGGCGAGGGTGCGGCGGCGGCGTGGGGAGGAAGATGCGGAGAGAGAGCGAGGAGTTGGGGTCGATGTGGAGGTCCTGGAGTCGACCCCATCCACGATCCACGGGGGAGGAAACCGGGTTGGCCGGCGCGAATCGAATCCGCGTGGGGATGGGGGTGGTCGTGGGCGTCGTGGACACGCTCCTTCCTGTCCGTTTCCTTCCGAGATAATAATCGTCCTCTTTCTTTTCCTTTTTGTTTGTTTCGAGAAAGATATCGTCCGATTCTCCTTCTATTGATTCTTTTCCAATCGAGATGTATGGATCCATGTGTCTACATACCTAGATTCTGTTCATGGATTAACGAAAATGTGCAAGAGCTCTATTTGCCTCTGCCATTCTATGAGTCGCTTCCTTTTGCGTATGGCACCCCACTCCTTTGGCGGCATCTACTAATTGAACTTAATTTGAAAGCCATATTTCGACCGGACGCTTTTGGGATGCTTCTAATAACCAACGAATGGCAAGTGCTCTTCCTTGTTTAGATCCTATTTCAATCGGAACTTTCCGCGTCGATCCTTTTTTATTACGTCTTGTTTTTACTCCTATATTGGGAGTTACTCTACGTATTGCTTGACGTAAAACCAACAATGGATTTGTTTCGTCTTTTGTTGAATCTTTTCACGGCTCGATAGAGAATTTGATAAGCCAATGATTTTTTCCGTCTTTCATAATACGGTTAACCACCATGTTAACTAATCGACACGAAAAATTGGATCGGATTTTGCGTTCTTTTTTTGCAGTACCTCGACGTGACATGAGCGTGAAAGAGGTTCAAGAATCCGTTTTCTTTTTATAAGGGCTAAAAACGAATCACTTATTTTTTTGGCTTTTTGACCCCATATTGTAGGGGGGTGGTCGTGGGCGTCGTGGACACGCTCCTTCCTGTCCGTTTCCTTCCGAGATAATAATTTCTTATCTGTGATTGGAATTTTAGACCCATTCTCAACCCGTCGTCCAATATTTTCAAATTTACCTCGGATGGCATTAGAAGGTAACACTTCAATGTGCTCAAACTAGTTAGGTTTCCATAAAAAAAAATTATTTTAACCCCGCTGGGACATACCTACCAGCATCATCTTCTTGTTTCTTTCCCATCTTCAGCTTCTCGAACCTTATATCGGGCACGCCACCGTCAGTTCACCCACGCTGCCCAGGATCTGAGCTCCCCCTGACAGACCATGCGGAGCTGGTCGCCCCTAGATCTAGCGCAACACCGATCAAGTCAGCATGCCTCTAGATAAGATCGTTTGAACATTTTAGCAATTTTTAATTTGCTAAAATCAAATTCCTTTTCTCTTTTGTTGAAACACTCGCTCATATTTCATCCCTTTACGAACCATCCTACCCATGCCTACCCCCCACATCCTCTCCTTAATGCTATTTTTTAGCTGGCTTTGTCCATATTTCGGACACAATCGCCTCTATCTATCCAATAGAGCATATGAGAAGCAGTCGGTGGAGCAGGGAGCAAGGTGAAGCGGGGGAGCGGAGCACAGAGCGAGGAGGGGAGAAGAGAATAGTGGTTACTTTCGGTGGAGCGGGAAGCAGAGGAGACGAACAACAAGTAATCATCATCCCCCTCATCTCTTGAACAACGCGGGACGCATATTTTATATCAGGATGACTTTCTTTAACATTGGATTACTTGGTATTAATTGGGTTTAAGCGTGATTAATCGGTCAAACGAAGCATCAATCAGGTTGACCGTTTAATGGTTGATTAGAGATAATCGTATTGGGTCACCGTCGATTAGGAATTAATCAGGGATTAAGCAAGGATTAGTATCGATCTTTAGAACAATAATATTTATACACAAGACTTAAAATATGCGTTATAAAGTTGGAAAGATACAATATTTATTCGGTGGAACAATTTAAGCATTTCTTAAGCTAAAGAGATTCTATGTATAATTTTCTATAGCTTTCTAGCATTTACTTCGTCTTTATCTATTTGAAATAATAATTTGTTCAATTTATCAGAGAGGATGCTAACAATCAACGGATTCGATACAACATAAGAGCTCCCTTACAAACGTAGACAATTTTAAGAGACACAAAAATATATTAATTACCGCATGGTGCTAAGTGAGAAAACACTACAACTTTGAATGGTTGCATTAGACTACATTTTATTTCTCATATAGCAAGCTATCCGCCAACTATACCGGGTAATTCAGGCATTGTTGAACACGTAGTTAAAGAGGTTGGAAATGTAAATTTTGACCTTAAAAGGCATGGTCAATGGTAAACCCATGTGTTGCCAAAAACTGTAGAAATGAGTTGCAAATAGTAAAAAAAAAGGGGTTAAAAGTATAATATAAGAGATATATGTAGGAATGAAAAAATAGTTTTATCTATTTTTAAGAAAAGGGTACAGTTCATAAATAGTACCCCCTCCACTCTTTTTATTTGTCGCCGTTGACTTTTTGATATATTTACTGATCATTTGTTTTATTAAAAAATCAGTGCAAATATGCAAAAATATAAGTCATGCTTAAAGTATCTTTAATGATAAAACAAAGCATAACTAAATAAATGATATTTAAATAATATTTCTAATAAAATGAATGGTCAAATATACGAAGAAAATGGGATTAGCAATGGTTTTGGTGTGAGTTGCAAGATGATACGAGATACAAAGTGACCCTTGTTTTATTTTTGTATACAAGAAGGGGCAGAAGTAGAAATTTATTTGGATGGTTTTGGGAACAAAAGAGGAGGAAAATGAGAGGAAGATATGCAAGAGTGACGAAAATGTCCTTCTCCATCCCTTTCATTCCGTGCAGTTGGCAACGCCACCCCATCACTGGCATGCTGGACCCACACAGTTTTGCTGTCTCGGTACGTCTAATTTACCACTTTTCCCATTTTGCACGTTTTTCGACTTAGTATAAATTTAGCACCTATGGCTTATTGCCGAATAAAAGTCAAAAACATTTGCTGGAACTGAAGCAAAATTTGCTTCACAAAATTGCTTTTCAAATACTCCCTCTAGTCATAAAAACAAGTCGATGTTAACTTTTGAACATGCCTTTAACCATTCGATGTTAACTTTTAAACATGCCTTTAACCATTCGTCTTATTTAAAAAACTATGTAAGTTATTATTTATTTTGGTGTGATTTGTTTTGTCATTAAATGTACTTTAAGCATGATTTATATTTTTACGCATGTTTGCACTAAATTTTTAAATAAGACTAATGGTCAAGGCGTGTCGAAAAGTCAACGACGACTTATTTTTATGTCCGAAGGTAGTGGTATCTTAAAACATGCAGATTTCAAAATGTCAACCAAACCAAATATGCAAGCACGATACGCGTGATTGGACCACAGGGGCCTAGCCAGGAGAAACAGCGAGGACGGGAAGAGCCGTGGGCCCGTTCTTTTCGGCGCATCGTTGCATTGGTGTATTACCGTAGAAAAATTGAGAGCGCTCATATAAATATGTTTAAAAAATAATTAAAAAGTAGTTTCATGATCTTTGAAATGACTACTAAAAGCCACGAAAAAATCGTTACAAATTATCACAACATGTAGGCTATATAAAAATGGGAGATTACGATGTATGACACTATTTAAAATTCATGATTTCACGTATGACATCTTGGCCCACTGTCATAGATTCGGATGGTACTACATAGACCTGATCAAATGCCGGGCCGGGCTTGGTCGAACTCGAAAAGCCCGGCCCGAAGAACTGTGCTCGAGTCTGCCCCGCCCGGAGCGTCGGGCTTAAAACAGCCCGGTTCAAAGTCGCCCAAGCCCGTTGGCCCGGCCACGGCATAAATCAAAAAAATCCCAGGCCCAGGCCCGGTCCAGCCCAACCGCCGGGCTTCGAAAATGAGGCCCGAGCCAGCCCGATGCACCGGTCGGACCGGGCCGAGCTGGGCTCGGACCGGGCTTCCCATGATCAGGTCTAGTACTACATGTCAGACACACATGTGTCAAGACATATGAATTTACTGTCATACATTGTACTTCTCCATAACAAAATTTGCTTCAGTAATACGCAGCGGTACGTAACGCTTAAAACAACAAGGCCTGAGTTTGTTTTGGCTGGTGGTGACGTCCTAGCTGGGACATCGAATATACACCGTTGAAGTTAGGGATGGCAGAAAAACCCATGGGTATCCGACCCGATGGGCATGGGTTGCAACTTATACCCATGGTTTTTTCGGGTTCGGATACCCGAATGGGTCAGGTTCGGGTATGGGTACCTGGATTACCCATGGGTAACCCGAATTCTAACAGGTAGGCCACATGTATGTATATATGCGAAGAATTAAATACTGTTATGACTTTATTTTAATTCAAAATTAAAAAATAATTTGCCGGTTTAATTAATTAAAAAAATAGCCCTTCGGCGCCGGTCCATCAGGCGCTATATATGAATCGCCCGTTGGACGGCCGTTATTAAAGCCGCACAGTTATTAGCGCCGAACCAACAGGCGTTTAATAGGTCCAACGGCCCGGGGCATGTTCGAGGTAATAATCGCCCGTACGTCGGGCTTTTTTCACTGTACCGTAAAAACCGCCCGACCGTCGGGCGTTTTATGCGCGCGGGAATGGATCGCCCGATGGGCGGGTGCTAAATCTCCCACTACCCTCGCGCGGCCGGCGCTGGATCGGCACAATGCTCATTTGCAGCCCCCCTCCCCCGGCGGCAGAAAAAATGAGGAGAGGAGGAGAGGAGAGGAGAGGAGGATGAGGAAGAGAGGGAAAAGAGGAGAGGAAAAAAGAGGTAATTTTTAAACCCTCTCCTATTTTTATTTTGCAATGTTTGAAAACAAGGTAGGTTAGCAATATGCCACGTGATAAATTGAATATTCTGTTTAAAGCCTAAATATAGCGATTATGTTTCAATAATAATTAGGTGTATTTTATGTAAATTTTATGTACATTTCATTTAGAGGTTTAAATTAGAATAATATTCCGATATGGTTTTTGTATGACATATGTAAATTAGTTTTAGGATTCAATGTTTTATAATATGTACGGTAGATTGTAGACTATATTTAGGGTTATAACTAGGGTTGTAACTTGTAAGGGAGGATAATACGTTGATTTAGTGCGTATATTTATTTTTATACAGTTTACGGTTAGTGTTTATAAATTTAGAGAGCATGTGTAGGTTTGTCGTTAGGGTAGTAGCGTGCTCGATTTATATGAAGCATAATGCATGTAGGTTTAATGCATAGTGCAAAGGATTAAAAGCGATAAATCTTTAAGATGTTTTTGTCGGTATGGAAATAATTAAAAAATTATTAGTAGTTCGTTACTTTTTTTACAGGGTCAATGGTAGACAGAAAATATTTTAATGTTTATTACGGACAAGGGGATATCAATTTTGGTCCAAACGAGGTAGACCTATCTATGTTCCAGTCAGTGATGTTGGGGATATCTGGACACACGGAGAGAAAGTTAGCAGGGCTAGAAAACTGGCTGTTAAGAACGTCAAAATTAACCCCGAAGAATATGGTCTGGATATCAGTGCTGTTGTTAGCCGTGCAACAGAAAGACCTTATTGGGAGTTGCTACCGATAAAGGCAACCTGAGGATGGAGGCGTTATGTCGAGATCGCCACTGAACGAGGACTGCCACTAGCACTTCTTGTTCAAAGTAAATCTGAGGAACAAATCAAGAAGTGTTGCATGAACCTGTCAAATGTACGGATGTTGAAGGAACACATGTAGTGCAGGAAGAGGTGCAGGAAGATGGTGAGGAGACTGAGCATGTGGTGCAAGAAGAGGTGGAGGAGCTGGAGGAGGCAGGGGAGGGATCAAGTGAGCAACAAACAACACAGGAACCCACAGGTGCAGCAGATGAGGGGAGCATATGCGGAGATGGAGGCCGAGGATGATGAGCACGAGGAAGTCCCTGAGGAAGATGTGTCAGACGATGAGAGTCCCGATGGGTTTCAAAATGTCGTGCCAGCCGAGTGGAACTCATCGAACTTTGCAGAGCTATCTATCCGAGAAGTCACTCAAACAGCCTGGGAATACCACCAGAACGAGGTCACATAAGGAGTGACATACCCCTCAAAGGAAGAACTGCTAACAGCCGTGAAGCTTTGGGCATTATCACTTATAAGGGAATTCATGGTTGTGAAGTCTAGCCGAAGTGTGTACAATATGATGTGTATGGTCCCTGGTTGTCCTTGACGTGTGCATGCCTTTAAAGGAAAGTGGGTTTGTTCAATAGTGAGGGACATAATTATACGGTGACCGAGGTAAGACAGAAGCACATGAATCTAACATCGACGATGGTAGCACAGATAATGCAGGCTCAAATAGCACAGAACGTGAACTATGAGCCTCGGTCTATCATCCGAGCAATGGAGGAACAATTTCAGTACACTATTCCATATGCAACTGTTTGAAGGGCAAAACAAAAGACATTAGAGATGAGGTTTGGGACATATGAAGCATCTTATATGGCATCCCTGTTGACGGCCATAGTTAGGAGGAATGTGGATACATATTATGATTACAAAGAGTTGGAGACAGAGTACGATGATATTGGGAAGTTCGTTCTACAGCGGGTTTTCTTTGCTTTGGGGCAGTGCATCAGGTGATTTCAAAATTGTCCTCCAGTTCTATGTGTGGACGGAACATTCATAACTGGCAAGTATAAGGGTAAATCGACGACAAGAATTCTTGTTGACGGCAAAAACAGTTCGCGGTGGCATTTGTTTTTATGGAAGGTGAGAATACTGAGAGCTGGTACTGGTTCTTAGAGAGGGTGAAGCATACTGTTGTTGTTGACAGACCAGATGTTTGTATCATTCATGACAGGCATGCTGGATTGTTGATGGCGATCGAAAAAATTAAGCTTGGCTCTGACTATCGAGCTGCTCAGTGGCCGGATATGAATACCCGGTGGTGCATGAGACACATGGGTGCAAATTTCTTTAACTAGTTTAAAAGTAAGCATTTAATGAATCTGTTTAAACAGTTGTGTAAGAAAAATCAGCAGCGTAAGTTCAATCGGTTGTGGCAGGCGTTGGACGAGCTGACCACGAAGCATACTAGGAAGGCTGGGAACGTGAGGAACAGAAGAATTAGAAACTTTTCAGAATGGATTGAAAACTGTTCGAAAGAGAAGTGTGCATTGTTGTATGATTCAGAAGGCCATAGATACGGTATCATGACTACAAACTTGGCGGAGGTATACAACTGGGTCATGAGAGGGACCAGGGCACTGCCGCTCGTAGCAATTGTGGAGGGGATTCTGCACCGAACATGCAAGTATTTCATGGACCGGTATGGGATAGCCTCAATTAACATGTCTGACAATCGGTTGTTTTTTCTACGGTTGTTACAAAGTACATTGTTGAAAAGGTTAAGAAGGCACAACTACACTCACCTCAACAAATGGATACCGACGAGTTGAGGTATGAAGTTCACTGCATGGATAGGGCTCGCCTTGGACGCAAACGCTAGAAGAACAGACAGGAGTGTATTCTTGCTGATGAGCAATGCAAGTGCTTGCGTCGTAAGCCGAAACTGCTACATAATCCTTACTCTCATGTACTTGCAGCGGCATCGATGACAAATCAGTCAACCTACAATTATGTTTTTCAGTATTACAGGAAGAAAGCTATACTGCACACTTGGCATGCCGAGATATATGGGTACACCATGTACTGATCCACCTTTGCCAAACTGTAGGCATGTCCCGGATAGGAACATGCTGAAATGCAACTTAGGACGCCGAGTGCATCGACGTATTCGAAATGACATGGATCAGTCCGAGGCAGGGCGTCCCGTGAAGATATGCAGCAGGTGCAATGAGGTCGGTCACACGTACGTCAACTGTAACAATCCCAGTGGTGGAATGTACGATATCGAGGCTGGACCTTCTGGGTCAGCACACGATGGTCGACGTCCTTTCCATTGACTGGACATGTAATATAATGCGATGAAATTTCTAGTATTTATATTCGTGGATGTCATGTACTAACAACATCAGATTTCACTTGTACTTCGTATGTTGTATTGTAATAATGCTATATCTGTCGCAGACATGTACTATTTACGACGAGAAAACTTTTGCCATATTAATATTTATGTTACCTGCAATTTGAAGTATGGTAACCCGTATTTTTTTTACATTGACCTGTGCGTTGGTGCAAAATATTTTTTGAATTCATGAATTTTATGTAATACAGGTGTTTCAGCATGGCGGACGACGGTGGCGGACAGCAGGCCGATTGTCTTTTGGATCCCTCTGTGGTTCAAAGGCATCGGTCGCGGAAGAGTGTCGTTGAGGGACGTCTGCTCCCAGCCTTTCGTCCTAGAGTCCCGAAGGAGCTGCTGGGTTAACAGGTCAGGACAAAAAGTATATTCCTTAATGAAAGATTGCGATATCTTATTTATTATAGACATGCAGTTACGCCTTGCCGGCTTGCTCCCAATGTGCCGGATGCTGGAGGCGACAACCCTCGAGGAGCGACAGGTCCTTCCGCGTCGGCTTCAGCAGACGCGGTTCTGCTTCGACAGGTCTCTACTTACAGCTCTCGTCGATCGGTGGAGGCCAGAGACCCACACCTTCCACCTACCCTGTGGTGAGGTCGCCCCACCCTACAGGATGTGTCCTATATACTTGAACTTCCCTGTGCGGGTGACCCAGTGGTGGCTGTGGATGTGTCGCCACTTTGGTGGGTTGAGCTGATGGCCCGGTACGCCAATATCCAGCGGCGGCCGGGTTCCCCAAACTACAGGCTCATTCCAACTTCGAAGACGCATGGGCCAACGAAAAGGTGGATACTGTAGTTTACGGTAAGAAAATTCAAAATAACATTCTTTTTAACCAAATGACGTGATGCATAATACCTTTTTAACAGACGGAGACCATCCACCCGGAGGCAGACGAGGCGACGGTGTCTAGGCACCTCGAGACCTACCTGCTTTGGCTGTTCTGGTACGTGTTGTTTTGCAACACGTCTGGCAATGCGGTGGACAAGTTTCTACTTTGACGCCCATCCATCGCCGACGCCTGGGGAGACCAGTACCGCCACTGATTGGGTCTTATTGTGCTTGCAGCTACCTATAGGGGGCTGTGCGACTGCGTCTTCAGGACGGAGGAGGCGGAGCCGTTGATCACAGGCTGCCCACTGCTACTTCGGTTGTGGTCCTATGAGAGGATCACCGTCGGTCGACCTCTCATAGACCACAACGTCTATGGCGCCGTTTTCTACCACGAGACCGAGGAAGATAGACCTACAATGGGGTTCTTGTGGTTTCACCGACGGGTAGTGGAATGGACCACGCATCAACATACATAGACTCTCTGCACGGCAGAATACAACAGTTAGAGCGTAGACTAAATGGTCTACTGAGTGCACAAGAGAAAGAGTGGCACCGAAGACGATTAGTTCTTAACCCATAATTTGATGTGAACCCCCATGCACCAATTATAGATGCCTTTGTGGATGTCACTACCCCGACAGTCCTAACGAACTAGTGCGCTACAGGCGAAATAAATTTCGGAGGGAGTACGGACACATCGAAGACCCAGACTTCGAACATAACCATTCATGCAGTACTAGATGGTGCATTTGTTTATATCATTTTTCAGATCAAATGCCTTAAATGCAAGCGTACTTGTATTCCGATCGAAGTCAGAAAAAACAAAGTGTCGTTTTACCTTCTCCTATCATTCCCGGTTGTCACCGTCAAATTTTACGATTTTTCAGAACACATGATTAAATATTGAAACAACTTCATTAACATGATACAGATCATGGCACGTATGATGCATAAAACAATTTATTATATTAGCACATCATAACTAAACCTACATGTCTTATGAGATTTCAAAACATACTTCTTCCACACGATAATCATTCTACTGGGTACAGCAGGGGTATTTCCCCTTCGCAAACGCGCTAGGTCCTGCTTCCCTAGCTCTAGTAGCCCTCCCGCGTTTTCTGGCACGGTCGGCCTCCCGCTCATTCAACTGCCGCTGCTAGTCTGCTTCGCGCTGTGCTTGAAAGTCCTCTCTCGCAACCTTATTTCTTTCTTCCCTGAGGGCGTCTTGCCACCGTTCCCCGGCCATAGCACGGCACCTCGCCGCCTCTCTTTGCATTTCCCGCTCCTGGTCGGGAGTTTGATCTGCGTCCAAATATTGGAGAAACTCGCACAATGGTGGCTAATAAAATTGAAGTTAACTTTTGCGTCTATATGTTCCTTATGAAACAAAGAAGTAAGAAGTCACTTACAATGTACTTTGCCCTCCTCTCCATCTCGAGTGTTCGCTCGTACGCATAGTTTGCGCACTTCCAATACCGTCTCCTGTAAGTGTAACCCATGTCTTGAGACATTCTTAAAATGTAAAAACTGCCGCAGGGACACATGGGCTGCTGAACATCTCTTGGGATAAATTGATGAACAGACTCTCTTGGTGGCGATGGGAATTCCATGTCACTCTACTCGTGGACAGAGGTTATTTCTAAACTGAAGTGCTTCCCAACACTCTGCTCGTCTGAATACCTTGCTTGCCGCTTCCCTTTTTATAGCCGAGCGTGTGTCAATTAAATTATCAAAAATCATCTAATTGATTCATCCCTAATTAGCAATTTATTACCAAAACGCGTTACGATAAATATCTAGTTGCGAGTGTGGCAGGCAGGAAGTGATGGCGCAACAGTGCGAGCACCTGTAGGGATCCAAAGTGAGAGTAAATATATGGCAGGTAGGAAGTGATGGCGCAGCAGTGTGAGCAGGTAGCAGGAATTCGATGTGAGAGTGATAGCAGGCAGGAAGTGATGGCGCAATAGTTCACCTGCAGGAATCCGAAGTGAAAGCACATTGCGGTGAGAACTGATGGAAAAACATCTGCGGATGGCGGAGGCTTTGGACCAAAAACGCCCTATCAACGGGTGAGTCTAGCCTACTGGAACAATAAAGTTTGCTTACTGAAACAATAAAGTTTGCCTACTGGAACAATAAAGTTTGTCTGTTGGAACAATGAGTCTAGCCTCCCGAAACAATCTATCTTGCCTGCTGAAACAATGAGTCTAGCCTCTCCGCAATCAATCTTACCTGCTGAAACAACTTTTATATCTATTGAAACAATGTATTTGGTCTGCTGGAACAATAGGTTAACCCAATTGGAACAATATGTCTAGCCTGTTGAAACAATTAGTTTAGCCTATTGGAACAATTTATATAGCCTATTGAAACAATTAGTTTAGCCTATTGAAACAAACTGTCTAGTCCGCTAAAACAATTTATGTATGTATTGGAACAATATGTTTGGTCTGCTGAAACAATTAGTTTGGCTTTTTGGAAAAATATGTCTAACAAAAAAAAGTGCCACTGTAACATTTTTCGACATCACGTGTAACAAAAAATTGTGCTGCTGCAATATTTGCGACACCACATGCAACAAAAATTGTCGCGGTCGGACGCCGGGTGGAAAGCAATTTCGTAAAACAATTAGTTTTGCCAAACATATTGTTCAAACGGTGCAACCTATACATGCACAATTTAGTAGGATATTAAGCTTGTGATTAGTTGGTCGGATGATTAATACGTGATGCATGCACAACCAAGCAGGATATTATCAATGAGTGACACGGCCATGTATAATCAATCGTTTGTCACTAACTCAAAAAAACATACGTTCAAATACATTCCAAACCCACTAATCGTGTTGCCTCCATTGATACAACAATCAAAAAATAAATGATGTGCATGTAATGAGCACGGCGTGATTAGATGGCGTGGCCTGGGCATGTGCGAGCGCGCGAACAGTTGGGCCAGGCCACGGCGTCCAATGCAATTGGATGTCCGGTAACAAGCAATTCCATTAAATTAAAGTCAGTACAGTAAAAAATTCTATACTTGAATATGTTTGTCTCCACCCACCGTCACTCCCAATCCTCCACGGGCCACGGGCCACGGGCCACACGGCCCATTAGCCATTACCAATCCTCCTCCCCGTTAACCCTAATTCCCCGGCGCCCCGCCCTCCCCTCTCCCCCCTCCCTCGGTCTCCCCCCTCCCTCGGGCCGCCCGCCGCCACTCGACAAGCTCCCACAGCTGCCGCCTCGCCTCCCAAGGCCGTCGCCAAGACCACCTGACGCCAAGGCGCCCTCGCTCTGCCAGGCCGGCGCAACGACTCCCTCCCTCCACCCCCGTGGCGCCACGCCTTGCCTCCCAAGTCCCCATCTTGTTGCCTTGCCCCACGCCTCTGAGTTAGCCCCCAAAACTCTCTCTCTCCCCACCGCCGCCCCTAGCCCCTGCCCACCAGGCGCCTGTGCCCCTCCCTCCTCTCGGAAGAAAATTTGAAGGACCGGGTCCTTCACACTGAAGGACCCGTCCTATCAAGAACACACATCCTCTTCTCACTTTCTTCTTCCTCCCAGAAAGTGGCAGATCCACCTCCCAAACTCTCCTAAGTCCTAACTCCGGTAACCGGCGGTGACCGGTGGAGCTCAAGATGGCGGCGGCGCGTGGCGAAGCTTGGCGGCGGCTCGAAGATGCAACAATGAGCTCTACGGCAATGGCGAACTCCACGGGCATGTGGCGCTGGCTTGAGAAAGAGACACGGCCACCGCCGCAGGCGAGAGGAGCACGAACGCCGCCGGCTGTGCCTTTGAGATGACATGGACGCCGCCGCACCTCGCTAGGAAGTAGGGACGCTGCGCTACTGGACTTGAGGAAGACAGGCGGTTGTTCGGGAAGGCGGCGGTGTCACCGCCGTGGCTTGGAGGAGGACATGGCACGGGCGGCGCCACCACGGAGGAGGGAGATGGGTGCTCAGCGCTCACGCCCACGGCAAGGTCGCCACGCCAGCAGCCCCCATCGAGCTCTCCGCGCCCGTGCCCCCATCGAGCTCGCCGCGTTGACGCACATGTTGAGCTCGCTGCGTTCGCGCCCACGACCTCTCTGCGCTGGTCGCCATGCCAACCACCGAGCTCGCCGCACCCGCTCCCATGTCGAACTAGCTGCGTCGGTGCTCGCGCCCACGAGCCCAACGCCCCGCCAGAGGCGCTGACGGTGAGGTGACGCGACGAAGCGGCGCACTCGGCGCTGCGGCAAAGCTCGCCGCGCCGCGCGCCGCCGCCATGCTTTCGCCACGCCGTGCCGCCGCCATGCTTTCGCCTGGCTGCGCCACCGCCGACGCCAACGCCGCCACCTCCTTTAAGCTCGCGGCAACGCCGCCGCGCCGCCGCCGAAACCGTTGGTCGTCGCGTCTTTGAGCCGCCGCTAAGCTCAGCTGCGGCGCGGCCGCCGAGGAGCTCTCTTGGCGGAATTTGGACGACGAGTCTCCTCTGGCGAGATGGGCTCCAAGGAGGGCACCAAGGATTGCGGTGGCGCTGTGCTGGTTGCCAATGGCCAGGCGGGCGGAGGTATCTTGAGGCTTGCGGCGGCGGCGTTTAAACGGGAGAAGGGGACGAGAAACATCAAACAGAATTTTGGGGATTTCTCGGCGAAGGCCTTCTTTGTGCTAGTTCCGTGCTTGCGCTTTGAGATTGGGGAGGACAGATGTCATCAATCCAGATGAGGTCTTTTTTATGTGTGAGAGACCCGGGTCTCTCCAAATTTTCTTCCCTCCCTCTCCCCACATCTCTTCGGGTTTGTGTACCTGTCGGGTTCGGGTATGGACGAGGGTTTGTACCCGTATGTGTTTTCGGGTTCGAGTATGAGCGGTATCTTCGGGTTCGGGTTCGGGTATGGTTAAGTTGTACCCGGAGATGCCCGTTGTTTGCCATCCCTAGTTGAAGTTCCTTTATATATGTAGTTATACTCTAAATTATACTATATAGTTAGATTCTGGCTAGAGCAGGATATATTGGCAAGGGCAATATCGGCGGCATGATGTGCATACGCAGATGAACATTGCGTTGCGTCTCCTCCTCTGCTTTCATGCCGAAAGCTAGCTACCACATTTATTATTACACTGCACTCTATAGCGCGTAGCGCTGTTTGAGCTTGCCTATTCGCGGTGCCACGTCGCCTTTTTACTCACGACCGTCCGATCGACACGAACGACGGTCCAAATCGTGCCACGTCGGCCTACCTGAACCAACCAGACGCGTGTCGTTGAGCTGCCCCCGCCATCTGTACCGTTCTGTTGTAGCTGGGGGGCGCGTGGCGCTTGCTCCACTCAGCAACGCGCTGCCCCTCCCACCCTGACAACTTTGCAAAAAACCCTCGGCATTCTAGGATTTTTATTACCAACCTTCCCCGATGCAGACTTACCTGGAAAACTTACGCTCACGTCCCTCATGTTTCTCGCCACAAGCATCGCAACCCTTTTCCTCTTCGTAGGTACACCCGTAGTTGCAATGAAATTACCCGCAAATGCCACTGTGTACAACCCGCGCCGGCCGAACCCTCGGTCTGCCGCCCTAGACCAAAAAATCCAAAAAAAAAAGAACACAGGAACCCTAGCTCTTGCTCGTTCGTCACCTCTTCTCCTCCTCCCGATCCACCCCTCCGCCGTCCAGCTCCCGTCCCCGCTGCACGCCTCAGCTGTTGCGGCTCCTCTTCCCGCCGACGTCGCCTCTGCCACCACTGACCGACACCGTCCTTTGTGCCATCCTGATCCGACGATGGGGGGTCCGGGCTCGCTGGATCCATCGACGGTGGCCACCGGGGCACCACTGCACCCCCTTACCGGAACCTCCTCCTGTCCGTCGGGTTCTTCTCGACCTGCCTTGCTGCACAGGTCTCCTCAACGGCAGCTCTCCCACGTATCTGCACAGCGACCGCCTTCCAGCGCCGCCCGCCTGCCGCCGCCATGGTCCCTGCAGTCGCCGTTGCGGTGCGTGCCATCGCCACAACCGGCTGTAGCCCGCCTCGGTTCTATCTTCTCTAAACCCGATTCCCTCTGGTTCTTCCTGTTCTTCTTTGGTTGTGATCCACTGGGACACAACAACCGGCAGCGCCACGGTGGCCCTCTTCGCGGAGGTCTGGCGATGCGGCAGCGCCACGGTGGCCGTCTTTCTTCTCACGGCGGCGCGCCGTGGCACTCCAGATCGATCTCCTCGCTTGGTTTGCATCTTCTCCCTACTCCAGATCTGATCTCTTTCTCCTCCAATCCTCGGATCAGGGTCGAGCCGTGGCACCGTCGACAAAACCCGCCTGACCCATCTAGATCTCTACTCGCTTCACACCAGATAAGTCATGCGGTCGCCAGCCACCGGCCGGAGCCGAAGCCGGCGATGTATGCGTCCGCAGCTCCCGGCTCCCGTCTCCATGCTCTAGCCTTTCTGCCCGTTTAGTCACCCGCTGGTTCGATTGTCTTCTCTTCTTTTTTCGCCGCGAATGGACTCCGTTGGTTTGATGTTGTGAGGTTTCAGGTTTCAGCTGCTGTGTGGTTGTCGAGAGCATCGGTGATGCTACATCCACGTTTACTCATCCTTGCACTTTGAGGTTTACCTGTGAAGAAATCGTTGGGGGAATAGGTAATCTGAGATGCTCTCGCGCATGTTCTCCCTTTGTTGGTTTGTTCTTTTGTTTGTGGCTTTGCGTTGCTTAAGTCCTGGATCGATTAAGCCGTTATTGTCTGCGTTATCTTTCTGCAGCCTCTCAAGTATTGAAGAAGACATTACTTACTGACATCCAAGGCATTCCTGACCATTTATTGCTTTTAAAATCTTTTTTTAGTCTAATATAATTAAAATTAATATTTTTTTCTAATTTAATAAAAAAGTCGATGATTAAGGTGAGTCATGCATTCACAACGGCTAAGTGTCAAACTACATGGCATTGAATTTATAGAACATGAAACAACTAAATGGATTTTGATAAAACATGAAACAACTGAATGAACTGATCAAAGTTATGTTTTGATGTTTCGATTGCCTAATTGTAGAATGGTTAAATCAGTTTGCATCTCCCGTATTTGATTTTCAGAAAGGAAAAATCGCAACGTGGTGCAGCTTTCATTATAGATGGAAACAAATCTAGCAAATTGATGCAACTCGAGTTTTTTTTTTTTTTTTTTCAAAATAGCATCTACGTCTTGTTGGCAAGAAAGCTATGACAGGTGTTTTTTTTTTAAAAAAAAAAAAAAACTGTGAGCACCAGTGATGTGCTACCTCTAAACTCATCCTTGCACTTTGAGGTAAGGCTGCCAGTGAAGAAAACATTGGGGATAGTATTCTGAGATGCTCCTTTTTTATTTGTAAACTTAAAATTCCATATCGGTAAAAACCCAAGGTAATAAAATATAATATGCTTTTTTGTTATCTTTCTGCAAGTCTCTAGGACTATGATAAAGTGCATCAACCACAGCCTATATAGATCACATGAAGACACAGAGGTTCCATATTCATTTGCTGTTGCTTCTTAGATTGATCAGTGCATCCCTGAACATATAGAATGACGTCTTTTTAAAATAGAATTCCACGCGCCCTCAACGAGACGCGTCCGGTAGGTTCAGGTAAGCCGACATGGCACGATCTGGACCGTCGTTCACGTCGATCGGACGGTCGTGAGAAAAAAGGCGACGTGGCACCGCGAATAGGCAAGCTCAAACAGCGCTACACGCTATAGAGTGCAGTGAAATGCTCCTTCCTGGTCAAGTGGTCATGGACCCGTGATGTTTTTTTTCCTCTTTAGTGGAGCTCATGCCCTTTACTTTCGGGGGAAAAAAAGAACCATGCACAAACATTTTGGAAATTTTGTTCCTTAAAATTTTAGAAATTTTCAAATAATATTTTTATTCCTCAAAATTTTGTTCTACTCAATTTTTTTTAACTACATTTTAAAAATTGAGTATGTCACCTTATGAACTGACTCTGGCTATATAGAAGCTTGTGGCCTCAGCTTCAATCTAAAGTTGCCAATCTAAACTTGCTAGGGGTAGAAAACAAGCAGTGATTTGATGGTGGAATGATTAGTTTGTGGAGCACCCACAAGAGAAATAAAAATTCAGATCACTCGGGGTGGTTTATAGCTATGGGACCAAATCGTCAGATCCCGGTGATCTTTTTAAAAAATTATTGGGAATATGTCTAAAATGTATTGCTAAATTATGCAGCGTGATCATCAATTTAATCACTAAATAACTCAGTGGCATTGATCATAATATTGTTGTGAAAATTTCAAGCTTCAAAAACAAATACATGGCAGATTCTAGAACTTTCCTTCTGCTATATATAAAGAGTGAAAGTACTGGTAAGTTGTAACTGTAAACTGTTTGTTTATTGTGTATAGTATACAGGTCGGATGTTTTCACTTTTCATAAATTTGCATCCACTCATGATGATTCCGAGAAGTCCGCCTCTTTCATTTTATTATATGTAAAATAATTATAGCTCAACATAGACATTTCAGATTTTATCAAAAGTGTGCCGACTCTCCATGCTCGATGGTTACTAGAAAATGCCTTCAACCACGTAATCATGATAGTGTTTACAGGTGTTCATAGACAAAATATATATGAAAGTGTCCAAAGACCACTGCTTAAAGAAGATATTACCAATGTCATGATCTTCTATCATTGCCTTCGACATCCATGAACAATTTGTGTTCTCTGATGTACTCAATTACTTCATTGCAAGTAATATATTTAATTGAGAGGCATCTTATTATACATTCTCTGCGGTTTGATCAAATATATATGAAGGAATCACATCCCAATATATAATATAGGACAATGCAAAGGCAACAATATAATCTAATTATTCTGAAACCTACATAATCAAATGTTACTTTACTCTAGATGAACTTATCTGGTTTGGCACTATCTTATCAACCAAAATGATTTTATCCTGAAAAAAATATACATGCATATTAGTGAAGAGACCTAAACTGTTAGGAGTAGTAAGCGCATAAAGGTAGATGTTTCATCCTGTATTCTAGCAGTATCTTACCGTAAGATATTAACTTTTCAACATCTTTTTCTTCTCTACGTATACAAACAACATCAAAGTCTTTGCATATGGTTCTGACCTTAAAAACAAAAAGAGCGCATCAAATTTAGTTCTTCAATAAGGGCAAATCAAACAGCAGTAAAATAGAATATCATAATTTTGTGCACATGCTTTTGTATGTCAATACAAATCATCAAAATTTATACCTGATCTGAAATCCAAACTCCTGGTGTGCTGAATGACTCAAGCTGGTCAAAACCACATAAAAGCATTACCCTGAGATTGTCTAAAATGAAATGCATTGTCAGTTCAAGTTGAATAGAACTGATTAAAGGATAGGGGTGACTGGGGGACGGTATCCCGTTGGGGGCCCAACCCGACGGGATAGCCTCCCACCTCTTCTTCACCACGCACTCCCGCCTCTTCTCCCCCGTGCCCGCGCCTCCTTCGCGCCCGCGCCCTCCGCCTCGCCGCCTTCTTCCCCGCCTTCTACAATGGGTCTGCCGCCGCCACCTTCTCCTGCTGCCAGATCCGCCACCGCCGCTGCTCCGCGCGTCTCTACCACCTCCCCCGCCGCCACCACCACCACCCCGGCCGGCGGCGCTTGTCGCCGCCTCTCGCCCTCGCTTCCTCACCGCGTCGTGCCATCCGCCCACCTAACGGACGGGGATAGTGTGGCCCCGCACGACGCCGGCCTAGTCGCCTTCGCCCCCTCCCCCGCCTCCAGCGGTGCCATCGCCGCCTCCGCCGTCGCCCCGACCTCCCTCTAAACTGTGAGGAACCCAAATTTTCCCTAACCTTAACTCGAAATGGCGGCGGCGAGCTCGACGGCGGCGACGGCGACGGCGGCGAAGGCGAGGTCGGCTCCTTCCTCCTCCTCCTCCTCCTCCCTTCTTCCTCGTCCCTATCAGCGCCCCTCCTCCCCTCCCGTCGGCGGCCGGAGGTATCCTATCGGCCTTGGCCTATGACGGATATCGTCATAAAGAATTTTCGTGATTAAAATACAGAAGGAAAAACACCGATAAACTATATCTGTATCGTACAATGAAATGAAACAAATTGTGCATTATATTCGAACAAACATTTGTCATTACATACCTCGATCAGCTAAGCCATCCATACATAAAGAGTTTTGAACTCTTGAGAGAACACTCAAGGTGCGTTGATAACCTTTTTGTATTGCCTGTATTAAGGAATTGGTATTACATAGAAGAAATGTGGCGGAATGCAAAGAAACTTATCTACTGACTATGAAAAATAAGTTACCTGTGGCGGAATGCAAAGAAACTTATCTACTGATTATGAAAAATCAAGTTACCTCCCATTGATCAACCATCATAAAAGATGAGCTTTTGCTAGCCAGCTCACAAAAGTGAATCCGGTGAATAGCCGGTAAGAGGCCCTGATCAACCTCAAATTGTAGAGTCAGTTTTGAGGATAGAAAAAATAACATGTACTTTTCCAAAGGTCAGTTTTGAAAACGTAAGGAATACAATTTCACATTCTTTTCCAAATGTCATAATATACCTTTTTTTGTATGCATCATTGACATGAGACATGTAACCACCCAGCACAGAGTATCCTCGCTGCTGCAACTCATCCTTTGCCTGCTCTAAATGACACACATCAAGAAGTGGGGAAAGAACATTTGTTGCTAGCATTACCAAGCTATTCTAAGGATAGCAAAATACTGACGGGGAAGGGATTAACAGAATGTAGAGTCTTACCAAACATGCGTATGTGCATGTAGGTGACAGGATTGAAGCTCCCGATGGCCACTAGCACAACAGTGCCACGCCTTGCTCCTTCTCTACCGTATCAAGACAAATCCATCAATAGACCCATCTATCGAGCAACCGAAATAAGAAAATATCATATTTTGTTACCTATTTGGATCCGTGGAGAGCTTCTCTGCGGGGTAGAGATGAGCATGGGCCGGCCCATTACCCATTGGGTCCAACCCACATGACCCACCGCTGAAAAAGGGGTCAATAGGGTCGGCCCAAAGGGTCATGCTTGTGATCCTCTTGACCCAATGGGTCACAAGGGTTGGCCTAAGGCTTTTCTTCCTAGCGAGGCACAAAACCTAGAAACATGAACGAACCTTCGTAGCGTTGCGGCGGCCGGCCTGGCGAGGCAGGGATTGGCAGAGAGGCGAGAGGGGCGGCCTGGCAAGGCGGCGGCCGGGAGGGAGGCGGTTGGCTGGCGATCGCGGTGGTCGGCGAGGCGCGCTGGCGGCTTGGCGAGGTGGCGACGGCTTGGCGAGGTGGCGACCAGCGGGAGGAGGTGGCGGGCCGGCCTTGCGAGGCGGCGACAAGGCAGTAGGCGCCGCCCACCACCATGACAGAGGGAGGCGGGGCGATCAGGCGAGTGCGAGGTGGGTCGGCCCAGGAGAACCAGTGGATATAGGGGATCCGACCCCTTTTTCCCTCAAATTATTCTAGTTTGGTCTACTGGCCCATTTTCTTATTTTCTTTAAGCTGGGTCGATGGGTCGATGGGTCGGCCCGGCCCATGCTCATCCCTACCTCTCCCCATAGAGAAACTCTCCACAGATCCAAATAGGTAACAAAATATGATATTTCCTTGTTTCGATTGCTCGATAGATAGGTCTATTGATGGATTTGTCTTGATACGGTAGAGATGGAGCAAGGCATGGCACTGTTGTGCTAGTGGTCACCGGGAGCTTCAATCCTGTCACCTACATGCACCTACGCATGTTTGGTAAGACTCTACATTCTGTTAATCCTTTCCCCGTCAGTATTTTGCTATCCTTAGAATAGCTTGGTAATGGTACAACAAATGTTCTTTCCCACTTCTTAATGTGTATCATTTAGAGTCGGCAAAGGATCGATTCTTGTGAGAAGGATACTCTGTCTTTGGATGATTACATGTCTCTTGTCAATGATGCATACAAAAAAAGATATATTGTGACATTTGGAAAAGCATGTGAAATTGTATTGTTTACGTTTTCAAAACTGACCTTTGGAAAAACACATATTATTTTTTCTATCCCCAAAACTGACTCTACAATTTGGGGTTGATCAGGGCCTCTTACCGGCTATTCACCGGATTCGCTTTTGTGAGCTGGCTAGCATCTTTTGTGATGGTTGATCAATGGGAGGTAACTTGATTTTCCATAGTCAGTAGATAAGTTTTTTTGTATTCCGCCACATTTCTTCTATGTAATACCAATTCCTTGATATAGGCAATGCAAAAAGGTTATCAACACACCTTGAGTGTTCTCTCAAGAGTTCAAAACTCTTTATGCATGGATGGCTTAGCTGATAAAGGTATGTAATGACAAATGTTTGTTCGAATATAATGAACAATTTGTTTCATTCCATTGGACGATACAGATGTAGTTTATCGGAGTTTTTCCTTCTGTATTTTAATCACGAAAATTCTTTAGGACGGTATCCCGTCGCTCGTTCGCCCCGACGGGATACCTCCTGGCCGTCGGATCGGGAGGGGGGAGGGAGGGGCGCCGATCCCGGACGAGGAAGAAGGGAGGAAGAGGAGGGAGGAGAAAGGAGCCGACCTCGCCGTCGAGCTTGCCGCCGCCATTTCGAGTTAGGGTTAGGGAAAATTTGGGTTCCTCGTGGTTTAGAGGGAGGTTTGAGGCGGAGGCGGCGGTGGCGCCACCGAGCCGGTGGGGGCGAGGCGGCTAGGCCAAGGCCGGCGTGGGGACACACCGCCCCCGTCCGTTAGGGTGGGCGGGTGGCACTGGCAAGGGCAGGAGGGCGAGAGGCGGCCGGGTGGTGGTTCAAAGCGGGGGGGGGTGTGGTGGAGGCTTGTGAGCGGGCGGAGGTGGATCTGGCGGCAGGAGGAGGTGGCGGCGGCGAATCCGTGGAAGAAGGCGGGGAAGAAGGCTGTGGAGGGAGGGCGCAGATGCGGGCACGGGGGAGAAGAGGCGGGCGTGCGTGGTGAAGAAGAGGTAGGAGGCTATCCCGTCGGGTTGGGCCTCGGACGGGATACCGTCCCCCAGTAGCCCCCATCCTTTAATCAGTTCTATTCAACTTGAACTGACAATGCATTTCATTTTAGACAATCTCAGAGTAATGCTTTTATGTGGTTCTGACCTGCTTGAGTCATTCAGCACACCAGGAGTTTGGATTCCATATCAGGTATAAAATTTGATGATTTGTATTGACATACAAAAGCATGTGCACAAAATTATGATATTCTATTTTACTGCTGTTTGATTTGCCCTTATTGAAGAACTAAATTTGATGTGCCTCCTTTTGTTTTTAAGGTCAGAACCATATGTAAAGACTTTGGTGTTGTTTGTATACGTAGAGAAGGAAAAGATGTTGAAAAGTTAATATCTTACAGTGAGATACTGTTAGAATGCAGGGTGAAACATCTACCTTTATGCGCTTACTACTTCCAACAGTTTAGGTCTCTTTATTAATGTGCATGTATATTTTTTTTCAGGATAAAATCATTTTGGTTGATGAGATAGTGCCAAACCAGATAAGTTCATCTAGAGTAAGGTAACATTTGATTATGTAGGTTTCAGGATAATTAGATTATATTGTTGCCTTTGCATTGTCCTATATTGTATGCTGGGGTGTGATTCCTTCATATATATTTGATCAAACCGCAGAGAATGTATAAGATGCCTCTCAATTAAATATCTTACTTGCGATGAAGTAATTGAGTATATTAGAGAACACAAATTATTCATGGATGTCGAAGGCAGATCATGACATTGGTAATATCTTCACTAAGCAGTGGTCTTTGGGTACTTTCATATACATTTTTGTCGGTGAACACCTGTGGTCACTATCATGATTACGTGGTTGGAGGCATTTTCGAGTGACCATCGAGCATGGAGAGTCGGCACACTTTTGATAAAATCTGGAATGTCTATGTTGAGCTATAATTATTTTACATATAATAAAATGAAAGGGGCGGACTTCTCGGAATCATAATGAGTGGATGTAAATTTATGGAAAGTGCCAACATCCGACCTGTATACTATACACAATAAACAAACAGTTTACAGTTACAACTTACCAGTACTTTCACTCTTTATACACAGCAGGAGGGAAGTTTTAGAATATGCCATGTATTTGTTTTTGAAGCTTAAAATTTTCACAACAATATTATGATCGATGCCACTTGAGTTATTTAGTGATTAAATTGATGATCACGCTGCACAATTTAGCAATACATTTTAGACATATTCCCAATAATTTTTTAAAAAGATTACCGGGATCTATCGGTTTGGTCCCATAGCTATAAACCACCCCGAGTGATCTGAATTTTCATTTCTCTTGTGGCAGCTCCACAAACTAATAATTCCACCATTAAATCACTAGCTTGTTCTCTACCCCTAGCAACTTTAGATTGAGGCTCAGGCCACAAGCTTTTGTACAGCCAGAGTCAGTTCATGAGGTGACATCCTCAATTTTCAAAATGTAGTTAAAATAAAAAAATTGAGTCGAACAAAATTTTGAGGAATAAAAACATTATTTGAAAATTTTTAAAATTTTGAGGAACAAAATTTCTGAAATATTTGTGCATGGTTCTTTTTTTTGCCTCCAAAGTAAAGGGCATAAGCTCCACTAAAGGGGGAAAAAAAGCATCACAGGTCCATGACCACTTGACCAGAAAGGAGCAGTTCACTGCACTCTATAGCGCGTAGCGCTGTTTGAGCTTGCCTATTCACGGTGCCACGTTGCCTTTTTTCTCACGACCGTCTGATTGACGCGAACGACAGGTCCATGTGTTGTATTCATTTTCTCCGTGCGGAATGATCGACGAGTTGCTTAGTCTGCATCGTAGCATACTTTGGGCCGACCCTTGTGACCCATTGGGTCAAGAGGATCACAAGTATGACCCTTTGGGCTGACCCTATTGACCCCTTTTTCAGCGGTGGGTCATGTGGGTTGGACTCAATGCGTAATGGGTCGGCCCATGCTCATCCCTAGGGAGAGGCACAATCACCTCCTCCATCGCTCTCTAGTGCTAGCTAAAAGTCAGTGGCGGATCCATGACCGAGGCGGGGAGAACAGCTGCCTGCTCCCACGGATGCCAAGTATCATCAACAATGTAGGTTTCAAGTCCAAAATTAGAGGAAATTCACAAACAAAATCCTGAAAACAATACTAATGTTTCTTAAACTTTCATTGTTATGGAGAATATTTTATTTTTCCAAAAAAAACAAACCATTAGATCGACTGTGTATCAAATCCTAACTCGCAAAATCGAGAAAAGGTACCAAAGAGAGAGGGAGGAAGGGAGATGAGGCTGGGGAAAGAGAGGCGGACCCAGAATTTTGATAAGACCTGAGCCAACTACCGGCAATTCTAATTGGTAGATCAAACTAGAAATTATGTTCATACTAATGTAAGTTGAAAATTTGTTCAATCACATAGCTCAATTTGTCTAATCGAAAAGTAACAAAGAAATTAAAAGAAAGATTGCTAATCTAAAATGATACAGTACCTTCCACCACCCACCGCCGCTCCTCCATCCCCCTCATCCTCGCTTCGCTAGGGTTGATTCCCCCCGCCGCCGCCTCCCATCCTTGCAATCCTCTTCTCTCGTTTGGATTCAAGCTGCGGTTCCAATGCCCCGTCTTTTGGTCTAACCCCAACTCAACCGCATGGACGCTTCGTGCGCGCCGCGCCGTCCCAGGAGGACGTTGGTGTGCTCTGCCCCCACGTATCCGCCTACGTCCGCCGACGCCCGGAGCCCCGCTGCAACCGCCGCTCCGCCGCCTCAGCCGACCGCTCGCTATACAACTCCGTTGTCGTGCTCCGCCGATCTGCGATCATCCCCTCCGACGACGAGGTCCCCGGTGCCACCAGCATATTCGAGCTCTTCTACGACGACGGCTCTGGCTCCGGCCTGCCACCCTCCTCCACGGCGGCAGCCAGCGATCGTAGGTGGCGGCGGAGCAGCAGCTTGAAGAAGGCTGTAGATCTTCACGCCGACGCCCGACGTGTCCTTATATGGTTGGGCTGCATTCGTTAGGGCCCAGATGTTTGGACATTTGGATCGTGCACTCGCGCCTGACCGGTAATACGGCTCGAGCTGCATAAAGTTCGCGGTACCAGGCTCGGCCCATGTAGTGATTGGGCCGTTAATGTCCTGATCTCACAGCCCGGCACCCCGTGCCGTCTCCTCCTCCGATTGTACAAACATGGAGCCGGTCATCTGTGTCTCTATTATAAAAAGAGTTTAATTTAGAAACTGTGTAACCATCAATAGACAATAATCAGTTCTTTTTTATTTATGGTCGTTGATTTTTGTACATACCCTTTTACCATTCGTCTTATTCAAATTTTTAGTGTAAATATGCAAACATATAAGTCATGCTTAAAGTACCTTCAATGATAAAACAAAGCATGACAAAATAAATAATACTTTAATATTTTTTTAATAAATGGTCAAAGCGCATGTCTAAAAGTTAACGGTGATAAATAAAAAAGAACGGATGGAGTAGAACGTAGAACCCACCTCATCCAAGAAGAATTCGTTGTGAGGGAGGTCTAGCAACTTGTCGGCACCTAAAACCGTCCTAGCCTCACCGGATCCAACCACCTTGCCGCCAGATCCAACCTTCTTGCCATCGAACCAGGGCGCCACGCAATGGGAGACAATAGCCTCGGTCGCATCATGCTCAAGAGAGAGGGAAAAAGGGAAGGGGAGGAAGAAAGAAGAGAGGGAAGAGGGAGGCTCGCCGCTGCTGACGAGTCGCCACTGCCGTCTTCAGCGAGGGCGTCTGGGAGGGTTATTGACGGGGAGTGTTTTTATAATTTGCAATAAAAATTTCGCGGTGGAATAGGTGTGTATATAGACATCACTGTTCAAGTATACTATTACGCTCAGTGGTAAGTGAGAGAGAGATTGTAAAATAATGCTTTATTGCTCTTTTGGATAGATGTACAAGTGAACAGTGTTGTAACTTTACACAGGGCATTGCCCTTTATATATTACTGTACTGGCAGTTGCTGTCTTCTTAGTGTGGAGGCAGTTTTCCTTTGATATTAATCTTGTACGTTGATCCTATAATTAATGGTTGAGTTAATTACGAGATTAACTACCTCTTTGATTATTTGTCCATTATTATTTATTCTTTAACACTCCCCCTTGGACAAATATCTCTTTAAAAACTCCTTCTGAAAAACCCTGTGGGAAAAATAGACAAAGAAAATCATATTATATGATCTTGTATTTATATCCCCAAGTATGTTATATGCCTCATTAAAAACTCATTCCAAAAACCCAATGGGATAAAATGGATGGAGAAAAGAGTACATTAAATCTTAGCTTGTATTTATATTGCCTCATTAAAAACCTTTATATGAGAAACCCTTTAGGAAAACTCATACAGGAGAAAAGAGTGCAATGCTTTGATTATTCAAACAGGTTTTGTTCAGTGAGATTCTCCCCCTGAACCTTGCAACTCACAAAATCTTTTCATACCAATCCCACGTACATATTTCCAAAATGTAGATTTTGGTAGAGATTTAGTAAATAAATCTGCTAAGTTATCACAAGACTTTGTTTGTAAAATTTCTATCTCTCCACTTTTCTGTAGTTCATGAGGGTAGAATAATTTGGGA
This sequence comes from Raddia guianensis, assembly GCA_036346415.1. Taxonomy (NCBI): domain Eukaryota; kingdom Viridiplantae; phylum Streptophyta; class Magnoliopsida; order Poales; family Poaceae; genus Raddia; species Raddia guianensis. The sequence goes on from CM070534.1 coordinate 71,391,069, forward strand.
GCAATATGATTTGTTATATTACTCTTAATATAACCTATTTGCATTTGCATAACACAAGCTGCATTATCTTCATAGATAATGGTAGGGGACCCATTTGAATTGATACCACATAACTTTTCAACGCAATTAATCATTCTGCGAAGCCAAGCACATTCACGTGATGCTTCATATAATGCAATTATTTTAGAATGATTAGTAGATGTGGCTACTAAAGTCTGCTTGCTAGACTTTCATAAAAAAGCCGTACCATCATATAGAAATACAAATCCAGTCTGTGATCTGGTATTGTGGGGATTAGACAAATAGCCAGCCTCAGTATATCCCACCATAGACATATCTTGATTTTTCTTATAAAATAATCCAAGATCCAGTGTTCCTCTAAGGTACCTCCACTCTCTCGAGCACATTTAAGCAGGTATATGGGATTTCACAACTCCCTTATAATCAGTAAATGCATCTGGCAGCTTATTTGCATTTTTTTTTTGCAAATTTATGATTTTTCTGAACTTCTATTTCAGATTCATTAGTACGTGGATCTAAGGACCGAATGCCTGTGGCATCCCAATTTATTTCTCGGCATTCCTTGTGGTACTTATCTCCCCATAATGCCGGGAAATTATCCTCATTAAATATGCAATCAGCGTATCTAGCCGTAAACAGATCCCTGTTAATGGCTCGAGGTATTTTATTATTGACGGAGAATTATACCACACATAAACCCCCAATTTCCTATGAGGGCCCATTTGTGTACGCTGCGGTGGTGGAATCCGTACATATACACTGCAACCGAGTTTTTGCAGATGGGAAATACTTGGTTCATTTTCACGTACTAACTGCAACGGGGATACCGTATGATATGCAGTTGGTCTTAATTGTATTAATAAAACAGCATGTAAAACTGCATGGCCCCAACAAGTAGTTGGTAACCCACAATTTTGTAAAAGAGGTCTAGCAATTAGTTTAATACTCTTAATCAATGATTCTGCTAGTTCATTTTACGTATGGACGTATGGTACAGAATGCTCTGCATTGATACAATAATCATTAAATGCTTTTGAGAAAAATTCAGCAGCATTGTCCAAACGAATGGACTTTATCCTATCATTAGGATGATAGGCTCTTAATTTAATTATTTGGGTAATTAATTTTGCAAAAGCATGCTTCTGTGTAGACAATAAGTTTACATCAGACCATCTTGTAGATGCATCACATAGGACCATAAAATACCTAAATGGCCCTGACGAGGGTTGAATAGGTCCACATTATCACCTTGAATCCTTTCCAAAATATTCAGTGATTCATCTCTAACTTTGAGATATGAAGGCCGTATTATCAATTTCCCTTTAGCACAAGCTGTGCATATGAAATCCCTAGGTTTTGGGAAATTTGAACTTTTGATATTATGGCCGGCAGAATGATTTACAATTTTTCGCATGATACTTATATCAGGGTGACCTAGGCGATCATGCCAGATCTTAAAACAATCTAGGTCTTTGAAAATTGTTTTCATCGCAACTTGTGGTTCAGGTCATATATATGTGTAATACAATCCAGAAGAGAATGAAGGAAGTTTCTCCATTGTTTTTCATATCCGTTATATTTGATTAAGAGTAAAAACTCTTTACCATGCTCATTGTGATTTTCAACATGGAAACCATTCATATGGATATCTTTAAAATTTAATAAGGTACGTTTTGAATCAGGATATAATAGAGCATCCTCGATTTCAAGCATAGTACCCATTGGGAGAATTATTGTTGCTTTCCCAGAACCAACAATTAATGCATCACTTCCTGCGATAGTCATTATATTTTCTTTTCTTTTAGTATGATGTTGGAAATATTTTGTATCCCTCAGGAAAGTGTTTGTAGTACAGCTATCCACTAGACATATTTCTTCCTCCATGGATTGTTCCACAAATTCTATAAAATAGAATAAAGTAAAATTGAGGCAATGAATTGAACTTTTATATAGAATAAAGACCTTTCATGTATATAAAACATATATACATTCACATATGTATGTTCAAAAATTACAATACCACATGCTCACATTGAGCAATACATATAGACCTATCATACAACATTATCTACTAATTACAAATATACATGTACAATTAAATATGTAGCACAATATGGTCTGATTACATATCATAGGGATTATGTAGGAGACTACTTAGTATCTCCAAACCTGTCTTGATCAGCATACTCAATAATCATGTTATCTGTGTTGTTCTCGTTCACTTTTTCAACATCAAGCTCCATGTCTTGATTATCAACATCAAGATCCATATCTTGATTTTACCAAATTCTGACTGTCGAACAGACAGATTAATATATGTTTTTGAAGTGAAGTGACTTTAAACATTGTTCCCTTACTTCTTTTTGTCCTTTCCAATGGACTGTAGGTACAATTGAACTAGATGCTTTGGAGTACGGCATTCGCGTGCCCAATGTCCCTTGCATCCACACTTGAAACAAGTCCGTGACTTGTCCAAAGAATTAATCTTCTTGATTTTTCCTTTTCCATTTCCCTTGCCTTTATTTTTCAGTATTTTACCTTTTTGCATTTTATTCCATCTTCCCCTTTTTTTATTATAGGCATTTTTGCGCCCATGGCTACTGCTAGCCCTTTGAGTATTTGCATGTGTTTCAGGCACACTCAATGTCCCCGTGGGACGAGCGTTATGATTTTTCATCAGAAGTTCATCATGTTTCTCTGCTTGAAGCAAAGTATAGATTAATTCAGAATACTTCGTGTACTTTTGTTGGCGAAATTGCTGCTGCAATATTCTCATATTTGGATGATAAGTACACAAAGTCTTCTCAATATTATCTTCATCAGAAACTTGTTTATCGCAAAACCTCAAACGAAAGTTAATCTTATGTACTGCAGAGTTGTACTCCGCAACAGATTTAAAATCTTGAAAGCGTAAGACTGACCACTCTCTTTGAGCTTCAGGCAATATCACAGATTTCTGTTGATCATATCGCTCTTTAAGAGATTTCCATAATTGCAATGGATTCTCTTCCACAAAATACTCGGACTTTAAATCAGGATGAAGATGGTGCCTTAAAAAACACAGTGATGAGCATTTTGAAGCCTTAGTTATTGGATCATCCCCTTCAACAGGGTCTTTAATCGTATTACTGAGATTCATGGCTGTCAAATAAATTTTGACATCCATTCCTAAGTTAGGTAATTACTTCCATCTAAGGCAAGTTCAGGAAATGTCTTCTTAGATATATCAGCCATATCCTACATATTAAATGTATATATTTTTATTAATTTACTTTTGGAAAGTAAATTTGACATGTATAAAATCAGTAAAATAAAGGTCTATGTAATTTCCAAAAATATCTAGCATATTTCCATATTTCTACATTATATATATATTTTTAAATGCTGATAGCATAGAAATAAATAAATCGATAATGCAGAGGTATATGGAATTTAAACATTCTTTTAATTGATGTAAACTTTCAATTCAGGAAATATGGTTGAATTAACACTTGTAGGTAATCACAGTATGCATTTGCTAAATGTGTAGACCTATCAGTAGTGAGCGAGCGGATCACTGCTATATACATGATTTTCATCCCCAAAGGAATGAGTGACGCTACAGTCGCAATCAATGCAATAGACTCCACTACCTTGTGTTTATTTTCAACCCATAGAAAGTAATCATCAAACTGAATGTAAACAAATAACATAAATGCTGTGTAAATTTAAATTAATGGTGTAGACCTTTGATTATGGGTGAGATACTCTCACTATGGCCGAGCCATAGGACCCATACTACAAGGTAATCACCAAATATTGAAGTTTAACAATGCAAAGTTTAAAGTAATGGTGTAGACCTTTGATTATGGGCGAGCTACTCTCACTATGGCCAAGCCATAGGACCCATACTACATGGTAATCATCAAATATTGAAATTTAACAATGCAAAGTTAAAGTAATGGTGTAGACCTTTGATTATGGGCGAGCTACTCTTACTATGGCCGAGCCATAGGACCCATACTACAAGGTAATCACCAAATATTGAAATTTAACAATACAAAATTTAAAGTAATGGTGTAGACCTTTGATTATGGGCGAGCTACTCTCACTATGGCCGAGCCATATGACCCATACTACAAGGTAATCACCAAATATTGCAATTAACAATGCAAAGGCAAGAAAATAAGCAATTGTAATAACAACAATATTGTTGGTGTCTGAGAATCGCGCTCCTGAAGAGCAGCGAGTCCACGGCCCGGCAGACGAATTTGTAGTTGGAGTGAGGCCCAACGACAACCCTTCTCAGCGGCCAGTGTGGCCACGAGCCTCACGGGGCTTTGGCCTGCCTGTCTTCCGGACTAAGCACAGTGCGACATGGCGATCTGGTGCATGTGTCCTTCAGTGCAGTGAAGGAAAGAGAACAGGGAGGAGAAGAAAGAGGGAAACAACACAAACCGTGAAGACACAATCGACTTACCCTGGTTCGAGCCCCCACTGCCGGGTAATAGCTCTACTCCACCCTTGTTGATTATATGGTGGAAAACAGTACAAGAGGTGCCAGGACCGGGCTTGAAGGCACCGATCCCGAGCTTACAAAGGTGGTGACTAAGGACTATAGCTACTGCTAAGGAAGCTTCGGATGCGTGTGTGGCTTGTTATCTCTGGAGTGCCTTAGACTGCTTGGCCTTGACCGGTTCGGGGCCTCTCCTTTTATAGGCGCGATGGGTCGCCCGGGTTGCCCGGAGCTGATCCGGTGGGCCCGCGCTGGTCTTTGTTTTAGTGGCGATGTTCTTGTCTCATTCGTGGCTCTGCACTGGTCTCGAACTTCTTGAGGAGAAGTCGTTCGAGTTAATCTGAGACACGTGTTTGTCTTGGAATACCGTCTGGGAGAAACCTTCTTTAGGAGAAAGCGCTTTCCTTTATCCCCAATATAGCACTTGATCGGTGAGAAGCGACCTCGCCGCGCCGTTAGAGCGTCGCGCAGAATAACCATTCGCCGCTTGCCAAAGGGCAAGCGACAAACCAAAGCTGCCGCGTGCTCCCCGGGAGCCGCAGTTCATCCCGGTCAAGGCCGGGGAAAGTGCGGTGGGACATAACAGTTGTTGCCACCTGCCTACGGAAAGACGGACCGTCCGCAGGGCCTTCTCCCGTGCTAAGGATAGCCCGGGAGGTGCGCCACGCCGGCTGACTCGAGGAGACGCGGTTGACTGGTCAAGCCGGAAGACCTGGCGGGCTAAGCGCTCTGAAATGCGGCCAGGCGGCCTTTTGGACCTTCTGTATGCGCGGTGGGCCGGTGCGGAATCAGCCCAAGGCCCATCTCAAGGTGGGCCGCTTATCAATCACCAACAGGCAGCCCCCGAGCCTCGAGCGGGTCGCGTGGCGAGCCGGTCTGAGGTTTAGAGAAAATCCTCATCACGCGCCGTGCTGGAAGATTCGGCTTGGGAGCCGAAGTCTGAGCATTGAATCCGATCTGATGGAAAGATGGGCAGTTACGTCCCCCTTGGGCACGATTCCCACGATCCCCGCTTCGACCGTTGTCTTTCTTTATAAGGCAATGCCCTGCTGGAGGAACTCTTACTGCAGAATCATCCCTTTTGCCTTTGTCTTTGTCTTCCCAACTCGCTCCCTGCTTTCTCGCTTCTTGCCGCCATGGTGCTCATCGAAGACAGCGTTCTCTCGACGGAGAGGATGATGGAGCTCGAGAGGGACAGCTTTGTAAAGCTGGGCTCGTGGAGACTCCCAGGCGCAGAGCGGGAGCCAAGGCTTGAACCCAACGAGCTGGTATGCTTCGAGAGTTCGGCCATTTGCGGGTTCCATGCGCCGGAATCGTAGTTTTTGACAGACTTCTTTGCCTTCACGGAGCTGCGACCGGAGAACTTGTCCCCGCAGTCCTACGTCCATCTATCCATCTTTGCATTCTTGTGCGAGGCGCACTGCGGGGTGCGGCCAACGATGAGCCTCCTTCAGCACTACTTCGAGTTGGCGCCGTCGATACCCGCGTGAAACAGCGGCGGGGTCTTCTACTTGACCGCGCGCCGAGCCCGGGGGAGCCAATCGTACCCGGAGTACGAGGTGAGGACGAAGGTCGATGGTTGGGCCTGGCGGTGGTTCTACCTGAACCGCGGGGCCTCGACCTTGGAATATTCTTCGGCCGCGCCGGATACTCCGATCTTCCAGCGCAGCGAGATCCTGCCGAAGGATCAAGTGACGGCGCATGAGATCAAGGGGCTCGCCAAGAAGGGCCTGACGGGCTATGATGTCGTCGTCGGCTTCATCCGGCACCGAATCAGCCCGCTGGGGCTCCGCGAGCGGCGCGTCAGCGATATGGGTGGCTGGGAAGACCTGGACCGGGATTTCCATGAAGGTAGGTACGAGCCGCACCGTTGCGTCGTTTTGATTTCAGGTCGGGGCACGTCGTGACCGCTTGTGACGCCATGCAAGACTCCCGGCCCGCGAGGTTGCGCGGATCGCGGGGATGCTGCTGCCTATGGACAAGAATCCTCATTCCATACGATTCGTGAAGGATAAGCTGTCCACGGTAAGTGCCCGTAAGGTGTTCGATTAGATTTCTGGCTGCGTGCGCCTTTGAGGCCTTGACGGGCCGTGTCGATTGTTTGCAGCGGACATGGATGGTGGCCGGAAAAACCACGCAAGCCACAGGCTCTGTTCGGGATCGTTTAGCGTAACCGCCGGCGCGCTTCGCCACTGAGGAGATCGTCGGCGTCCGTGGCGTCGGCCTGTCGTGATGTCGAGCGAAGAAGCGGCGCAGCATCGACCGCATGAGCTCGGCCTGCAGCGGTAGCGGGCGCATGCGAGAAGCGTCTGTGTTGGCGCGAGTAAGCCTCTCTCTTCCGGCGCAGGTCGAGCGTTGGGCACTCAGTGGCCCTTAGACTCTGCTCTCCACGCATGTCCAGGGCGCGACGAGGAGGAGGTTGTGCTGGTGGCGGGCCTATCGGCCTTGGCCGGGACTGCGAGGAAAGTCCTGAGGCGGAGAAGCAGCTGCGCCCGCAAAGCGCGTCGGCGTCTTTGAAGCGGAGCTCATTCTGCGCCGCACACCGGGGTGCACGAGGGCACCGAGCTGGAACCAGCGTGTAAGTGTTTTCGCATTGCTTGCTGTCATTATGCTCCTGTATTTAATTCCTATACGCATCCTTGATTGCAGTGCGTAGCGCCAAGGTGGCGGCCAAAGTCTTGCCTCGCCTGCTGAAAAGCGAGGCGTGAAAGCGTCGCCAACAGGGGATTCTAAGCGCGATCATTTGGAGATTCTTTGGCTGCTAAGGCCAACAGATGCGCGGGACAATGAGGGGCAACTACTTCGTGGGGGGTCATCATCTTGCCTGCCGGTGGCGGTGTTGGATGCGTCCGATGGGGTCGCGGAGACCGTGAAAGTGCAGATGGGTGGTGTGTCGACCACGGAGGATTGCCCTCTTCAAAACCCGATCGGGGCGTGCCCCGGCGCTGACGGTGCATCTTCTTTGTTTGGATGGGATTGGCAGGTGAGCGTGCTTACGCCGTCTGGCTGGACGAACGTTTCGCTGTCTAGTGTGGCCCCTCTGGCGTCCGCGGGCTGGATCTCCGCCAGCCCGGAGTGGGTGGAGCAGCAAGTAGGTACCAGATCGCGGCGCTCTGCCGAGGGAAGCCCGCCGAAGGTGAAGATTTGTCCAACCCTTGGTCTGACAAGGGAGGACCTCTTGCGGCGCCAGGACGCTGTTTCGGTAGGCGAAGTAAATACCGCTCGCCAGCGTGTGCAAGAGGCTGAGGCCGAGGTGGAGCGGTTGCGGTTGGTGGCATCAGGTGTGGCGGTGCCTTCTCAACCACGTTCGGTCTTGGCAGTGGGCGCTGCGCCTACGTTCTTGCCTCCCGTGGAGGGCGAGAGCGCGGTAGAAGTGGAGCTCCGGGCGACGAAGGCCGGCCTGGCTCTGACAGAGGATGCGGTGACCAGGCTTAAGGCGCAGCTCGTAGAAGCGCAGTACGCCGCTCAGAGGGCTGCGGAACGGGCTGAGCCGACGATGGAAAGGCGAAAACTTGCGCAAGAGGTCGCTCAACTCCTCGCCGAGCTCGGCGATCTGAGACGTCGCGAACAAGCGGTTCAGACAAGGAAAGCCTCGAGAATCTCTGGCGTTGCTAAAGCGTTGGGGCCAGGCAGTGGAGATGAGGTCTGCGCCATTCTAGTGGCGGCGGATAGGAGCGAGGCTGAGCTTATGGCTGCCAGCGGAGGCGAATGAGCTGGAGAACTCTCGGCATCGGCCCAGCTGAACCGCGAGAGCCAAGGTGGTGGTGGCGGCGCAGCGGCGGGAGGCGAGCTTCGCGGCGAGTGGAGGATGCCAAGAGGCGAGCGGCCACAGTTGGGACGGCAGCCCTGCTTTCGGCGGCACCACCATCGTCATCGCGTTCCGCGTCGTCGGAGGAAGCGGCCGAGATTGATAAGTCGCTTGCCTCTACCATTACCATGGTAGCGTCCATGGTTCGATCGCACCGTGCATGGCGCCGTTGGAGGGAGATTGAAGAAAATGCTCACTCTCAATAAAAAGATAACATCCCGGGGTCCATACATTATGCTTAGGCGCCTGACCTTTCCGTGTTTTGATACGTATTCCATCGTTTCAGATCTATGGTCTTCTCGCCGGCACATCATCCCTGATGGAAGCAGCGAATGAGCGGTCGGATGATGACGCGACGAAGGTTGAGCGGCTCTCTGCTGAACTCGCGCAGGCCCGGGCTGAGATAGAGCGCGTTAACGGGCTGGCCTTCGAGAACGAGACTCGTGGAACGGCCCGCGTCGCCGAGCTAAAAGCTGTGCTCAAATCGGTAGCAGAAAGGGAAGCGAGAAACATGGCGAGGCTCGCATGCAGCCCAAAGAGCGGAGAAAGTGGCGGCAAGTCGAGCACAAGCGGCCCGTGAAGAGACAGACCGGGCCCCGGCTGCTTTCGATGAAGAGCGCAAACGCAAGGAGGCGGCCTCCAATGAGCTGGCGGTTACTCGGTCTGAGCGTAACTCCATTGTGCGCAGTCTTGAGGAAGCCCGCGATAAGCTCGTTGTGGAGAATGCTGAACTTCGAGAGGCTGGGACAAAGTCCAAGGCAGAGTCAGAAGCCCTGAAGAAACAGGAGGAAGAGCTTGTCGAAGCCCGGGCTAGATTGCGTCAGGAGCGAAACGAAATGGACTCGCGGGCCATAGAGCTGATCCAGGCGCGACAACAAATCCGGGACTTAGAAACCGAGCTAGAGAGGCTCAAGTTGCGGCGCGGGTCTTAGTTTGACCCGGTCCACTTTGTTCCCGAACTCTGCGCCACGAACTATTTGTAGATGTTTTGTTTCAGACACTCGCTTAACGGATAAGCGTCGCGTATTGTGTGGTGGCCGAAGGACTTAGCCATTTTCCCTTAGTTTATTGCGTCAAATCGCGCGCACTGTGGGCTCTGCAGCGCGGCACAGTGTTCCGTTGATGGAAGGGTACGTCTGCCATGCACAGATGCGGAGGCGAAACCGCCCGCGCCGATTCACGCACCCGGCCAAAGCCACGCGTCGAGCCGCGGGCGCCATTGGCTCTGATCGCAAAAGGTGGCCCGAGCCTTGGCGGGGAGTTTCGATCTGGCGATTTCTTCCTTACTCTTCGCAGCGGGACCGGGGCACGTGTCACGCAATGACCGCCGCGATTCGTATTCCGCGAGACGGCGCGTGCGCTCGCGTCTCTTCAGCTTGGGCAGTGGGTTTTAATTGCTCGTCTCTTCGTGCGCGGCGCAGCGGTAGCCCGCTTTCGGCGGGGCGTTACATAGCCGCCGACCTATATAAGCGGCCTTGTGCGCCGTCTTGCCGCATCTCGATTTTCCCAAGTCTTAGGCCAAAACACGAAGTTCTTAGCCAAAAACGAAAGACAGAAAACAGAGAAGGGAGAAAATATGTCGTCTGATTCCGGCGCCAGCTCCGATTCTCTGTACGCCTGGTTGGTGGCGGTGACGGAGGATCTGCCACCGCTGCCTCCTCTGCCGTGATCCGGCCGGAGGCGGAGGAGGTGGGCCAGCGAACCTGTCGTCAGCGGCTGAAGCCGGGCAGGGCGTCGCCAGCTCCACGCCGACGAAGAAGCGGCTAGGCGCTTCGCAGCGCATTGTGGCGGAGGGCGAGGAGGAAGGGCGAGCGTGTCGCCGCTAACGCGGTGTCGCCGCTGCGCTCGTGGCGGAAGAGGAGATTCTTGGCCGGTGGCAGCGGCGGAGGAGGAGGCTCCACGGAGCCCGTGGCGGAAGAGGCAGCGGCGAAGAGGCTCGAGATCTTGGTGTAGGTGCTCATCGCGATAACATCCGCGGCCGGCGGAGGCGCCACCCTAGCGCAGCCGGGACCGTCTGTGCCAGCAAGAGCCGCTGACGTCGTCGTCGTCGTCGCCGTCGGTGATCCATGACTCCTTGATTCGTCGTCGGCCTTGTTGTAGGAGCAAATGAGTAGCTTTAGGATTCTGGCGTCGCCGTAGTCGTAGTTGCGCGGCGCCCTCTTTTGCGGTAGTCCAGGACGGCGGACCTCCTTTTGTGTAATCTTTATCCTTGTAAGATCTTCCTTTGTGAAATGCAGCTTTTTTTAATGAATCTTCTTGTTAAGCCCGTTTGTTTCCCTTTTCCTGTGCGAATCTGAAATGCAAAAAACAGGGGGAACAAGATGAACAGTAACGAAGCTCTGAGGCTAACTTAGGAAACTTGGGCAAACATGTTGCTTTGAAAATTTGTTTTTGATGCGCCTAATCATCCAGCCTCCGGGCCGTGGCCAAGTCCAAGTGCGATCTTGAAGTTGGGCGCGGTCTAGAGACTAGAGTGACTTAGAAAAAATTCACGCGAACTCCCAGCCCCAGAGCTTCGTTAGGCCGCGCACTGTGCGGGCTTGGCGAAGTTAAGGACTTAGAAAAAATTCATGAAAACCCCTAGCCGCCGAGCTTCGTTAGGCCGCGCGGCGATGCGGGCTTTAGCGAAGTTAAGGACTTAGGAAAATTCTGGACGCAAAATCCCTCAGCCCTCGAGCGCTGCGAGGCCCAGTTAGCCATTCAAACAAACCTGACGTGGGCTTATTGTATCTTAGGCCGCGGGAATTCCACACTGCGCGGCAACTCACTAGAGTGCGAGATGTCGGCTTATCCCGTCGTGGAAGTGTTCCGGAGTGCTTTATCCTTAGCCGTTGGATTTTGGCCACGGGCTTATTTGAAATAGTCAAGACTGAAACCAGCGTGACTCGTGATTGGGGGAAGGGTTTTTTTTCGGATTTGAGTTGAACTGGAATGAAGGAGACTTACGACCTGATTAAGCGTAGAAGCGTCGTTGAAGGGAGATGTTCCATGAGTTAGGGAGCTCGTTCCCGTCCTTGTCGGCAAGGTGTACCGAGCCCGTACGTGCTGTGCTAACTACTTTGTACGGTCCCTCCCACTTGGGGCTAAGCTTGTTGGAGCCCGCGAGGTTCTGAATTCGTCGTAGAACCAGGTCTCCTACTTGCAGGGTCCTTGTATGTACATTTCGTCTTTGCGTCTTGGCAGAGTCTCCGGTAGGCCCATGACCGGAGTAAGGATTACTCACGGCGCGCCTCAAGTAGATCGAGGTCAAGCCGCCGCTCCTCGTCGTTGACCACAATTTGGCGAAGTCAAGCGATCGGATCTAGTCTTATTTACATTGGGAGGCGGCCTCCGAGCCATACGCAGTCGGAAGGAGTTTCTCTGAGCCATTGGCCGTTATTCGACCGCCCGAGGATCGACGGTAGCTCGTCGACCCAACCTTGTTGTTTAGCCGTGAGGGCGTCGTTGACCCGCTTTTTGATGCCATAGACTAGCTGTCCGTTAGCTCGTTCAGCCGCTCCGTTGCTCTGTGGGTGGGTCATAGAGGCAAGGGCGAGCTTCATACCGATTTCTTCGCAGTAATCGTTGAACTCCCGGCTCGTAAATTAGGTGCCATTGTCAGCGATGATTCTGCTGGGCACACCAAATCTTGCCACGATGCTTCGGAAGAAACGTACCGCCACAATTGCAGTGATGTTGGAGATCGGTTTGGACTCAATCCACTTGGTGAAGGTGTCGATGGCTACAAACAAGTACGTTTTGCCACCGAGCCCTTTAGGGAACGGTCCCAGGAGGTCCATACCCCAAACCGCGAACGGCCACGCTAGTGGAATTGTTTGCAGCTCATACGCGGGCTGGTGTGTCATCCGTGCATGATACTGGCAAGCTTCGCAGCGCTTTACCAAGACTTCTGCGTCGCTCATCGCAGTGGGTCAATAGTTGCCCATGCGGAATGCTTTGCCGACGAGGGTTCTGTGTGAGGCGTGTGCGCCGCAGATGCCCTCGTGAATGTCGGCTAGAAGGTACTTACCTTCTTCTTGGGTAACGCACTTACAAAGCACGCCATTAGCACCGCTTGATGCAGACAAGCCTCGTCGCGAGCCAGTGGCAGGGCTCACCTTTTTAGTAGGAGCAGCTTCGGCGTCCTCGGGCAATGTCCGCTGATCCAAGAACTGGATGAATGGCGTCATCCAGGAGGTGATTTGCTCGAGAAATGAGACAGTACTGGATGTCTCTGTTTGGGGGGTAGCAGATGTCCCCGTGGCATCCTCTTCGAAGGGAATGGAGGGCTTTAAAAGGTGCTGCACTCGTACCCCCAACGGGGCCGGTTCTTGTGAGGATCTGAGCTTGGCGAGCTTGTCGGCTTCGCCGTTCTCTTCCCTAGGAATGTAGCTAATTTCGAAACTCGTGAAACGCTTCTCCAGTTTCCTCACTTCCGCCAGGTACCGCGCCATCGAGTCTTCAGTTACCTGAAACTCCTCCCTGACCTGGCTGACGACGAGCTCCGAATCCATTTCGCGACAAGCCATTTGATGTCGAGCGCAGCGCTTGCTCTTAGGTCCGCAATTAGGGCTTCATATTCTGCGGCGTTGTTGGTAGCCGCAAAGTGTATTTGTACGACGTGCTGGAGTCGCTCTCCGTTGGAGGAGATGAGAACAAGACCGCATCCTGATCGCCCGGAGTGGTATGAACCGTCGAAGAATAGAGTCCACAGACCTTCTTCCTCGTCTTGACCTGGAGAGTTTGACTGTTGCTCATCCGGCCTGGTCAACTCTGCAATGAAATCAGCCACGGCCTGGGCCTTGATCGCGGTTCGGGATACGAACTGGATGTCAAACTCACCCAGCTCGACTCCCCATTTCGTGACCTAGCCAGTGGCCTCCGGGTTTTGGAGAATGTCCTTGATCGGGTAAATAGTCGGGACAATGATCTGATGGGCTTGGAAATAGTGACGCAACTTGCGCGAGGCCATCAGCAAGGCATAGCATAGTTTCTGAAGGTCGGGATAGCGCTTCTTTGGCCCGGTGAGCACCTCGCTCACATAGTAGGCAATTTCTTGCCTCCTTCTCGTTCCTTTGCCGGCACCCAGCGCTTCTGCGGCGTTGGTGTCACTGAGAGGTACAGCAGGAGAGATTCCCCGAGCTTAGGAGTGGTGAGGACAGGTGGCGAGGCTAGGTACTGCTTGAGCTGCAGAAACGCGGCCTCAGCCCCCTCAATCCACTCGAAACTATCGTGCTTGCGGAGTAATTTGCAGAAAGGCGCGCTTCGGTTTTCAAGGCGGGAGATGAAACGACTTAAGGCCACCATTTTGCCTGTAAGGGACTGGATGTCCTTTACGCAGGTCGGCGACCTCATCCTTTCGACGGCCTTGATCTTCTCGGGGTTCTCACCGATGCTCGTCCCGCCGATCACGTAGCCTAGGAGCATGTCGGACTTGACACCAAAAGAGCATCAAAAAGGTGTCAAAGGCTTGACCAGTCTTTGTCTGTTGTCAAAAGGTTTCCGTGGAGTCGGACCACGCGATCACGCAGGCGTCCTTGCTCTTGACTACGATGCGAGATGGCCTAGGCTTCGTGTTCGAGTCCGACTCGAACAAGAGTTCTGCACGGCAGCGTGAAGGCCCGGACGTGGCTTTCCGGATTGGAGCAGACGTCGTGATCCCCAAGACTTGGAGTTTACCTTATCTACCTCGGGATGTATTTGACGTGTACTGAGTTCGTTACGAACACGTAGCTAGCCCGGCCCGATTATCCCTTGGTAGGTTGGTTCTTCGACACTATATAAACAAGGCCCCTACGGCGTGTAGAGGGGCCAAGAGACTTCGCATTGTCGCATAATACTTCCTGTACACCCATATTCTCGCCGAGACTTGTTCGTCTCGTCGAGTTCCATCTTGTAATCCTCTTTGATATAAAGAAAGGCTGGACGTAGGGCTATTATCTCTCGAGAGGCTGAACGAGGATAAAAACCCTTGTCTCCTGTTAAATCGTTGATCATTTGTTAGATTACATTAGGCGTGTCTCCTATCTCTCCTTTTTCAAGAACCTTAGTTGACTTGAGATCGATATCTCAACCGTCGACAGTTGGCGCCGTCCGTGGGGAGTTAGTTGATCGAGCATGTCGAACTCTATCACCGACCAGGGATCTATTCCTGAGGACTACGATTCAGAAGGACAGGATGTCTCGTCCCCTGTCAGATCGGATCGATCTATTCGATCTTGATCGCTTGCCATATCTGGGACAGAAATCTCTGGATATGTTCCAGAGATGGTCTTAGATCAAGCTCCCGTCATCGACGATGAGTACGGAACCGACGATCTCTACAATGGTTTAGATCGGATTCCAAGGCTATGTCGGTCGATTCCTCCTGTGACGACACAGTGATGACACCGTCTAGCACACCAACGCACGGCCGTCGTAGCATCAACATGGTCGGTGCAGGAACCTCAGAGCATCCTGCACGGGTCGCGGCAGCCGAAGAGATCGAGCGGATCAATTCTGCTCGGCACCAAGATAGGGCCGCACTAGCTGCTCGCGAGCAAGATGTCGTTCACTGCAGCCTTGACAAGTCCATCAATCAGACCTTGGCGCAGATCCGCGACCAGCGCAAGCGACAGCGTCGCGACCTGCCTCGCGCGCCTACGCCAAGACCCCCGGTAGAAGTTCAACACGCTCGGGTGAATCCCGCAGCCGGACTCGGTCGGGCAAAGCAGCGGATGCCTCGAGGATCGGGACCCTTGAGCGAGCCGAGAACAACTTCGAGGCCACAGCAGCGGTGATCGATCCGCCAACAGGACAACCTCGCCCTTATGGGCGACATTAATTACTTCAACCTTGGCGGCGTCGAAGGCCTTAAGTCCCTAGGTGAAGTTAATACCTCATCCGGCGTATGATCGGCTGTCCGGGTGGATTCGTATGTGGCGCTCCGTCGTCGCGTGACCCCCATCACAGACGAAGGACGACTCGCAACGAGCCAGATACCCATGGTCGCCGACGCTCACCAAGTCTCCGTGCTTATCGTGACCACAGGGGCAAGCGTGCGCGCGACGATCATGGACGATCCCCTCGTGAGGAGCGCATTGTAGTAACCATAAGAAAGGAGCGTGGGGGATTATCACGGAGAGAGTTCCTCTAGGCAGAATACTCCCGCTCAACCAGAGTTCCTCTGAGCAACAGGACCAACGTCTTTTCAAGACTAGGTTGTGCGGGGAAGGTGGCCGGTCGTACGCCTTGGGCTGTAAGGCCTTCTCTGACGAGCTTCGCGTTGTCAGGTGGCCCTCCAAGTTCAAGCCTGGTCATATGGAGAGGTACAATGAGACTCAAAACCCAGAAGAGTTCCTTTCCATCTACGCTACTGCCATCGTGGCAGCCGGAGGTGACGAGCTAGTCATGGCTAATTACCTCCCGACTGTCCTTGAGGGCGCTGCTCGGACGTGGCTATTCAATCAGCAGGAATGTTCCATCTCCTCGTGGGACCAACTTTGTGAAGCTCTGATTGTCAATTTTCAGAGCTGTTACGTACGTCTGGGCAAAGAGGATGATCTGCACGGATGACCGGATGAGCGGAAAGACCCTCCATAACCGTGAAGCGTTTCATCAAGATCCATAACACGATCCCGAACATCTCGGACGAATCATTGTCGCGCTTTCAAAAGCAGTTTCGCGACGAAGCGCTCACCCGAGATCTCGAGATCAATGAGACTGGACCGCCAACGACTTTGTTCAAGGCGGTGATCGCTATGCTAACGCGTAACGCGTTCGATTAAGAAGCGTTCGACAAAGGCGAGCCGCCCTTGACTGGTGTGGATGAGAAGAAGAAGAGCAGCAACAATCCTGGTGACAAGAAGTCCCAAAATAAAAAGAACAAAGGTGATGCGAACAATACCGTCGTGGGTATTGATCGCGCACCTCCTTCCAAGGACGGGCAGAAAAAGCCCAACAATAATTATAAGGGCAAGAAGCCCGCTCAGGGAGGCAATCAAGGCAAGAAAGGTCCGAGTGACCGATATTGCAAGTTCCACCAGAACTACGGGCCTAACACACGCCATTGCAGGACCTGGGCTGTAAAGCTCGAGGATTTCTACAACGGCAAGAGCCCAATGCCCACCCTGCCCGAAAAAGGTGATGCTGGCAAGGACAAGCGCTAAACCGAGGGTGGTGATCGGGACGATGAAGATGAATATCGAGGAACAAGTGAACCATATCGCCGTCATCTTGGCGGCTCCTCGGCTTATTCTCTCGGGTGACCTCAAGGAAGCTGCTCGGGAGGTCCACAACGTCGAGAAGGGCAAACCACAGCCCGAACAGATGAAGTGGACCGAGGTTTCTATCTCCTTCTCTAAGGAGGATTGCCCCACTGGGATGACCAATCCTCAGCGGCTCCCACTGGTGGTCGCTCCGACCATCAGCAACGCCAGGATTGGGCGAGTCCTGATCGATGGCGGGAGTGCACTGGACTTGCTTTCCGCTAAAGTTTTGGACGAGATGCAGATCCCCCGCTCCAAGTTGAAGGAAGTCGCAATGCCCTTCTACAGGATTGTCCCGGGAGAATCTGTTAAGCCGCTCGGGCAGATCGTTCTGCCCGTCACCTTTGGCAGTCCGAGCAACTTCCGGACAGAGTTGATCACGTTTGACGTGGTTGATTTCCCATCTGCGTACAACGCAATTTTGGGCCGGCCATCTCTTGGCAAGTTCATGGCCGTGTCTCATCATGCATACCACTGCGTGAAGATCCCGGGTCCCAGCTGCGTGATCACGGTCAAGGGCAACTACAAGGCTGCTCTGGATTGCGACGAGCAGTCCCTCGCCCTGGTTGGCCAGCTTCCGCCGCACGGACCCGAAGTAAGGCAGACAAGTCTGCACGCCCCAAAGTTACCCTTCAGCCAGGAGGAGAGACTAAGGAAGTTCCGCTATCTCTCGAGGATCCGTCCAAGACAGTTCACTTAGGGGCCAATCTGTATCCCAAATAGGAAATCGAGCTCATTGCCTTCCTCTGAGCTAATGCAGACGTGTTTGCCTGGGAGCCGTCTGACATGTCCGGAGTCCCAAGGGAGGTTATCGAGCACAAACCGCGGATCCGCCGACAAAAGCCTGTTTCGCCGAAGCTTCGACGCCAGATTTCAAGCGGGGATCATAAAGGATCGACAGCTATAAGTCATTCTTTGGTTTCATCCATGAGGTTGATCACACCGATTGGTCGCCAACCATGTAATTGTAAAGAAGAAAGGCGGCAAGTGGAGGATGTGTGTCGACCACACAGATCTGAACGCTGCTTGTCCTAAGGACAATTTTCCGCTGCCTCGCATAGACCAGCTGGTCGACGCGACTGCGGATGCCTAGCTTTTAAGTTTTTTAGATGCTTACTCCGGTTATCACCAAATAAGCATCTCCCCGAGGATGAAGAGAAGACTGCCTTCATCACCCCCTTCGGCACTTTCTGCTATACAACCATGTCTTTCGGCCTCAGGTAATCTTTGGTGCCACGCTGCGTTTTAATGGAGAAGACTTTCCCAGAACAGCGCGGAAGGAACCTGGAGGTCTATGTCGATGACATAGTTGTAAAGAGTAAGTATGCTCCCGATCATGTAAATGACCTTGCCGAGACTTTTCGTAATCTGGAATAAAATTAAATCCAGAAAAGTGTACCTTTGGTGTTCGATCTGGAATGTTGTTCGGTTATGTTATAGGTTCGCAAGGTATTTTTGCTAACCCTGAAAAAATCGAGGCTATTGAAAACATGCAGGCTCCGACATCCGTCAAGAAAGTTCAGAGCCTAACTGGGCGGATGGCTGCTTTAAGCAGATTTATTTCCCGTCAAGGCGAACACGGGTTGCCCTTCTTTAAGGCCCTGCGCAAGCACAATGGTTTCGAGTGGACAGAGGAGGCTGACAGATCCTTCCGAGATCTAAAGCAATACCTGTCCAACCCACCTGTCTTGACTACCCCGCGATATGGTGAACAACTTTTGTTGTATCTTGGTCAGACGCCGCAGTGATGAGCTTGATGTTGACGGTGGAAAGGAAGGCGCCCGAGACCAATCTATTACGTGAGCGAGGTACTTCACGGATCAAAAGAGCGTTACCCTGATGTCCAGAAGTTGCTCTATGCCTTGCTCATGACCTCCAGGAAGCTTCGGCATTATTTGCAGGTGCATCAAATACTGGTCCCGACCAAGTTCCCTCTAGGAGAGATCCTAAGGAACAAGGAAGCTGGCGGACGTATAGCTAAGTGGGCAATGGAACTTACAGAGTTCGACATTCTGTTTGCTGTCCGAACTGCTATTAAATCTCAGGTCTTGGCTGACTTTGTCGCTGAATGGACCTGTCCGCCCAAGTCCCAGGAAGCTCCCAAGCAATCTGAAGAAAACCCCTGAACCATGTTCTTTGATGGCTCGTGCACTGGAAACTCGGGGGCTGGCTTTGTTCTCGTCTCCCCTCAAGGAGAGCAACTCCAGTATTCTATCCAACTACACTTTACGGCGATTAACAACGCCCATGAGTACGCCCTCTCCTCGCGACTAATAGCGTGCAAGTCGCTTCGGCGTCCAACGGCCGCGTGAAGGGGATTCACACCTGGTCATCAATCGTAAACAAGGAGTATCAAGATCTGCGATGACTCAATGGCGCGATACTGGTTGAAGTGAGGAAGTTGAGCGCACTTTTGATTTTTCGAGGTGCTCTTCGTGTCGGGAAGGACAACTTCTTGGTCGACCAAATTGCTCAAGTATGGATCCTCACGCGAACTTGCTCGGCGGCAGTGTGCTCGCCGAGCACCTTTACAAGCCCTCAATCACGCCTCCGGACGAGACAATAGAGACAGTAATGCCGCTCGAGTCATCGAAAGGTGCGGACTAGACAATGCCATTTGTCTGGTACCTTGCAGATGGGACCTTATCCGACGACGAAGCCGAGCGTTCCAGGCTTATAAGACGTGCTAGTCCATACAAGCTTGTGGAAGGCATCCTTTACCGTCAAGGTGCTCTGGGAGTCCTCTCCGCGCGTTTCTCGGCGGAGGTGTGTTCCTTCTAGGGACATACACGAGGGTGCTCGTGGCAACCACGCCCCTTCAGACTCGTCGCAAAGCGCTTAGCATGGGCTACTACCGCCCACCGCAAGCTGTGATGCCCGAGATGTGGTAACTAAGTGTAAGGCATGTCAATTCCACGCCTGGAAGTCCCATAAGCCCGTCCAAGAGCTCCAAACGATCCCCCATCATGGCCTTTTTTCCATACGGGTGCGGATCCGCTCTACCGTTCCTAAGGGGTACAAGGGTCGCACACACTTGCTTGTCGCCATTGACACTTTTACAAAGTGGATCGAGGCGAGCCCTGTGTCGCCTCTTCACGCCAAAACGGCCAGGGCGCTTTTTAATAGCAATGTGATCATGCGCGGGATTCCTACAAGTCGATCACCGATAACGGTCCTCAATCTGAAGTTTAGCTACTCCGTGAATATCGCGAACGGTGGCTACCAATGTTCGCTTCGCCCGCGGGCACATCCACGAGCAATGGACCGGTCGAGCGAGCTAATCTGACGATAGTCCAGTATCAACGGCGCGGTTCACGCCTCGTGAACACAACAAATCTCGGGTTGACGGGTTCCTTCCGTCCTCTCGAAAGGCGCAGACGCGAACGGAGAAAACTCCTTTCCGCTTGGTCTACGGTGCGAAGCCATCTTGCCGGTAGAAGTAGTACTCGGCTCGCTCAGACGAGCTTCATTAACTTGGTTGATTTATTTAGTAAGAGCGCTTACTCGATCTCGATCTCCTCAAGGCACACGCGAACGGGCACAAGTCGAATGGCGCGCTACCAAAGAAGATCTTGGCACGAGACGCTACCAAAAACAGTTCGACCAAGGGCTTGAAGGTGGGCGACTCGTTTCTGCGCCATGTCCAACTCCGTCCAATGCCAACAAGTTAACTCCCCGTTGGGAGGGCCCGTTCACGGTCGTTTCCACTGCTCGCCCGAGGGCTGTTCGCCTGGCAATGGAACATCGACCAGCTTCGTAAGTTCTTTGTGTAGGTCCTTTGTTTAGCTTTGCGCTTTTTCTCAAACTTCGCGCCTTAGTTCGTCCAAGTCTCTCGGGCTGCCATGTAAAGTTCAATCCATTAAACAGTGAATTTTCGCGGCCCCCTACGGCCCTTTTCACTCCTTGTCTTCTCAGACTACTCTTTCTTTCTGGTAACACTTGATGGCTGCCCGGTCATGCGAACTCTTGGCTCCGTGATCTTCAGGGTTTCCCTGCCCGTATCTAGTTTCAACGAATTCCTAAACTTAGAGTTGCGTAACATGGCATCCAGCCTCACGGCTAAGACTGCTCTCGTAAGCCCTCCGCGGTAGAGGCACCTACCGATCACGGCACAACCACTTGGCGAAGCCTACTCTCGTAAGCCCCCCGCGGCAGAGGCACTTTTCTTGTTCGGTTACCTACGGAATCGCCTAACTTACGTCAACGAGCAGTTCTTAGAACGAGTAGATCATAATACGGGTGTCGCTCTATCTCTCTACGCACGTACTCGAATTCGCAAACTCAGGTTTTCGAGCATCGTCCATACCGGCGGCTAGGGTGTCGCTCTCTTCCTTGTGCACTTGTTCGAGTTCGCAAACTCAGGTTTTCGAGCAGATGCACAACGGGGCTGGGAGTTAGGCTAAGCGTTCTACCGGTTTTTCTAAAACTTTCTAGCGTTGTTGTGCCTCGCCCTTGGTTTCCTGTTCATTCTTGTCTTTTTGCTGCTCTTTTTGCAGGGAAAAGGTAAGTCTTTATTGCAATAACCAAAATTTACAAAGCATGTGGGTACAATCCTACTTACTTCAAGCAAGTCGCTCCTTCAAGGTTTCGTTTTCTATCGTGAGGCTCAGGACTTCTCCCTGCGCTTTGAACCCTTCTCGATCTCACGGAGACGCTCGGTTTCCTCCTTGTCAGGTTCGGCCCGTCACGCTCGCACGGAGAGCCTTGACCTCTTGCCTTGGCGCGCAGAAATTGCTGGTCAGATCCTCACTGGCTAGCTCATTGCTGCGGCGGTCTTGAGCTGCTCGCCCGGCTCCTCGACCCTTTCTCTCCGCGGTTTCGCCCTTGCGGCCTCACAGATCTCCTCGGCTTCCTCCGTGATACCCACATGGTTGAGAGCTTCTCTGCAGCCATGAAGCCTCGCTTCTTCGATCAGTTGGGCCTTTAGTTTTTTCACCTTAGCCTTGGTGGCTCCGCTTTTGGCGGGCGCAGGAGGCCTCGAGCCCCTCATCCGAATCGCTCTCGAAGGCCGCTAGAACGGCGCTGCGTTCGACGGTTACGCCTTCCACGAGGTCTTCCATGGTGCCCTTCATGAACTGAAAGAGAGAAGACTAAGTCAGTCGCTTTGGGCACCTGTAGCTCGAGTGGACTAGGGTTGGCTTTGGAGCTTACCTCTCCAAGCCGGCTGCTCTGTGCCCCAAGCCAGCGGTCTTTGAGACGCATACATTAAGCCTCATTGCTCGGGAAGAGGCCGCTTGTTGATGATTAGAAAACGACCTATCTTGAAGCAGGCCTTGGGCCGATTCTGTACCGGCCCACCACACGAACAGAAGACCAAGCAGGCTATTCCTGGCCGTACTAAAGAAACCGCCTAACTCGCTCGTAGCTACCCCCGGCAGTGGGGGCTCGAACCAGGGTAAATCGACCGTGTCTTCGTGGTTCAGATTTCTCTTTTCTCTTGCACAGATCGAGGACCTCACCCAGATCATCAAGTCGCACTGTGCCCTTGTCAAGGAACGCAGCTGCTGCCCTAGCCTCCGCAGCTTGGCCGCCACCCGAGCCGATGAGAAGGTCGCCGCTGGGCCTCACCCAACTACAAACTCGCTCTGCGGTCCGTGGACCCACCGCTCTTCAGAGCGTGATTCCCGTGACACCACCACCGGCGCCACCGCGGGGCCCATGGCTAGCCCCGAGCACTCCGCCCTCGTGCATGCCTCGATATTCCGAGCAACGACGAGGCTCGACCTCGAGTTCGGCGAGTGCGACGATCCGACGACTTGGTCCCGTCAGACGATGGTCGGGCGAGAGAGTACCTCGCCAAGCCGGGCCGATGAGATGGAGGTGGATGCCTCTCTCGCCTGTGGGTAGAGTTTCGCCCGAGGAGTCGCCCCGAAGCTGGACCCTCCGGCTACCCATGTCGCCGAGACTCCCATGGAGTTCGAGTCGCTTGATGACACCGCTGCTTCCGGGCGATACCGGACGATGGCGCCGAGAATGAGGAGGCCCAGAGCGATGCGCCGCCGACCGCAGCCTCTAAATTCTTCAATGATGCCTTCCGACGCCCAGACGGATTTGGCAGAGGATACCGCCGCCGCACCCTCGTGGTTGCTCGCGGTCGATTCTCTTGTCGAAACCAGACGCGAACCCGCCTGCAGAGCCAAAGAAAAGCGCGCGCCATCGCCACTTCGGTCATCCGCGACCGAGAGAGACCCCGCGGTTTCACCATGGTGGATTTGGCTCCATTTATCGCCGAGGGCCTCGGTGTCATCACCGCGCATCGCCATGCATCGTGATTTAAAACGTGGTGGTCGCCAGACATCCGGGCGCTGGCAAGAGTCCGATCGCCGTGGCACTTTGAATAACTCCGACCACGACGGCGCCAGAGCCGTTCCCATCAGAGCCGCAGCCGCTGGCGCGGCGCGCGCCAGCTCGACGGCCTCTTCGCAGGGGCTCGCCACGTGCCGGCGGGTGTTCTCCCGCCTGGGCCCGCTTGGACGCCGCCTCAAGGTCGCGCCAGATGCCCCGCCTCTCTCAAGGCTCCATGAGGCGCCGGGCTACCGAGGTTCAAACCCGCCAATCGAGAAGTTCGACGGAGCAAGAATCTCGAGGAGTTCTTATCCATCTACACCACCGCCGTCCCGAGCCATGGGGAGACGAGGCCGCCATGGTCAACTACTTCCCACACATTGCTCGAGGGCATGGCTCGGACTCGGCCGCTCAATCACCGCCTGGTTCTATCCATAGCTGGTCTCACCGCAGGATGCCCTCCGCACCAGCCTGGGGTGTTACGCCCGCCCGGACGCCCCAAGACCTCAAGTCGTGGTGCAATGAGACGATGAGAGTCTCCAGGATTTTGTGTCTTGCCGTTCATAGAGCTCGCAACACAATGCCCAACACTTGGAACGCCGAGTACCGAGGAAGTTCTACCCAGAGGTAGTTGTTTGTAAAGCTTTTGGTTTTCCTTGGAGCCGAGCGGCGAGGTCTTCTTCCTTCACCTTTCGCTTCGGGGCTGAATGTACAAAGCCATCGGCAATATAAAGATAAGTTCTGTTTCTCTGTGAGCTTTTGTCTTTCGCCTTAAGAAAGTCTGTTAGAAAACATTCTGTTGAAAGCTGGTAGCGAAAAAGCACTTAAGGCTGATGGCCCCTTAGTTGCAAAAGCGAACGCTTAAAACTCGCTATCAAGGGCGAGGCGACGAAAGGCGGTTTCGCCTCGTGTTCGCTCGGTTCTGGCCTCGCGCTAACGACGGCATACCAGCGTCTAGACCACTTCCAGAAGCTAAGTTCCCGCCACGCAACGTTTAAAGTCGGTTCGCGAGAGGCCGTAAGGGTTGAAGTAACCAGATGCCTAAGGAAAAGGCGCTTACTTTCAATAGAACGTTCTGTCTAAAACTTTCGGCGATCGATTGCCTAAGTGCTTCTTTTCCGCAAGTAAAAGATCGCATAAAAGGTTAACAAGAGTTGTGGAGGAGAAGCAAAAGTTGCATTATCAGGTTTTATATACAAGGCAGGCGAAGCAGTTCAGCTACTCCTCGTCATCGTCTGCCGGCGCAGCGCCACCCATCATGGAGACACGGTTGGCGGCGATCCCAATCCGAGATTGTTCGCCCGGGTCCAGCTGGCGCGAAGGCTCCCCGGTGGCGGCGTCAAGGTCGAACGCGGCGTTTTGGGCAAGGCAGTTGCCCAAGACGAACCGCGCCGCTTCGAAAGCGTCGTGGCGACCATCTTCGATCGCCCGCGCCCGCATCACCACTGGCAGGTCGCGCGAGGCTTTGCGCGCGCCGCATCAAGGCCAAAGATACTACGTGGCTGTCTCGGCCGGGCGTATAAGGTAACCCTGGGGTACAGGACGTCCCGGAAGTCGCGGTAGGCGGTCCGCAGCATGTCAGCAAGGATCCGGAGATGCTCGGAGTGCGACGCGCGAAGGTCTGCAGCGTCTTTAGCGGCGGAGGCGGCGGCGCGCTGCGGCCGCCCGCTGCCGCCGCCGCCTTCATGGGCGGTTGCTGCTTGCGCCGCCGCGGCTTCGCCGGCACTCGCAGAATCGAGGCAAGAGTTTTCGCGCGCCGCCAGTGTGGCGAGGCGCGAGCGCTTCAAAGGAGCGCCGACGCCGGCGGTAATGGCAGACGGCGAGTTGGCGTCGGCAAAGAACGGCGGAGGGTCCTCCAGCCTCGGCCGCGGCTCGATCTCCGCGGCGAGAGGTCTCTCTCGTTGGAGGGGCCGCGGACAAGCTGGGTCAAGGGTCATGAGGACCAGAGCCCGAAGCCCCAGAATCCGCCCTAGTTCCATGAAGGAGAAACTGCAAAAAGGGTTCAGGTATGCAAAAAATATATGCAGCATGCTAAACCTAACACAAAATGTGAGTGCAGAGAAAGCCACCTGAAGCGATGTCCCCAAAGGAAAAGGCGGAAGGGGGCAGCGTCAAGCCGCTTGGTCGCGGAGGCGGCGCGGCGCGCGCAGCGCCAATGTCGTTCAGCGGGCGCCGCGCAAGGGATGATTTGGCAAGAAGAGAGCCGGGCGCGACGGCGAGGTCGGCACAGGGCGGGCGCCGCAAGACAGAGGTGCCGGCGCTGGAGAAATTGGCGCGGCGGCGCCGCTTGGAAGAGTCGCTGCTCGCCAGCGGCGAGCGGGCGGCGTCGGCCAGCAGGGGCCTCACGGAGGGCCGAAGCGAGTGGAGGCGCCAGACTCGGCGGCGAATCTCTTTGACTCGCCCCTCCTCTTCATCGCGTCGTCCAGGGAGAGGATGGTAGGCGCTTCCCGAGAGTCAGCAGAGAGTCGGCCGCCACGACAGGAGGAGCAGTGGCCGCAGGAGTTTCGGCGGTCGTTGACGGAAGGTCGCGGATTTGCAGGGGTCCCCGGGCCACTTGGACCGCGGGACCAGAAACCTCCATGGGAGGCAACGCCCGCAAGTACGGGTTGCGCTCCCGTGGGTCCCAGTCGCAGAGGGGGAGGACGCCCGCAGGCAGATTAGCATCGCCGGCTGGCGCGGACAGAAGTCCCGCCAGCCACTGCCGCAACACATCCTCCGGCACGTTCCCAGCGGCTGGGCGCAAGGAAAAAGAAGAAGCAGCAAGTTGGCAAGGAGTCGAAAAGAAAAAGATGTTCCGCAAAGTCAGAAGACCCAAAAAGATCGCGAAAGTACTCACCGCCGGGGGCAATGCGGATTCCATCATCGTCGCCATAATACTGCCAGGCGGGGCGCGCCCTCATGCGAAGCGGGCAGAGGCGGCGTCGCAAAAAGTCCGCCACCACATGGGTTCCGGTGAGCACATTGCGGCGGAGCTCAGCAATGCGCGCCAGCATCGCCTCCATTCCCGCTGAGTCGTCTGGCAGAGACCCCGGTGGCGAGGGATTCTCGCAGACCCTCGGGAAGGCAAGATCGCCGCAGCTACCGGAATCTTCCACGACAAACCACCGCCGTGCCCAGTCCTTCCAGTTGGACTTGACCGCGATCGGGATGTAAGCGGCGGCGTCGCGAAGCGTGAAGTAGCAGCTTTCGACAACACCCGAGCGCGCGCTGGCGTGCAGCGTGAAGAGCCGGCGCCAAAGCGGGAGGCTTGGCATCGTCCCCACGAACATCTCGCAGAGGTGGGCGAAAATGGCCAGCATCACGATGGAGTTGGGGGGAAGGTGTGCCGCCTGGATCTCGTAGAAGGCGAGCACCCCCAAGAAGAACTCGGAATACGGCGGGACAAGCCCCGCCAGCATCGCCCAGGTGAAGTTGATGATCTCCCTGTCGCGGGGGCTTGGCACCATGGTACCGGCGCGGAACCGGGCGGAGGATGGCGGCACGAACACTACGAGCCGCGTCACCATCTCCTCGTCGGTGGCGAGGCGACAGAGCCGACCGGTGGACGGCGCGATCGGAGCGGGCGCCCCTGGCGGCACCTGCTGCGCTTTTGGCGCCATGGGAAGAAGGTGGTGCAGTGGCCAAAAAGCTCTGTGGCAGCAGCGAAGAAGGCGGATGGCAGTTTGAGGACTTAGCGTGCAAAAGAACTCATCACAGCGCAGAGAAGAGAAGCTTTTATAGAAGGTGGAAGCGAGCGCGACGGTTTGATTCCGCCCCACTCACGCTGTGTGGCGCCATTATGCCCCGCGTTTGATTTCCGTGAAAAGCGGCGTAGTTCCCAAGGAAGATCGCGCAGCGGAGAATCAGCGACGCCGCCGCAGAGGCGGGCCCCATGATTCGCCTCCGCCGCACAAGAAAGCAGTAAAGTATCGCCGACGGTTCGCGATCATGGTGGACCCGGGGCTACTGTCGGTACAATAAATACCGGTATAAAGAGTTCTAAGGAAGGTCGAGGCGAGGGCCCCACGCCGGCGGCGCGCGTGGGTGAGCCCTCGGCGCAGAGGGCCCCCCATCGCTCAGCGGGGCCCACGTGGCGAGGAAGCGACCGAAGGAGTCTTCGGGCGAAGGCTCCCTCGCTGTGAAGGATTTAACGATTCAATACGACATTACGCGGATAGCGGATGAAGAGATGATTACCGCCACGGTGACTTCGCAGATCGATCAATCACACCGTGGGCGCAGCGGAATTGACCGGCAGAAAGAGAGTTTGCCATCATCAAGCTAGCCGCCCGCGTCAGAAGGAGCAAAGCTGGCCCCCCGCCCAGCCTCACTGGAGTGTTCTCAAGGGTCGGCCACTTGCATAGACACGCCAGAGTGGCGTCGCTTGGCGCAAGAGCGAGACGTTGCCTCTCCCGTCTCCGTCCCTTGTGTCTTATCGGTGTCATGTATTAAGAGTATCAGATCTTTTCTACCCTCGGCTCTCCGCCAGTTCAAGACTTGTATAAAATGGGAAGAGAGAGAAGGGGGAGGGGGTTCGAAAAAAAAAGAAACATTCTGTAATCGCATTCCATACAACCACAACACGGAAAAGAGCTAAGGCTCGGCAGGAGTATGACCATTACCCGCAGGGGGGTCCGAACCTAGGTAATCTCTGCGTGTCGCTCCTTGCCGCGTCCGACGCTCGAATCGAATCGAACCCGGACTGATCGGCTAGCAGGTTAAAAATCTGATAGGGGTGTGATCCGCAGTGGTTGAGCGGAGAACACGCAGTCACAGATCACTTGGGGGTGGTTTATAGCTATGGGACCAAACCGTCAGATCCCGGTGATCTTTTTAAAAAGTTATTGGGAATATATCAAAAATGTATTGCTAAATTGTGCAGCGTGATCATCAATTTAATCACTAAATAACTCAGTGGCATCGATCATAATATTGTTGTGAAAATTTCAAGCTTCAGAAACAAATACATGGCAGATTCTAGAACTTCCCTCCTGCTGTGTATGAAGAGTGAAAGTACTGGTAAGTTGTAACTGTAAACTGTTTGTTTATTGTCTATTGTATACAGGTCGGATGTTGGCACTTTTCACAAATTTACATCCACTCATGATGATTCCAAGAAATCCGCCCCTTTCATTTTATTATATGTAAAATAATTATAGCTCAACATAGACATTTTAGATTTTACCAAAAGTGTGCCGACTCTCCATGCTCGATGGTCACTAGAAAAATGCCTCCAACCACATTATCATGATAGTGTCCACAGGTGTTCACAGACAAAAATGTATATGGAAGTGCCCAAAGACCACTGCTTAGAGAAGATATTACCAATGTCATGATCCTCTATCACTGCCTTCGACATCCATGAACAATTTGTGTTCTCTGATGTACTCAATTACTTCATCGCAAGTAAGATATTTAATTGAGAGGCATCTTCTTATACATTCTCTGCGGTTTGATCAAATATATATGAAGGAATCACACCCCAGCATACAATATAGGACAATGCAAAGGTAACAATATAATCTAATTATCCTGAAACCTGCATAATCAAATATTACCTTACTCTAGATGAACTTATCTGATTTGACACTATCTCATCAACCAAAATGATGTTATCCTGAAAAAAAATATACATGCACATTAGTAAAGAGACCTAAACTGTTGGGAGTAGTAAGCGCATAAAGGTAGATGTTTCACCCTGCATTCTAGTAGTATCTCACTGGAAGATATTAACTTTTCAACATCTTTTCCTTCTCTACGTATACAAACAACACCAAAATCTTTGCATAAGGTTCTGACCTTAAAAACAAAAGGAGGCACATCAAATTTAGTTCTTCAATAAGGGCAAATCAAACAGCAGTAAAATAGGATATCATAATTTTTATGTACATGCTTTTGTATGTCAATAAAAATCATCAAAATTTATACCTGATCTAAAATCCAAACTCCGTGTGTCTTTGAATGACTCAAGCGGTCGTAACCACATAAAAGCATTACCACGAGATTGTCTAAAATGAAATGCATTGTCAGTTCAAGTTGAATAGAACTGATTAAAATACAAAAGGAAAAACACCGATAAACTACATCTGTATCGTCCAATAGAATGAAACAAATTGTGCATTATATTCGAAAAAACATTTGTCATTACATACCTCGATCAGCTAAGCCATCCATGCATAAAGAGTTTTGAACTCTTGAGAGAACACTCAAGGTGCGTTGATAACCTTTTTGCATTGCCTGTATTAAAGAATTGGTATTACATAGAAGAAATGTGACGGAATGTAAAGATACTTATCTACTGACTATGAAAAATCAAGTTACCTCTCATTGATCAACCATCACAAAAGATGAGCTTTTGCTAGCCAGCTCACAAAAGCGAATCCGGTGAATAGCCGATAAGAGGCCCTGATCAACCCCAAATTGTAGAGTCAAGTCAGTTTTGGGGATAGAAAAAATAACATGTGCTTTTCCAAAAGTCAGTTTTGAAAACGTAAGCAATACAATTTCACATGCTTTTCCAAATATCACAATACACCTTTTTCTTGTATGCATCATTGACAGGAGACATGTAACCACCCAGCACAGAGTATCCTCGCTGCTGCAACTCATCCTTTGCCAGCTCTAAATGATACACATCAAGAAGTGGGGAAAGAACATTTGTTGTTACCATTACCAAGCTATTCTAAGGATAGCAAAATACTGACGGGGAAGGGATTAACAGAATGTAGAGTCTTACCAAACATACGCAGGTGCATGTAGGTGACAGGATTGAAGCTCCCGGTGGCCACTAGCACAACAGTGCCACGCCTTGCTCCATCTCTACCGTATCAAGACAAATTCATTAATAGACCCATCTATCAAGCAACCGAAACAAGAAAATATCATATTTTGTTACCTATTTGGATCCGTGGAGAGCTTTTCTGTGGGGAGAGGCACAATCACCTCCTCCATCGCTCTCTAGTGCTAGCTAAAAGTCAGTGGCGGATCCACCGCCCGGGCAGGGAGGGCAATTGCTCGGGCTCCCACGGATGCCAAGTATCATCAACAATGTAGGTTTCAACTCCAAAATTAGAGGAAATTCACAAACAAAATCCTGAAAACAATACTAATGTTTCTTAAACTTTCATTGTTACGGAGAATATTTTATTTTTGTGAAAAAACAAACCATTAGATCGACTGTGTATCAAATCCTAACTCGCAAAATCGAGAAAAGGTACCAAAGAGAGAGGGAGGAAGGGAGATGAGGCTGGGGAAAGAGAGGCGGACCGAGAATATTGATAAGACCTAAGCCAACTACCGGCAATTCTAATTGGTAGATCAAACTAGATATTATGGGCGTGTTTGGTTCATGGCCGTGAGTTGCCATGCCAAAAAATTGGCATGACCATCTCATGGCATGACCAAAACTTGTCAATTTTTTCATCGTTTGGATGGGAGCCAATTGAGGACAACCAAATATTGGTAAAATAGCTGATATGTTTGATTCATTACCGATTGAGAATGTGCCAATTGTATTTGTGATCAAATAAATAATCATATAAGCATGTAAAAAATTAAAATTTTAAAAATGTAATTTTTTTGAAGTTTGTAGTATATATTAGTACATAAAAAATATAAACCATTCAAAAACGCAAAAAAATTTTATAAAATGCAAAAAAACCCAGATAAATTATAAAAATAACAAAAATTAAAAACTATAAAAATGGGTTGGTTAGGATTTTATATGAATTATAAAATTTGTTTCATAAAATTTGAACACCGTTTGAAATATATACAAAAATGAGGAAAAAAAACACAAAATGAATCGTACGTGCAGTGCTAACTAGTCGCTGCATGTTGCTCGCTAGCGAATTGGCACGACGCTGGCGGCCGAATCGGCCGCCCGCACCAATGGCTCGCTGCACGTTAAAAATTTTTGGCAAGGCAAATTTTTTCGTTGGCTAGCCATTAGATGGCAACAAATCAAACACTTTCCAAAATACATGACAGCCAATATTTTGGCATGACAATCCATGGCCATAAACCAAACAGGCCCTATGTTCATACTAATGTAAGATGAAAATTTGTTCAATCACATAGCTCGATTTGTCTAATCGAAAAGTAACAAAGAAATTAAAAGAAAGATTGCTAATCTAAAATAATACCTTCCACCACCCACCGCCGCTCCTCCATCCCCCTCCTCCTCGCTTCGCTAGGGTTTGATTCCCCCGCCGCCGCCGCCTCCCATCCTTGCAATCCTCTTCTCTCGCTTGGATTCAAGCTGCGGTTCCAAGGCGCCGCCTTTTGGTCTAACCCCAACTCCACCGCATGGACGCTTCGTGCGCGCCACGCCGCCCCAGGGGGAGCCCCGCTGCAACCGTCACTCCACCGCCTCCGCCGACCGCTCGCTGTACAACCCCGTCGTCGTGCTCCGCCGATCCGCGGTCATCCCCTCCGACGACGAGGTCCCCGGTGCCACCAGCAGATTCGAGCTCTTCTACGACGACGGCGCTGTCTCTGACCTGCCACCCTCCTCCACGGCGGCGGCGGCGGCCAGCGATCAGAGGCGGCGGCGGAGCAGCAGCTTGAAGAAGGCTGTAGATCTTCACGCCGACGCCCGGCGTGTCCTTATATGGTTGGGCTGCGTTCGTTAGGGCCCAGATGTCTGGACATTTGGATCGTGCACTCGCGCCTGCCCGGTAATACGACTCGAGCTGCATAAAGATCGCGCTACCAGGCCCGGCCCATGTAGTGATTGGGCCGTTAATGTCCTGATCTCACAGCCCGGCACCCCGTGCCGTCTCCTCCTCCGATTGTACAAACATGGAGCCGATCATCTGTGTCTGTATTATAAAAAAGAGCTTAATTTAGAAACTGTGTAACCATCAATAGACAATAATCAGTTCTTTTTTATTTATGGTCATTGATTTTTGTACCTACCCTTTTACCATTCGTCTTATTCAAATTTTTAGTGTAAATATGCAAACATATAAGTCATGCTTAAAGTACCTTCAATGATAAAACAAAGCATGACAAAATAAATAATACTTGAATATTTGTTTTAATAAAATGGTCAAAGCGCATGTCTAAAAGTTAACGGTGATAAATAAAAAAGAACGGATGGAGTAGAACCGTAGAACCCACCTCATCCAAGAAGAAGTCGTTGTGAGGGAGGTCTAGCAACATTGTCAGTGCCTAAAACCGCCCTAGCCTCACCGGATCCAACCACCTTGCCGCCAGATACAGCCTTCTTGCCATCGAACCAGGGCGCCAAGCAATGGGAGACAATAGCCTCAGTCGCATCATGCTCAAGAGAGAGGGACAAAGGGAAGGGGAGGAAGAAAGAAGAGAGGGAAGAGGGAGGCTCGCCGCCGCTGACGAGCCGCCACTGCCGTCTTCAGCGAGGGCGTCTCGGAGGGTTATCGACGGGGAGTGTTTTTATGATTTGCAATAAAAAATTTTGCCGTGGAATAGGTGTGTATATAGACATCACGTCGCTAGGCCTTGTATAAAACAGAACTAGCAAGGTGGCCCGCGCGTTTGCGCGGCTAGATTTGTTTTGGCATATAGAGTTTACCTATAACTTATAATCTATCTCTAATATATCAGATATGATTTAGGCATATAGGGGGTGTTTGGTTTGAGGATGGTGAAATGCAACCTTGTAAGAAAAATTGTATAATTGCATCATTCTTGTGAAATCATCGTGTTAAATATCAAGCATTTGAGTTCGGTTGCAATACAAAGAAGTTTACAAACAAAAACTTTGTAGGGTAAGATCAACCCGCTAGCTCCACAATTTTTGCAAATATCCTTTATTCGAATAGTGACTTTGCCATTAGACAGTGCGGCGTGTCAGGGTACTTCCAAGACGGCGACGAATAGTGTCAGCCTATAAGCAAATGATGAAAAAAATGCTTCGCAGAGCAAATGTATTAACTAAACAGCAAGATGAGCAATTAGTGTGTAGCTAATTCATATTACATTATGCAATATTGAACTGGCAAATATAAACCTAATTTGCATACTTTGGATTGATTTTCCTTGCTCTCTTAGGTCTTGTTTGGTACGCTTGATCCTGTAGATTAATCTTATGGTGTTCAGCATCTTTGTTTTGGTAATCTATGCCATCAATTTTTTTAGCCAACCTCCTTGCTGTTTTTAGGGCTTTGTTAACAGCAGCCTTTCGTTTGGCAAAGTCAGCATCCGAGTCTTTAACTTTAGTAGCTCCTTTTGTCTCCTTGATGATGGCTTTTGCGCATAGTTTTGTAGAGCTCACTTCTTCATCGGTGTCACTCTCCACGATATATCTCCTTCTCCGTTTACTGTTTCGATGAGGTTTGTTTGATGTAGATATGCTATCTTCATAAATTTCTTCTTTGAAGTTATTTCCATCCTTATCCTTCATATCATCTTTAGGCTTCATCATGGACCTTGATCTCTTTTTGCTATGTGTATCATGGTTGATATGTTCCTGCAGAGTTGAAATATTTAGTGAAACTTTATTGTAATGTTTCGAACATTAGCATTAACATATATCATTGTATGTGATACCTTCTTAATACAGTTTTTCTGTGTACTTGTTGCTTTCTTTGATCTCCTTTCGCTTGGTGAATCATTGTTGACATCTTCCTGCTTAATTGGAAAATTTCAAGAAATTGTTGTGTTATGTTTTTTTAAATAATGCAGTAAGAATATAATATTTTTTTAGGGAAAAAAATCTAAGGGTCTTGATTAAAAATTGAGTAATTACATACATACCTCTTTTTTTTCTTTGGAGATTTCCATCTCAAGCTCTTGGTCGGGGTCAAATACTTTCTTTACCGCATAGCTTGGCGTGTCCCTTATCAAAATTTTGTTTTTGAGATCCAATCGAAAGATAAATGTCTTTCCACAGAGCTCTTGTATAATCTTTGGAATTTCTTCGGATTTTCCATCCAATGTGTCAAGCAAAGTTGAGGCAGATGTATTGAGCATTCTCTTTGCCTCACCATCAAACAAAGTACACATTGAAGTAGCCGTGTCATCACTTATGTGCAGTCGAATACGATATCTAACATAATTTTATTGTCAATGCAAAGTAAATATTATGTAATAAACATTGATCAAATTGTACAGTGTAAATTGTATGGTGTGCTTACAGAGGTGTTGGGTTTTCTGGATATTTATCGCAATTACTGCAATGGTACTTGTCGGATATTTTCGTAGCCTTTTTGTTGCAGCCTCTGCATGACATGTACCACCAATCTTCTTCTATTATATCGATCTTAGCTTTTGAAGTGAACACGGTATCCTATAGGTTTCATTAAAAAGTAAATATGTTAGAATAAGCTCGCCGACTCCGGCCAAATCCCTATCAAGCAAACAACACTTTTATATACACTTGAATATATGACCCTGAAAGCTTCCTTCTCCTGCATGCGCTAGCCGCACCTCATGGCGTGCTCAATAAAAAACAGCACAAGAGATAGCTAGGTTGCACATCGTAGTTGATCATGGTGACGTATATAGATATATAAGCCAAGAAGAAGCGGTAATTCCTTACCTTATTTGGTAGGCTGTCATCGCTCATGTCATTAATTTCCCGTAATGTTTTCCTGTTGTAAAACATTTGTTCTTGTAGTGTTTCTTGGACATTTTCATTCACCTCTATCAGTTTCGGTATGGCTTCTTCAGATGGGTACCTGTATTTTTTGTAGTTGAAATAATAAATAATTAATAAGTTTAAAGCAAAGAGATGTACTTTGTTGGTAGATATATGAAAACAGCCATGTTCCTTACTTGTCAATAAGTTTCCATGTCTCGGGTATATCAATATCTTTATATATTCTTGTGGCGCTGGTCGATCTTAGACGGATACCTATTCAAGACACATGCATTGATAAATAAATAATTGTTGCAATTGAAAAGTCAGTAATATGTCGATATTGTTGTGCTTACCATTGAATTCTTCTACTAATAATGATGTAAATATGACGACCGTTTTATTGCCGATTACATCTTCACTTAAAGAATGAGCTAGATCTCCCCATAGGGTCACACCAATCTTGTCACCTCTAGAAAAAAGGCATTACATAATAGGTAGATATTAACTTCAATGAATAAAGAGTAATGATTTGTTTTTATTAAATGTAAGGAAAGGAAGGTTTTTTACTCCGCTGTCAGAAGCACAATCTCTCGCATATTTGAAGGTCGAGGGTTCGAAGAATTTTTTCTTGTCATTCTTGATATAACTGGCTTCATCTGGATAAGTAATCCGATCACATCTGCAATATTATGAAAATAATTAGCCAAGTAGAGTGTTTAGAAATTTTTGTACTATGCATCGGTTTATGTAATATAAACTGACCTGAAAGTTGTTGTTGTTGCCTATCCAACCTCTCCTGTAATGTTTCTTTTGCGGCGAAGTTAAAGTAGTACTCCGGAAAACTCTTTGATGATCCTTTTCCCTCCTTTACCTTTGTATCGTTCATGAATACGATTTTAAGATGATTTTCCACGGGGCGGTATTTAGTTGATCCTTGAACTTTAAATTTGGTGAATACATAGATATGGTTTTCACTTATTTTTGGTCTATAGTTGTCTATCATATTTTTCCAGATCGTAGCATGTATCGTGTCACCCTTCAAAACGAAAAACCGGTTAGCAATTCTAAATAGATGTGCATAACTTAACATGTTTGTGAACAGAGAAACCTGGTCATCCATCAGGATCATATCAAGACTCATAAGTTCATCGGTCATGTAATTTATTGAATCCCACATTCTCATTACTTTCACTTTGATGTTCCATGTTTGCCCCCCTGTTGTCAACTCACTTAGCTTCTTGTATGCCATAAGGGCTTCAAAAATTGGAAATAGGATGTTGAATCAGTACATGATATTTGATTACGCTTTATTTGAATCATAAATAAGATAGGATTATAAGAGTGAAAAGGTTATATGGTAAAAATCTAAAAAACTGGGATGTAAGGGAGGCTTGCCTTCTGGATATTACTACTGTTGTTGCTTGTCTTCGGCTGCGTTGTTGTAGCCCCGTTTGTCGCGGCCTAGCACACACAAATCGAGGAAACAATAAGAAATAAATAACATTACATAAAATCAATCCAAAATTTCTAAGTATTACAATACATATATATAAATTTTTAGAAACTGCAACGCCAGATTTAG
This sequence comes from Raddia guianensis, assembly GCA_036346415.1. Lineage (NCBI taxonomy): Eukaryota > Viridiplantae > Streptophyta > Magnoliopsida > Poales > Poaceae > Raddia > Raddia guianensis. The sequence continues at coordinate 71,427,030 of CM070534.1, forward strand.
AGTTATGATGAAGCCTTAGCAAAAAAAAATGAAGGGTCACAGTTCACTGGAAATTGTAAAAATTAGAAAAACTACTGTAGCTGTTGGCCTTGTGCTGTCGCACTGGCTCAAGTTCTTGTGTTATTTGGTGGATGTTAGATTGGGCTTGTCCTCATGCTAAGGAGAGAGAGAGTTGTAGAGATAGATGTGGTGAGGGACAGGGAGAGGTATGGCGGAGAGAGGCTGTGAGAGCGGGGGGTTTGAGTGGTCGTCGCGGGGGCAGACGCAGAGGCTGCTGGCTCAGGAGCAACCTTGGGCGGATTGGACGCCTGGGCGGTGGATCCGGCCAGCGGCGAGGTGGGGGATTCTGTCGGCTTGGCGGCCTGCGGCTCTGGGAGATGCTGGGTGTTGTCGGCTGCTGGTTTATGGCGGATCCAGCGGCGCTGGGAGGATTGGGGCGGCGGCGGCGAGATTGTTGGCGGCGCTGGGAGTAGCTGAGCGGCGGCACGGTGCTTGTGGCGGCTGCGTAGGCGATGTGAGCAGCTGTGCGGCGTTGGTGCTGTGATGGCAAATCCGGCGAGAGGACGGTTGTACCTTGGCTGCGAACTTCGGCGACGACGATGACGTTGGCTTCGAGTTGTTTTCGATTGCAGGTTTGTTTTGGCTGCGTTTGTTGGTTTGGAGTTTTCCTTGTATTATTATGTTTAAAAAGGAAAAGTTGGAGATAGAGTTAGATTGGGATACGATTCAATTTGGGATTGAATTTGGGGCTGCGCCGGTTTGTTTGGAATTTTCCTTGCAGGTTTTAAAAGAAAAAATTGGAGATATAATTGGAGCTGGATATCCAATTTTATATCTCGCTGAATAAGGAAATTAAAGTGGATTGTTGATAATGGCTATAGCATGGCTTGGTCAGGAGATCGATACGGCCAAAGTTTTGCTTAAAAAATGATATTTCGCTAGCTAGGTTAGGTAGACCTAAAAACTTCTTAATCAGCGGCCTTTTAGCATCAATTGGACTGAACGTATATAATAGCAAAGTGATAAAATACATGAAGATAATTATTATCCTTTTATTTTTCCATATCAATATCATATTTCATAACTTTGGAAACCATCAATTTCATTGCAATGTATTTTTTATATTTTGCATGATTGCAGTTTAAAGCATTATATGGTTAGTAACATAAGCTTGTTTTGAATTTCTGAGAACTGAAATAAAATATGTAATTATTTGCTGCATGGAACTGCTGGCTAAAACAGTATATGGACAGCTACTTAATTTTCCCATGGCACAGCACCGGATAATATTACAACATTTTCTTATATAAAAATGGACATTGTTCTGTTTTTTGACATATTACTGTAGAGTGCAGATAATACAGGTAGGACATATCACACTCATTATCTTTGCAATGACTTCAATATGTAGTCAAATAAATAGCAATACATATTCGGGGCTATTACACCATTTTGACCTCACCTTTTCGACCCACAACAACATGCATATCATATAGTCCTCCTCAAGCTTGCCATCCGGTAAAAAAAATTATGAGGCATGACTTCTAAAAAGATAGAATCACATCATAGCTAGTTTTGCCTAAACTCTTTAGAAATTAGCAGTAGTTTAGTACGGAAATTATAATGTACCATATAACCACTTGTATTCTAAAATACTTTATACATCCCACAGCATTATAGGGCTTAATGAGAATTTAAATATAAAACAGAAAACTAAAAGATCTCCTTATACACAATATTTCTAGCCATATTATCTGCTGGGCATTCCGAGTCATCTATCAACACCTTTAGTCCTTTTCTGTTTGTTACTCTTGAGAACGCCACATATAATTGACCATGGCAAAAGACTTGCTTCGGCAGGTATAAGCCAACCTTGTTCAGGGACTGACCTTGGCTTTTATTTATGGTCATTGCGAAACAGACGGAGAAAGGAAACTGCCTTCTTTTTAGCACAAATGGCCAATTTGTGTCAGTTGGTGACATGATTATTCGAGGTATGTATACCTTTTCGCCCACATGTGTTCCTGTAATTATCTGTGCCTCAATGTATTTATTTCCAAGTTGGGTGATTGTCATCCTTGTTCCGTTGCATAAACCTGCAGATTGGTTGATGTTACGAAGGAGCATTACCGGCAAACCAACCTTGAGTTTTAGCCGGTGGTTAGATATCCCAGGTAGTTTCAGGCTATTAAGGAATTCTGTTGGATACATGTGGTCCATGCCATTGTTTGTTGTTGCTTTGCACGCAGTGTCACTGCTTAGGTATGTCACCTCTTCACCCTCTATCTGGCTCATTATGTACTCATTTATGGCATCAACTGTTTCGTTTCTTGGACACAATATTGCTCTTCCTTCTAGGAATTCTTGATTACGGTAGTTCTGTTGCAAGTTTGGGTATGTGCTTTGAATAATTGCTTCTTTTGGATCATCCCCCTTTTGTAGTAGAATGTCATCTGGGATTTCGATCCATTCTTTGCCATCATCCGGTGTTGTTGTTCCGTCACCGATGTTTATAATCCATTGCGCGAATTGAAGGACTTCATTCTTCTCTACTGGATCGTCGGACATACAGGTCAGCCTCATGTTTTCTGTTAGCTTGATCATTTCGAAGTGTTTCCAGAGGTAAGAGCGCTTAATTGAGGCGCTCACTATTTGTTCTCTCCTTCCCTTTGTCACGACTGGGAGTATTTGCCTGAAGTCTCCTCCTAGTACGACTGTCATACCACCAAATGGTCTTTCATTGCTGTTTTCATTTGTGAACCTCAGTATGTCCCTTAGACTTTTGTCGAGTGCCTCAAAGCAATGCTTGTTTGCCATTGGGGCTTCATCCCACAGTATCATTGTTGTCTTCTTTAGTAGCTCCGCCAAATGGGTTCCTTGTTTGATTTCACATGTTGATTCTTCAGTTACTTTTAGTGGAATGTGAAACCTTGAGTGTGCTGTTCTCCCGCCTTGGAGAAGAAGCGCTGCAATGCCACACGATGCCACGGCGAGTACTATCTTTCCCTCGGATCGTACCTTTGTCATGATAGCTTTCCATAAATAAGTTTTCCCGGTGCCACCATGTCCTTCCACAAATATTTGTTTTCCTTGCCCTTTATTAATTGATTCCATTATCACATCGTAAGCTTTTCTCTGGTCTGAGTTGAGATTGTTAAACAGCGTAAGATGTTCCTCCATCATTTTGTCTTTGTCGTAATTCATCTCCTCGTTTATCAATCTGTTTCCAAGCTCATCAAGCTCTACCATATTCGGTAGTTCTAGGTCTGAATAGTCTTTTAGAGATCTTCCCGCTTGCGCCATTATTTTTTGTATTTCAATCAAGGCATATGACTTCTTCTGTGTATCACTTAGTTGTAGTGTTGGAAAGTTTAGAAGAATTCTTTTCTTATGTTGGATGTCTTCGGAGAGTACTTCCCAAGTTGAGTTCCACAAATTATTTGTGTCGGTTACCTCGCACTGTGTCAGTATGGTGGTAAATAACTGACGCAACTGTGCTCCAGATGCCCAATTGGATGCCTCGTTGATGCACTCAATCCACTCGCTATCGTCATCAAGAAATCCCATTGCTTTGCATGCAGATTTGTATGTTTGGTGAAGAACTCCATTCACTGTTTTGATCTCCTCAAAGGATCTACATCCTTTCACAGTATTGAGTAGCATTCTAAGATAGTATCTCTCGCCACTTGTGGGATGCGCGTAGTAGATTCTTCCAATGGCGTAGCCTTGTTTACGTTTTTCCCAATTTTTCCCCTTTTTCCAGACCCATTTCGTAGGGAACTCAGCATATGTTAATTGTCGTGCTTCTTCGTATTGTTTGTTTGCCTCCATCCACTTAGTAAATTTTGTTTCTCGCAATCCTTCCCTTCTAATTACCCAGCTTAGTTCTGTAGAGTCAGGGAAGATGACCTGTTGTTCATTCTCTAGATGAAAGCTTAGCCTTTCAACCGGTGGATCTCTATAGTGTAGATCGAACTGGAATATCCGCCAGCATGCTTCTGTTGTTGATACGTACCTCATGTCAAGGTATCTCTTAATCTCATCAGTGTAATTAGATGTATCTCCTGACCTGATTAATCCTGTCACGTGGTCATCTTCTTTGTGTATGTATTTGAACAGATATTTGATTGATCTTGACCTATTGCACCATTCCACGTTTATATGTGCTTGGAACTTTACCAACAAATCTCTATTGTATGGCACGACATATCTGTTGTCAAGCATGATTTTTCCCTTTTCGATCTCTCTTCCATCGTTTGGTCTCTTGTATATTGGAAATCCATCCTCATCAATTGTTGTTTCATCATTAAATCTTTTCGGGAAGTGTTTGGTACAATTGCCCTCCACCATACATGGCGAATTTGGTTTATTTTTTCCGCATGGGCCATGCATCATGAAGTTTTGAACCGCTTCATATCCCTCTAGGTCGTCATCCTTGTCTGGAATTTGAGCGCTTATTATTTTGTCAATTTGCGAAGGTTCTAGGTACTTGTCTTTGAGAAATAGTAGTATGTGGGCATGTGGTAGTCCTCTTTGCTGGAACTCTATCGTGTAGATGACTGCATTAATTTTCATGGTTGTAAATAGAGTTATATATTGTAAAATTGAATAAAATTGATATGTATATCAGTAATGGTTGATTTTTGCTTACTTGACGTCGTCTCCCCAAAGTGTTTCTTCTCTTTTATGTCTCTTAATAGCTCCTTCAGTTTTATCATGAAGACCCTGTTTACTATATCAGGTCGATCAGCTGGCTTTTGGACTCTTTGTGCTTCATCTAACATGTACTGTATCTCGGTCCACTTTGGGTTGCATGTGAAGGTTAAAAAGATGTCTGGGTATCCAGCCCAACGACAGATTGCCATGGCATCTTGCAAGTTTTGTGCTTTATTTCTCCTGCTATTTGTAAAACTTGAAGGCAAAATTATTGCCTTCCCGACTTGCTCTGTTCTTGTGTCTCCTCTTTCTATTGCATCCTGTAGTCCACGGTAGAGTTCTGTTCGAAGCTTTCCTTGATTTTGCTTGATCCAATTTAGCCTATTTTGCTCGATGCATGTCCATGCGTCACACCAAAATTGCAACGATAGATGCCCAGACGTTAAAAGAGGTGTCGATTGATCTGTACGCTGTTGGAGATAATAGGCATAGTATTCAAGCATAGTTACGTATTTTCTTTTATATGTAGCTCCTTCCTTTTCTCTATATGGTATTTCAAGCGTATAACCATCCTCTCCGTATGGGAATAGGAGCGGGTATTGCAAGGACATGAATTTTGGATGCGTTTCGGATATCCTTTTAGGACCCATACCTTTATATTCCACAATGATGTCACGCCCTTCGCTCTCTTCAGTTGAATCTTTTACCACCAATGCTGCAACTTCATTTGCACTTGGCTCACTGTTTTGGCCCCTTTTGCTTATTAATCGTAGTGTGCAATCGTGGTATTCATCTTCTTCGAATCTATCCCTTGCCATTCTGAATGATTTCGCTAGAACGTTGTTCTCGTCAAGCATATTTTGCAGTCCAGCGACAATGTTAGGATCTAGTGTGGTACATCTCGAGGCACTTATTCTATTGGCTAATTCATTTTCTGTGTCATAGATATACAGTTTGTGCAAAAGCGTGGCTGTTGCCTTCTTCAGGTAGAAGTGTTCCAATGTGGTGGTAGTTTTGGCCATGTAGTCGAAAAATATATGGTCCTCTTCCATTATTTATTTCTTTATCCACCTTTCCTCCCGTTGATGTGAACGCATACATCGAGTTGTAAGACCTCTCATCCTTTTTGTATTTTGTTGAAACATCTGTTGTGCCTGATAACAACATTTTGAGGTAAGGTGGAGGCTCTTTTATTTGAGGCAGATTTATTTTTCCTTGTTTACAGCATAATCCAAAGGAAGGTCTATTGTTTGCATGATGAGATCTTATCCTTTCTTCGTACCACATAACTGCATTACAACACTCGCATTTGTGAGTTGGCTTTCCAAAGTTCCATATGCTGCTATTGGTGTCTCTAGAAGTGGTCTGATTTGTTTCCTCTGTTGTCTTATTTCTCTTTTTGTTCATCTGAAGTTGAAGATGTTCTTTCCTCCTTTTTCTATCCTCAGAAGTTGTGTTGCTATTTATCTCCATTCTTGTTCCTCTAATCTCTCTTGCATTGGTCTGATTTGTTTCGTCCGTCATCTTATTTCTCTTTACATTCCTTTGAAGTTGAAGTTGTTCTTTCCTCTTTTTTCTATTATGTTTTACTGTTTCTTGGGACATTTTCCTGTACCGGAGCTTGTTACGAACTCTTCCACCTATAAAAGTTGTAAATAAGGTCATCATTATTATGGTAACTTCGGAATGAAAGGTGATAAAAAAATTTTATCGTGCGAAATAATAAAGAAACAGGCATACAGATCTAACTTATGCAAATACTATTAGAAACATGAAAATGTACCATGAACAGGCATACAGATCAAACTTATGGAAATTCTATTAGAAACATGAAAATGTACCATGCATTGTCATTAATATAAAGTCAAAATAATAGCTTTTTGTGAGATGTTTATGCATGCAGCTTGTTATGGTAATGAGGATTCAGCAAAATTACATGTCACATAATGTGTTCATTAGGTGAGAATTTATAATTAGGACAGCAAATGCATGGCTGCAATTTTTAGTTTATCGCACTTATATATCTAGTATTTGTTATTTCCATTGTTCCATAAAATCAATTCGTATCAACTTTTTGGTAGATGTGATTAAATAAGTGATTAATATAACCATGATATTAAACATGTGCAAATTAAAACTATACTTGAAGAAGTTGATTCCCACTTTGTTTTTGCTGATTCGGCGAGATCCCTTTTGAGTTTTTGCTGATTCGGCAAGAAAAAGATAACATTACTTTTTGGTAGATGTGATTAAATAAGTGATTAATATAACCATAATATTAAACATGTGTAAATTAAAACTATACTTGAAGAAGTTGATTCCCACTTTGTTTTTGCTGATCCGGCGAGATCCCTTTTGAGTTTTTGCTGATTCGGCGAGATTCCTGTAAGGGTTTAGCATCAATTTGACTGACAAATTAATTTGTTGGCAAGCAGCAAGAACAGCCTTAGCTTTAATGTGAATTGTGTTTAGATTTTCTTGCATATCAGGACATTGTTTATGTTAAGAAAATTCAAATCGTGTCCCTCATATGGAGATGGAGATGGAGATTACCAGGCTATGCTAGCTGTACGTGGTGGCTGGTGATGGAGGCTGCTCGATGTAGGTGTTTGTCGTTGGTCTGATCGTACTGAAGCAAGCAAATGGCCCTTCCCTTTGTGTGCACGGGAATCGAGGAAGTTTTGATTAAAAATCCCTTCGTGGATGACAGGAACCTTACGTGATTAGGCCTTGACTGCGTGCTTGAATCTGAGGTACAGCGAGCAGAGCTCGGCGTCGGACTTGGAGACCCCACGGCGGCAAGAGAATTTCTGGAGATGAGATCGAGACGTGCGTGCTTGAATCTGAGGTACAGCGAGCAGAGCTCGGCGTCGGACTTGGAGACCCCACGGCGGCAAGAGAATTTCTGGAGATGAGATCGAGACGCGTACGTCCCCGTCGTTCCGGAAGCAGCGGCGCCAATTTCTTTGAGATTATCGATGTAGACTCCAATTTGTTTCAGATTCTAATTCTAATTGGATACAAACTCATCTTTTTTAGTCTAAACCGATAGATCTATCCTTTTCTATCTGATCCCACCATTGATCTTTTATTTTTTTCTTGATTTATTTATATGAGAATTTCTTTGATCGATCTAGGCCGTTATAATTTGGTCCCACCGTTGATCGAATGGCTCAAATAATCTGGGTGATGTGGACGAACGTGGTGGCTTCTTTTTCCCCTCCTTTAATAATATAATAGATGGCGTGGAAAAGGCTGAAGACTGAAGCACACTTGATGATTTTTTATTAAAAAAATACTCTATGTTGAGTGAATATCCCAGTCACCGACGGCCATTACAACGATCAATCAGCACCAGCAGCATTAATAACACAAAAAAAAGCATGTCCGGGCCGGCAGAAATGGATTGCTGCTCACCAGTCACCAAGCTATTCGTTTCAGGCCAAATATCTGCTAACCGGTACACGCGAAATCCAGCAGAATGACGCACTCCATGAAATGTGGTATAGAAAAGCAAGTGTCCACGTCACGTCACCAGCCACTAGGATCGATCGAGCCCATCCAAACACCGAGTTTGTTTTGTTGTTAGATTTTGTGTCGAATATATGTACAAATAGATTACATGAACTCTGTGTGTAATAATAGGTAGGGTTGGATTAGAGTTGAAGTTGTAATCTAACCAGACTTCCACTATACAAGGGTGCAACGCTGATGTAACTAATGACAATGACTTTATAATAGTAGCATAGACAAAAGCTGGTTAGCGACCGGCATGTGGTCGTGACCAGGTCAACCGATGTGCCGCAGTATTATGTTTTAAGGAGAAGCGCCCATAATCAAAACCGCGCAGATGTAAACGAAAATTGAACTGTGTTAACAAACATCGTGTCTCCTGGTGTCGTTCGTGATCTTGCATCGGCGCATATCCTAACAAGTAGTATCAGAGCTCCGCCATATCTAAGGTTGTTAAAGTTTAATTAAGTTGTTGTTTGGTGTATATATAAGGTTAGTCGAGTTTTCTTTTTTATCATGTAGACCTCACATGTCATACATATATAAAAGTGTGGATAGAAATTCCAAGAACTAAGCTTTGTACAGATAAAGCAAGGTACAGATATGTTATTGTGTGCGGTTAATGGTAGTAGTAGGCAGTAGCACTTGTGCACGGCAGCTAGAAAGAATGCCAGATTCAAGGCTAAAGAACTTATGGTAAAAATATCAAGAATTTAGGGGTCAAGGTGAGGTAGCGTCTAGCGATCGACCATCGTCGATCAGTAGAGGCCAAGGTTCGTTTCCTGAAACCTTTTGACCTCAACTTTCCTGTATCCCTGACAGACAGGGGAATTAACATGCATACATATATACTATATGTCAATTTTTGACTGATCAGCAACCAAAGCCTGAATCATATATACGCACTGATGATTGATGAATGGGTTCCCCTTTCCGGTTTACCCATTTGGATGTTGCTGACTTGCTGTTCTGATGGAATGGATTCGTGCACAGATGATGCTGAGGAGGAGCAGCTGATCTTTCCATCTGCTGCTGCTACTGAAACCGATCGTCATAGTCGTCATCCCTGGCGGCAACCTGTTGGGAGCATGGAAGCAGTGGAATCAGATGTCCGGACGCCCAAGAAGAGTCGCTGTGTCTTCTGGGCCTGCGTGTTCATCCACGGTATCTCTTGTAGTTTTCCATGGATCGCAGTGATCCAGTGATCGCTGCCTGCAACTCGTCGGCTTGGCTCTGATCGAATATGCAATTAATGGCTTCTCAGCGACCAACAGCTTCCAGTACGCCGCCTACTTCGGGGTGTCGACGAACCTGGTGAACTACCTCCGGGACCGGCTGCACGAGGGCAGCAACGCCGCCGCCAACAGCGTCACCAACTGGAAGGGAACGGTCTACATCACGCCGCTCGCCGCCGCCTTCCTCGCCGACGCCTTCCTCGGCCGGTACTGCACCGTCGCCGTCTTCTTGCTCGTCTCCGTCCTGGTACGCACGCCGCGGCTATCGCCACCTGGAAGAACGGCACGACGTACGTGCGGGCTCACCTTGGTGCGTTCCGGGCAGGGGTACGGGGTGCTGGCGGCGAGCACGGCGACGGCGGCGGCGACGCTGCAGGGCGCGGCGTTCTACGCGGGGCTGTACCTGGTGGCACTGGGCAGCGGGCTGCAGCCGGTGATGTCGTCGTTCGGCGCCGACCAGTTCGACGCCTCCGACGAGGAGGAGCGCCGCCGGCAGAGCTCCTTCTTCAACTGGTTCTATCTCTCCGTCGACGTGGGGTCGCTCGTCGGCGGCACCGTGCTGGTGTGGGTGCAGTCCAGCGTCGGGTGGGGGCTGGGTTACGGCATCCCGGCGGTGCTCGCCGCGCTGGCCGTCGCGGTGTTCGTCGCCGGCAGTGGCGCGTACCGGCGGCACCAGCCGCCGGGCGGCAGCCCGCTCACCAGGATCGCGCAGGTGGTGGTCGCCGCCGTCAGGAAGTACGGCGTGGAGGCGCCGGCCGACGCCGCGCTGCTGCACGAGTGTGACGCCGACGACGGCATGTCCGCGATACAGGGGAGCCGCCGCCTCGCGCACACCGACCAGTTCAGGTGAGCTGTGACTCGTCGCTTGTGTGCGTAAATTTGCTGGTTTCAGAAAAGAAAGGGGTGGAGCTCAAAAAAAAAAAAAGAGGGTAAAATTACTGACTACTGAATTCAGTGTCAGCCGTTGGATGAGATCTGGACGGGTGGAATCATTACCGGGGGCAATTTAATTTAGTAATTTACCCCATTCCCCTGATCTCCTCTACATGGAGTACATCTTTTTGAAAAGAAAAATGAGAAGTTTTCAACGAATAATGCGAGTCATGTTTTTTTTTGTTTTTGACAAAATGTGAGCTAAGTTAGTCCCATATTATGCTAGCCCACTACTTGGATGACCGTAGCAAATTAGCACCATGACTTGTGACACCAGCCACGGTAAGTGCAATGTTTTTCGCTTGTCCTATTTTAACAGGATTTGAATTGTTTATTGTGTGATTTTTAAGTTATCTCATAGTGAAAAGGCCAGCGAATATGTGTTATTTGTATTTATAAAATACAATGCTAAGAGCATCCCCATCTCACCCCTCAAAAAGGCCCCTACTTCAAAATTTTTCAAATGCAGCAGGAGGGAATTTGATGCCCCAGAGTAGCAGTTTGCACTGCGTGGTTACTGTAGCGATTACTGTAGCGATGCATTGGAATTTGATGCCCCTGCTGGGGATGCTCTAAGCGGCGTTGTAGTTCACGACAAAATATTGTGTCCAAAATAACAAAAACCGAACCAGTCACGCTCGGGTGACGTTAAAGTCGCGCACGGAGCAATTTGTCTCTTCAGATGAATATTTTATGTCCTTCTTTGTTGGCGATTTTAATTTAGTTTCAATTATAATAAAAAATAGAATCTTATAAAAGATACAAAATATATTAAAATATATATTTTTAGATTTTTGAGGAAAAACCTTGACAACCTCAAAAAAAATATTTCAATATATATAGAATGGTGTATAAAGAAATTATAAAAATTTTAAACTAAACAAAACCAGAAATAAAGCCGCATATCAAAGAGAGCCTTACGGTTGCGCACGAGGAAATGAAGGAATTATAACATGCACCCGCCTAAGCAAGTCCATTAATTTTGGACGTTTTTGGTTATCCAAATGCGAGCTAGCCACGCTCGTTATATGCAAAAACATTGTGCGGCCCTGGCTTCAAGAAAACGGTCAGGACGACTATCTCTCGAGCTTGGCCAGCATAGTGTCGTGCGCATACGGGGAGGGCGTGGACTGCAGTGGTGGAGCTGTTCGGGGCTAGAGCAGCTTGGGACTAATCGGCGACAACGGCGTTGGGGTGATAGATCCGGTGGGGCCACAGATCAGGGATGACGGATCTGGTGGGTGCGACATTCGAAGATGACGAATCCGATGACGATGGAGTCGGCGAAGCATGGGAAGTCTGGATCTAGTGATGGCGGCACTCGGGAACAACGAATTCGACGACAATGACGCTCGGAGACCATGGATCCGACGGTGGCGTAGTTCAAGGAGGATGGAATCGACAGGGAGGGGCGAAGGGAGGTCGGAACCGACATTGGTGAGGCTTGGGATGATCGGAACCGATGACGGCGGTGTTGCCGGAGCTCAGAAAAGAAGTGGGGGAGACGAAGGCATGCGAGCTACAAAACACCCGTTCATGTTGACTAGGCTTGGTGATGCAGGGGAACCAACACAAGGTGCCCTGCACTGTAAGAGCCTAGCTGCGGCAAGGCTTCTTGGCTCAGCCAAGTTTGGCAGGCCACGAACGACAAACAAACACGCCCTTCATATCCTTCCCCTTTTTTACCCATTTCAAGCGAAGAGCCAAGCGAAGAGCCAAAGACGAATTCAATGCGTTATACGTCGAAGGAAGTTTGTGCTGATTGTCCTCTTCGCTTGCTCGATCCCAATACACACTTAGATAATGTTTAACGTTTGTTCTATTTTTTGCAGGTTTTATTACTATAAAAATTAGGTTGTAAATAGTAAATACATGATTGAGAGTAAAATATGAGTGCCTTTTTCTCATAGGGGTGGAGTTCCCCATCTTAATCCTCATTTGCAAACCCCTCCCCCCCCCCCATCTCCTCTCTCTCCATCAAGTTAGGCACCACCCGTCAACCTCACCACCGCGACCATGGTGGGGCAACCTCGGCACGAGGTGCGGCTCGGTGTGGCTTAGTGCGACGATCGGCGAGGCAACATGAGGCGACACTGACGTGGTCGTAGCCAGCTAGGGTGGAGATCGTTGGTGGCAGTGGCGGGTTGGCAAAGACTCCATGAGCGTGGCTCGGCGTGGTGTCCGGTTATAGGGAAGGGTGGAGGAGGACGAAGGAAGGAAGACGAGAACCTGATCGCTTTTCAACCCAAATTTTAGGGGGGTTGCAAAAAGAGCAAGTAAAGGGTGGCGGCTTTGCACGGATCTTGGTGCATGACCAACTCATGAGATAAGCCAAAGAGCTCCATATGCAGCGGAATGGTTTTTCAGCAAAATATAAGAGGGGGAATTGCCTCCATTGTACAAAAATAGGACCATGTAAGATGTGCTGTAGATAAATAATGAAAAAAGGGTCAAAGTTGCACATGTCCTTGGAGCATCCGACCAGGTTCTCCACTTGACCAACCGTAATACAAGCCTCCATAACTTTGTTCGCCGTTTTCTAAGACATTTTCTTTCATTCTAAAATTTTTTCACACCTTACACTATATCCTATAACAACCATTCCTCAAGTAGCTCCCTTATCCCCAAAATGTGAAATAAATAGTGTTACTGGGATCCTATTATGGATGCTCTTAGGTTAGCCAGAGTGTTTTCCTCTAAAGTTAACATATTTTCCTATAATGTTTGAAGGTGGTAGCAACCTTTAAAACGAAGCTCACCCTTTTTGTCGGACCGAGGTGTAACACCCTAGCTCAAATCTGCTTAGAGCCCAACACACCTACGAGGTTGGCCATGTATGCATATCACCAATCTTGGGCTTCAGTCTCACTTCGTCCAGAAGAGTTAAAGCAAAGTGCTATATCTAGGATCAACTGACATAATTGACGAGCAAGGTGGTACTATTCCACCACAACCAAGCACATAGGGCACACATCTCAACGGTCCATGGTATTGCACACATTCTTAATGGGATGAAAGCCCTCGTCAGCACACCTCACATCAGCAAATATTCAGGATCTCCCTTCCTACGCAACTGTGTGTCTAGTACCAACCCATATGTCATGTCTTGTGACTACTCTCCGAGCCCAGAGTGCACCATGCGCCATATGTTTGCACCACTAAGCCTGCATGCACGACGAAGGTTGATACTTTGATACCATTGGTAACACACTGGCCCCAATTCGCTTAGATTTCAACCCACCTACGACTACGAGGATAGCCCACGCATGCATATCACAAACTTTTGGATTTTCGGCCCCGCTTCGTTCAAAAGTATTATTACGGAACGCTAGATGTGACGAGACTGTCTTCATTCTTCAAGCACTATAAATTTCTCCTTTTTAGAGACAGCCTAGAGGCTCTAGGGCAAATGTTCCTAGTAAAACGACGGTTATACTTCCGCAAGCTGGTTCCATTAAGGATCATAGTTTAGCAAGCTTTTCCCAACATCAACTGCAATGTGGTGGATCATCATCTCTGCACAGAGCACATGCACGGGAATCACCCGCACAGGTAAAAATATATGTTTTTGTTCAGGTTTCTGGACAAGGCAGCTGTGGAGACGGCGGGCGACAAGGCGGCGCCGAGCCCATGGCGGCTGTGCACGGTGACGCAGGTGGAGGAGCTCAAGTGCGTGCTCCGGCTGCTGCCGGTGTGGGCGAGCGGCATCATCTTCGCGGCGGCGTACACGCAGGTGACCACCACCTTCATCCTCCAGGGCGACACGCTGGACCCCCGCATCGGCCGCTTCAGGGTCCCCGCCGCCGTGCTCTCCGTCTTCGACACCCTCAGCGTCATGCTCTGGGTGCCGCTCTACGACCGCGCCGTCGTGCCGCTCGCGCGCCGCCTCACCGGCCACGACCGCGGGTTCACGCAGCTGGCTCGCATGGGCATCGGCTTCGTCATCCTCACCGCCGCCATGCTCGCCGCGGGCGCCCTCGAGGTCGCCCGGCGGCGGGTCATCGCGCTCCACGGCGTCGGCGGCGTCGGCGGCTACCTGCCGCTGTCGATGTTCTGGCAGGTGCCGCAGTACGTGGTGGTGGGCGCGGCGGAGGTGTTCACGTTCGTCGGGCAGATGGAGTTCTTCTACGACCAGGCGCCGGACGCCATGCGGAGCCTCTGCTCCGGCATGTCCAACACGTCGTTCGCTGTGGGGAACTACGCGAGCTCGGCGCTCGTCGCGGCGGTGGCTGCGGCGACGGCTCGGGGCGGGCGGCCGGGGTGGATCCCCGACGACATCAACCGCGGCCACCTGGACTACTTCTTCTGGCTGCTTGCCGTGCTCTGCGTCGGCAACCTCGGCGCCTACCTGCTCATCGCGCGGTGGTACACTTACAAGAGGACCGTACACTAATCCAACATCACCGTACAATTTTCGTCCCGTTCTCCATCAGTTCAAGTGTTTAACTTTGGGTTACACGCCTATACTTGGTTTGGGCCTTGAACAAAAAATCAGCGCTGCTAGCGAACCATATACTGTCCAAGCTTTCATGGAGCAAAGAAGTCCATCAGTTCGCGACTTTTGTTCACCATGTTATTACTGGTTACATCCGGTTACGCCCCTCTACCTAGTGCTAATTTGTCTTCCACATTACATCCCCGTTTCTTCTTAGTAATGGGTTAGACATCCTTGGGGTTCCTGACTGAAACACTGCCACGATATAGATGTTTCATGTAAAAATACATCCTGAAGAACACCAGGTGAAACACATATATAAAACATCGTGCGAAACACTCATAAAACGAAATACATGACATGCTCATGAAACACTGTATGAAACATATGAAGCACAAAATGCTCATGAAACACTGCATGAAACACATAAAACACCATGTAAAATATCTATAGCGTTCGAATACTATGTTGTTCTTTAAAATTCGTGATGGAGAATGGGCAGCATGGGTGCGCTAATTGGTCTTTTGTGTCCTCACACTTAATTGGCACATAAAATAATTAGAGCTAAAAAGGAGAAGGAATTGAAAGACAGTGCTTCTGGTAGTACGTACAGCCGAATGAAATGATCGTTGACCGGTTAAACTGTGGTTTTTTTAGATAGTGAAAAATAAATTCCAACTTTGACACCACAGATGTATACGACCTCATATAACTCTCACACTTACAACCAATCACGGACTAACATCATAATAAATTGAACATCATAACGAACTTACCACCTGCAGTTCGTTGGACAAACCTTGTCGGACAATCATCGTTTGTGGAAGCAATGGGCCCCCTTCAAGCGCAAATTCTTCGGGTGGCTACTCCTTCAGCGGAAGATCTTCACAGCCGATTATCTCTTACGAAAGGGAATCCCCAATAACTACTTCTGCCCGCTGTGCCTAAGAAACTTGGAAACCCCGGAGCACCTTTTCCTCAGCTGCATCTTCTCCAGCCAAGTGTGGAGTGTCATCTCCGCCAAGCTGCGTTCGCCAAGCCTTTGCCCCTCCACGTGGTCTCATCAGGATTGCCTTCCCATGTGGTGGAGGCTGGACATTCAAGGCCAAATTGTCAGCGGGGCCGCCTCTGTCGCCCT
Source organism: Raddia guianensis (assembly GCA_036346415.1). NCBI lineage: Eukaryota > Viridiplantae > Streptophyta > Magnoliopsida > Poales > Poaceae > Raddia > Raddia guianensis. Next base: position 71,442,940 of record CM070534.1, read on the forward strand.
CGCAACTTTATGGCACCTTTGGCTTGAGCAGAACAACCGTATTTTTCGTTGCAGCGAGCGGTCGATTTCGCTTTTCTTGTGTTTTCTTCTCGATGACCTGCGCCTTTGAGAGGCAGCAAGGGCCAATTTTGTAATTAATTAGTTCTCTAACGCCTGGGGTGGGGCGTCTTCCTTCTTTTCCACCCCTTTCTCTTTTTCCTTTTTCGGCTCTGTACTTTTGGCCTTTGGCCCCCTTCTTTTAATCAAGTAAAGGCAATTCTTTTGCCTTTCCCTAAAAAAAAAATGACTAATAGTCGACTCAAACGTCACATATACGATTATTAAATTGCCATTTATTCTTGGTTAAACGGTATTTATAGGTGGTTTTAACTGACGTAGCAATTCTTGTGACAAAGTTGTCTGACATTGAAAATACATTGGTTGCATGTGGACTATCGAGTTAGCCGGAAACAACACATGACCTCACGCCAGCCAATACCATCACATGATTTGTGATGTACTCATGTCAGCCGAAACCGTTCTAGACCATCATTTAACTGGTCAAGGAAGTATTTTGCATCTAATTTTACCAATTGAGTGAGACTGAGTTAAACGATTATTTGGTTTTAGGGCTCAAAATTGAACAAATGTTATCTTCTTCGGTTTCGAAAACAGAACTATTTTAGCATTTTTTAATGTTCCTTTTTCGTTGAAGATGCATCACAAAGTTTTAAAAAGACGCCAAACATAGTGCGTCAGACTCTCCAAACTAAAAGCTCTTAAAATCCATCTTATCAGCAGATAAGCAAATCGATAAACTAAATAAGTCGAAAAGAGTCCATAAATTGCGGGACCGATTTGTCCCAAAGAGCAGGGGCGGACCTAGCACCGGGTTTGGTGGGGCTCTAGCCCCACCTACGCTGTCTATAACAGTGGATCTCCACCTTAGACCCAACTATAAGTTTTAGTATAAAATAGAAAAGAAGAATAGACTAAACTTTAGACTTGTCGCTTAAGCTAAACTTTCGCCCCTCCTATTATTTTTTGTTGCGTCCGCCCCTGCCAAAGAGGTGGCCAATTATACTACTACTTGGATTGGACAATTATATAATGGTAGGCAAGGTGTGAAAGGGCGCATGTTCTCCTACTGTTGCTTAACATGGACCCTTGCATACATTTTTGTGCTAAAATACTGGTGAAATAGACGCGTGCTAATCAAAGCGGTGCAAAGCGTGGAGACAAACATTATCATGGCCGTGGAAAATTGGAAAAAGGCAGTACGTAGCTAAGCACTTCTTGAGTGAACATACGAGTCAGTGAGTCACCGGCGGGCCACGAGCTCACGAGCATCCATATATATTATTGCATGCTCGCCGCCGGCCGCCGTCGCCACCACCCCATGATTGATCAACACCTGCTGCAAAGGGGGAAAAAGAAGCGATAATTGGTAAATTTCGTTACCGATTGTCGTGGTCCGGGCATGCACCGCTCCGTTCACGCGAATCTCTGCGTGTTCAATCAGGCCGTGCAATGCAACTGTGCAAACGAACGGGGTATTTTTCGTTGAAATTTGGATAATTAATTTTCAGCTCATTCTATGTATCTGGATGATAGATAATACTCCCTCCGTTCTAAAATATAAGGCGTGCATGTATTTTAAAAAGTTAATGTTTAAAACGTTTGACTAATAATTATGTTAAAAAAATATATGTTTAATGTTACACATGTGATATAGTTAGATTCGTATTTCAAAGTACTTTGATATGTTGTTAATTTTATAGTTATTGATGATATAATATGAATGAAATTAATGGTCAAAGTTTATGTTTGTTGACTTCATCAAAAAATTATATGCCTTACATTTCAGAACGGAGGGAGTAATGTCTATGACCAAGATAAACTTACGCGGAAACATAAGGTACTCCATTCAGTTTCATAATAATTGTCGTTTTAGATATTGACACGGTTTTCGAAATACAACTTTGACATCACTAATAAAATATATCTGGAAAATACACAAAACTATGATATTGGGAAAGTATTTTTTAAGACGAATTTATATGTATGGGTTTTATGTACACAATTCAAATAGTTTAAAAGATTTTTGTAGATAAAGTTTAAAACTTTGACTTAGGACAAATCTAAAACAACAGGTATTATGAAAGAAAAAAATTTAGATAGAGAAATAATTTTGACAAAAGATAATACTAACTAAAAGAAATTGGATGGTAGTAAAAAATATTACTTTTGCAATAACAACAAAACTATCTGACACTTTTTCTTTAGCTAGTTTTCTAGGTCAGGTTGGAGGCTAGTCTATATTGCACTCGACCTTAATTAATTCTTCTAGAAGGAAACTGGCTGACAAGGATAGGAACTAGGCAACATAATATGATTATGGTTGGCGTAGCTGTCTATGTAGTTTGGCTTCGTTGAAATAATATTGTATTTGACAAACGCAAGGATGTTACTTTTCTATATACTATTTTCAAGGAGCATATTGATTGCGCCACTGAACATTGCTTCAAAAGAAGGACGATAAAGAAGGCATGCTCAAGATGTGACAAGCCTCGGAGATCACGAGTCATTTCCTTCTTCGCCGACTAGGATGGGAATTCAATAATGAAACAAGCGCCGGCTAATCTTTCTTAAATTTTACGTTGGTTTTGATGTTTTCTAAGCATGCAGAGATCAAAATTTTTTATTATCTTTGAAAAAATAGTGCGAATGTTGCAATCAGATCGGCCGCCCGCGCGTTTGTCTGGCGTAAGCTGTATCATCCATCCATGCCCTGCGCGCCGCAGACCGCACGGAATTAACCACAGTTTTGTGCGGGTGCGGCCACAGGTGAATTCAGCATGGCCGGCCGCCCCGTCACCGACAAATTTTTTAATCGGTGTAAGCCTCGGTGTGTGATCTCAATATTACCAGGCTTAATTACGTATCATCGACCCAAGAGAGTGGCAAAATTAATAATGACTGTACATGTCTTTTTTTTATTACTACCGCGGTCAGAAATAATTGTTGTTTCGAATATTGACACGGTATACAAAATATATATTTTCGCCAGTAGTTAATGTTACATTTCATTTATAAAACCCATTAAAATTACTTACTCCACATTATGAAAATACTCTTCGAGATGAATCTACGTGTAAGATTTCCATGTACTCAGCCTAGATAGTTTTGAAAATATTTGTACCTGTTTGCTCAAAAAAAAACTTGTAGCTAGAGTTTTAGAATTTTTTATTTGCACATACTTCAAACAAAAAATATTTGTGACCAGAGGAAGTAGCAAATATAGGAATTAATGTTCCGTATCATAATCCTCATAGCATATAACTACGTATTTTCGTTCATGTCAACTTTTTAACAACCATTCTCTCCTACCCTAACCTCTCAAATTTGGTGTGTCCCTTCTTTCTACAGGAAATCTATAAGGAAATCTAGAAATGTTTTTTTGAAGTAAGGCAGGAGGACTGCCGTGTATTCAAAAGTAGGAAGGAGATTACAGGTTGGGGGAAGAATTTGCCACTCCCCCCGCGGGCCAAAAACTATGACTAACTAATTACAAAAGGCGCACCTGCAGCCCCCCAAAGGCGCAGGTTGTCCAAAAACTGCTAGGGTGGTGCTGTCGGCACTCTGAAAAATCTGGTTATTTCGCTCTAACCAGATGCTCCAAAGTAAGGCGGAGATGATGGAGAGCACACTACGGGGAGTCGGCCCGTCCTGAAGGATGTCACACGACCACCAACTGGCTATACAATTCTCGTGGAGCCACCTCGATGGGTCGAGACACGGAGCGTTTAACAACGCAGCCAGACTTGACCAGACATACCGGGAGAAGGCGCATTGCAGGAAAAGGTGCTCCGGAGTCTCCAGGTTCCTTCTGCAGAGGGGGTAGAAGTAGTCGTTGGGTAGCTGGCGGCGGAGCAAGGCATCTGCGGTGAAGACGCGGCGGTGAAGTAGCGTCCAGAGGAAGAACTTGCACTTGAAAGGGGCCCACAACTTCCAGGACTGCTGCAGGGCCGGTCTTGCCACCCGGCCAGTGAACTGGAGCAGATAGGCCGACTGAACTCAGAAGACCTAGTTAGGGGTGAAGCGCCATGGAAGGCGATCAGGCTCAGCTGGGTCAAGCTGCAAGGTACGTAGCTACCCGTTGAAGGAGCAAAATGAGCTCGGGGATCAGCTGGGGTGTGAGGTTACGCATCAGGTCCTCAATCCAGGCAAGATTGGAAGTCGCGTCGAGCACTGCTCTGTTTTTTCTAGAGGAGGCCTTGAAGAGATCTAGAAATGTAACCGAGGCTCTACGAGGCAACAAATGGACCAAGATATTCGAAGTTGCATATGAGAGAAAACCATAGAGAAATACCTCGAGATATGGAAATTAACAACTTATTGATATATGATCCAGATTCAAAGAAAAGGCCAAGCTTGGTGGAGTGAAGCTCCGGGCTGTTGCCGAGAGGCTTGGGTCTCGTTGCCGGTGGGTTATTCCCGAAAGAGTTTTTCACGCTAAATCTATGTCCCATGTTCTTCTTTTTTATTTGATCTACACAACCCATGCTGCTAATTAACCCAACCTTTCTCCCTGGAATAGAAGACAACATATGATGGAAATGGAGAGAACACTACCACTACGTACATTGCTAAATCATCTTACGGCTACAATGCTGACAGCGTGCTCATGGACCTAGAGTAGAGCCTTAATTTGATCAATTGATCTAGAGACCATCCCGATGAAAATTGTTCTGTTGGTTGCTTCTTCGCCACAGATTACGGATAGCGGCTGCCTAGCTTCCCCCAACCGCTCCCTATGCAACAAAGCATCAGAATCGGCGCAACACCAATTCGTGGAGCACCTAAAATCTCAACAATTCTGGTCTGGTTTGGAGTTTGGACACCCATCTCAGCCGGTGGCGATCAAGAATGTATCATTCGAATGCCGTAGCGAAGCAAAAGGCGTTGCGAAGCTTACTCTTGCTAGCTTGCTGGGAGCTTTGGTAGGAAAGAAACTAGAGAATGTTTCAGCGAGAACAGTGGAGTATGGACCAGCTAGCTTGTCCAACTAGTCAAAACCTGTGTGATTGCCGACCGGAAAGTTTGTTTAGCATGCCTCTCCCCTACTCTCCCCTCTTAAAGCTGCAAGGCAGCCCAATGCCTTCAACACCTTTGTAAATTTTTTTTTTGTACTATATATGTAGAGGTCTAGATGGATCAAATCATGTTAGATCAGATATCGCCTCGACCTAACTTGACATGTCGGGGCTCCGATCTGTCCCAAACCCAAGAGAGAGAGGAGGATATCTGAGGAAGAGGGTGGTTGCTGACCATGCCGGTCGTCGGATGAGAAGGGTTGCTACCGTGATGTCCCTGGGAGGGTTGCCGCGATAGGGAGGGCCCAGATTTGGCCGAGCTCACCGCTCGCAGCCAGATCGAGGAGGAAGTGGAGGCTGCTCGTGGACTCATGGTAGACAGGAGGAGCCTGCTGCTCGTGGTTCGCTGCCGCCGTCGGGAGGAGGAGGAACACGCCTCGGCTTGTCGTCTGATCAAGGAAGGAAGTGGAGGCCGGAGGTGCTGGTTGCCTGGTTGAGCTGTTAAGGACAGGTCGGGGCAAAGGATGACTTGAATTTGATCCGACGGGAAACTAGAACCCGGTCCAAACTGTACCCAGCTATTGGGTTGGGTCGGGACCCAACGCACGTCAAGTTCTTGGCCTTGTTTATTTCAGATTAAATTAAATAAAACAAAAATTTGTTATTTTTGTATAGGCCAAATGTTGTAATATTTTGTAGTTTTTTTGTGGGGTTTTAAATAGTTCTTTTTAGAGTTCGCAAAATATTTTTCCATAATTTTTTAAAATGTATTTTGAGTGGGTCACAAATTTGCTACAGTAAATCGCAACTCAACATTAATCTGAAACAAACAAGACCCTTACGTAGATCTCTACTTTAAAAAAAAGATTCTTAACACCCACCATAATGGCTTGGGCGACATTTTATCACCAACCTATGTTATAACCGTCCATGAGTCATGATTAGCAATAGTAATAGTTGCAGTACCAACCAAAACAGCAACCAGATAAGAGATAGAGAGCACTCCACGGTGAACAGTGACAAGGTACGTCGATCGTCACCACCCACTGGGATCGAGCCAATCCAAGGCCCTAGCTACAGCCAACGCCATCAGCGCCTGTTCATGGGATCGATTAAAATACAGGCACCATCCTTCTCATGTGGCATGCTCAGTTGGGCGCGTGTAGACGCATTTCGCCGGCCGAGTCGCCGGTGCTATTGTTAATACTTAATTTGCGCATTTTGTGCAGCCACTCGCTTGGTTAGCCTGGCCGCGCGCGTACGCAGCGAAACTAGATTTTCGTTGGGATTAGGGTGCGTGATCCGACTGCGTGCCATTATAATCCCTCCTCCCAGTGGCCGAACTGCCGTGCCTATGTTCAGTCGCCATTGCACGTTAGCATCAGCACTCTCACTCTCGAGCTAGCAGCTCAACTGCTCGAGTGCCACAGAGAGAGAGAGAGAGTGTGTGAGAGAGTGAGTGAGTGAGTGAGAGAGAGAGAGAGAGTGAAGCCAATCGCAAACGCATGGGTAGGAGCGAGAGGGCGAACATATCGAGAACGTAAGGTGAAGCTAGCTGCGAGGGCAGAGCAATACAGGCAGAGCATTATCGATCGGATCAAGGCAGAGGTAGCTTTCCTTAATTCTCTGCCTCCTCTATACATCTCTGAACACATGCTGTTACATGCACATGGACGTGTGGATGATCAGCAGAGAAATGATCGTGTCGCTGAATTTTGGAGTGGTATGTACACCGATGTTGATAAGGAGCAGCAGAGTTTTTCATTGACTCTGCGTCGGCGTCGTCTCCGCGTTTCAGGATGTCGCTAGCTGTTGAGACCGTGGAGGAAGCTGTAGAATCAAATGGCCGGCACGGCGGCGGCGACGCCGGCGGCCGGACGTCCAAGAAGGATCGCCGCCGGAATCTGTGGGCCTGCGGTCTCCTCCTCGGTAACACTAACACAAGCATCATATATAACGACGATGCGATCGTTAATGCGCGACCACTGATCTGTGCCATTGCATGCTTGGCCATGGCGGTGGACGAGCAGTGAACAACTGCTTGCAGTTAACGGCTTACTTCGGGGTGTCGACGAACCTGGTGAACTACCTCAAGGACCGGCTGCACGAGGGCAGCAAGGCCGCCGCCACCAGCGTCACCAACTGGCAGGGCGCCGGCTCCATCACGCCGCTCGTCGCCGCCTTCCTCGCCGACGCCTTCCTCGGCCGATACTGGACCATCGCCCTCTTCTTGCTCATCTCCGTCCTGGTACGTACGTGCATGAACTCGTCGCCGGCGTCAAGCTCGCCGGCCGGCAAGAACAGGGGGCAAAGCTCACCGTGGATTATATGTTTTGGCCGCTTTCGGCGCAGGGATACGGGGTGCTGACGGCGAGCGTGTGCGCGGCGCTGCAGAGCACGGCGTACTACGCCGGGCTGTACCTGGTGGCGCTGGGCAGCGCGCTGCTTCCGGTGTTGACGTCGTTCGGCGCTGACCAGTTCGACGTCGCCGACGAGGAGGAGCGCCGCCGGCAGAGCTCCTTCTTCAACTGGTTCTACCTCTCCATCAACGTGGGCTCGCTCGTCGGCGGCACAGTGCTGGTGTGGGTGCAGTCCAGCGTCGGGTGGGGGCTGGGTTACGGAATCCCGGCGGCGTTCAGCGTGCTCGCCGTCGTGATGTTCGTCGCCGGCAGCGGCGCGTACCGGCGGCACCAGCCGCCGGGCGGCAGCCCGCTCACCAGGATCGCGCAGGTGGTGGTCGCCGCCGTCAGGAAGTACGGCGTGGAGGCTCCGGCCGACGCCGCGCTGCTGCACGAGTGCGACGCCGACGACGGCATGTCCGCGATACAGGGGAGCCGCCGCCTCGCGCACACCGACCAGTTCAGGTGAGTAGCCGTTGCTCCCTTGGTACCGTTCCTTTTCTCCTCTATTAATAAATGCATCCGTTTTGGAATGAGATGTTTGATTAAACGCCAAATATTGGCATAATTGCGGCAAATTTATAGTAAATAGTTTTGACAAGTAAGGTTTTAAATCGTGTTTATGCACGGCGAGGTCTAAAGAAGGTCACAAAAGTTATTACGGAAGCTACGCTATACAGTGTTTTAATATAAAAATTATATAAAATATAAAATATTTGCATAATATTAGTCATATTCAACTAAATAAAAAACACACATGTTACTAAACACTTGTACTCTAATGGATGTTCATATGACCATAATTAATGTGTAGAATAAGCGATCATGATTTATTCTTCAACAAATTTATATAGAGAAACTTGATTATATGGTCATTTATTAGTTTATAATAATATTATCACCCTACGAAGTTAGATGATATAAGAATAAGGTATATCGTATACGCATGCTGATGGTTTGATTTGCAAAGGAAAAAAACAGCATAGCATTGCTATACTGGTTACAAAAATAAGAAAACAATGGTTAATTTAGTGGCTATAGCGGCATAGCTATGCTAATGAAATTTTAATTTCTCGCGTAGCGTTTTAGGTTCGAAAAATCTATAGTAATGCTATCACGGAGCTATATTGGACTATTTAGGAGCTTGGTTGTAAACTATTGATTAGATGCCATGACAAGGACATGTGCTACGTGTAGCATACTCTCGTTCCCATGCAAAAAAAGAGTCGTTGTCCTGCCTAACAAATTTTAGGAAGGAAAACTGCGTCACGCTATATGCTTTTGGCAAATAAAGGTCCTATTCTTTTCCGCGTTGAGTAATGTTTAGTTTTACCGTAACAAAATTTTAGAGTTCTCGAAAAGAGGTCTAAAGAGGCTGAAAAATAATTAAAAATAGTTTTAAGATTTTTAACATAAACACTAAAAGTCTTGAAAAATCGTTACAAATTATTACAACATATATGTTATATAAAAATAATAAATTTTGCTACAGTAAAACCCAACTCAGCTTTACGCTGAAAAGAACAAGGCCAAAATCAGAGAACACGAAACAAACATGTGAAGCATTAAAACGAGCAAGGCGCACATCCCACGCATTTGCGTGGGAAGATCTTATATTTGACACGACTTTTCTCTATTTTGTATTTAATTTGGATTTTTTAATTTTGTATCTGATATGTACTCCTTTTAATTGCTTCTATTTATGATGGTAGAGGGCCGTGGACTATTTTTTTTAAAATTTGAACTGTTATAATTCAAGTCCAAAATAGTCGACGATGTAGATCTTTTTTTCTCCAATTAATATAGGATTTTCTAGTAGTTAGGATTAAAATGGTGGCTCCGTAGAACATGTCTTATTTATATATTATAGATTCCAAAAATTGAGCCATGTTAGTAATCGTTAGTTAGTGGTGTGTGTTAATCGTTTGCCCCGGTCAAGGTAGCACCGTGGACCGTGCTTAGTCTACTCTACTTGGACCGGACTCATTTTTTCACGGTGCTTCGTGACATCGCCTAAAATGACGTGCAACCATGCATGGGAAGTGCATTTCTCATCAATACATTTGTATTTATATACATCTTCAAGACCGTTGGATTGTACTTTAAAATCCGTCATTATTTGCCTCGTCCCTCTTTCCTACACATTTGCAAAATAAAAAAAATCTAATTTTTTAAATTCTTTCCATAAGGGTGTGTTTGGTTGGTTGAATGAGGTGGTACGGGATGGTATCATACATGATCCAGGTGTTTGGTTGGCTGCATGGAATGATCCGATTCTTCATACCTATGTTTGGTTGGTGGGATGGGGATGAATGGGATGGTATGTGATGGTTCAAATTTAGGGAATATTCCCTGTTTATCCTGTATGGCGTGATTCGGCCATTTTAGTCGAACGATCCCATACAACTTTTTGTTTCGAACCGTTCTATCCTATTCAGTATCATCTCATTCCATTCATCCTCGTATAACCAACCAAACACACCCTAAGAACTTCCTCCTTTTCTCTCCTTCTCATTTTTTACTTATAAAGAAAAGGGGGGAAGGAAAGACCTTCGACCACCACAAGGCACTGCTGTCGAAGACACGACATACTTGTCCTTTATGGTGTCGTCTTTTGCGAAAGAGAAGAATTGTTTTGACATCACCGATGGTCCAAGGGGAGGGAGGAGAGCATGGAAAAAGATCTCACAAAAAGATCTTATAAAATATTTAGGTTATGTATAATGTTAGCCACATCCTATTCCTATCCCAAAACTACTAATCCATTTTTCAATCATTACCCTATTTTCCTCTACATAATCCCTATATTTCTCTCTCTGTTATATTTTATTTAACCTTGCTATAATAACATGGTCAGGATATGGCTACCGATAAACATGTCTTCAGGGTTTTATTTCAAAAAGGAAAAAGTGCCATTTTGGTCCCTCAACTTTCACGTTTGAGCCAAATTCGTCCCTGAAGTCAAAAACCAGTTTTCGTACGTCCCCCATCTTTCAAAACAGTGCCGATTTGGTCCCTTGACCGGTCAAACCCGGATTGGAGGGCGGTTTTGGCTGATGTGTCGTTTTTAGCTGATGTAGCGCTCATGTGGCACATCACGTGGCTTTTTTTTTTCTGGCCGACGGCACCATTCTTGGTAATTCGCCATTTTCGAGATCTTATGTTGCTCGGATGAATTTGGGTTAAACACGAAAGTTGTAGATCATTTCGAGACGCATCTTTTTCATGTATAAAAGTTTTTCATTTGTGCAATTCATGAATTTATAAAAAATAGTTTTGTCGCTACCTGCTTCCGGGCCGACGGCACCATCCTTGGTAATTCGCCACTTTCGGGGTCTTATGTTGCTCGGATGAATTTTAGTTGAACACAAAAGTTGTAAAAAATTTCAATACGCATATTTTTCATGTAGACAAGTTTTTCATTTGAGCAATTCATGAATTTATAAAAAATATTTTTGTCTCTGCCTGCTTTCGGGACGACGGCATCGTCCTCGGTAATTCGCCATTTTCGAGGTATTATGTTAATCGGATGAATTTGGGTTGAACACAAAAGTTGTATATAATTTCAAGGTGCATATTTTTTGTATAAATACCTTTTCCATTTGAGCAATGTATAAAGTTATACAAAATTAGTTTGACACGCGTCGCAGCGGGGTCCGCAAACCGCGTCCCGGTGAAATAATTTTGTAGAAATTCATACATTGCTCCAATGGAAAAGTTGTTTATACAAAAACGATGCACCTTGAAATTATATACAACTTTCGTGTTCAACCCAAATTCATCCGAACAACATAAGACCTCGAAAATGGCGAATTACCGAGGACGGTGCCGTCGGCCCGGAAACAGGCAGCGACAAAAATATTTTTTATAAATTCATGAATTGCTCAAATGAAAACGTTTCTATATGAAAAAGATGCGTCTCGAAGTGATCTACAACTTTAATGTACAACCCAAATTCATCCTAGCAACATAAGACCTCGAAAATGATGAATTACCGAGAACAGTGCCGTCGGCCAGAAAAAAAAAAAAGCTACGTAGTGTGCCGCATGAGCGCCACATCAGCCAAAACCGTCCTCCAATTCGGGTTTGACCGGTCAAGGGACCAAATCGGCACTGTTTTGAAAGATGGGGGACGTGCGAAAACTGGTTTTTGACTTCAGGGACGAATTTGGCTCAAACGTGAAAATTGAGGGACCAAAATGACACTTTTTCCTTTGAAAAACGTGGAGAAGAGAGGAAGGAGCATAGCCCACAGATTTCCAAGCACAATCTGATGTCTGAGAACGTGTTTTTTTTTTTTTGGCTTTTCAGTGTAATTATTTATATGCGTTTTTCTCTCTCGTAGGGTAAAAACTTTGGAATAACTGTTTTATGAATCGGTAAGATGCTCGTGTAGTTCACGACAAATACCGTGGGCAAAACTACAGAATGCACCTATCAGGTCCCGGGTGCCGTCGAGATCGTGTATGGTAATTCATTGCATATTTTCTTTTTTTTTTCGTAAAGTGCTTCTAGAATTGCACTGGAGTAAGGAAGGTCGTCGCAGCATGCCTAGTCAATTTTTTGTAGGGTTGCACACATTTTTTTCGTTAATTTTCCTGGCTATTTTTTTTTTTGTAGCACACTGGTGCTAGTCGTTTTCGGACCGAGACCCTTTGCATTTTTCCACTCTCTAGTCTCACTTTGGACGCTTGCTGGCATTGATCATGGCATCTTGTACTGAAATTACGGGTGATGACAATAATAATTTAGTACGCATCTAAGGTCCAGTTCTTTTCAGCTTAACAGATTAACGGTTTAACAGCTTAGCGACTTATCTATATTTTAAAAAGACATATGCTTTGAGTTTTTGAGTCTATTTTTTCGCTGTTTTAAATGTGGGTCCTAACGCTTTAAAAAGCAAGTCAAATAAAATAGATCCGAATCTTGAGACTATCTCAAGAAGATCTTAAAGTTCAGTCATTTCAACCATTTAGCTGTTCAGCCATTCAAATTAGCTCAAAAGAATAGGGCCTAAGGCAGGCGGATATTCTTATGGCGCAGCATGGCTCGATCAAGCAATTAATTAACGAGAATTTGATGCGATGGCACGATGAAATGGCCTAATAAGCCAAAGTAATCTGTTCATCTGTCGCGTACGTTGCACCGGTGGGTTGTTGGTGTTAGAATATAACTCATGTATTATTAATTTCTATAGATTCCAAAGACTCGTGTGTAGAAAGACAAGTAACACCTGGATGAACGCTTAATTCTTGTATAGGTGTGGGTCTTTTTTTGTAATTATTTTACTTTCTAGTTCTAGGGTCAAATACTAAGCTAGGCAAGATGGGGTCAAGTACTAAGTTAGGCGGGAGGATTTTTAAGTACCAAGTTAACCATGCTTCTTGTTTTGCATGTCTTGTATAACTTGTGTGTATGATAAGTTATACAACACAACTTGATGGTATCCTGCTTTTGGATAATCCTTTTTGTGTGTCTATAAGTACTGACTTGCATCTTTTGTATGAGGCGGGCTAGAGTGGGGAGAAGAAATTGCACGCACGAGATAAAGAGATTTTGCCTCTTTCCATTCATTAAACTACCACATATAACACACTCCATCCCTATTCCCTTTGCTCCAGCGTGCACTAGAGAGGGGGAACCAGGTCTTCGAAACCCTCTATCGTTGAGATTCCGCATTAGGAAACAACAAATACGGTTTTTAGGAATCATCAGGCATGATTGATCGCTAATGTCTGCTTTCCCGACATTAGCTATTTCCTCAGTGTTGCTACCTGTGTCGGCTACGTTATCACAACAACGGGTCATTACCTGCTATCCTCGATTTCGAGTTCAAGATAGATAGATACGTGTTTCCTACCTTTGCGGGGTCATTTTTGTGCAATGACAGGTTATTCCGTGGAATATTTGTGTTTGTTTTATAAATTGTGTGTATTGAGTATATATACAAGTGATAGTATGTGTTGTTAACTGTATACATGTTTAGAGCATCCCCATCTCACCCTCCAAATGCACCTCTATTTCAAAATTTTTCAAATGCAGCAGGAGGGAATTTAATGCATGTGAGAGAATTTGCCTTTGTATAGCGATTCTCGTAGAAGATTCTGTAGCGATAGAGGGAAATTTAAAGGCCCTGCTGGGGATGCTCTTAGTTTACTTGTGTGTGCTGTTCACTGGTTAATTAAGTGTGTCGTGATTTATTAAGTAACTAAGTTAAGCCCAAAAATGCTCGTCGTCCCAACCGTTGGTGGTCAGGTTCCTGGACAAGGCGGCGGTGGAGACGGCGGGCGACAAGGCGGCGCAGAGCCCGTGGCGGCTGTGCACGGTGACGCAGGTGGAGGAGCTCAAGTGCGTGCTCCGGCTGCTGCCGGTGTGGGCGAGCGGCATCATGTTCGCGGCGGCGTACACGCAGATGACCACCACCTTCATCCTCCAGGGCGACACGCTGGACCCCCGCATCGGCCGCTTCAGGGTCCCCGCCGCCGTGCTCTCCGTCTTCGACACCCTCAGCGTCATGCTCTGGGTGCCGCTCTACGACCGCGCCGTCGTGCCGCTCGCGCGCCGCCTCACCGGACACGAGCGCGGGTTCACGCAGCTGGCACGCATGGGCGTGGGGCTCGTGGTCCTCGCCGCCGGCATGCTCGCCGCCGGCGCGCTCGAGGTGGCGCGGCGGCGGGTGATCGCGCGGCACGGCATGTACGATACCAACACCGGCGCCGACGGGGCGTACCTGCCGCTGTCCATCTTCTGGCAGGTGCCGCAGTACGTGGTGGTGGGCGCGTCGGAGGTGTTCACCTTCATCGGCCAGCTCGAGTTCTTCTACGACCAGGCGCCGGACGCCATGCGGAGCCTCTGCTCGGGGCTCTCCAACACGTCCTTCGCGCTGGGCAGCTACGCCAGCTCGGCGCTCATCGCCGTCGTGGCGCGCGCGACGGCGCGCGGCGGCGGGCTCGGCTGGATCCCCGACGACATCAACCGCGCCCACCTCGACAACTTCTTCTGGCTGCTCGCCATGCTCTGCGTCGGCAACTTCGGCGTCTACCTTCTCATCGCCCGGTGGTACACCTACAAGAAGACAGCGGATTAAATTAAAGAACACCGTGTAATGAATATATGCATCGGATTAAACTAAGACCACCGTATAAAATTATAAAAACAAAAATGCATCGTCGGTGACGGTATGTTTCAAAATTATCATCGCCAAGTGCGTAGCTTCTTTTAAATCATCTTAGTAGCTGTCTATCGATCCCTCCGTTATGAAATAGTAGTAGTTTTAAACTTGTTTTAAATAAAAGTTTTTAAAAAAACTTTTATACTATTTAGATTGAGAACATGAAAATCAAACAAATATATTCATTTTGAAAACAACTTTCATAATATTATAATTCTAATGTTTTATGAATAATTTTTTAAAAGTTTTTTATGGTCAAAGTTTTTAGAGACCGTATCAATGTCCAACATTACTATTTCATAATGGAGAGAGTAAATAATTAAAACAGGGTCAAATGAAGTCACCATGTTAATCCTAAAATACTAAAAAATCCCACATTAATCGAAGAGAAAACGAAAGATCTACATCATCGATCATTGTGGGTCCAGATTATAATGGCTTAGATTAAAAGAAAGAGTTTATATCAATTACAATGAAAACAATAGAAATAAAAGAGTCCATGTCTGCTAGAATAGCAGAAAAGAAGTCCATATCAACTATAATAAATAAACATAAATTTGGAGTAAAAAAGAGCCCCTACAATTTTATAACTATCTATGCAAATGCACAAAACACCATGCTGATTTAAAGTACAAGTACCTCTATTGTTATAGAGCAACTTCCACCCTCCCATATGGAGTTCCCAACCCCTTGTCCCTCTTGCGCCTTAGGATCCACTGACTTCTTCCTCGTCTCCAGTCACTGCTCCCGCCACAATCTTCTTCCTCATCTCCAGCCGCCTTGCTAACAAGATTAGGACTTGGGGTGGGTTCTTGTCCCTCCCCCCGGTTTTAGAAGGTCGAGGCGGCGGCAGCCCGGAGGCTGAGGGAGGGGGCGAGGGAGTCATCAAAGATTAAAGAGAGGAAGGGTGGCGCTGCCGGAGAGTGAGAAGGTGGTAGCGGTGCGGAGGAGGCAGCGTGGGGTGCATTTTTATCTAAACACAGTTGCCTCTATGGAAGCCGGTCCCACATTTTTAACACAAAATTAATCATAAAAAATAACAATGGATTGAAGGTATCAAATATTTGATAGTAACCTCATTTTAGAATTTTTTTTTGGTTGCCGACATTCGGTACTTGATTATCTAAAACCACCCCTAAATTCTTGTTCTTTGTGGTCCGAAACAATGGTCCTATTTAATTTGTGGTTTGGTTTTGTTTGGTTTAGCCAAAATTTGTTATTTTTGTACTGATTATTTAGTGTAGCATTCTGTAATATTTTTTTGATTTTGTGGTGTTTTTTTCAAACATATTAAAAATATTTAAAAATATTTTAATTCTTTTCATATTTTTTAAATGGTCTTAAATTTTTAACTCAATCGAATCAAACCGAACTGAATCGCGAATCATGGAATCCCACTATACACGCATTCAGTTTATTTGCATGTATGACCGGAGTACGTAGCAGGAGTTCAGTGAGAGGTCTGACGATCACATGATCCCATCTTTACGACGGAACATGGGTACTAACGACGGGCCAAGATTAACGGTTGGATCGCATGATCGGCGATGCATCACGGGCGTCGCGCGGGCGTCACTAGTGACGACCGTGTACCTGTCCGTACCCTGAATTCGACAGCTCGATCCCTAGTGTTCTACCGCGAAAGCGAGTGCAACGATGTCGCTGCTCCCTCTCAGTGCTACTCGCACAATAGATAACTGACACTCACTGTCGATCAGTGACAGCAACGCGTGCGGCATCTGCAGCTCGCCAGGCTCGCAGCATCGTCCATGCACCGTAACAACAAGATCGTTTGTTCGGTTTGAATTCTGAGTCTGACAGCATATATAGATATTGTCCTCTCTCTCTCTCCGTAAACAATTAGGTCATGCTTTGTAAGCTGTTCTGAATGACTGAACAGCTGAACAGTTAAAATGACTGAATTTCGAGAGCTTTTCGAGGTAGTCTCGAGATCTAGGCCCATTTCGTTTGACTTACTTTTTAAATTGTTAGGACCCACCTTTGAGACAACGAAAAAACAGACTTAAAAACCCAAAACATATGTCTTTTTAAAACGTAGTCTATAGAGTTTTTTCACTTAAAGAAATAGATAAATACTACTCTATCATTTTTTTGTAACTGGGGTCGTTAATGTTTTGTGTGCCTCAGTATCTATGGTATCACTAAGAGCATCCTGTGAGGCATCAAATGGGCTGCGTCATGCCACGAGAATCTCGCCAAGATCACGGTGCTAACAGATCCCTTTGCCCGCCCACTCTGCAAGATTCAAAAAAATTTCCCGCTCTATCGCCGGCTGATGCAGGCCTGCGCCTGATAGAGAGCCTGGTGCTCATGCTCTAAGAATCACACCCTACGTTACATCAAATTAATTTGCTGTTGATTTTCTTTTATGTCATCGCCAATCTGATTCGTTATCTAATTAACAGCGTTAGAATAGCCCTCGCAATGTCTAAATAGCTTTTCCGATTTTTCTGTTTGAAAACTTAAAAACATTGTATCTCATACGTTTTAACTCTAAACTAAATCATTCAAATTCCTAAATTTGTGTACAACTACGCTTTACTTATGGTTAAGACTTTGTATTTTTATTTATTTTTCTGGTATCCATGTGCTTTCGTTTTCTTTATTTTAAAAAAAATTCACATAATTTTTTGAATTATGTTGCGCGTTTGAGTTACAAATCATTTTCTAAACTGATAGATTTTTATGCTTTTATAGATTTCTACGATTTTAGACATATTTCCTATTTCAACCGCTATAAAATCTACAACAAACTCATCTTGTTTATCTCTGTAAGAATACAGGATGCGTAATCAATATTGATATATAGGTTTTATTTGGTTAGCAAGGGAAGAAAAACTAAGAAAAGAGAATTGTGGTGTTGGGCAAGTAAGTGCCCTTGTTTGATTGTCAGAGAGTAGAAAAAAAAGTGAAATTATCATTTAAATAAAGAATTTTTTTTCTCCGAGCGACGCCAAGTAAGATTATTTGCACATACATCCTAGTGCTCTGCATCCGTTTCCACTTCCAACTCTTCATCCCCTTCCCTTCAATTCCATAGCCAAATAGCAAATGGGATGACACATAGGGATGTTATGCTTTTGCACATGCTTCACATGCGTGAACTCTACATTTTTTATATCTTGCATAGAACTTCACATGCGTGAACTCTACATTTTTTCTGATAATCAACAACTAATTGTGAAAAAATGGGTACGTATACTAGCAGGGGTATATATGAGATAATTAATTGGGCTGGTGTATTGAACATAACTTCCAAAATGTATTTACTGTTTTGTCCATAATCCAATCACTCGGCCAAGGAAAAAATATGTGGCACATAGTAATTTAGGTGTTGTCGACTAGGTAATATGTTCCCTGCTGTGCTTATTTCTTGAATAAGGAATCAATCAACACTTTTTCAAAGAGATTAGGTTTTGAGAATACGAGGTAACACATAGGGCATGGGATAAAGGACAAGATGATTTTATCGTGGTGCAGACCTCCCACACGGTGGAGATGATAACCTCCCACACATGATATGGAATGTGTTAGAAAAGCACTTCCTTCTCCCTTATAATGAGCGAGGTATTCATACTAGTAGTACCCATGAAATGACTGAATACACTAATTTAGTCATTTATGGATGCTACGGACAATAATGGAAACAATGCATCGTAAATTCTCATTATGTGTTATGTTAGACTTGTGTCGTACGTAACCAATAGCATGAAGATCGTGGATGTCTTCCTCGAAGCAACAGTTACCACTAGGCAAATAACTTTGGACGAGTGTGCTCGGTCATGTAGCATGGGGCATATATTTCTCTTTTTTTTGTATACTAGTGAATTTTTCTCGCTTTGGGTTCTTTCTTAGATCAAGATGGAGTGAAATAGAGAAATAGAATAAAAAAGTTCCTTTCGATTGAAAATGGAAGAATTTTATATCATACATCTCACATGGACAAAACAAATTAGAAACCAATCTCTCTTATCCTCGTTTGTCTTCTTTAGATAAATACCGAGACATGGCTTGGTAGATTTTAAAGTGCTCTTTATACATGTTTCGAGGGTAATATTTTGACCAATTAATCTACGGTAGTCACGTCTTAAATTTTTTTTGAAAAATACACCTTTGATTTAGAAAGAGCAGCGTTTATATAAAAAAAATTATTTTAATACTAACAACTTTTTTAAAAAAAAGAAATCAAATTACCCACTAATTGTCAATATGTCTAATGGTGCTAATGTACGGCGGTACGGCCGAAGGCCTCTTAGGAACACATCAGCAAGCGTAGAGCCGAAAATGATCATGATCCAAAGCATCGCATTCAAACATAGCATGCGTTTTATTTTACTTAAGTTTCGAAAGATGGTTACTATGTAGATCACTAAAGCAGCAGAACTTCTGGCATATTCTATTGAGATAGATCGAATTGGAAAAATAGGATATGACAATTAAGTTAGAGCGTGAATATATGCATGATGCATGACCGATTCTACATAATTTTAAAAAATATACCAAGTGGGGTACGTCAGTAAGCCGTCATCAAATACATAAACACAGCAATGACCAAATCTTCATGCATGCATGTTGTCATGTTGATGGTAACGTGTAATAATTCTAGGCACCTGTATTTTCCCAAGAGCCCCTTCTCGGTCGTACATTGATGGATCATTCATTTCCTTTGATATATTGATATCTTATATCAATTTTTTGGATAACCATAAAAATAAATGGTTAGATCTAAAATACAGTGACAACAGTTGAATAGTTGATGCATGCGTCCCATTTCAATATACGTTTTTTTTACTAATATGTCCTCCTTTACGGTACTTTTCCTTGCCTCGTAGAGGTAAGAGATCACCGTACCGTACCATTAGTTTTGTCCTCATGGCCGCCACTTTGCTTATGGATACACGAATGAAACGACGTTTATCTCATATCGAAAACACTGTTGACGTCTCCTCTATCCATTCCTTTAAAATTCGTTCACAATTTACCCTACAATTTAAAGCATTTCTACCTTTCAATAGTCCTTCTATATTCGCTCCAACATCATAGAGTGTTCGTTCGTTGAAGATGCTCTTGTCAACTATCCATCGATCCATCTGGCCCATTGCATCGTCGATGGAGGAGAACTAGATGGCCACGGCCACTATAATCGTTACGCTCGAACGAAAGGCGTGGATCTGAGAGGAGGGAGGCTGGTCGAGCCGGAACGGCGTGGGAGCAAGGGACACCGGACATGGCGTCCCTGGTGACGTCGCGTTGAAAGGGTCCCCGCGTATTCTTGCCTATTTTCTATTCGCCCCCGAGCCATTGCCGATGCAGCAAATTTAATTAACCCCCTGATTAGCTGTGTGATTACTGGTATCTAGCTCGCTCTTTTTTTTATTTTTTTTTTATTTTTTTGAGAGGAGCTCGCTCTATTGAGCAGCTGGCCTGGCTGTGTGATTATTGTGTTTGTCCTTGTGCCTTCTCAGCTTGGTTGACTTAACGGCTGGACTGATTAACACTGTTTAAAATATGCATTTGCTCAAATAACACTTAGGACCACTTTTAGTGATTCAGATGATCTCACATGTTATACTCACATGGAAATTGACACACGAATTCAGTGTCATTTGGTAATTTTTCCCCGTATACATAGTCGCTACGGCCGGCCAAGATTTGCAGAAGGGAAAAATTGTTTCGTTTGTTCTTCCTCTTGCCAAGATCAATACTATATTGTTATGCACTCGATTTGCAAGGTCGTGCAGCCCTGTTGGTTTGGCTTATGACTAACCATTTGTAGTAAAAGCATTTCTTAGAGTGTGATCAATTGTGTTCAGTGACGACGTACGTACCGATCGAGCCCGTGACAGGTATTAATTCAGGTAACCCTCAATCGATGGTGAAAACTTTGCTCGTAACGACGAGACCAATTCAGCTGCATAACTTGATAAGCTTCTATAATCTAGTACGATTTGCTACCCTGCCACTGCATCTTGGGCAGCTTTGACGCACGCCATCTAGCTGTTTTGTGGCTTCGTCTCCAGCCAAGCGAGAACGAGCCAGAAACCCGTCGCCTCGGGGCACCTTTACATACTCTTAGAAGAGATTCCCTCGTATCGCTACCAGCATCTTCAAGAGTAATAGTAAATTGTATTTCCTCCATTTTTTCTGTTTGACGCTTTTGACTTTTGAACATGTTTTTTACCATTCGTCTTATAAAAACTATGTAAATATCATTTATTTTGTTGTGATTTGTTTTATCATTAAAGGTACTTTAAGCATACCTATTTTTTTTTCATATTTGTAATATTTTTTGAATAAGATGAATGCTCAAAAGCGCATCCAAAAGTCAAATTCGTCAAACAAAAAATAACGGAGTGAGTATTATGTTTACGACCATATTACGTGCATGTAATTATTGCTACTCAGGAAATAAAAATGATTAGAGAGAGAGAGAGAGAGAGAGTAGATAAATGAATGGCAGCAACAGATTATAAGTTTACAACATAATACTAGAAACAAGACAATTTGTTTATAAAAATGGCTATCTGTAGAGGCATGCAAAAGAATAGCACTATCATGTGTACAAAATGTTTTAAGTAGGAAAAAAATATATGTGTATGTATAAATTTGTTTTCAATATTTTTATATAAATATCAATGAAAAGTCAATAGAAATAGGTTGCAAGAATTGAGTATTTGATAACACCCTTTTTTAAAACAAAATTTTAAAATATTAATATAGTTTAAATGACAAAATAAATCAAGATTAAATTTTACTGATAACATACAAGAAAATAGTTTACAAAATACAATATGGTGTGTAAGGGTGAAATGCTTCGGATTGGAGAATTTTATAATGACACAAAAAAGATCTCTTTTCATTAGATGGCTGCTAGCGGACGGTATAGCATTGCAATGGTATAGGTTTTTCATTTAAACACCATAGAAAACACATGAAATACTCATAAAATACCGTGTGAATACTTATGAAACGCAACACACATAAAATGCTCATCATGAAACACGGTATATATATACCGTTGCAGTGGTATACCGTCCATTAGTATTCCTGTTTAATTAATATACATGTACAAATTACATGAAATGTATTCATACATGGTGCATGGGTGGGCATGCATTATTTGTAAAGTTGATTTTCCCTCTACGTATATTATACATTCTCTTAAAGCCTAACTATACGTATATTGATATATATACATGGGGGACGATGAGAAGTCTTAGAAAATAGAGGATACGATTAAGCATGCATACTGCACCTCGTTAATTCCTATGTTTCATCTATATATAGAGGTTGCTTCTGTGCCAGAACAAGTTAATTGGGTGGCCTAGCTAAGGAGCGAAGCACACACACATGGGCGTCTCTGGTCAGCCATGCAGGAGCACCCCTGACGCCTACGCCTACTACTACGGCGCCGAGGAGGCCGTGTCGGTGTTAGACGGCGACGAGCTGGAGCTCGTCGGCTCCCGGGCTTCCAAGGCCACCAAGGTCGACTACTTCAGCTCGCCTTACCAGCCCTCATGGCCGCCGGCGCAGGCCGACGTCGTCGGCGCCGCCGAGTCGTCGCGCGCGCGGAAGCAGCGGTTCCGGGACGTCCTTGAGAGCTGCAAGCAGAAGGTGGAGGCCATGGAGGCTATGGAGTCGCCGGCGGGGGCGCTTCAGCAGGAGCGGGGTGAGGACGGCGGCGGAGGAGGTGGTGGTGGTGGTGGCGGCGGAGGAGGAGGAGGAGCTGATGGCATGCGTCTCGTGCAGCTACTGGTCGCCTGCGCCGAGGCGGTGGCGTGCCGCGACCGCGCACAGGCGGCGGCACTGCTGCGCGAGCTGCAGGCCGGCGCGCCGGTGCACGGCACGGCGTTCCAGCGCGTGGCGTCGTGCTTCGTCCAGGGGCTCGCCGACCGGCTGGCGCTGGCGCACCCGCCGGCGCTGGGCCCGGCGAGCATGGCGTTCTGCATCCCTCTGTCCTGCGCCGGGCGCGACGGCGGCGCGCGCGGCGAGGCGCTCGCGCTGGCCTACGAGCTGTGCCCGTACCTGCGATTTGCGCACTTCGTTGCCAACGCCTCCATCCTCGAAGCTTTCGAGGGAGAGAGCAGCGTCCACGTGGTGGACCTTGGCATGACACTGGGCCTCGACCGCGGCCACCAGTGGCGCGGCCTCCTCGCCGGCCTCGCCGCGCGCGCCGGCGGCAAGCCGGCACGCGTGCGGATCACCGGCGTCGGAGCCCGCGTCGACGTCATGAGGGCCATCGGGCGCGAGCTCGAGGCGCACGCGGAGGAGCTCGGGATCTATTTCGAGTTCAGGGCCGTGGACCGCAGCCTGGAGAGCCTCGACGCCGACGACCTCGCCGTCGACGCCGGAGCCGGCGAGGCCGTCGCCATCAGCAGCGTCCTGGAGCTGCACCGCGTGGTGAAGGAGAGCCGCGGGGCGCTCAACTCGGTGCTGCAGGCCGTCCGCAAGCTGTCGCCGAGGGCGTTCGTGCTGGTGGAGCAGGACGCCGGCCACAACGGGCCCTTCTTCCTCGGGCGGTTCATGGAGGCGCTCCACTACTACGCGGCGGTGTTCGACGCATTGGATGCGGCGCTGCCGCGGTACGACGCGCGGCGGTCGCGCGTCGAGCAGTTCCACTTCGGCGCGGAGATCCGCAACGTGGTCGGCTGCGAGGGCGCGGCGCGCGTGGAGCGGCACGAGCGCGCCGACCAGTGGCGCCGCCGCATGAGCCGCGCAGGTTTCCAGGCCATGCCCATCAAGATGGCAGCCAGGGCGCGCGAGTGGCTGGAGGAGAACGCCGCTGCCGGCAGCGGCGGCTGCGGCGGCGGCGGCGGCGGCGGGTACACGGTAGCTGAGGAGAAGGGCTGCCTCGTGCTCGGCTGGAAGGGCAAGCCCATCATCGCCTCCTCGTGCTGGAAATGCTAGAGTGCCGCCCGCCGCTCGCCGCCCGGCCACCGGAGTGTGCTGTGCATGCATGCATGCATGCATAGTGGATGGATCGAGGATGTCAGGTGAAGGGGGCAAATTAACTAGAAGAGCGGCTCCGGCACAGTCGCCTGGGTCACGCGGGCGTCTCGCTCGGAGGCGAGCGCGCGAGGTGACCCAGACGATTGAGTTTAAGCAAAACCGAAATAACAAGGCTCATCGGATCAGAGGTTTACCATGGAAAATGAGCTGCTTTTTTTTAGCAGCATGGAAGATGAGCTTTGATGCTATGTTGCGTTCAAGCTGTGTTTAACATGGTGCTTGAACACTTTGTATAAATAAGTCCCCTACACATGTGCTTGTTGTTTGGCACATATGTGTAGGTTAGTCGAACTAACTTCATTGTGGTTTTTGCTCGTTTCTCATATCTTCCTTTTCTTTCCTTTTTTTTCTTTTTATCATGGGAAATGTGATGTTTTATGGAGTAAGACAATGCCACCATTTAGCGATAATTTTGTATAAATTGATTAATATTTTCGTCTTGTACATCAAAGACTTAAAAGTTACTCAAAGTAGATCGCTTTATCCATGATCTTAGAGCATCTCCAAGAGTGCCCAAAAAATAGAGTCCCAAAAGACTGGTTTTAGGACCTCCCAAAAAGTTTTAGGAGATAAAAAACAAACCCTCCCCCAACAGTTTCCAATAATTAGTAGCCAACTAGCCTTCGAGAGCTCCATCTGCATCTTGAGGAAGAACTGCACACCATCGAGTCCTCCGAGTCCTGAACCTGGTCACCCCCCATGGCCGCCGCCGCCACCATCGCCGCCGCGCTCCTCCGCCGCTCAACCTCTTCCCCCATGGCGCATTATCCTCCCTCCTCTCCCACCTCCACCTCCATCTCCACCGCCTGCACTCCCATCCCCATCCCCATGGCTCCCGCCCACCACCGCTTCTTCTCCTCCGACGCAACCGCCGACCGCCAAGAAGCCTCGCCCGCCCCGACGCAGCTATGGCGCGAGCTCTCCACCTCGGAGTCGTCGCCGGGTCCCGCGCCTCCCCAAGTCCACAGGGACGCCGTGATGGCCCTCCTCCGTGGATTCGCCAAGGACCTCGCCATGTCCGACCAGGCCTCGCCTCTACATCCCCGCCTCCGCATTTCCTCGCATGCCCGCCTCTTGAACATTCGTGCTCCGCGCCCTCGGGAATCCGCCGAGCGACTCCTTTCCTCCCGGTCAAGGCGCGCGACGCTCTCCTCCTCCCCACCTTCGCCGAGTACTGCGTCACCCACCAGGCAGACGAGCTGAGGAAGCACAGGTCCGTCATGGCCGCGGCCGATCTCCTGGGCGTCGGACTTGTGCGGCTTGGAGTAGCCGTCGCGGGAGGAGACGACCTCGGCGACCTCCTGCCACTGCGGGTGGCGGAGGCTGCCGCGGCCGAGCGCGATGACTGTTTGATGCTGCGGCCGAGCGTGGCGACCTCCGCCAGGCAATGGTGCACGGGGAGGAGGCGCGAACGCGCGCGCGCGGAATCGGCGATAGGGAGCGCAGAGGCTGTGCGCAAATCTACGCCGAGGGTAGGTTCTTTTGGGCGCGCGAAAAAATGGGGACTAGTTTCTGGGAACTGTTGGACCTGTAATTTTGCACACTAAAGCCTAAAATCTAGTTTGGGGAATAGGTTTTAGGAACTGTTGGAGATGCTCTTAGGGTAAAGGCGGAAACAAGTCGAGCTCGAATAAGCCTGGTCAGCTCGGTTCGAACTTGTTCGTGTTATCAAGTCACTAGACAGCTTAGCTAAGCAAGCTCAATTGCTCAAGCTAGGAAGACAATTCGACTTGTGCCCGGTCAAAGCTCGCGCGCTAGGTAAGAGCATCCCCATCACACCCCCCAAATGCACCTCTATTTCAAAAAATTTCAAATGCAGCAGGAGGGAATTTGATGTATGTGAGAGGGAATTTGCACTGTAGCGATTACTGTAGCAGTTACTGTAGCGATAGAGGGAAATTTAAAGGCCCTGCTGGGGATGCTCTAATAGGAGAAATTAACACAACCAAAGAAGTCGCCCCACCATTTAAAGCATCAGATCGAAGCTCGACACCTCGTCGCCGCTCCTACAGCCCGCAGCCTACTGCCCCATCTAGAGTGTCGAATCGGAGTTCGATGCCGCCTGTTACTGCTTAGGTAACCCATCACTCGATCCACTTGGAGCAGAAAAGGAGGAAGGAAGCGCAAACAATCCGCAAGAGGAGATGCCACTTCAAAGTCTAAACCTACCCCATACCATTATAAAGTGGAAGAAGCCATGAATATGCCATTTTGACCATTTTAAAACATTTTAAGACCAAACTATCCGTAGAGAAAATTCCTTATTTGCCACTCTTGAATTTGCTTGTGCCTTATTTGCCACTAGAAAATTTTCTCTTCCTTATTTGCCACTCACTTCAACTTTGACGTTTTTTTTGCCACTACCGTTACTTTTCTCCATTAAGTGAGGGTTTACTAGTCAGTTTTTTATACAGTGGACTATTTTACCCTCAGTGTATTAGAGGAAAAAATAAAAAAGAAAAGCACAAGCGTCTCCCGCGACCCACGTCTCCCTCTTTGTCCTCCGTCCCGACGGCTTTGCTTTCGGGTTCAGACGCGAGCCCTCTCTCGCCACGCCGCTTGGCTGGCGTCTCCTCGAGGCCGCCCGCGCCAAATCTGCTTGCCGGCGGAAGCGGCGGCGGCGCGCAGACGAGGTTGGAGGCGGCTGCGGCTGCACGAGCGGGGCCCGGGGGGAGGCGGCGGTGCCGAGGAGTTGGAGGCGGCGGCGCCGCTAGTCTCAGCTGCCGGCGGTGGTGCGAGTACGAGGCGGCGGCGGCGACGCAAGTCCTTTTCCTCCTCCTGAGTTCACGGCCAAACTAAAGGTGATGCCTCCTCTCCAATCCCTCCCTAGATCTGAATGAGGTGATGCCTCCTCTATAACCCCTTACCAGATCCGAATGTTGTGATGCCTCCTGAAGGAACCTAAGGCCGAGAGGGGGGTGAATCGGACTATTTTAATTTTTACTTTTGTTGCACTTAGTCACTTAGGCAAGTTAAGGCACACAGCTAGCGCGTGGAATCCTACACAGGTCTAGTAGGTGGAAGCAATCAAAACACAAGTGTAGGAGGCACGAAGGCACTCACAGGCAGTGGATATCAAGATGCGGTAAGTAAATGAGGCAGAGAGGCGCAAACCGATCTTTTTACCGAAGTTCGGTGCTCAACACATGAACACCTACGTCTCCGTTGAGGAAACTTCTCACACAGAGAAGTCGGGACTCTCTCGTCCCTAACCCTCAATCCACTCGTGGTAGCTCTTCACCAACACATGGTAGGCGAGCTCCAAACCTTCACAAGGAAGCGAGTTCTCTCACACGCGAGAGCTCTCACACCCCACCGGCACCGACACACGGCACCGACCACCGACACACGGTGGATTTCACCTCAACACATGAGGCACCCCCAACACATGAAGGATTTATCTCCGACACACGGACACCTTGGCACCACCGACACACGGAGGTGGCCGCCGACACACGGCGGACTTTGCACACCCCGACGAACGGAGAGGAAGCACCGTGGGAAGCACGATGACCTTCACGAAGAAGGGTTTGCTTTATGTGCAGTTGATGGAGCTTGGCGATGACGCGTCTCCGTAAGAGGAATCCCAAGAGCACAAGACCGGGGACACCACAACTCACACACCCTCATCCCACCATGGAGGATGACAAGACAACCATGGGAGAGGGCACAAACCTTGGGGATGACGAGGAGGAGACTAAGGATGCTCTCTTCTTTTTCCTCACTCTCTCTCACTCAATCTCTCAAGCACATGGAACCCTAGAGCAAGGATCCATAGGGAGAGCTCTCACACTTTTGGGAATGGAGGCTAGGGTTGCAAATGAGTCTCTCACTCCTCTCTCTCGGCCAGGAATCCCCTTATATACTCCCCACTTCGGAACCCTAACAAAATAGATCTCAGATCTAAACTCAAACCCTAGGCCGAACAACCCCTGGACAACCCTCGGACAGTCCGGACGAAGGCAAGCGCTCCCTGTAGAAAATGCAATTCGAGACAGAGGGGACACAACTAGGGCCGGACAGTCCGGACTCCCAGGCCGGACAGTCCGGACGAAGGCAGGGTTTTACTGACAATTGAATTTGCAACCTGGGGAAAAATAACACTTGGGCCGGACAGTCCGTCTCTGAGACAGACAGTCCGGCCTAAGGCATCATTTTGATGCGTCCCTGTGTTTCAGTGCTGCTGAGAGCTTCCCGAATTTTTATGATTTTTTATGTTGCTCAAATGAAAAAGTTGTCAACACAAAAAAGATGTGTCTTGAAATTCTCTACAACTTTCATGTTTTAATTTTTTTAATCCGAGCACGGAAAGACTCCCAAAAATACGAAATACCACAGATCAGTCACGGAGGCCGAACCGGGCACTTGGGCCGGACTGTCCGGGCCCAATTGCCCCAGCTCGGCCTGCAGCCCACAAGACCCTCTGGTACTGTAGCATTGCCCGAACAAAGGTATTTTTGAGGATTTAGAAATATTTGGCGCCAAAACTTAAGCTCAAACAGGCGGGAAGGTTCGTAGGCTTAGGCGGAAAGTTTCGCGCCGGATCGAAATATCTGGCTTTGAAGACTTAGCGGCTACGAAACCCCGACAGCTGTCGCTCCCCCGAACTCTCTCGAACCTAGACAGGTGGCCTAACTCCGGAACCCTCTCGAACACACCCGAAGATTGGATAAGAATGAGAGACTCAACGGACTGTGCTCGGTGGGACCTTCTTTGCCGAACAGCGATGAGCTTGGCCTAAATAGCTACACTCACACAAAGACAATAGAAGAACTAAGAAACAAAGATCCTTAGCCTTGTGTGGTTTGCCTTGATCATCGAGCTTGGTCATCAATTACCAAAACCAAAACACAGGCAGGGAGCTTGCACTTACACCTCCTCTCCAATCCCTTCTTTGAATCAAACATTTGTTGTTAATGATGAACCTAATTTGTGTATGCAATGGTCAATTGATTATGCACGTTTTTGTCGCTGTTTTGAATGATAGGATGGATCCAAATTCGAAGTTTTGCAATTCGCGGCCGAGTGGCCTAGTCCTGCTAGTGAAATTCGCGGCCGAGTGGCCTAGTCCTGTCCAAGCAAAAAAAATCGACGAAAATGAAATTTCCAACAATATTACAAGGAAAATATGTTGAGATTATATATTTTTCAACACAGGGGCAAAATCGTCTTTTCCTGCTAGACTTAACACCACTTAACCCCAAAACTGACTGTAGTGGCAAATAGAACATCAAAGTTGAAGTGGATGGCAAATAAGGAAGAGAAAACTTTCTAGTGGCAAATAAGGCACAAGCAAGTTCAAGAGTGGCAAATAAGGAATTTTCTCCTATCCATATCCTCTTCTCCTTCAGCCGCAGTAGCCCCAATGAGCTCCAAGTTACAACGCCATCAACCAAATGAAAGCACTACAACATTGAAAACAAAAAATATTTCGTAAAAGCAAATAGAATGTTTCACAAGATGTTGCAATACTCGCATGATAATGTTAAACCAAATTTAGGGACCATCTTGTTCCCTAATCAGGCCATCTCCACTCAAAATCAAGCCATCTTCATCTCCTAATTGGGCATGAGAGAGATAGGGAGAAGATAGATTCAGCATGCTCATCGAAGAGACAGAGACATGGATAGAGAAGCGAAGAGGACCCGGCGACGTTGGCGGCGAGCTCGCCGACTAGCACCAATAGTGGTGACGAGCATGTGGTCAACCTTGAGAGAGTGGGGGAGGAGACACCGTGCAGCTGGCTGACTTCAGCAACCTTGCAACCACCAAATGCTCCACTTTCTTTCTAATTTTTTTCCTATGAATCTCTTGGTCAAAGCAGCAAGAAGCGGGATGGTGGAAGAATCAAGAAAAAAACAAGGAAGCAATGGAAGGTGGAAGGAATGAGAAAAGGCAAAGAAGGCAGTAGAAGGTGCACCGGTGTGGGAAGAATGGACTGAAACAGGCTGCGTGGGATGCTTCAACTACCGGCTGCTGGCACCAGGGGAGGCTTACTTCTCTTCTGGGACGACGTCCAGGTCCACCTCTCGGATCCCGTGCTCCTGCGGCACTCCATTTCCGCCCGGGTTTCGCCTAAGGATGGCCAGCCTAGTTGGATCATCACAAACGTCTACGGACCAACTGATGATTGAGAAAAGCTCCTCTTCCTCCAAGAAATTCAGACCATCTCCTCCCATTTCATTGATCCATGGCTAATCCTGAGTGACTTCAACTTGATCTATAAAGCCTCTGATAAAAACAACCTCAACCTCAGTAGAAGGCTCATGGCCCGTTTCCGGTCCACTCTTGATGCCTGCTATCTTTGTGAGATCCATCTTGAAGGGAGGCGTTTCACCTGGAGCAACGAGCAGTCCAACCCTACCCTGGTCCGCCTTGATTGGGCCTTCACTAATACCGCCTGGAAACTCCTATTCCCATCTTGCGCCCTCCTACCTCTGTCCTCCTCTGCCTCAGATCACCGCCCTTGCTTCTCACAGCCCAAAGGCTTCCTCGGCCTTCACGTCGCTTCTGTTTCGAGAACTTTTGGCTTTTGATTAATGGTTTCCTGGAGGTTGCCCAACAGATTTGGTGTGAGTCTTCTCCGCTCTTGCCTGCCCACTCGTTGCTCCGCCTGAAATACAAGCTCGCCAAAACTGCCTCTGCCTTGCAAGCCTAGAGTCGTTCTCAGGTAGGTGAGATCAAGCTCCAACTCTCCCTTACCTCCAAAGTGCTAAGGCTCCTTGACGTGGCCATGGAAGCTCGGGCATTATCGGAAGAGAAGGTCTCTCTCCGAAAGCTCCTCAAACTCCGTGTTTCGGGGCTCTGCGCCGTTGAAAAATCAAGTGGAAGCAGCGCTCGCGCCTTACCTAGCTCAAGCTCGGCGACGCCGACACCAAATACTTCCACCTCAGGGCTAATGGCCGTCGAAGAAGGAATCTCATTCGCTCCCTCCAGAGCCAATCCGGCCTGCATACTGAATTCCAAGATAAGGCCTCTGTCCTGCACCAACACTTCAGTGCAATCTTCGGTGAAGACTCCTCTGCCATTCACCCACCCTCTCAACGCATCCTGGATTGGGATTTCCTTGAGTTGCTCTCCTTGGATCTCTCCTCTTTAGAAAACCCCCTTTCCTTGGAGGAGCTCAAGCAGGTTCTCTTCTCCCTGCCTAATGACAATGCCCACGGTCCAGATGGTTTCACCTGGAACTTCTTCAAAGCTTGCTGGGATTTCATTTCTGCCGACCTTTTCACGGCACTTCAGTGCCTCTTCCACCTCGACAACTTCGGGCTAGCCGGCTAGCTGGCCTCAATTTTGCGCTCATTGTCTTGCTGCCCAAAAAAGACTACCCGCTTTCGGCTTCTGACTACCGCCCGATCAACCTAATTCACAGTGTGGGAAAGCTATTCACCAAGATCCTAGCTTCCAGGTTATCCCCCTTCATGGACGACCTCGTCTCCCCCTGTCAAAGTGCCTTCATAAAAAAAGGCACATCCAAGAGAACTTGCTCCTGGTCCAAAACAGAGCCAAGTCGCTCCATAGATCCAACTCCTCGACCCTCCTCCTCAAGCTAGACCTTGAGAAAGCCTTCAATTTTGTATCTTGGACCTACCTCCTCGACAACCTCCACGCCAGCAGTTTTGGTACCCGCTGCCGCGATTGGATTTCAATGTCCCTCGCCTCCTCATCATCTTGGGTGCTCCTCAATAGACACCCAATTGAAACCATCCATCACTGCAGGGGACTAAGGCAGGGCGACTCGCTGTCGCCTTTTCTCTTCAACCTCGCCATCGAGCCGCTAATTGCCCTGCTTAACCAGGCCACCTCCTTAGGAGCCCTTTCGCCCTTAGGGGGGGCTCCTCATGCCGCCCAAATTTCACTCTTCGCCGATGATGCAGCAATCTTCATCAAACCCTCCAAGGAAGATGTCTCTAACCTTGCTGAAATCCTCCGGATGTTTGGTGACATCACTGGGCTCTGTAGAAAATTCTCTAAAAGTCAAGTGCTGCCGATCCGGTGCAGGGGAATTGATCTCTCAGATATAAAAGGCCCGGGGCCCAAATTCGTTTCTACTCTAGCTAGGGCAGCAGCGATTACTTCCTGCCTCCTCTCGACCTCTCGCCTCTCGACCTCGTTCTCTCCCAGGGCGCCGCCCCAAATCCCCCCACGGCCTGACACCCCAGTTCGCCGAGGCGCCGCCCTCCCCTACTGGCTCCTTCCTCCTTCGACGACTCGGCAAGATACCGGTGACCGCAGTTCGCAGGCCATTCCCTTGCTCCTCACGGCCTTGCCCCTCGCTGGCCTTGTCGTCTCGCTCCCTACTGCCGAGTGCCGAGGTCGCCGTTCGCCGGTCACCGGGCCGCCGGCAGCTCGCCTCTCCACCCCTCCGGCGTGTACATGCCAATCAACTATGGATGAAAGTTTACTAGGCCTGAATCGGTTTTTGTATGAAGCCAAATCAACACAGGTATGCAAGGTGTACATGAGTACATGACAGTCTTTGCATGAAGCCAATATCACCACCTTGGTCATGGGTTCATCGATACCGTCTTGCTCGTCTTGCGAATCGCCCACCACCTCCACCATGGGTTGTTCGCCTTCGTCGTCCTCACAATCTTGCGCCACCATGGTCAAGAGGTCTTCGGTGGCGGTGTCGACCTTCGGCGGCGGCAACGACAATGGCAGCTGTGTTGGCGGTGGTGGCGACGGCGGTGGTGTCGGTGGTGGCTGTGTCGGCCGCGGTGGAGGCGGCGGCGTCATCTCCATTACGGTATTTTTGTGTTTGTGTTCGTACAGTTCTTATAAAATGAAGCTGAGCTGATGCCATGTATGCTTGTTTTTATTAGATGCATGCGGCAGCCAAAACGCTAAACGCTGGCTTTACATGCATGTAGTTATTGCTATTGCATAATTGCTATGAGAAATGCAAAATGTGTTGATCAAAGGGCTCAAGGGGAAGGGCTAGAAGAAACGGCAGAAAAACTTCTTGGAATTGGTAATACGCTTTATAAATCTACACAACCGCGTGAATAAAAGCCATTCAAAAAAACAGATGAAGTATATAATAGTAACGAAAATGCTTCTGTGCGGACGTCTGACCCGCGTCGGACACCCGCACGGCCCGACGGCCCAGCGTAGCGGGGTTTTTTCTTCCCTCTCTCTCATTCTCTCCATCACTCGCTCACACAGCCACACATACTTCTTATCCTCTCTCTCTCTCTCTCTCTCTCTCTCTCTCTCCGCACTGAAGCTAGCTCGCCGGCTACCCCTCGCCGCCTCCTCCTCCTCAAGCTAGTTCGCCGGCTGCCCCTCGCCGCCTCCTCCTCCTCTTCCTCCTCATGTTCCTCTCTCTCTCTATCTATCCCTCCCTTTTTCTCTCTCTCACTCTCTCTGTACGCAGAAATGGAGGAGCTCATGTTGGAGCTTCTCTCTCTCTGTGCGTGGAGGATTTGATGATGGAGCTCCTCCTTCTCCTCATCTCTCCCTCTCCAATCTCTATACCTCTTCTCTTCTCTCTCTCAGATCTATCATGGAGGTGATGGTTCATAGAGAAAAGTGTATAAATGGTGGCTCATGAGGAAGATGTACAATAGCAGGGATTGAAGTGGTTCCCTTTTTGTTCTTGGTAAGATTTTTTGAGTTTTGTTGGTGTTTTGTTTCTGAAATTGTTTCAATAGGTGTGGGTAGTTGTTGCAGCACCCTTTTGTTCGGTGTTCTAGTAAGATTTGGGATTGTTTCAATAGAAAAGGACAGTTGTTGCAGCGTTGTTCTAGCAAGATTTTGATATTGTTGCACTAGGCTGCAAGAATTGTTCCATCACGCAAGGATGATTGTTTCATTAGACATTTATAATTGTTTCAGTTGGCATTTGTTTCATTAGACATTTCTTATTGTTTCAGTATGCAATTTTTATTGTTTCACTAGGTCGAGTTCATTATTCAGTGCCAAGTTCATTGTTTCGATAGTCATTTTCCATTGTTTCGATAGTCATTGTTCATTGTTTCAGTAGACATTTATCATTGTTTTAATAGGTCAAGTTCATTGTTTTAGTGTATTGTTTCGATAGTCATTTTCTCATTGTTTCGATAGTCATTTTTCATTGTTTCAGTAGACATTTCTTATTGTTTCAGTAGGTCGAGTTCATTGTTTCAGTGTGCCAAGTTCATTGTTATGATAGTCATTTTTTATTGTTTCAGTAGGCATTTCTCATTGTTTCACTAGGTCGAGTTTATTGTTTCAGTGCATTGTTTCGATAGTTATTTTCTCATTGTTTCGATAGTCATTTTCCATTGTTTCAGTAGGCATTTCTCATTGTTTCACTAGGTCGAGTTTATTGTTTCAGTGCATTGTTTCGATAGTTATTTTCTCATTGTTTCGATAGTCATTTTCCATTGTTTCAGTAGGCATTTCTCATTGTTTCAGTAGGTCGAGTTCATTGTTTCAGTGTGCCAAGTTTATTGTTTCGATAATCATTTTCCATTGTTTTAGTAGACATTTCTCATTGTTTCAATAGGTCAAGTTCATTGTTTCAGTGTGCCAAGTTCGTTGTTTCGATAGTCATTTTCATTGTTTCATTAGTTAAGAGTGATTGTTTCTCTCTCTTATGGTCTCTCCCTTTCTCTTTCTCTCACTTATGCAGTTTCCCTCTCTCCTTTCGTCTCCCCCTCGTATAGTTGATTTTTGGTTGTTTCGTAATGTTTTTAATAGTCTCAGTTCATTGTTTCAATAGGTGTTTTTCGTTGTTTTAGTATACTGAGTTCATTTGTAAGATCTATATTCACGTTTTTCATGAATCTGGTGTTACAATCAACTCCCGATTTTCGATTTTCACAGAGGCATCAAGCATTTTCGATTTTTCGTCGCACATGCGCATACATGCAAATAGGGTGGCTTTCTCAATCCCGCGAGGGCGCGCGTGCTGGGCTTGGCCGGGGCGGCATCCGACGCGCGAGCGCAGCGTCGGACGTCCGACCCCAAGTCCGCGCCTAATAGTAATTCAATAATTTATTGAGTTTCCCTCCTCTCTGACTAGAAAGGAAGAAAAAACATTGATGTGAGTAAAAACTGTACCCGTAATAAGCAGCAACAGGTTTGCCTATTTCTGCTCCAAGCTCCCAAGGAATAATAAGACCTCGAATAATCTGATCTGCATCCAAAACTACAACCCAATCAGCATACTTCAACCAATGCACCACCCTTGCGTCAAACAGCAGCCGGCCTCATCACTCGGTCTCGGTTCCGAGTCGGATACGAGTCCGCCCCCCGTCCATAAATAAAGGGGAGGCGTCGCGTCCTGATCTCACTTCTCTCTTCCCCAATCCCCAACCTGTTCGTTCGCCGCCGCTGGCGACTGAACTAGGGCAGCGCGCGGCGCGGGAGGGATTCCGATTGGGGAGGAGCGCCACCAGCGGCCATGTCGGTGGCGGCCGGAGTCGGCGATGCCGCCATTCCGGCGCGCGACAAGCTCCGAGGCAAGATTGGGCTCACCAGGGTGAAGCGCTACTGGCGAGGGAAGGCGCCCGAGTGGGCCGCCTCTTATCACGACATCGGGATCCCGACGGCGAAGGCTGGGGATCTTCACAAGGACGAGGACGGCGGCCTCGCCGTGAAGGATGACCGCCGGCTCCGGCGCCTCGCACAGTGCCGTGCGGAGAATATGGAGGAGCTAAGGGCGGATCGCCATCGCATAAGGCAGGCTGAGGTTGTGTCGACTGTGGAGGAAGCTGAGGAGGAGGAGGCCCAGGAGGAGAGGAGGCGGAGGATAAAGGAGAGGCAGCGTTTGAGGGAGCAAGAGGAATTGCTTCCTCAGGAGGAGGAGGAGGAGGAGGGGGAGGAATCTGAGTATGATACTGACTCAGAGGACGAACAGATGGGCGTGGGAATGGCGAAGCCTTCCCCTCTGTTCATACCAAAGTCGCGGCGGGACACCATCGCGGAGCGCGAGCGGCTGAAGGAGGAGGAGCGGCGGCTTAAGGAGGTTGCGAAGAAGAGGGCGGAGGCTAGGAAGGTGGAGACTAGGCAGATTGTGGTGGAAGAAATCAGGAAGGAGGAGGAGCACTCTGGGAAGACACCGGAGGAGGAGGGCAGCCATAGCAGCATCGAGGATGTTGACACGAGTGACGAGTCGAACGGGGCCGAGGAGTACGAGTCATGGAGGAGCCGCGAAGCAGCGAGGATTAAGCGGGGCAGGGAGGGAAGCGATGCAGGGCTGGAGGACAAGGGGGAGGTGATCAAGAAGGCGAGGAGCATGGCCGAGGCCGAGGACGAGGAGAGGAGGAGCCTGAAACCAATTCGTCAGGCCAAGCGGAAACGGAAGTTCATGCAGAGGTATTACCACAAGGGTGCCTTCTTCCAGGATTCCGCTGGTGAAGACGGTATCTGCAGCCGAGATTTCTCTGCGCCGACTGGCGAAGATGAGATGGACAGGAGCATCTTGCCCAAGGTCATGCAGGTCAGGCACATTGGGCGGAGTGGAAGAACCAAGTGGACGCATCTTCTCAACGAGGACACCACGGATCGGAGATGCACTGCATATGCGGCCCTTTTCTGATAGATACTGATATTGTTTGGTTTCACTTATTTTATTTTCTTCCTGTTACTTCCAGTAGAAAGGTGTTAAATATCTAGCCTGTTATTTTGTAACTTTTGTCAACGAGGAGAGTACCCGTGCATGCTCATGGGTTGGCTTTTGCTTTGGATATATTTATGGCACCAATTTACAAGAGAGATCATGAACTTTTATGTACAAGAGCACATGCAAAGAACGTTTCACAATCTATGTCCATAGCAAATTCAAAAAAAGTACCAAATTACTATTAGGTATATAATAATAATAATATTTACGGTAGTTAACCATATAATTTGCATAAAGTTAAGACTTGTTGCT
The DNA here is from genome assembly GCA_036346415.1 of Raddia guianensis. NCBI lineage: Eukaryota > Viridiplantae > Streptophyta > Magnoliopsida > Poales > Poaceae > Raddia > Raddia guianensis. Next base: position 71,479,480 of record CM070534.1, read on the forward strand.
TGCAATATTTATTTTTAGAAACACAACAACTTTCATGAGATCATAATAGTCTAATGGCTTGTTGCGTACGTGGTACGATGCTTGTCCTAGTGAACACAAACTAGCCATTTGATGCATTCCATGAGGGACATTTTTTTTCCTTGGCTAAAGATAAAGCTCAGACACCTAAAACCAACTTCACCAATCTTCTCATACATGCTCTCGTCACCTAGCAGCTTTTGAAACATTGATATAAAGAAAGAACCATCACTGGACCAAAACAAAACTCCCACCGTATAGAGAGAAAAACCCACTAGCCCACAAATAAATAGGAGAGATCAAGAGCACCAACCCTACCCAAGACTAACAACGAAAATGTCAAGACAACAAGTTGGAGAATCTTAGGAAGGGATTTATCATCAAACCTAGTTGCGTTACTATTAACACCACCGATACCCTAACACTAAAAGCCTCTAAAAACTAGATTTGACCATAAATTACCAGGGAATTCTAATCTTGGTTTTGTAACTTCTAGAGAACAAGTAGCAGATTGTCTAACAAAGGATGACACTAGAGAGTGTTTTACCTTGTAACAAGAAAGGAACGATAGATATATATCACCCATCTTGAGAGGGAGTGTCGGGTTGTGTTTTTGTGTATGAGAAAGTTATATAGCTCAAGCCAGGACCAAGGGCCCATTATTGATGTATATGTATACCAAAGTTCTAGAGCTTTCCCCAAATACCACAGTTTGAAATTACAATTCCTAGGTTTGAACTCATTCCTCTTTTAAGCATTTTGATATTGTGCTAAAAAACTGGCTGCTACAACTATACAGAGAATACAGAGAACAAACAGAAGAGAGGTACTCTAACTCCAGGTATGAACAATTCCTAAGTTTGAACTCATTCCTCTATTGCACAATCGAATGGCTGCAAACTCAGGGGTACTCTAACTCCAGGTGGTACTGTCCGTGCTTAATATATTGTCTCTTAGTTGGTGCTTTCCTCACTGAGAGAACTTCCCTGACAGCAACTTCTTGGCCTTTGGAAAACACAACATTTGCCTTCTTCAGTTTGTTAGCTTGAGTTAGCTACAAAACAATGAGTTTCTTCTGGTACGGTTGAGGCTTAAATCGGACAAAGTTCAACTGTACCAAGTTGTCAGCAAGGAATGGTAACTTGGTTAGCCTGCTTTCGTGATCAGAAAAACAGAGGCTGGCCAATGGACCCTTCTCGTCGACCAAAGTCTAGCATGCAAATAAGGTGCATGCGTAAGTGATGAAAGCCGTGATGGTACGCTAGGAAAAGGTGTCAATTGGTGCTGAAGTTTCACCCAAGCACTAATTTTATCCCTTAGGTGAAAAACCGGGTAACGTTGTTCCCCGTAATTTTTTAAACGATAGTATCATTTAACTCCTTTGACCGGCCAAAACCATCTTTGCGGATGGTTTTTGCTATATGGATGCCACCTTATCTGGTTTTGGGCACGTGGTGTCCCATCAACGCCATGTTAGTGCTGACATGGACCAATGGAAATTACTCCCTTCACATCATTCACATTAACAAAATTATAATCATAAAAAAATACTTTCAAATACGAATCCAATGGTATCATTTTTATCGCAAAATTCATAGATAAATTATTGGTCAAATATTATGAAGTTTAAATCTTGTGATGCGTGGGTACCTTACAATTTACAGAGGGAGTAATATTAATATTTAACTTATATTTATAAGAAATATTATTTAAAATTTATCAAAAAAAAATTAATTTCTAATTCCCTCGGACCCACATCTCATACTAGTTAATAATATTATTTGAATATTCGGAAAGCAAAAATTTAAAATAATATTAATTAATTTTAAAATATATTTAAATTTTTATTAGTTTTTAATGTTGTTTAGTTTTACAATATTACGTTTCAGTTTAAATATTTTATAATTATTAGTTAAGTATTAATATTAATTTGTATTGGTCCACATCAAAGATGACATGGCGTTGATGGGGCACGGCATGCACAAAACCAGACTAGGCGGCATCTAGATCAGTATAAAAATCGCCCACAAAGACGGTCTAAGAACTAAAATGAAATCATAAAAATTCAGAAAATCATTATGAAAACCAGAAAAATATAAAAATTCGAAAAAATCATAAAGCTTAGCTCACGGTGAAGGCAATTGGATGGCTCATGGGCCGTTGCCGGCACGGCCTGTCGAGCCCACTCTATTTCCGTCGTCAAATATGAACGAAGGGCTGGGTCCTTTTATCACATTGCGCTCACTCCTCCTCCCTAACCTAACCCTAATCTTCTCTGCTTCCCCCGGTGAGGAGGCGGCGGCGGCCAACGAAAAGAGCATGGCGGACAGCCATCAGCTCGTAGATCGCTGCACCGCCTTCGAATCCAGCCGCAGCCGCAGCCGCAGTTGCAAGGTACACGCGCGAGCCCGTATGGTTCCGAACCGATTTCGATTTCGATTGGTATTCTGCTTGTTTACAGTTCGATTTGCCTAAAGATTCATGAGTGCGTGCGTCCTTAAATACTCGCGCTTGCATTGGCATGGCAGGTCCACAAACTCCGTGCTTGCAAGAGAGAGGAGATGGAGAATCGATGCTGGGAATGCAACCGACGCCTTGTGTCGCGCTGTATTTCCAAATCTCCACGCTGGCAATGACAATGGCAGTGGCAATTGAGGAGGGTTTACAAACCACACCAGAAACATTGTAAAGAAGGGATGGGGAAGCGGTGTGGGGAGCGCAGAAGCAAAGAAGTACAAAGAAAAGTGGAGATCTCAAGCAATTTTCAAGGATAGTTAGGGTAGGGAAGAGGTATTTAGGCAAATTGGTCTTGCTGAAATATTTCCACAAGATCCCCCCAGGCCCCCACCCCTTAAAAAAGAGAGAATATGTTACAGGATGTGTGGGAGTGGGTTACATACATGGTATCTAACACAGTTAAGAACATCATTTTAAGGTATCATCATTTTAAGGTATCACGTCTGTTTGATACATTATTCAGTATATATTACTGTATTTATGACTTTTTATAAAAGGCTTAACAAGTTTAGAAACACGTAGGCTAAATATATGAGAAGATTTGAGGCCAATATGTTAGGTTTTACTGATTGGATAAACCATAATAATCTCAACAATTATATTATTTAAACTTTATCCTTCCAGAATAAACCAAAGAAGGTTGCAGTTGCATCATGTCCTCTATTGTCCAATAAGCAAGTGTTATGTTAAGACTTTACTGAAGATGTATGCAGAGTCACATCAATTGACTATAACCAAGAAGATCCCTGGTCGGGTCTTGAAAGTACTTACTGTATCACGTAAAGCAACTAAGATTGTTCTTAAAAAATGTTTTGATGTTCTAGTACTTATACATGAAGCTAGGTTTAATTTGAGTGGACAGTTCACCGCTAAGAACTTTTTAGTGGAACAACATGAGAGTTTTTTCTTTGTGTATCTTGAAGATGTTGAAGAAATGACATCAAAGAACAGCGACAAGTACAAAGAGACATCATTCTGATATACCACCCTGTTTGATGCATGATTCAGTATACATTACTGTACTTATGACTTTTTATGAAAGGCTTGACAAGATTAGGAACACACAGACCAAACATATAATAAGATTTGAGACCAACATGTCAGGATTTGCTGATTGGATAAACCATGGCAATCTTAACAATTACATTGTTTAGTTGCAAAGCTAATGAAGAAGATTAAGAAAAGCAAGTAAGGCTAATGAAGAAGATTAAGAAAAGCAAGTAAGGCTACAAGCCATTGGGGAATAGGTTGGGCAGCCCATACGGAAAATAGAAAAGAACAATCTGATTTGTGAGTTTAGTTATATGGATAGCCAATCCTTGGGGTTGGCTTGGTTGACATTGGTATATAGTCTATGTTATACTGTTAAATAACAAGCCTTCTATTATCTATTTTATTTCTAGTTAATATGTGTGCTTGGGAGTCCTTACAATTTGAATAAACCAAGATCTTACCATGACTGCAATTTTAGAGAGACGCGAAAGTACAAGCCTGTGGGGTCGTTTTTTATTTCTAGTTAATACGTGTGCTTGGGAGTCCTTACAATTTGAATAAACCAAGATCTTACCATGACTGCAATTTTAGAGAGACGCGAAAGTACAAGCCTGTGGTCGTTTCTGCAAGTATTGATCGTTAAGAATGAGTTTTCTGAACTCCTACATCAATTGATGGTAGAAATCTCTCTCTAGCTTATTATCGCTTGAGCTTGAATCTCTGGAGGCTCAAGTATGTCATGCTGTAGAAAGGTAACCTCATTCTACCTTTATCAACAAATCATATTATATATAAGTAACTGGTACATACACATCACAGTCTAATATAGACTTCTATTAACACTGTCAGCATCAACTTATTTTGTGATTCTTTTTTTTCTCTGCTCAGATAAGTAAAATGGTGAGAAGGCTTGTGATCTTGGCACATTCGAACAACATTCTGGAGATTGAACTATCAGAGATAGGTTCATATTTTTCTTTATTTCTTCTTTATTTCTTTTACTCAGAGAAGTAAAAACAGTAAGTCTAGTGCCTTCCGGTGGTTAATTCATTGTGAACGTTCTTCAGTTCTCTGATATCAGACAAACCTTGTGGCCATGCTACAAGTTACTTACTTTGGCATCTGTGAGCGTTCTTCAGTACTGTCTTGTCTACTTAATTTGACATCATCATTTGGTATGTTGCAATGATGATGTCAAATTAAATAGACAAGACGGTACTGAAAAAAGCTCATAGGTGTTAAAGTAAGTAACTTTCAACATGCTCACAAGATTTGTCCGATATCAGAGAACTGAAGAACGCTCATAGTGAATTAACTACCGAAAGGCACCAAACTCACTGTTTTTACTTCTCTGAGTAAAAGAAATAAAGAAAAATGTGGGCCTATCTTTGATAGTTCAATCTCCAGAACGTTCTTGGAGTGTGCCGAGATCACGAACCTTTTCACCATTTTACTTATCTGAGCAGAGAAAAAAAATGGGGAACTACAAAATAAGTTGATGCTGACAGTGTTAATACAAGGTTATATTAGACTATGATGTGTATGTACAAGTCACTCATAATATGATTTGTTGATAAAGGTAGAAGTATGACATACTTGAGCCCCAGAGTTTCAAGTTCAAGCGATAATAAGTTAGAGATTTCTACCATCAATTGATGTAGGAGTTCAGAAAACTCATCCTTAACGATCAATACAAACCTATTCCCCAATGGCTTTGCTGAGTGCTGCCATGTATTTCTTAGGCATCTAAGTGCACTCAAGATACCTTTCTTGTAGCCTTGCTTGCTTTTCTTAATCTTCTTCATTAGCTTTGCAACTGTAACCTTTTTTGGTTTATTCTGGAAGGATAGAGTCTGGACAATGTAACTGTTGAGATTGTCATGGTTTATCCAATCAACAAAATCTGACATGTTGGCCTCAAGTCTTCTCATATGTTTGGTCTGTGTGTTTCTAATTTTGTCAAGCCTTTATAAAAAGTCATAAGTACAGCAATGTATACTGAATCATGCATCAAACAGGGGGTGGTATCTCCGAATGATATTTGTTCTTAACAAGATCAATTTGCCCAAAGACCTTTTTCCTAACCATCCTTAAAAATTGCTTGAGATCTCTATCCCACTCTTTGTACTTGTCGCTGTTTTTTGATGTCATTTCTTCAACATTTTCAAGATACACAAAGAAAAAACTCCCATGTTGCTCCACTAAAAAGTTCTTAGCGGTGAACTGTCCTTTCAAATTAAACCCAGCTTCATGTATAAGTACTAGTGCATCAAAGCATTTTTTGAGAACAATCTTAATTGCTTTACGTGATACAGTGAGTACTTTCAAGGCACGACCAGGGATCTTCTTGGTTATGGTCAATTGATGTGACCCTGCATACATCTTCAGTGAAGTCTTAACATGATACTTGCTCATTGAACAATAGAGGACATAATGCAATTGCGAAACCGAGAAAAAAAATCAATTAAAAAAGTAAATACTAAATCAAGTAAAAAAGTAAGTATGTGAAGTGTAAGAAATACTAAAAAAACTCATAAAAGAACCTTGAATTTCTTCTTTTTTTAAGTTTCTTTGGCCTGTCAAGATCGCATTTGGTATCTGATTGCTTTGTAGGGTCAATCGTACTTTCCTGGAATTTAAGATTATGAGTCAAAGAAAAGAACTAAGAATTTCAAGCTTATAAAACCATAACATGTAAGAAAATAAGTACAAAATGTAAAAGAAATGTTCAACTCAGAAAAGAAAAAAAAACATTTACCTTTGAGATTTCACTATTCATGTTAGCAGCATTCCTATGACCATTCTTCTTTCGGTTCTCCTTTTTCTTACCCCTTCTCTTTGTACCTTCTTCTTTTTCCATCTTTTTACTCTTGTTCTTTCCATTATGCTTTCGAACCATCTTTTCAGCTCTCTTCTTTGCATTTCCTTTTAGTTCCTTCTTGCCGTTCCTCCCCGAAGGAGAATTCTCACCACCACTGCTTTCATTCTTAATATCTAATTTTGATATAACCTTTCCATCATCACTACATTCAATAATTTCCCCCTTAGCTGTCACAGGTGAATCTTTACCGCGTTTCACTTTTCTTCTCTTAGCTGACGGGGGGGTGTCCTTCAATAATACAAATAATCAGAGCTGGAAATAAACACGAATTTGAAATATTGGAACAAAATAATCATCATCTAGCAAGAATGCAAATAAATAATTAATTATAGCTAGCAAATAATATTGGCCTTCTTTTATTCTATGGTTCAATAGTGGTCCAAACCCAGAGCTACTAATCACCAGCATTGAACCTTTATTATATAAGACTTAAAGAGCTTACCATGGAAAATACTACACGCCTACGTATCCATAACAAGATTGTAAATGGATTCTAATGGAGTTTACCATATGAATCCCAATTCAAAGAAAGATCAACTAGTATGGAATAGAATTGCTTGACAAATAAAATGATACTACCTACTAAAGTACTAAGTGAGACTTGGTTTGAAATATAAAAATGACTAGTCTGTGGTACTTTCGGTCTTGTATTTGTATTTACCTGGTAACTTAGTACTGGTGCATTTGAGTCTGGGTCAGGTTAGATCAAGTTATTTTTTATTCCTCTAGCATACATATTCCTAGCTATTGTACCTGCTGCAGTGGTTCTTACACATGGCTCTACTTCTTGACCATATTTTAGCTTCACAAGTGGCCCAACGGAAGAGGTTTGATTTGAAGAACCCCATTGACCTACCATTATGACATTCTGGTCCTGGGCAATACGGTATGATGCATTGATTTGTCAAATATAGTTTTCTTTTTAACATGATTTCGTTTGCAAGATTAAGGATGTCTATCCTGCTACAATATTACATAGCATGGTAAGGTTTCTTATCTGTCAGTGTTACAAGGTGTTGCTTTTGTAGAAAAAGGTTTAGCTGAAAAGCATACTTAATCTATACTCAGAATATTTGGCTAGGTGCTTTTTAGTCAACAGACTATCAAACAAACTAAGATATAAAGGGGAAACCTGTTCGCTGAAAAGGACTGATGTGGCTTCTGGTATTTGGCCTTGTTTCAAGATTTCCTCAATCATGGACACTGCATGGTCAAGAGCTTTGGTGCACTCGCAACCTCCTTTGAGCTACAGTGAGAAAAAAGTTAGCCTGCTGTTATATTGCGATAAGAATTATCATTTATACTAAATTACAAATAGAATAGATAGGCTAGATTACCAGAAACAATTGTTCAGACATGCTAATAAGTGTATGTTAATGGAGCTATGTATATTTTGTTCTGATAGTAATAATAGAAACAATGGAAGATGCTAACACTGAAAAAATAGGAGTGATATTTCGCAGCTACAATGCATGACATTAAAATAGGCATGTTGAATAACATATCCACACATTGGCAAAACTAATACCTGATCTTCTAATTACCATATCTCACACCTAGAGTACAAGACACCAAACAGAGAAGTATGTTGAGTCCCACATAACCACGCAGTGGCAAAACTAGTGCCTGCTATTCTAATTACCATTGATGTGATGACTGTCTTATGACATCTAACATTTAAAAAATATATGAAATCTCTGAGATTCCTAGCTGGATGGAATTCCATATGATCTTAATACCTAAGCCATGGCCATTACATCAGTTTAAACTAACCAATCAATAATGAAACTGAACTGGTACACACACACACACCAGTCAGCTCACAGCCTGACAGAACTTGTCTCTGATAGTGTTACTGAAAGAAAAATAATAACAAGGTTATCCAACATGCTATGCGGTAAGCGGGCAGGAAAGGACAGCCTAGCACCTTGTCCGCCTAGGCGGCCAAGCAGATTTACACATGGACAATGGTTTGAACAGTAATATAATAATTTTCAAGAAGATATGCATTGATGTTCTATAATGTAAAGAATGCATTTATATGTTATATTTAAGACATTAGAGAATAAAAATATATTCTAAAAGAAAAATTCTCTATAATCATGTCATCAACCATTAAGTACATCTAAAACAACCTAATAATCGTCTAGATGCCGCCTAGAGCTGCCTAGGTCGCCACCTAGGCCAAAAGCAAGGTGGGACTTAGGAGACCAACACGAGTATAGGTGCCGCCTAGGGAAGACAGAATAATAATGAACGATTTGACATTTATCACAGGAAAAACTAGAAAAATAACATGATGTTGTGGACACATTCAATAAGGACTTGCAGTAAAAACTTCTTCCATCAGATTAAGTAGTGATTGCAATATACAAATTTTAAGTGCAGCACTAATTTAGATTTCAGAGTGCTACAAAATTATGGTACAACAGGGGAAAAAGAAAATTTAATAAGCAATAGCTTCATTATAGGGTTTACCTCAGATCCGGCAGAAATATGTAGATACAATGGTTTCTCTCCATCAGGCAGTAGTCCATTTGGAGGATGGTACTTTCCCCTAGCCAGGTCAAAGCAAGTAAATATCATGAAGGAACTATCCTATGCCACAGCCAATGTGCATGTCACATACCTGGTAGTAATCACAGTATTGGTACATCGCTCAATCTGTTAAATAGGAACCGAATAATTACTACCTCTACTACAAATTACAATGTACTCTATGCAAAAGTGAATTTTAATAATATAGGTCAGCATCATTTATAACAATTAAAATTTTACCTTGTCCTGTGTTTGCCTCTTTGTAAGTTCAAATTGAACAGATAGGTCAGCATCATTTATAACAATTTCTTGTGTTTTCAGCTGATCTGGCATTTTTGCCTGGCAAGAAAAACATACATAGTAACATGGAAACAATCTCAAACAACAATCTCAGACAACAAGCTGCGGCTGCAAAGTATATGGTGTCTACATTCGGCAGCGGAGCTACGGGATACTGAGAGCGCAACGATGTTCATACCACGGCGGCGGCGGCCGCCGCCCCAGGGACAAGGTCTTCTGTGGGCTGAGTCCGCTTCCTCTTCATCCTACGAAACAACCACACATGTTTTAGTTGGTCCGGCACTGCCTCCCAGCCCCCATGCTGCGCAACCACGGATCCCACGGCCAAGGAGCTTTCGCGACCAGGTGCGGGAGAATCGTAGTGGTAGAGCGCCGGATCTCCACGGATTGGGATTTTCGGGGGGAGATGGAGTGAGGGGGAAGAGGTTCAACCTCCTATTGGTCGCGGTGTTGGGCTCGTCGGAGACCCTGGCTGTGCGATCCTCCTTCGCCATGGGCGTTCGCCGAAGGGTGGCTACGCTTTGGAGACGAACCGGGGGGTGGCGGCGGCCGGTTGTGTTTTTTTTTTTTGTTCCCCGATTGGCATAGCAAAGCTAGGTGGAGTTTATGAGTATATGGCAACAGATCCCGTGCAAACAGTGGCTCTCGTGCAAACCGTGTGCACGGGAGATCCCAGCCGCCCAAGCGTAATCCAATGCCCACGATGAAATCACGTTGCAGCCCCCTTCTGAAGAGTGAGGAGCTGAGCCGAGCACCACCACCCACGCACTTGGCTTCGAGGCTGGCTCTGCTAGGGTTTTCCTCCCGCGACGAGCGAGCGGCGCTGCCCCCTCCCGCCAGCGATGCTGGCGAGGGCAAGCCTCGCCCCTCCCGCGCTCCCCTATTCCCCCTCTCTGTCTCTGTCTCTATCTCTCTCATTCTCTCTCCTCACCAATTGTGTTTGATTTTTGTAGAGTAAATTGCACTTTTGCCCCTGGAAGTTGGACGAAAATCTCACTTGGCCCTCTAAACTTTGTTTTGTCTCACTTGGCCCCTTGAAGTTTTCATACAGGCTAATTTTTCCGTAGCCGGAGCCAGCTTCTAGGGGTTGTGTTGCAACGGAATCCAACTTCTAGGGGCTTTGTGGCACCCAAAAACAATTTCCAGGAGCCAAGTGAGACAAAACAAAGTTTAGGGGGCCAAGTGAAATTTTCATCCAACTTCCGAGGGCAAAAGTGCAATTTACTCATTTTTGTATGCAGAAGCTTGAGGGTGGAACTGAATAATTTCTCAATTTGGAACTCAATATTTTGTTAGTTTGCCTCAAGGAGCTGGAATTGAAGATGCAGTAATATGGAGATTCTCAGGTGCAGCAGATGAAATTGAAGATGCACTAATTAAGAAATGAAGACATTATGCTTTGTAATTTCTTTTATAGCAGCTCTGAAGTTGTAACTTGTACATAGCATTTGTTCTTGTAGCTATGTATATAGGAAGAATTTATAATTTCTTTTCCTAGAACTTGTGCATTTTGGTTTTCTGAAATGAAATGGACTGGAGATGTCGTACGACACATGTTTCTGTTTTTTGAAATGAAGAGTCGAATACCTTGTTTGTTTGTTAATTAGAAAAGCGACCTAAATTTTTCTGAAACTTGAATAATCTGAACTTAGGATTATCCTGATAGCTTCATAACTCGTGGGTATGTTTTTTAGATCACATCAGATTTTATGTCAGTGAACATAGCAGTATGATTTTTTTTAGTTACATGACGAGTAGTGGTATAGCTCATGGATGCAGTGTTTGAGGTCACAGGTTCAAGTTCCCTCACCTACATTAATTAACAGTCACATTGGTATATGCTATTATTTTCAGGCATGCCTTATACTGAAGAATAACCTGACGGCGTGCGGCATCTTGTAAATTTGATCCGGCAATGTAGGTACTAGAGAGCCTGAAAAACAAACCTGGACATGAGTGATAAACATACCTAGAAGGCGGTTCTAGCTCCTTTGCAGGGATAGAAATGGAGAGACAGGATGCAATAATCAACACTTGATTCGTCTTTGCCATTGCAAGTATTATCATATAGTGCAATGGACCACTTATAGAAGTACATATGCTTCTTTTAGACTGAATGAAACTGTGGGTTAAGAACATTCTATAGGATGCCTCCTGGTCTTCATACCTGGAAGGTGGTTCTAGCTCCTCTGCAGGGATAGAAATGGCGAGACAGGATGCAATAATCAACACTTGATTCGTCTTTGCCATTGCAAGTACTATCATATAGTGCAATGGATCACTTACAGAAGTACATATGCTTCTCTTCGACTGGGACGAAACTGTGGGTTAAGAACCTTCTATAGGATGCCTCCTGGTCTTCACTATCTGCAAGAAATATATTTTTTGTATTATGCAGCCACTCTCAGATGTAAGGCATGCCCAGATGTGCCATTTGTATTATGCAGCCACTCTCAGAACTCTCAGATGTAAGGCTGCAGTCTGGTCTTCACTGTCATTTGTGTCAAGTGTCATTTAATCAAAACCAATGGTACAATGATACAATTTGTGAAAGTTCTTTTCAGTTCTCTCTATTCAGTTCTCTCTTATGCTTGGATGGTCAATTGTTTTTTTCTAATATCTCACAATATTATCAGGCTCTGAACTTATCAAGTGGCATGTAGTAAAAACCATCAGTCTGATTTACATGTGAGAATGATAATTGTCCATTACAACCATCAGAACAATGCATGCTTATTTTTATTACAACCTAGCTTTCTTTTTGTAACATTAAAAGGGCAATGTTGTTCCCAGAAAAATACAACATCTCAATCATCTCTTAGCTGGACAAACCATTACAGATGAATGGATTGTACAGGTACAAATTGCCCTGCAGCTGATGCTGAACTTCATGGTAAAAAGCTTCATTATCTAAAGCAGAAACTTGGAGAGGATTGATTTTCTGAATCAAAGACATTGATACCTTTGGGAAAAATGTACAAGCACAAGCTCTGTCCAGGTAAAGCAGAAACTTGGAGAGACAAATGTACATACAACAATAGGCATTAGTGTCCAGATCATTTTTATTCTGAAAGCACAAGCATAGCTCTGTCCAGGTCATTTGTATTCCACAAGCACAATATTTCACAACATGACACAGAAATTAGTGTGTGAATTGGTAATGGCAAAGTTCAAGTCAAACATCCTTGCTTACCATGATCCTATTTCCTCCCAAATTCCAATTTAATAAACTTACTACTTTCCTTGTATGACTAGAGATCTGTTAATCTTCTTTCATGTTTCTGTTGCCAAAAGAAAAATATTGATTGAATTTTGGTGATACACAGGAGTCACAAATACCACTAAGACCGACATGGCAGCATGATCGTTCAAGCAATTACATGGAATTTTATTTACAATTTACAAATCGTACAGTCAATTACATGAACTTCCATTTCGAACTTGTTCCGGTTACAACATAATATCAAGAGCTTACAAAGACATCATTGAATTTGCTAGATGTCCTATAAACTACCTAGCTACCATCTCAGTTGACCTTCTTCCTCTTCCTAATGGCCTTCTTCTTCATGAAGCAAGAAGAATTTCATAGCACAAGCATGCACTCAACTGGCAATTTGATCACATTTGCAATTAAATGTTGTATGAGCTTGGCAAGCAGCACACCGCCCATTCACCATACAACTCAAATCACCACCTCCATGCCATAGAGCTTGGTTCACCCTGATCAGCACATTCCTTCTGCATACAAGAATCAAACACAATTGGTGTGAGAGAGAATTAGAGAGATACAGAGAGACAGAGAGGGACTAGGGGAGGGTGGGGAGGGACGAGGCGGCTTGCGCTCATCGGCGCGGCTGGCGGCGGCGCTCTCCGAAGGGGGGCACGGTGTGGCTCGCGGGAGGAGGATGCCGGCGGAGCTTGCTGGAGGGAAGTGGCGGCGGAGGCTCCCGCTGGAGGCGAGCGGCGGTGGAAGGGGAGCGGCGGCTTCGCTCTCTAGGAGGGGAGCGACGGCGGCGTCGCTCGCTGGAGGGGAGCGGCGGCGGAAGGGGAGCGGCGGCGGCGTTGGCTGGTGGGGAGCGGCGCCGCTAGCTCGTCGCATGGTCGTAACCCTAGCAGAGCCAAGTTCGTAGCCAACTAGCCAAGTGGGTGGGTGTCTGTTGCCTGCGGCTTGGCTCCTGAGAAGTGGGCTATAATGTGATTTTCATCCTGGGCGTCAGATTTTGCTTGGGCGGCTGGGATCTCTCGTGCACACGGTTTGCACGGGAGGCACTGTTTGCACAGGATCCATTGCCTTTATATATGGTGATAGTGTTAGGGTTTAGACAAAGGGTAGGTGAGAGAATATTTTAGAGTATATAATGTACTCCGTAATGTAAAGCATAAAAAAAATTGTAGGGTTTAGAGAGTTCTAAATTTACATAAATTTACAACAACATCCAGCGCTTCTAATTTATGAGTGTATATACTTCGATGAAAGTAGAGCTTTGAATTTCGGCAGAGAAAATAAATCGACTGTTGGTGAAAAATTCAAAATTTTTGAAATTTTAAAAAACAAATTGAATTTTGGAAACATTGACAATCGGAAGACCGCGCGCTTCAGACACGCCTACCACATAGGCCCACTAGGAATCAACGTCACTCGCGCGCTTTCTTTTAGAGTTAATTCCTTATTTGCCATTGCCGAGCTTTATGATTCCTTATTTGTCATCCAACTAAATTCAGATGCCATATTTGCCACTCTAGATTGCTCCGTTATGTGACCATTACCTTGTCGTTTTTAGCCATATATGGACAATTTTACCCCTCGCTTCCATTGATTTACCCATATGTAGAGTGGGGGAAGACCTAGCCACCACTTCTGTCGGTGTAATAAATACTGGGGTATGAAAAGTCCTAAGGAAGGCTAGGAAAGCAGGCGGGCCCCACGCGTCAGGCGGGCGACTAGACCCAGTGGCGTGGCGAGCCCCTCAGGCGCCGAGGCGAGGCCCCACACGTCGGGTGGGCGACAGAGCCCAGCGTGTGTGGGCGAGCCCCTCGGCGTGTTCGGCGGGCCCCACGCGTCAGAAGACGACTGAGACCCAGTCGTGGCGAGCCCCTTAGCGCCGGCGAGGGCCCCACACGTCAGGCGGGCGACTAGGCCCCAGCGTGTGGGCGAGCCCCTCGGCGTGTTCGGCGGGCCCCTCGTGTCAGGCGGGCGACCAGACCCCAACGCGTGGGCGAGCCCCCTCTGAGGCCCCTCACTGTCAAGCGGGGCCCACGTGGCAGAGAGGGTCCCGGAAGGAGTCTTCTGGACGAAGGCTTCCCCTGCTGCGAAGGACGAGCGCATTCAATGCTACACTACGCGCGGATAGACAGAAGAAGAGATGATTACCGCCACAGTGACCTCTGCAGCTTTGATCAACTATCACTGTGGCGCAGAGGAATTGACCGGCAGAGAGAGAGTTTGCGATCTTGAGTTGGACGCTTGCGTCGGAAGAAGCGCCGGCCGGGCCCCGCAGATCTCACCGGTGTGTTCTGCGCAGGCGGGGCCACTTGGCAGCGCGCGTAGGCGGGCGCCGCTTGTGTGATAGCAAGACGTTTGCGTCTCTCTGTCTGTCCCTCGCGTCTTGTCGATTATCTTGGCGCATCAGATCTTGTCTACCCTCGCTCTCTCCGCCCGTTCAAGGCTTGTATAAGAGGGGAAGAGAGAGAAGCGAGAGGGGTTCGAAACATTCTGTAACCACATCTCATACAACCACAACACGGAAAAGAGCTAAGGCTCGGCAGAGTAGGGATCATTACCGCGAGGGTCCGAACACAGGTAAACCCGTGTGTTGCTCCTTGCTGCGTCCCACGCTCAAATCGAACTGAGCTCGACCGGATCGGCTAGCAGGATAGAAATCTGATAGGGGTGTGATCCGCAGTGGTTGAGCGGAGAGCACGCCGTCATCTTCCACCCAGATCGAAGGAGAACAGCCACAGCAAGGCATAAGAATCGCCAACACTTGCCTCACCATGTGTAGGTGAAAGGATCCGAGGCCAAGAGGGGGGTGAATTGGCGGCTTTTGCAAATTTTTAACTCTTTTTCTAATCTCAACCTGCGCCAATTGCACCTTGAGTTAGCCGGTTTAACAATTAGCGCAAAGGAAGCACAACGAATGACTAGAGCAAGCAAGCGGAAGCCTAAAAAGTTCTAGTCACATGCACGAGCGGAAGCAACAAACACTAGCAACCCAACTCCTCGTGGCTCAATGGCACACGGCAACATGCAGTCTCCAATCAAATGCTATAAATGTAAATGCAAGTGACACGGTGATTTGTTTGACCGATATTCGGTGTGCAACACATGCACACCTACTCACTGTTGAGCAAGGTCGCACCGTGCACAACACATGCGCTAACGGGGACCCGGGACCCATTCGTCCCTAATGCTCGAGTACTAGAAGACTCTCACCATACACATGGAGAGTAGCAGTCTTGTTGAAGGAATCTATGGCCTAGAGGGGGTGAATAGGCACAATTTTAAACTATTTTTGGTTTTTGTTGTGTTTTAGTCAAGTTAAAGCAAGCTACAAAGACCTAAATGGATTGACTAAAACTACTAACTATCGAGAGCTAATGTAGTGGAAACTAACGCCTATCCTAATACCCGAAGGTCTAGTGCAATAGCCGAAGTTAAGTAAATTTGCTTAAAGTAAATGCGAGAAGGGTAAAAGAGATGGACCTCAATTTTTTAACGAGGTTCGGTGCGAAGCACCTACTCCTCGATGCCGAAGTCACCCGAGAGTGACCGGGATCCTCTCGTCCCTACCCGGCAATCCACTTGGTAGGCTTTTAGGCCAAAAGGGCCAAGGCTCGCCTCCGACCAAGTACACCAAGGTCGGGCTCCGTCACAAGTCGACGGCTATCCCAACACCCGGCGCCGTGTGTAGGTGCCGACCACCGCAAAGGTGGTATTTGTACAAGCTTCTTCTTCGGAGGTCTTCGGCTTGACGCGGAACCGGCGGAGACCCAAAGCTTGCTCTTGACGTCGGCAACTTAACGATTTCCTCCTCTCGCCCGGAGTTGACGTCCACCACAGTTTCCCTCGGACTTCAACTCCGGTGAAGGTGGAAGCACCCGGTTCCCGCACCGGGTGACCAAGCCCGAGGCTTGGAATTTCGTTGGTGAAGTGGTAGAAGCGATTGAAGTGGTACGGCTTGGAGAAGCTTGGACCTTGGAGCTCGGAGACGATGAGACGGAGCAAAAACGGACCCCAAAGAGCACACACAAGAAGAACACCGGGAAACCATCTCACATGGAAGCCAAGCAACCCACCATAGAAACCAAACCAAAACAAGGGCAAAACCTAGGGGGAGGAAGGGCACCACTTACCTTTCTCCTTCCTTCCCTCTCCTCTCCTCTCTCTCTCACACTAGCTCTAGGTGGAGAAGGCCATGGCAGGAGACAAACCCTAGGGGAGAAGCTCTCACAAGGACACAAGTACAATAGGGGTGGAAACAATGAGCTCTCTCAGATTTTCTAGCCTCCCCAGAGTCCTATTTATAGACCCCAGCACGCCAGAGACACGTGTCGAAGATTGGAGCAAGGATGGTTCAAAACGTGTGGCTCGGATGCTTCAGATCTGAGAAATCCGCTCTCATCGGACGCCGTCCGGAGCCTCATCGAACGCCGTCCGGTGAGGTGTATTGTGCACAGATCTGAGCATCGGACGTCGTCCGGTACCTCATCGGACGTCGTCCGGTGAGGTGTACTGGTGCACAGATCGAGTGTCGGACGCCGTCCGAATAGTGGGATCCCGCTTGCACTGTAGCGCGTCGGACGCCGTCCGGAGCCCTTCGGACGCCGTCTCATGAGGGTGCAAGTGCTCAGCTAGAACCCCTCACTTCTCTCTCACCCCCTCACACATCTCTTGCAACGAATTGATGCACAGTAGCCTATTGTGATATATTCTAAAATGCAAACTGAGGTCAGAGCATTTAGTTGGTGTAACAAAAGCATGCTCCCCACATTGCTCTCCCCTCTTAAGGAAACATATGAAAACTTCCATTGCAACAGATAAAATAAGATTAAGCAAACACTGCTGCACCAACAAAACAGCATATGCTAAAAACAAAGAGAAAATGTCACAACAACTAAAATACAGCATTTCAGCATAAAAGAAAAACATGACATTGCAATGAAGAAAAAAAGTAAAACAAATATTTTTTTCATTGCATTGACGTTATTCACCAGTATATCTATTATAAACAAGGAAAGCACATGAATGTCAAATGAAATCAGAATATATCAAAATTTGACTCATTAACTAAGTTTCATCTTATCATAGAAAATGCCATGATACAAACAGGCTCCAAGTGGTTACTCATTTGAATGCTATAGCCATTTAAACCTCACTACCCAAAGTGATCTTGAATGTGTTTCTAATTTCCAGTGGGTACATGGACGTTGAGGTGGCTTAACCGAACTTAACCAAGAGTGCGGGAATAAAATACATAAAAGAAAACTCCCTGGCCAAAATGGATGAAACAAGACATTTTACTCATCGGAGAGGAAAATCCCACCCCTTTGAAAACACAACTCACTTTGCTCCCTATTGTGTCACGGCGCGGTGGATTTAGGTGGTGATAGAGACTGTATCACACGGAAGAGAGGAGGCAGAGGCTCTCCATTCGCCCATGTGGCACAGAGGAAGAGTAAACCTTAATATTGCTTGCTTCATTCGTCCAACAGATGCCTATTTATAGCCGAGCAAGGCTTCACATACTGATCTGTAGCAGATCGATCGATTACTAGTAGAAGTAATGATAAAAAAGATTCTAAACTAATTAATACTTGTATCCTACCTAGCTTAGGTGGTCTGGCTACATGTGGCTGGTCTTGCACAATGGTGAGCTTGGGTCTACCCATAGATCTGGTTGAACCAGCCTTGCTCATAGACCCGGTGTGCAGGCCGATACTGACACGTTGTTTTGGTGAATTTGGGTTTGTTTGGTTGCACGAATGATCTCGGCCTGACCCGTATGAGTCAGCCAGGCTAAGATGAGTCTGGTTGAGGAGATTAAATGATGTTATATGGTTACCCTGCACCTGGTGAGTCAGTCTGCGTAGAGATACTGTTTGGTTGATCATACACGTTAGAGTGTGATATATAAATTCAAGAGGAGGATAAACAAATTTAAAGAATAAATTCTAGAAAAACTATAAATTTAAAACAAAAACAAAATTTTTAAAACAAACAATAGATAATCAAAAAAAATTAATTAAAAATTTTAATCTTTTCAAATTTATATGGCAAGAGTGGTCTAGTATTGTTCGAAAAAAATGTCAGAAACCCGTTTTTGAAATCGGTTCGGTAATCGGAGATACTTATAAAAAGATATAGCAAAAAAACAAATTGAAAATGTGTATTGAAATGTGTGTCTGCATGCGGGAGCCGTTTATTCCTGTGCGAGCCTGCATAGCGAGAAACCGTGGATTTCTTTGTTCAAGCTCAGCCTGGCTAGCACAGTGTTTTTGTATGAGTTGAGCTAGGCTACAGAGGACATTTGGCAATCACCTACACATGGTGAGCCTGGTCAACCCACGTGCAGACCATCAAACACGCCCTTTGGATCTTCTACACTTCTTCCAACACAAAAACAAGCAAATGGTACGAGAACGACTTGGTGCTGCAGAACATATTGAACAACAGGTTCTGTCCTTCGACCCTAACCCAACTGTCGAGGTCCTTCCGTTGTTATCCACGTCAGACGATCCGTTGTCATATCCCTGAACTGCTTTCGGTTGTCCGCGGAGCGAAGCAGGCACACCGCGTACCGGAAGGCCATGGATGTCTCCTCATGTGTCCATTTTACTATCGTCGTTTTGACCGTGGCATTTTTTTAGTCCCTGCCATGCCAATTTCTTCGGGGGGAAGGGGTGGCTGGGCCAGAAGTCCGGGTGGGGGAATTCACGAGTGCCCATGGGCCTGTCCGTCTTCTGTACTGGGCCAACGGCCCAGATAAAAGCGTACAACCTTTTAACTTCCATCTGGGCCCACGTTGGTAAACTTGACCTCCTCGCCCTTCTGGGCCTTTTATAGTGCTGGATTGATTTTCCTCGAGGATGAGATTTCGCATGGGATCTGAACGCTAGATTGCATCATAACTACCGAGACATCTTTGAGCGACCTAGTTAAGATTATCTCGGGAGAAAGTGGAGGTGACAAGCAGTCGGCCATTAGAGGCATAAAGGCCAGAGGGAGGTGTTGGGCACTACGAGCCCTCCTCCCTGACAAAGCCGGGGAGCGATCTCAAGCGGGATTTCATTCCCTCTAGTGCTGCAGTGGAAAAGGAGGGATTTGATGCCCCGTTTGATGCGCCGCGTGCTTCAAATTCTTGCCATGGTGGAATTCATTCAATAGTCGGGCATGGATTCTTCCCGCGGAGTGGTTCGGCTTCCCTTCTCGTCTTAAGTCTCACGGCCACGGCCTAAAATATTGCAAGCAAGATCGAGGAAGAACACCTTGATCCATGTACAGATTGCTGTTCAGGTCTGAAACCCATCATGAAAAGGACACTCCTGACTCCTAGCTTGCGCACCTCGGCACCTGATCATTTTATCGTCAGGTTCAGGTACCTTGAAAGAGAATCTGAACTTGTTTTCACTTGCATTTGCACCACAACTCCAGCTGATCCTTACCTCATGATTTTACAGCTGACTGCTTGCTGTAGTTAGTTTTCTGGGAGGCTGGTCCTTTTGACATTTCAGTTCATCTGCACTTAAAAAGAGAGAATTTTGTCCCGGTTTTGCAGTGTCTTCTAGTCAGGCGTGCTTTGGTCTCACCAATTAGCCACCAAAAACTGGCATTTCTCAAAGGAATTTTCCACACAACTATGCACAGCAAAGGCATCTAACAGCAGTCCAGCACTGCAGAAAACAAAACATTCAGATTCCCTCTCCCTCCGGCTGAGGAAATTCTTGCCTCGGAATCTGCAAATGACACGAGAGGCTGCTAGTGACGGCCGGAGCTGGAAACAAGCAGGTAGCTTCTTGTTCTGGCACGAGTATGCATTGTGCCCAGATAATATATTCTTGGATACCGACGTCAATTTTAGCTGGCTTCAGGCTGATGCCCCCAGGGACCTCTATTCAGTTCCTCTCTACGGCCTGGCTTCAGGCTGATGCCCCCAGGGACCTAACGATACCTCAGTTCCATCTCTAACGCTCTACACCACTGTTCGACATTCTGTTCATGTTCTCCAGGAGAATAATGGAATAAAATGCGTAATTGCCTATATAGGAATAAATGACCCATGCATTGCCCCACTTGCCCACCAATAGTAACATCTGAGGAATCGGTAACGAACCAAAGAAGGGAAAACAGGTAAAACCTAATTTTGATGGCCAGGTAATTGATGACAAAAAAAAGTTTGTGACAGTCTATTGCCCTGCAGGCGCCTGTATTTTAAAGAAAGATCCAGGTACCTGGACTTAGGCTCTATTCTTTTCAGCATATCGTTGCGTTGGCGTATTACTGAAGCAAATTTGAGAGCCCTTTAATTGAGGTCTAAAGATTATAAAAGAATAATAAAAAATAGTTTTAGAATCTTTGGAAAGATTACTAAAACCCAGAAAAAATTGTTAAAAATTTTCACAACATATAGTCTATATAAAAATAAAAAAATGCTACAATAATACGCACCGGTATGATACGCTGAAAAGAACAAGGCCTTAGCAAGCGACGCATGAACACCATGGCGTGTCGATTTGCTTTTTTCGCGGAGAATATCTTCGTATATACATTCCAAAAAAAATACTGCACCAAAACATATTATATTTACCTATGTGTGCGTGTGTGTGAGTTACTAATGCTGATTTTTACTCCATTACAAAATATAAGGCATGCAAGTATTTAAAAAAGTCAACGTTTGTAACTTTTGACTAACAATTAAGGTAAAAATATATATGTTTAGAGTTATGCATGCGATATAGTTGGATCCATATTTGAAAGTATTTTCATATGATGTTAATTTTTATAGTAATTGATAATATATTTTGAGAGAAAATAATGATCAAAGTTATACATTAAAGACCATGTTAAAAACTTATATGCCTTATATTTTGAACCGGAGGGAGTAGTAGACAGTTGAAAAAGAAATATATGCCAGTTCTAATGACTAACAAGCACATACATACAAATTATATGTTTCGGGTACCTGTGTCGTTTCGTATTATGACCTGTATGTAGCAATACAGAATTACCAATCAGAACCTATAAGCTTTTACCCTTTGTCCACATACAAACCCAGCAAATCCTTGTGTCCATGTTGACAAATCGTTCATAAATAATTGCATTGTATGTGGCCGCATGTGAGTGTGTTTGGTTTGGTAGAATGACACTCCACATTTTGTTATCATATGGATTGAATTTTAAACAACACCCATCAATTATTCATGAAGAATGCATGAAAGTCATAGGGATAATAAAGCTTAAGACTTGCACGGGGGAAGGGAGAGCAGTTATGCAAAATTAAGCATGGATCTCGAACACGCAGTTCGAGTTTACACTAAGAAGCAGAGCATTGAAACAATGTTACGTGATCTGTACTGCCCGTTCGTATTTGAACTGGCACACATAACAATTTGCATTCCACCGAATTTCATGGGAAATTTTCCATGTACACTTTTTTTGTCTGTCAATGAGATCCCCCCAATTTCGCCCCCCGATTCCCCATTTGCTAGCTTGCTCCAATAAGATGCAATGGTCTAGCCTCTTGTGTCACCATGGTCATGGCCGTCGTCTCAGATGGCACCCTATCTAAGGAGCTAGTCCACGAGGAGCCTGATAAGAAGGACCGGAGGAGCCAGAAGAGAGGATAATGTTGATGGCGAGCAGTAGGGTGGTGTGCAACAGGAGGAGTCGATTGATGAGGAGCTCGATGATGGCGAGTAGGAGGAGCCGATGGCAAGCGGTAGTGTGCAACCCCATCGTCGATGACAAGCCGGAAGAGAAGGAAGCCAAGAAGGAGCTCGTCGCTGGGTCAGAGGAGCGCACATGGGAATGAGGGTTCGACAATGAGGATACCTCCTTTGATGTCCCGTATCTGCCTTGAGTTCCTCCAATATTGTCAACTCCTCTGGTGTCGGTGAGGAGGAGGACGACGACGACGACGACGAACTCTGGATAGGGCAACACAGCGGTGGTGCTAACTAGGCTAGCAAATTTAAAATATTTAAACAGAGTTCATATCAACTTCAGTAAAATTTAAAAAACTAAAAACGATTGCATGTCAATCATAATAAAAGGCAACATAAATTTAAAATGAAGAAATAGAAAAAACACAATAAGATGGAGGTGGACTCTCTTTGATCTTTTGGTCACACATTACGGTTTGTATATGTTTTTAGAAACACGAATGCAGGCCCGGGCCCCAGGGGCGTGCGGCCCGTTCGACGGAACAGGGCCCCCAATTTAGAGGGGGCCCGAAATTCCAGCAAAAGCCCACCTAGCACTAGGCCCAATCTGCTGCTGCTTGCTTGCTTGCTTGCCCAGCAGGCGGAATCAGGCTCAGCTAGCCCAACTAAGCGCCCCAAGTCCCCAACCGCCAACCCCCAGCCCCCACAGCCTGACGCGGCGTGCCCCCTCCTGGCTCCCTCCCCCACCCAGGCACCCACCTAGCCCTAGCCGCCACACTGACGCTGGCGACGCCGACGCCTGCACTGCCGCCCGGCCCCGACGCGCCCGCCGCCTCGCCGCCCGTCCCGACGCTACCGTCGGTACATTTTAGAGTTTGGCACAGGGCCTCGGATTTTGCCGGCACGGCCCTGCACGAATGGTACCTTTTGAATAGTGCCTTTTGAAAACTTTTTTTTTTCCAAACCTTGTGCCATTTGAAAGCTTAAGCATGAAGCATATTCTCAACCAGCAGTGCGTACAAGCTAGCACTCGATCGGTCGATCGCCAACTTATGTGCGTACGTAGGGTTCAGAACAGGAGGGATATATGAGCTAATTAGCACGTACGGCAATTAATCTCCTTGGCCTCTAGGGTTTGTACTTATCTATTTCCCTCCGTGCTCTAGCTAGTTGGCCTACTTGGCGCGCAGTTGGCACTGATCGTCGATCGATGCTTGCTTGTGGCTACCACATGGAGCTGACGAGCTGCAGTGACTGTGCCGCCCCATGCATAGCTAGCCCCCTACATTCCCTTTTGTGCCTGCGGTTGAGGACGGACGGATATCCTCGTTAGTCTTTGCAGCGGCTGCGTCGACGTACAGTAGTGGTCTCAGCATGACGAGCTTTTGTTCGGTGGCAGGAAAGCTTCTTCTCCAGGTAGAGCTCGATCGTTTTGACATGCCATTCTACCTCTGCTACTACTTAGGCCTCGTTTGTTTGGGATAAAATTAATTTAAATAAAAATTTGTTATTTTCGTATTATACCAAATGATGTATACAGTGTAGTTATTTTATGGGGCTTTAAATAGTTATTTTTAGAGCTTGTAAAATAATTTATTCATAATGTTTTGAACTCTTTAGGACGTTTTTCAAGAGGTTATAACTTTTTTAGATTAAAGTTTTCAGTAATTTTCAGCTCAAACAAATAAAGCCTTAATTAGTAGTGATCATAATTCATAATGTAGTGCTATGGTCAGGCACGAGGCGCGCGCGGCATGGGCTGCAGGGCGCTCTAAAGATCTCGCCTTGCCTGCCCTAAAGAGTTTGCAAGTGCAAGAGACAGCATGTGTTGTGTGCATTAAGGGGAAGAGCAAGACGTCGCTTTTATAACTTCCTTCAGAATGGAGCCTTGTCAAGTAGAGGGAAAGCACTCCCGCCTCGCCTTTATTTTGATGTGTCTTTCTTGGAGCATTATCGGGCATGCTTTGATCGAAGACATGAACATTGCAACGGCCCGGCCTTTTCCACGTAGAGTCCTCTACGACCTGCCGTTTTTTATTGCGGCGACAGCAATGGCAATGACACTAAAGCCTAAGCTAAGCTCCTGCCCTCCCTCTCCCTCCCTGTCAGATTGGTATATATTCACTAGCTTTCATCTGAAAGAATTGCAGAAGGGCTTTGCATCCAACACCTTCGATTGGTGCTTGGTTACTTAACTTGGTCATCTCTCAACTCTCGACACGGCCGGAGTAGTAAATATCAGCAAGTGCACGTGCACGTGCACCTAGGGGCGGATCTACATGGGCCAAGGGGGGTCACAGGACACCCGGTCAAAAAAAAATTTAGTAGGGATTAGTGAGTATGGGATATTAGTGCACCTCCAGCCAAAACCTGGTGACCTCGTGTCCTGTCCGTGTACAACGAAGCCCATCAAGCATTCTGGCCGGCGGCAGGCAGCACACCATCGCTAAGATCAATTGGAAACTCATCTCGCGGCTACAGCTTCGCCTAGACCGGGTCGTTTCAGTTTTTCCCTAATCCATCGATGGCCGCATCCTCCTGGGATCGCTAGTTGGTGCTTGGCGGTGGCACCTGCCGACCGCCATCGCCCGATCGTCGCTCGTCATCGCCTCACGTGACTGGCCGCCGATGACCGCGCCCTTGCCTGATCGCAGTGCAAGTTGCCTGCTGCACAGTGCCATAGCCAGTCAGCCGCAGTGCATTGTAGATGGGCACGATCCATCGGTGATTCTCAAATCGATTTCACCGATTGTGCTACGAGCCTAGGAGGTAAATACTCGGTTACTTTGAATACTAATTATAATTATACTTCTCCGGTCTCTAATTTATATCACTATCAATCTATTATAGGAATCTCATTTAGTCGGTGTTAATTTTTTATGAAACCATAGTGCTGACTGCTGATTGTTGAAGGCTAAGAGTGAGTGTGTGAGACCTACATTTTCCATTTTCCAAGAGACAAGACAAGGCTAGTAAATTGCGATACGATGTCAAGTTCAAGTAAGTAGCATTCTTACTTTTAATAATCAATGTACATGATCTTTTATTTCTTATTAGTAAAACAATGATATTACTTCAAGGGCTCACAAATTTGTTATAGTAATACGATAACGCAACGATACCGTGAAAAGAACACGGTATTCATCATTTTGATAAGTGCCTTGTACCACCATTATTTTTTGACTGATTGTTGTCTTGTTGAATGGTGAACCCAGTCATATTCGCTCTAGATCCGCCCCTGAGTGCACCTATGCTTTTTCTATGCCAAAATGCACAAATCACAAAAAAAAAAAAAGTGATCCAGGAGTTGCTTTGTACCTAACTATTTAGTAACTACTTGAGTTTTAGAATCTGTGTGTTTCTTATTATAATGCTGCATAGAACAACTTCTCTGGGATATTAATTAATCCTCTCTCCAAGAAGCTTAACCCCCTTTTGAACTACAATTTGGGCAGTGACAGTCACTAGTAGCTGCGAGGTTTCAGTGCGATGGTACATCACACAAAAATTCAAGGACCAATCTGCTACAAAAGGCCAAAAAAAAAAAAGCTGGGGAAGGGGAATAAAACATTATCCTGCAGCTCTAGTGCTTGCAAATGCAGGAGAATGGCACCCAGAAAAATTTCCAAAACAACATAAGTGAGGCAAGACTCATCCCCCATATTTTTGGCTGCTCCTACTGCTTACCCCATTACTTGACCTTTGGGTCAGAGAGGAGAAGAAGAAGCTAGTCCTACAAGCACTACATGTCGAGTCAAACGGGCATGACCAATCTGCCAAATTCTAGAGGAGGATATATTTCTTTAATAATTTCTTCCTTCACGTACGGCATGCGCCAGGCTCTATGACTCACAGTTGCCTATCCTGCTGTCAACACAAAAAATAAAAGGAGTCAAAGTGCTGCATAATTTTTAACAATCATTTCAGCGGCACTTCAAAAGGCAGAGAAGAGCATGCAACCCCATGTGAAAAAGAGGGCGCCAAGAATTCTTATTCATCCTGCTGCTAATAAAAATGTGGCTATTGGTTGCGTGTTCATTTCAGACAAGACACCACAGGATATTTTTTAACAAGCGCATAATATACTATCCTCCTAGGCTAGCATTTCTTTGCACAATGCTAAGTTGCTAATGGCATTGTAAATGGGGGCATTCTGCCCTTTCCTAGCGCCACATTAAGGAAAAGAATGCAGATACTGTTCCCTTGTCATTAGAGCCCTCATTTGGCATATCTGAACAGAAATTTCCAATGATTAAGCTCCTCATTGGCCTCACCTTGTGGCCTCCCATCCCTTTGTATCTACTAGTCTACTACCAACATAGATGGCATCAGGTTCAAGTGGCAATGTTCCAAAGAGTCTTTTGAGTCACTACTCTACGAACATTAAAGATCAAAATTTGAAGCTTTTATCATGTTGAGCTGCTCCTGAGGCCAGACAGTTGATGCTAGTTTATTGTTACTGCCTTTCAGGCTTTCAGTTACGCTTTCACGTAGGGTCAACTCTACCGGGTAAATGCAGAATCTGCTTCTCTGAGTAGTATATAATAGCACAATAATTGTCACAGAGGTAACCTCATCATTGGGGGTAGGCTGCCTGCAGTGCAAAGCACTGGCTTTTACTGTAACGGTAGAGGAAAAACAAAGTGGAGTTGTCTGGATGATCCTCATCTCAAGCTTACCAAGAAACAAGCACGACCACAAGATAGCAGCAGATAGATTTCAGCAGCACTCGTCTTCATCTATCTATCCATCTAATCTACCTGCAATTCTGCAAAAGCATGCATGCCATTATATACTATATCGAGTGCTGCTTCGAGTGCATGATTGCCTCGTTCAGAATAGTTGGATTAAGCGAAAAGAAACTGATCAGAGCCACTAAATTTGGTTCTTTGTTTAAGAGGGACAGAGACAGCAAATTTCACATGAAGTGGATTACACACTGCACGAGAGATGCCCAGGCACCATGCAGCGAGGCGGCAGCAGAGAAAAGGACCGGATGGAGGCAGGAAGGCAAGGAGGAGGGAGCAGATAGAGAGGAATCTACTGAGGCCATTGGCCACGGAGCAAAGCGAGCGCGAGACCGCGGTGGCTGTAGGGCCGTCGCGCTGCGTGGCCTCTCCGCTCCACTAATCTCAGCTTCCATAGGAGGGCTCCCCACTTAGGCCTGTCATAACCCGCGGAAAAGGGGAGGCTTAAAGCCCCTAAGCTTTTCAGCGGATGCTCGATAGCAGCACATACAATGGTGTAGACAGTATTTTGCTTACAATGATAATCATCTTTTTTTAAAAAACAAAGGGCAGGAGAGCTGCTATCTATTGATCAAAAGACGAGAAGTTTACAAAGTTGGGGGTTTAAAAACCCTCCCCCAAGAGGACGCACAAAAAACTACGAGGTTACAAAATGCGCTCCTGCGGTTGCCCACAGCCGCAGATCATCTAAAAGTTGACGAAGGACAACGTCTGGCGGTCATTCGGATTACTTGTTTACAAAGACGATATAGACTGTCACGTATTTACGAGCAAATTGTGTTGGCTTGTACATACACGATGGTCTACATTGTCTTTGTAGACAACACAATTTGGAATATAGACATGTATATATAGTTTGCTTGTACATACACGATGGTCTACATTGTCTTTGTAGACAATACAATTTGCTCGTAAATACGTGATAGTCTATATCGTCTTTGTAAACAACATAATTTTTCCTCTTAGTTTTTCTACTATATTATTCATATCATCTAAAATGACCAATAATGTCAAAAAGGGCTTTAGACGGTTGATATGGCTAATGGTCATGTATGGTTTAACAAATATTTATTTTCACAAGCATAGGCACATCCGCGACCACACGATGCGCTTCAAGATTTGTGTTGGACAAACTCATTGTTCAAATTTTTTTTTTAAAAAAAAAGCCTCATACTTTCAATTGGTAAGCAATCATGCCTTTATTTGTCCTTTCTCACTCCCTAAGCCAGCCTCCACCCACCACGCCACTACTATGGCCTCAAAAGGGCCAAAATGACTTAGAGCAGGGGTTGCACACTTGCACTAGATAGAGGACGAAAGAGAAAGAAGGAATCTGTTGTTTTTTGAAAACGAAAATTAGAGGGCTTTACGAAAAAAACTGTTGAACTAGTGGTTGGTGTTAAAAACAAATCTTAGTGCAAATTTAGGAAAATCCGTTTTTTGGAAATTAAAACCGACGCGGTCAGGGACTCAAGGGCAGGGGCGCGGCCAGGGCCAAGTACATCAACCGAATTATTGGTTTTGAATTATGAGAGAATCCACCGAGGCGATGTGATTCGTGCCTCTCTCCCCCTCCCGGTGACTCGTTCCCTCGTAGCCTCGCTTTTCTGGGCGCGAGTGCTCGCATGAACATTCCCGTGCCCCCGCGCACCGCGCTGCATGCCCCCACTCGCCCAATATTCTACGCGCCCCGCGCTGTGACCGGCTGACCGTACGTCGGCGGCGCCCTGCCCCTTGTTGCACTTGCATGCCGCCGCCGCCCTGGCCGTGCCTCTCATGTGATCAGTGGCCGAGCCATTGCTTGTGATGAGCGTGCCGGTCTCTTTATTTTTTTTTGAAAGAAGGGCAGGAGAACTATCTGCTTTGTATTTAAGTAGGAGGAAAGTTACAAAAAGGGGGGGAAAGCCCTCCCCCGGGAGGCGACCGAACTGTCTAGTTTATTACAAAATTGGCCCCTGCGGCCATCCAAAGCCGTAGGTCGTCGGTGAGGTTCTGAAGGAGGACGGCGCGAGGTCGTTCGGTGGAACGAAAAATTCTGTTGTTCCTCTCCAGCCAAAGGCACCAGATGATCCCCGCACACACGAACAGAGCGCCGCTAGTGGGGGTTTTCTGGAGGATATCGGCATCCCACCACGCAGGGAGGCTGGAGGCACAATTCCAATAAGTTGGGACGAGGATTGTGAAGCCCGTTTGCTAAGCTAGGCGCATCCAGATGAAGGTGCTGAATTCGCATTGCAGGAAAAGGTGCTCGGAGGTCTCGAGGTGACAAAGACACAGCTGGCAGAAATAGGCGTTTGGGCACTGTCGTCGCTGTAGAAAGTCGGCCGTGCAGACGCGCTGTAACATCAGCAGCCAAAGGAAAAACCTGCATTTTGATGGTGCCCAGATTTTCCAAATGGCCTAGGACGTTGGCGAGAGGCGGCGCCCTGCGAATTGAAGGCGGTAAGCAGATCTGACCGAGAAAGACCCGTCTGTGGTGAAACGCCAGGTCCACTGATCAGGTTCGCCATCTGCAAGGGTTGTGTGAGACAGGCGATGAAGCAGGGAGATGAGCTCAGGGACCAATTGTGGGGAGATCCGACGACGCAGGTCTAACAGCCGATTGTTGTTTGCAAGGGCATCCTTCACTGTTCTGTTGCGCCTAGCAGAGGCGAGGAAGAGCCGCGGCGCCAGAGCTCTTGGGGCGAGGCCTTCTAGCCAGGGATCTTCCCAAAAGGAGACCGAAGACTCATCTTTTAGGTTAATCGACCTTTTGCATGAGAGGAGGTCGATGTCGGCGATGGGGTGTCGAGTTCACATGAGGTGGAGGCCGCTCCTATCTTGTTGTTCCGAGCCATCGAGACGGAGCGCCTCGGCAAAACGGTGTAGGTCTAAAACTCCGAGGCCCCGAGGGAGAGGGCGACAAATTGTATCCCGTTCACTCGGCATTTTCCGGCCTGCACGGAAGTGGTACCACTCCAAAGCCAGGCTACTTTGATCTTGTCAATTTTATGGAGCACCGATTTGGGGGGTGATGGTGATAGGGTGTAGGCTGGTAGTGCCGAAAGAACAGCTTTGAGAAGAGTTAGCCTGCCTCCTTTGGACATGAGAGGACCTCTCCAGCCAGCCAGTCTGTTAGCGATTTTGTCAATGAGTGGTTGGAAGTGGACCTGTCGAAGGCGCTTGACGGAGAGCGGGAGGCCTAGGTATTTGATGGGAAAAGATGAACGTGGTGCTGGCAGATTCTGAAGGACAGAATCTAAATCGATGCCTTCACATCTGATGGGAATTATCTGGCTCTTGGAAAGATTTGTGTGAAGCCCGAAGATGTCACCAAAAAGGTTTAGGATTCTAACCAGGGCAGTGATGTCGCGACAGGTCGGGTTTAGGAAAATGGCTGCATCATCCGCAAAGAGAGATGTTCTAAAGTTTTGGTGGATGCCACGTACCGGGGATAACGCCCCTTCTTCCGTAGCCCTTGCTAGGAGGGTGACGAGAGGCTCAATGGCGAGGTTGAAGAGAAGGGGTGAAAGTGAGTCGCCTTGGCGGAGACCTCTTTGGTGGAAGATTTGTTTAGTGGGGTAGCCGTTGAGGAGGACTTTGGAGGAGGAGGTGGCGAGTGAAAGGGAAATCCAATTTCGCCAACGTTCCCCAAAATCTCGAGCGCGGAGGTTATCAAGGAGGTAAGGCCACGAGACTGAATCGAAAGCTTTGGCTAGGTCAAGTTTGAGGAGGAGGGCTGGTGAACGGGATCGGTGGAGGTGTTTGGCCTTTCCCTGAACAAAAAGAAAGTTGCTTTGGATGTGGCGCTTCTTGATGAAGGCGCTTTGGCAGGGAGAAATGAGGTCATCCATGAAGGGAGCTAGGCGGGTGGATAGGATTTTGGTGAAAAGTTTTCCAATGTTGTGAATGAGGCTGATTGGACGGAAATCAGATGGTGTAGATGGGTTGTCTTTCTTGGGGAGGAGTATAATGTGTGCGTTGTTCAGCGCGTCGAAACCCGGACCATTGAGGTTGAAGAGACACTGGATGGCCGCGAGCAGGTCGTCGGATATGAACTCCCAGCAAGCTTTGTAGAAATCCCAGGTGAAGCCGTCCGGACCTGGAGCTTTGTCACTTGGCAGGCTGTGTACCATCTTGCTGAGTTCGTCCAAGGAGAGT
Organism: Raddia guianensis; assembly: GCA_036346415.1. NCBI lineage: Eukaryota > Viridiplantae > Streptophyta > Magnoliopsida > Poales > Poaceae > Raddia > Raddia guianensis. Next base: position 71,510,494 of record CM070534.1, read on the forward strand.
GGTTCTTCGAGGGCTGAGAGGTCAGGGGCTGGGAGGTTCAAGAATTCCCAGTTGAAGCAGCGTCTCGTGGAAGACGGCTGGGCGGGGCTGCCGTCGCCGAGGATAGAGTTGAAATGCTGGTGGACGATACGAGCTTTTTCTTCGAATTCCGAGTGCGGACCATTGTCGCTATGTAGGGTATGGATGAAATTTTTCCTTCGGCGTCCGTTGGCTCTGAGGTGGAAATATTTGGTATTAGCGTCCCCCAGCTTGAGCCAAGTGAGACGGGCTCGCTGTTTCCATTTGATTTTTTGAACCACACTGAGACCGAGGCTTTTGAGCTTGAGTTGGCGGCGCAGCTCGAGCTCCTGGGGTGATAGTGGTCGCGCCTCCATAGCACAATCAAGCAGGCGGAGAACCTCGGAGATGAAGGCTAATTGCAGGGCGATGTTCCCAATGTGGGTTCGGTTCCAAGCCTTAAGAGCCAATGCCGTGCGGGCGAGCTTTGCTTTGAAGCGGTGGAGGAGATGCGAGGGAGACCCGCATGAGGTTCACACCAGGCCTGTTTGGCCACTTGTAAGAATCCAGGCATCTTGATCCGGAAATTCTCAAAACGGAACCGCTTGGGAGGTGGTGGAATGTTCTCGGCGGTGAGGAGCAGCGGGCAGTGGTCCGAGGCCAGGGAAGATAGCGGGATCAGAGAGCAGGAGGAGAAAAGAAGCTCCCAATCAGCGTTGGAGAAGGCACGGTCCAGCCTGACCAAAGTTGGGTTTGCTTGTTCATTGCTCCAGGTGAATCGACATCCTGAAAGGTGGAGCTCTTTGAAGAGGCAGGTGTCCAGGGTGGAGCGGAATTTGGCCATGAGGCGGCGGTTGAGGTTGAGGTTGTTTTTATCCGAGGCTTGGTAAATAAGGTTGAAATCGCCCAATAGCAGCCAGGGGGAGTTGAGGGAGCTGGCGATGGAGGAGAGTTCCTGGAGGAAGGTTTCTTTTTCAGAATTCGCAGAGGGTCCGTAGACGTTTGTTAAGGTCCAAGTCGGTTGGCCGTCGAGCGGTGAGATTGTCACGGTGATGGGGTGTTGAAGGATTCGGGGATTAGAGACCCGAAAGACGGAGTCATCCCAGAAAAGGAGAAGGCCCCCTCTGGTTCTAGAGGCCGGTAACTGGATTACTCCTTTAAGTAGATGGCCGCAGGTTTCCATGAGCAGTTGACTCGGTGGATCACTGAGCTTGGTCTCTTGGAGGGCGAGGATGGAGGGGCGGCAAGATCGCACAAGAGAAGCGACCACGTCTCTTTTGGCTGCTGAGTTGAGACCTCTAATGTTCCAAGAGATAATCTTCATAAGATGGAGAGGAGGAACACATGACTAACCCCAGAAGAGGGAGGGGACACCCCGCACGCAGGCGGGACACACCGCACGCAGGCGGTATAACACAAGGTGTAAGGGGACACTCCGCACGCAGGCGGGACACACCACACGCAGGCGGTACGACAAAAGGACACTCCGCACGCAGGCGGGACACACCGCACGCAGGCGAGAAGACTAGAATCGGGGGGAGGGAACCACACGCAGGCGGTAGGGTGGCCCCAAGGGTAGCCAGCACACGCGCAGGAGTTTGGCGACCCAAGAGTAAGACCACGCGCAGGTGGCAAGCATAGAACAGACCCACACGCAGGTGGGAGGAGGGGAGGAGGTTTGGCGACATGAAGAGTGGTAAACTCTGACGGTCCGAGGTGCGGAGAGTCTAGGAGGAACACTCCTCAACTGCTGCAGATCCCACCGCAGGTAGGTCGACGGAGGCCTTGGAGAGGCCACAAAGGTCGGTGACGACGGAGAACATGCCCGTGTCTAGCGGGGAATCACTGAACAAGGTACGGAGCTGGTCGGCAAGCTCATCGACGACAGGGGTGGGTGAAAGGCCTAACTTCAGGGCCAGGATGCCCTGGGCCTTTCTGATGGCTGGAACGGCAGAGGAACCAGCGGGAGCGGGAGTCGGGCGCGAGGAGGCTAGCCGAGAGCTGCGGCGGCGAGTAGCAAGCGGAAGTGGACACCGCGGTCGTCTAAGTGGTGGGGGATAGCGAGACCAGATGCCATACCGCAAGGATGTGTTTGGTTCAATCATCTTGGACCGATCTTGATCGTCTCTCTCAATTCCTCTGTTTGGTTGCACGCGGACCATGCCGGATAAACGGATCGATCCCGCGGCATGAAAATTGGCTACTGATGCGTGGCGAGTTGATTATAGCCAAAACGATGGTCTCTAAGAGCATCCCCAACTCTCCCTGTATCAACCAGCCTTCAAAGCACTGAAAATTCAATCGCTCTGCGCGATCTACGATTAACCGCGTAAATCAGAAGCGATTAAATTCAAACGGAGCTGATGCAGGCCCTTGATAGGGGGCCTGCTGCTCATGCTCTAACCAAGCACACTAGTGCCCGGCCACGATCGACAGCCACCCCTCCTATGTACGCCGCTCCACGTACCGCGAGCGCGCGCGCTGCCGGTGGCACGAGTGGCGGCACTCCCACTGCCGGTGCATGTAAATCGCTACATGCTCCGCTTCCGCCGTGCGCGCACATTAGAGCGCAAGTGGCCAAGCTAGCGGCCACGCACATCGGGGAAAAATGGCGAGGCGAGGCGAGGCGAAGCGAAGCGTCTGCCTCTACCTTTCCAGGTTACCAAATGGGGTTGATCGGTAATTGCTTGCCGCCGCTGCATATGTGACCGGGATTCGACCAACAGAATCCCTCTTTTCACCGAGTGAATTCTCTCATTTCGTGTGCCGCCACCCCCACCACCAGAGGAGCGTTGATGGACGACACATCGAGGGGGGGAAAAGAGGGTGAAAAAAGAAGGAAGAATAGCACCGGTGCTTTGCTCAAAGGGCGGGCGCACTGCACTTTGACCTAAATTTCGAGTTTCACGGCATCGGCGAGTATCTTTCTACGTGTACGGATCTGAAAACTCTTGACACCTAGTTTATATATAGCTAGTGTGCGGAGATTTTCTTTTTCCCCTTTCTATTCGTTAGTGGGTGCCACAGACACGCAAAGTTTCATCGAATATTAGTGTGTGCGTATATGTTTTTTTTTTTGTGGTGAATAAATATGCTTAACAGATTCTTTTTGTGTATACATTGTTTGTGCCAAAATTCAGTTTGTGAGGATCAAATTAGCTAAAAAAAGTCCGGTATAAAGCACATTTCAACCATTTCGCTTGTGATCATACAATTCTATTATTACTCGAATTTAAGAACCTAAGTCCACATTAGAATGTATGAAATTGATGTAATGAATGGTAAAATTGATAAAAAAAAAAGTATAATACGAATGTACTTGCGCACATCACTACTGCGGATCGAGACTTCCAAAGCGGCTCATCACAAGCGGTTGGCTTTAACCCGCTTGGGACCAGCTTGCCACAAGCGGTTCGTGGCCAACGGGTGGGAGGGTGGCGGGAAAGGGCATATGCAAGCGGTTCGTGATACAAACCGCTTGCAGAGATAGCCCACTATAAGCAGTTCGTATCACGAACCGCTTGAACGACTCTGTAAGCGGTTCGTGATAAAAACCGCTTACACTGGGCTATCTCTGCAAGCGGTTTGTATCATAAGACAAAAAAAAGAAACATACACATTTTCCGGTACACCTTACCGAAGCAACAAATTATGGTCATAATAAAGGAGGGTATGCAGGTCGAACACCCCCATCTTCCTCTCACTTTGGCCTTGTACATTTCAGCTTAGCGTAGCATATCGTTTCACTATAGCAAAATTTGTCTATTTTATATAACCTATATGGTGTAATGATTTGTAATGATTTTTTTCACACTTTTAGTAGTACTCTCAAAGATCCTAAAACTATTTTTAATTATTTTTTTAGAATATTTAAACCTCTTTTCAAAAACTCTTAAATTTTGTTGTACTGAAACACTACGCTACGCTAAGCTGAAATGTACGCGGCCTTCAACAACAAGTGCTACTTAGTTAGATCGCTCGTCTTGAGTCATTGACCCTATGTACATGTCCCCCTAAGTTATATCTTGTTTGGGGAAGTTATCCCGTTTGGGATATGTGTATTGTGATATGTGTTATGACGATTGTCGTATGTGTTATGGTGTGTCGTGAATTATGTCGTGATGTGTGTTATGATGTGTTATGTATCACAACGTGTCATTGTGTGTGTTATGAGTATATTGTCGACTATGTCGTGGTGTGTATGATGTTTGTCATGAGCGAGTGTGTTATGGTGTGTTTTGGTGCGTCATAAGTGTGCCAGGGTGTGTCTAAATTGCACCACTCATTACATGTTATGAGATTCTAGAGTGTATCAAACAAGCTCAGAAATTATTTTCGGTACTTAGATTTCATTTTTGTAAGACTTGGTTTCTTTTTTTCAGAATGGAGGATTAGGGGAGAAATCCTCCCCTGCATGTGAGCGGGTCGGCCTCGAACCCAGATGGGGGGGTTGCGCATCCTCGCCCACACGAACTGAGTTACGCTTAGTTCTCGTAAGACTTGGTTTCTGTCTCACAAATTTAGAGATTACATGATTTTTAAATAATTTTTTGAACATCAATATATGAGTAGTAAAAATCTAAACAATTGTAAAAAAAAATATATGGGAGCTAGATTTTACTAGAAATTGATACTAGAAATTCGTACCCACTCAATCAGAAAAAAGGTTTTTTTGTGGGTTATGGATGAATGACTTGAATTGTAACTAATTGCAGTTGTGCTAGCTAGCTGGAGTATCCGCAGATGAATCTATAAAATAGAGGGTGCAAAGATAAGGTATTCGATGAAAAAACAAAATTTCTAAAATGTAGCGTAAAGTGTGGATGAATTTTAGAGAGAGAGTTAGAATGCATAGTAAATAATGTTAAGAGCATGTATTTAAAGTTTCTCGCGGAGATCACCCTTACCTAGCGATCACAAGGTGCGAGGCAGAGGCGTCTGGTTACCGTCGGTCGGTTTGGAGACGGTATACTGTCCCTTCAATCTTTCCGAGAAAAAAAAAAAGAACACCAGATTTCATCTTCCACTTGATCAAAGCGGGATCACGACTCACTTGCTAATGAGTTTTCACTTCCAAAAAAAACAAGGTTTCACCCCATAATTAAGCCAAGCCGCGAGCCGGAAGACAGACAGAGACACATACCGAGACAGGGAGAGAGGGGGGAATAAAGTTAGTTATAACCAACGGGCGCTAATATATTAATCGTTGAGCCCCCTCCTCCTCTCCCTCCACTTCCCACCCTTTTTAACCGCTTTTTAAAGCGCTCCCCGGCCTCCCCTGCGTGCCTGGCTCCCTCCGTCTCTCCCCAGTCCCACCCTGCGACGCCGCCCGCCGGCGCGCGCCGAGAGGGCGAGCAGAGAGCGCGCGCGCGCGGCATGGCCCTGACCGACGCCACCGCCTTCCCCTACGGGCTGCGCGTCCTCGTCGTCGACGACGACCCTACCTGGCTCAAGATCCTCGAGAAGATGCTCAGGAAGTGCTCCTACGAAGGTTGGAATCTTTGCTTTCCTCTTTGCCTCTTGAGCTTGATTGATGGCTATGGGCGGCGGCGGCGGCGGCGCCGTGGTAAGGAAAAAAAAAACAGAGAAGATGGGAGTGGTGCTGGTGCTGGTGCGTGTGCACCCGTCGTGCATGCATGCATGCCGAGCGTTTGCTCGAATTACGGAGTCGGGGATTCGGGAAACCTCGCTCTTGTCATTATGTTCTGAAAAGCAGTCTCTTTTCCACAAGTTCTTGCTAGTTTGAATCGGGTATCTGGATCTTGATGGTTTAATTAGGTTGGTTTTTGGAATTTATCTTCTTGTACAAGGTTTATGTCGGCAATGTTTCCTGCTTTTCAGGCTTCACTCTCTGTTTGTAGTAAAATTGCTTGTGTAGGCAACATGTGGCTGCTTGGATAGGAGATATGTGTGCGTGTTTTCACGTATTTGTTCCAAACCGTATGTTGTCAACAGTTTAAGATTGGGAGCTACAGGCCTGGTCCATTAACTTTTTTGATAAAATTCCCTATAGCACAACATGAAACGAGTGCTTCAAGCCTGCTCCACTGTTAAGTGATGATTGCTTAATTATTTGGATGGACGGCTTGGCTTTCTATGGATTATTTGGCTCCACACCTGCATAACTTTGTCAGTTAATAACCATTGAAATCCAGAAAACCTACTTCTTGTTTTCTCTTCTTTGCAGTCTTCTAGGCCATTCAGGCGGCATCCTATTATCAAGTAACTGGCTTCCACGGCGGTGTATTTATCAATAAATTAGCTAGCAATAATAGCAGATATAGCTTATATTTGTTCAAGTTCAACGCACCCTTTTGGTAGACCTGTTGTCACGATATCAGTAATGCATATGGTCATTGTTTTTCATAAATTCGACGACCAATCTAATAAGCTCTTCGCTCTATGTACAAAAAACATATTGTATGCGCCCATATTTATGATTAATGTTCTTGAAATATCCACTGCTTATACATTTATATTAAACTAGTTATATATATACACCTGCAGTCACCACATGTGGCCTAGCAAGAGTTGCTCTTGATATTCTCCGGGAGAGGAAAAACAAATTCGACATTGTAATTAGTGACGTCAACATGCCGGACATGGATGGGTTCAAGCTTCTCGAGCACATTGGACTTGAGATGGATCTGCCTGTTATAAGTATGTATTCAACATTAATCTCCCTGCAAGCTTTAAAGAAGAAAATATATCTGTTATTTGGTTCAAGTATCTATTCTCAAACATTCCAAACCATTCTGTATTCACAGTGATGTCCATCGATGGAGAGACAAGTAGGGTGATGAAAGGTGTCCAGCATGGTGCTTGTGACTACCTCCTTAAGCCTGTTCGGATGAAGGAACTCCGAAACATTTGGCAACACGTATATAGGAAGAAAATGCATGAGGTTAAAGAGATTGAAGGTCATGATAGCTGTGATGATCTCCAATTTCTAAGAAATGGTTTTGAGGGATTGGATGAGAAGAGCTTATTTATGAGAGTTGATTCTGATACTATGAGGAAGAGGAAAGATGCGGACAAGGACCATACAGATCAGGAGTCAAGTGATGGTGCTACTGTTAAAAAGGCTAGAGTGGTTTGGTCTGTTGACCTTCATCAGAAATTTGTAAATGCTGTGAACCAAATTGGATTTGACAGTGAGTGTTCTCTAAAAGTGGATACACTTGCATTTTCCTTCCTATAAATTTATAAAGCTTGTATGATCTTATTCCAAAAGGGCAATTATCACTTTGTTGCAGAAGTGGGACCAAAGAAAATTTTGGACTTGATGAATGTTCCTGGATTAACAAGAGAGAATGTAGCTAGCCATCTTCAGGTATGACATATGAAGTTCAAATCCTAAGCTTTTTGTTCTCTTTTATTGAAAAAGGAAACTGAGTTCATAATGAAAGTTAAGGATAAACAGCCCTCTGCTACTATGACTCGAGATTTTTGGACAAGACAATGAAATCAGATAATTGCACAATGGTTTTTTGTCTGATTCACTATTTGACATATTATGCAACACGTGGACATTTCCTTTAAGACTCAAAAATCAGGCACACAAATAGGAGAATATGTAAATTTATAATCCGTTAAACAGAGTTTTTTGTAAAACAATGATTACCTTTCGTAATAAAAGATTGCCTCTGTCAAAATTTGCCAAGAAGTAACTGAAAGAAGAAAAGTGGATATTATGGTCTAGTCATGAATTTCTGACATGAATTCCTAACAATGCAGAAATATCGACTCTACTTGAGTAGACTGCAGAAACAGAATGAGGAAAGGATATTAGGCGCTGCTAGGCAAGATTTCAACCATAAGGGACCATCCGATAACCTTAATCTCCGAGGCTCCTTCCAGGAGCAACCAAGTACCAACGCCAACGGATACCCACACGCATCTCAGAATATACAAGGTCAGAACAGCATGCTAGATTCCCAGTTAGAAGACACCAAGAGCACAGTGCCCTTGCCAGTGTTAGATAAGAACAGAACTCCAGTAAGTGATGCCATTGAATCTCAGAATGTCGCCGGTGCTTCACCTTTAGTTGGGGTGTTGCCTTTCAAAGGATTGCCAGTGAATCAGGACAGAAAGCCGTCGGAGACCATGATCTTGGAGTGTCAGGCCTGGAGCGGAGGTTTGCCACCAAAGCAGTTCATGCAATATCCAAAGCATAACCATGAACGTTGTGACCTGTTGGGGGATTATTCATGCTTGCCAAAGCCAGACTTGGAGCACCCCATTACCCCTAGTCATTTGTTTACTCCGCGAACCACTCCGCCACCACTAATCTCAATGAGTTGCAGTATGGAGGGGGATGCCAGAGATTTCTCAGATGTAAAGCCGGCTCTTCTTGACTGCATCAAGTCCTTATCTCCGTCATTGACGTGTACAGTTGATTCAGTTTCTGTTCAACTTAGTGACAGTGTTGTGACCTCAACTGATGGTGACCTCAAGTTTTCCAGTGTGGAAGGTTTGCCCAGCATTAAAGATTGTTACTTTGATCATACAAACAACCAAGGCACCTTGATTCCTTCCCAAGAGCCAAGCATCATATGCGGCGCAGATTTGGCTTCTCTGCCTGAGGACCTGCCCGGGTATCCACTTCAAGGTGTCTCCTTTGAGAATATAGGACTGAGTAGCATTGATTTATTTCACTACAATGACACAATGATATTATCTGGACTACAAAGTAACTGGTACGATGATCTAGAGTATAGCAGCGAAACTACAGACTACCCATTGATAGATGGATGTCTGTTTGCATAATCCCTCCGCTGCCCCCTTCTTTTGACCATGCCGATGTTCTTTGGTATGTTCCCATATAGCACCTCTTATAGGGCTATAGTAATCTAACTTGATCCTGTGGTGGAAGGAATTAATTGTAGTATCTCCACTTTTGATAAATGTTTGTATGATAGACTGTGACATGGTATAACTTATATACTTTTCGATGATCTTTCAAACTATATATGAAGATTGCCGAATCTTTGCTTACACAACTGACTCTTGCAGTAATTATTTCCTGTGATGCAGCATTGCAAATGAGATGTGTCTGTTATTGCAGGCAAAAATAGTAATATTTCAGGTTCATCAAGCAGATCTCCACTCACACTTAAAAAAAAATACAGATCTCCACTAAAGACTGCATATTGTGAAGTAACTGCCTGATCTACCTGAAAGCATTCCATATGTAAGCAGAGTTCTATGCAGAATTAATCTTGTAGATGCAAGGATGAAACAGCAGAGATACCGAGAAGGATAATGCAAAACAGCAGGAAAGGAAACCAATTTACTAGTTTGCCTGCATACTAGTTTTGTATCACAGTTGCACTGGAACTCGCTTATTGCTGAACCACCAACCGAACCTATTGGTCCGGGCCGATCTGTTAATACCATGAAACTGGCACATTTACTTAACATCAGTTGTAGCGAGGGAAATCAGTTCTTCGGTTTTGTTGTGTTTGTGATGCTGAAAAAGGCTGGTCCACACTTTTGAAGGGCTGTTGTTTCCTTTCTACTTTGATGATCACAATCAGATCACTCTTCTTCCCTAAAACAAAAGGGGATGTCATATATGTGCCTGCCTCCCTACCATGTAGGAAAGCAAATAATAGTCTGTAAAAATTGTCAATTGTGTTTCATGTTGCCTTGTGTATCTATTGAACGCAAAGGGTGTTAGAAATCACTACAGGAATCTGCACCAGTGTCGACGGCTAAAGCCCCCGACACAGGTCCAGAAACCGCCGACATTGACCTTTCTCGGCGGCTAGCCGCCAACAAAGCTTCGCCGACACTACTTGGCCGACATAGCTTCATTTTGTCGGCGACCCCGTCGACAAAACCTCTATGTCAGCGGCCCATATAGCCGCCGACATAACCTATGGCAAACGGTCCGATCATGTCACGGCGCTCTGACTTGTGGGGTCCATATGACGAGCGAAAAGGCGACACGTGTCTACAGCTATTTCGGCGGCCAAAACAAAGACCGCCAACACAGATCATTCCAGGAGAATTCCCAGACACCTCTGGAACGTAGCTATGTTGGCGGAATATATTAAGGCCGCCTACATAGATGTTGTCTGTGTCGGCGGCAAATATTAAGGCCGCCTACATAGATGCTGTCTGTATCGGCGGCGTATAATTTGGCCGCCGACATTGGTTTAGGTCTATGTCGGTGGCTCAAATACGGCCGCCGACATTGTGATAATGGCAGCATCACATATTGCTGCCAATTATAGAAAACATTAACTTCAACCTGCAAAAAAACCCAATTCCCAGCATATATTCAATTCCCAGTTCCCACATTCACATCGACACATATTTAGAAGCTCGCCACCACGATTTCGAGCCCATATACAACCACATCATCGCAAAACACTAAATAATCAATAAATACAACCATTTCATCGCAAAACATCGATCCACACATATTTACAAGTCATATGTTGTCACTAGAGTATAAACAGAGTCACACAAAGTTCGAATATATAGAAAGTATGCAAAGAATGAAATGAAAAATCTAACTACATCTCGTGCAGGCCGTCGCCACTCAAGTCGTAGTCAGAATTGAGGATATTGGTGACAAACTGCTCAAGCGGAGACCCGTGCCATTGTCGACAACCCCTGCGAAGCAATCACCGCCGGCGCAGCCGTACCCGAGCCGGACGCCTGCAAAAGAGGATGAAATTTTATATTTGTATAAATTAGAGGCATTGCATTATTTGGATCAAACGACATGGTTGCAAACTTACCCCCGGTGAAGGCCTCGGTGTACGTAGAAAGTATACCATCGGGAATTGCGGTGGTGGCACGAAAGCAGGAGCAAAGGTAGGGGCAAACTGTGTGGCTGGGCCCCCTGCGTTTGCGTCATCACCGCAGCATCCGTGGTCGGTGGAGGTCTTGGTCCCCCTTCTTTGGAACCCATGCTGATCAATAGGACAGATTAGCAAATGAGCTTAGCTGAAAGGAATAATTTGCGAGCAGCCGCAGAAGGAGTAGGTTCTGTTCTTGGACAGCCTTTAGATTTTCCATGGCCGCATGCCGCTCCCTTCGCGCCTCCTCTCGCTCTCTTCGCTCCTGCTCTCGCTCCGCATCTCGCTGCGCCTTCTCCTCTCGAAGCTGCCGGTTCTGTTCTTTCAATTCAGCGATGTGCTTGTTCTGAGTTGCGGTGCCCTGTCGTCGACGTCTCCTGACCTCTGGCTTGTACGTGTCGGGCGGCACGACAACGTTCATACCGCCGTACCTGCGTGAGCCCCTCCGCCAAACTGATCGTACAGGAGCACAGGGTCAACGGGCATCTCCTTGGGGTTAACTTCTTCCCCGTGCTTCTCCCTCAAGGCCCCATTGTATATCCTGCAAAAAATTGAGATGTGTGATATTTGTTTGAGAACGACGGTTGTCTAAAGAATTGAAATAACAAGTTTTAAGAACTTACAATCAGCTCCTGAGCAGGCGCCGGCATCGGTGGCTGGAACCAGTCTGGCCGCACACGGTGTGTGTGTGCAGCCTTCCAAACCGCGAATCCCGAGGGTTCAACCCCGTCTGAAACTCCTGCGTGGAATTAAATAATGACCTAATTAGATATAGTTTTGAAATGTAATTGATTGTAGGGGTTAAAAGATAGGTGTACTTACTAGGTCTCGTGCCACGTGAGTACGTGACCCATGCCGAGGCCTCCCATGTAGGTGTTGCACAAACCTGCGCCGGCGTCCCTGTTTTCCCGGTTTCTCTTAGACATGTCAATTCACTCCTGGGACACCCACATACTACATAGGTCCCTCCAAGCACGTGTACACATGTCCATCTAGTCTGGACGCCATGGGAGGTACTGGTCTGTAGTGAGGTACTCCCGACCTGCTCCTGTCCTAGTCATTTTTCTGCCCCTCTTGCGGTAGTGCTTCATCACCAAGATCTACACTGCAAGCTCGAGGGCCTCCTTCACGAGCTTGGTAGCCATCCTGTCGATGACTACCCGAGCCCGGCGTAGTCCTCGCCAGGGGAAGCCGGTACTCGTCGAAACAAAAGAGATACATGATTAAATAAATGCATGCATGTGTAAAGGTATAAACACGTAAACGTCGACGAGAATAAAAGAAATTTGGCATTTTACCTGAACTCGCCGACGACGCGCCATGACAGTTCCTCCATCCTTGTACCCCATGAGCTCGTAGTCGACCCAACTTAGCGTGGGGCGTTTATTTCCGCTCTCGCCAACTCGCCCGGGGTAGAGCGACCTGATAAGCACACCAAGTCGCTTTCGGCTCGGTAAAGCATTTTGTTTTCACAAACCATCCCACTGCATGTAGAATACATTGAAATGAAATGCATCGAAATAAAATAGATCGAAACGAAAGATTTATGGTTAGCACACATACCTATCTCCCATTGTAATGTCTAGGGAATTGGGGGCTTTCGACAATTTGTTCCAGCCCCGAAATCTCTTGGAGCTAGAGGAGTCCTGTCGGGGATTAGATTACGGCCCATTACCATGGCCCACTCCCTGACGGCCCAATCGAACAGCCTACCAAGGCCTAGCTCCTTGGAAGGTTCTATCAGGCCTATATGCATCCTGTCGAATAGCCTCCTGGCTGGCACGGTGCGTAACGGCCTAAGATTCGTGTTTGAGTCTTACTCGAACAAGAGTTCTGCACGGCTACGTGAAGACCCGGACGTTGGTTTCCCGGATTGGATTAGGAGTCGTGATCCTCAAGACTAGGAGTATGCCTTATACGCCTCGGGATATATTTGGCATGTATGAGTTTGTTGCGATCTCATAGTTAGCCGGCCCGATATTCCCTCGATAGGTCGGTTTGCTCAAGACTATATAAACAAGGCCCTACGGCGTGTAGAAGGGCTCCGGCACTTGATCTTCGTGATTATTGCTTCCTCAGACACCATAATCTCGCCGAGACTTGTTCGTCTCGCCGAGCCATCTCTTGTATTCATCTTTGATATAAAGAAATTTGGACGAGGGCTATTATCTCCCGAGAGGCCTGAACCGGGATAAAACCCCATCTCTGTTATTTCTTTGTTCGCATTGTTTGGCGTGTCTCCTATCTCAATTTTGAAGAACCTTGGTTGACTTGGGTCGATATCCCAACCGTCGGCAATTTGGCGCCGTCCGGGGGAAACGCAGTCGAGCATGCCGAACTCCGTCGCCGATCAGAGATACTTCACGAGGGCTACGACTCGGCGACAGGATGTCTCGTCCCCGCCGATTCAGACGATCTGCTCGGTCTCGAACGCTTTCGCATCCGAGGCGATGTCTCCGCCACATGGCGGAGATAGCCTCGAATCGCACTCCGTCATCGGCAGCGACTACGGAGGCGATGATCTTTACGACGGTTTAGATTTATCGGATTCCAAGGCTATGTCGGTAGATTCCACTGTGGAGACACAGCGATGACACCGTCTAGCGCACCTTCGCGTGGCCCCGCAAAGATTAACATGGCCGATGTAGGAACCTCGAGGATCCGCGACGGCCGTGGCGGCGGAGGTCGGCAGATTAACTCGCCGGCATCAAGACGAGGCAGCGCAGTCGCCATGAAAGCAGACGCCATTCGCCGCGACCTCGACGATTCCATTAACCGACCTTAGCACGGTTTCGCGACCGTGTAGCGGCAGCGTCGCGACCCACCTCGCGTCTTGGCGCTAAGTCTCCGGCAAGTTTCTCTGTTGGGTCAATTCCCGCGTGGCCGGACTCGGTCGGTCGAGCGCGGATGGTTCGAGATCCCGGACCCATAGACCAAAGTCGGGAACGGCTCGAAGCTATGGCAACGGTCCTTAGATCCACTAATCGCCGATCTCGCTTCGCATGGGCGTCTTTGTTGCGACTAACCTAGAGCGGGGTCGAGGGCCTAAAGTCTCTAGGAGAAGTCAACAACTCCTCCAGTAAAAGCAGCCTAATTTGCCGGAATGATGCGGACAGCTCGATCGATCGCGTGACCCCCGCCACCATCGGCGATCATCGCCCATGAGCAAGGCTACCCGTGGTCGCCATCGCCGCCAAGTCCTCGTAGTCATCACGACCACAGGCAAGCGCCGACGCGACGACCACGGACGGTTCCCGTGAGGAGCGCGTCGTCGCGACCACGAGGAAGGAACGTGGTGGGTATCCCGAGAGAGTTTCTCCAGCCGAGTCCTCCCGCTCAGCAGGAGTTCCTCCGCAACAGACCAACGTCTTCTCAAGATTAGGTTCGCGGGAAGGTGGCGGTCATATGCTCTGGCTGCAGGCTTTCTCCGACGAAGCTTGGGCCGTCCGGTGGCCCTCAAAATTCAAGCCCGTCACATGGAGAGGTACAATGGGACTCGTAACCGGAGGAATTCCTTTCCATCTACGCCACGCCATCATGGCGGCGGGGTGACGAGCTTGTTATGGCCAATTACCTCCGACCGTCCTTGAGGTCTTTGCTCGGACGTGGTCGCTCAATCGGCAAGAGGGTTCCATCACCATGGAACCCGACTTTGCGACGCCTCGATCGCTAATTTCAGAGGCATTACGTGCGTCGGGCAAGGAGGATGATCTGCACGGATGATCCAGATGAACGGGAGACCCTCCGCAATTTCGTGAAGCGTTTCATTAAGATCCGCAACACGATCCCGAACATCTCGGATGAATCTGTTGTCCGCGCTTTCAAAACGGAGTCCGCGACGAGCGCTCACCCAGATCTCGAGATTAATGAGACTGGACCGCCAACGACTGTTTCAAGGCGGCCGACCGCTATGCTAACGCGGCAGAGCGTTGTTCAAGATAAAAAGGCGTTCGACAAGGGCGAGCCGCCTGACTGGTGTGGATGAGAAGAAGAAGAGCAAGAAGAATGTCCCCGTGACAAGAAGTCCCGGAAGAAGAAGAACAAAGGTGATGCGAACAATACCGTCGCGGTATGGATCGCGACCTCCTCCCAAGGATGGGCGTAAGAAGCCCAACAATAATTACAAAGGCAAAAGCACGCTCGGGGAGGCGGACAAGGCAAGAAAGGTCCGAGCGACCGATTTTGCAAGTTCCACCAAAGACTACGGGCATGATATACGCCATCAGAGAACTTGGGCAAAGAAAGCTCAAGATTTCTACAACGGCAAGGGCCCAATGCCCACCCGCTCGAACATGGTGATGCTTAAGGAATAGCGCCAAACCGACGATGGTGATCGGGAAGATGATGACGAATATCAAGAGCCCGTGAACCATATCGCCGTCATTTTCGGCGACTCCTCGGCTTACACCTCTCGGCGCAGCCTCAAAGAAGTCGCCGAGGTCCACAACGTCGAAAAGGCGAAACCTCACCAATCGATGAAGTGGATCGAGGTCTCCATCTCCTTCTAAGGAGGATTGCCCCATCGATGACCAAGCCTCGCGGCTCCCAGTGGTGGTCGCCCACCATCGAACGCGAGAGTTGGCCGTGTCTTAGTAGACGGTGGGGCGCTCGACTTGCTTTACGCCAAAGTCTTGGACGAGATGCAAATCCCTCGCTCCAAGTCAAGGAAGTCGCAATGCCCTTCTACGGAATTGTTCCGGAGAAGGCATCAGCCGTTAGGGCGAGTTGTCCTGCCTGTCACCTTCGGCAACCCAAGCAACTTCCGAACAGAGTTGATCACTTTCGACGTGGTCGACTTTCCGTCGGCGTACAACGCAATCTTGGGCAGGCCATCTCTCGGTAAGTTTATGGCCGTGTCCCACCACGCTTACCATTGCGTGAAGATACCAGGACCTAACGGCGTGATCACGGTCAAGGGCAATTACAAAGCTGCACTGGATTGCGACGAGCAGTCCCTTGCCCTGGTCGACCAACTTCCGCCGCGTGGTCCTGAAGTTCCGCAGACCAAGTCTGCACGCCCTAGGGTCTCCCTCCAGCCAGGTGGAGAAACCAAGGAAGTTCCGCTGTCGCTTGATGATACTTCCAAGACAGTTCACTTGGGGGCCAATCTGGACCCCAAATAGGAAAGCGAGCTCATTGCCTTCCTCCGAGCTAATGCAGATGTATTCGCCTGGGAGCCATCTGACATGCCCGGAGTCCCAAGGGAGGTAATCGAGCACAAACCGGGTGTCCGTGGGACAAGAAGCCTGTTTCGCCAAGCTTGTCGCTGAATTCAAACAGGATCATCAAAGATCGACAGCAAACCGTCATTGGGTTCATCCGCGAGGTTGATCACACCGAGTGGTTAGCCAACCCTGTCATTGTAAAGAAGAAAGGCGGCAAGTGGAGGATGTGTGTCGATCACACGATTCAACGCCGCTTGCCCTAAGGACAATTTCAGCGCCTCAGATTGACCAATTTGGTCGATGCGATCATGACGACACATTTTCGAGTTTTTAGATGCTTACTCCGGTTACCACCAAATAAGCATCTCCCCCGAGGATGAAGAGAATACTGCCTTCATCACCCCCTTCGGCACATTCTGCTATACGACCATGTCCTTCGGTCTGCGCAATGCTGGTGCCACGTTCCCAAACTTTAATGGAGAAAACCTTCCCGAGCAGTAGCGGAAAAAACTCGGAGGTCTATGTCGGCGACATAGTTGTAAAGAGCAAGTATGCTCCAGATCATGTAAAAGACACCGCGAAACTTTTCGTAATCTCACCAGGCATCGAATAAAATTAAATCCAGAGAAGTGTACCTTTGGTGTTCGATCTCGAATGTTGCTCGGTTATGTCATTGGCTCGCAAGGTATTTCTGCCAACCCTGAAAAAATCGAGGCCATTGAAAATATCGAGCTCCAACTACCGTAAAGGAAGTACAAAGCCTCATCGACGGATGGTTGCTTTAAGGTGTTTATTTCCGTCAAAGGCTAACGCTGGCTGCCCTTCTTTAAGGCCTGCGCAAGCACAATGGTTTGAATGGACGAGAGAAGCCGATAGATCCTTCCAGATGCGAGCGATACTCGTCCAATCCTCCCGTCTTGACTACCCCGCTGCTTGGCGAAAGCTCCTATTATACCTAGGTTGCACGCCACAAGCGGTGAGCTTGGTCTTGACGGTCGAAAGGGAAGGCATACAACGACCAATCTATTACGTGAGCGAGGTACTTCACGGATCAAAGGAGCGTTACCACGAGGTCCGTGGTTACTCACGCCTTGCTCATGTCCTCCGTGAAGCTTCGCCACTACTTCCAAAGCGCATCAAATCTGGTCCCGACCACGCTCCTCCGGGAGAAATCTGCGGAATAAGGAATCTAGCGGACGATAGCTAAGTGGGCAATGGAACTAGCGAGTTCGATCGTTATTTGTCGCCCGAATCGCTATCAAGTCACGTGTCCTAGCCGACTTTGTCATTGAATGGACTTGCCCGCCCAAATCCCGTGAAGCCCCGAGCAACCCGATGAACCCTCTTGGACCATGTTTTTGATGGCTCGCGACCGAAACTCGGGCTGGTTTTGTTCTCATCTCCTCAAGGAGAGCAACTCCAGATTCTATCCAACTACACTTTGCGGCGACTAACAACGCCGCAGAGTACGAGGCCTCCTCGCGGGACTAAGAGCGTGCAAGTCGCTTACGCCCAACGGCTAATCGTGAAGGAGATTCACGGTGGTCATCAATCAGTTAACAAGGAGTATCGGTCGCGATAACTCAATGGCGCGATACGGTTGAAGTGAGGAAGTTGAGCGGCATTTTCGATTTTTCGGTGCTCTTCGTGCCCGGAAGGACAACTTCTGGCGACCAGCTATCCAAGTATGGATCCTCACGAGAATCTGCTTTCGGCAGGGTGCTCGTCGAGCACCTTCACAAGCCCTCAATCACGCCTCCGGACGAGGCAACAGAGGCGGTGGTCTTGTCTCCGTTATCGAGCGGTGCCGCGGATCGACAACGCCATTTGTCCGGTACCTTGCGAGTGGGACTCGCCCGACGACGGCCGAAGTTCTCGGCCATAAGGCGTGCCGCCCATACAAGCTTATGGACGGCATCCTTTACAAATCAAGGTGCTCGGGAGTTCTCTCCAAATGCATCTCGCAACAGAGGTGTGTTTCTTCTTAGGGACATACACGAGGGTGCTCGTGGCAACCACGCCCTTCCGAACTCGGTAAAAAAGCGTTCGCATGGGCTATTATTGGCCCCCGCGTTATAAGATGCCCGGGACATCGTGACTAAGTGCAAGGCTTGCCAATTTCACGCCGGAAGGCACACAAGCCCGCCCAAGAGCTCCAAACAATCCCCATCCCGGCCTTTTTCCACATGGGGTCCGGATGCGCTCGGTCCATTCCCTAAGGGGTACAAGGGCTACACACACCGCTGTCGCCATAGACACTTTTACAAAGTGGATTGAGCAGAGCGTGTCGTCTCTTCACGCCAAAACGGCTGTTCGCTTTTCAAAAGCAACGTGGTCACGCGCCGATTCCCCATAAGGCGATCACGGATAATCTGTACCAGTTCGGCGAGCTATTCCAGAATATGCGAGCAACCGGGTACCAAGGTCTGTTCGCCTCGTGGCACATCCACGAGCAATGGAGCGATCGGCGAGCTAACGGACAGATAGTCCAGGTATCAAACGGCGGGTATTCGCCGCTCTCGGCGAAAGCACAAGAAGGCTGGGTTGACGGTTCCTTCCGTCCTCAGGCGAGACTTACGGCCACCGCAACCGGAAACTCCTTCCAATTGGTCTATGGTGCGAAGCCATCACGCTCACGAAATCGTACTCGGTTCGCCTCAAGACGAGCTCGGTCAACCTAGTTGACGACGAGCAAGAGCGCCTCGATCTCGATCTCCTCGAAGGCACACGCGGCCGGGCACAAGTCGAATGGCGCGCTACCAAGAAGATCTTCGCGCCGACGCTGCCAAAACAGTTCGACCTAGGGCTTTGAAGGCGGGCGACCTCGTTCGCGCCGTGTCGAGAACTTGTCCAATGCCAACAAGTTAACTCCTCGTTGGGAGGGCCCGCTCACGGTCGCTTTACTGCCGCCGGGGCCGTTCGCGCTGCTATGGAGGACGGGAGAGAAGCGACCAAAGACTTGGAACATCGACCACCGTAAGTTCTTTGTGTAGGTCTTTTTGTGTTTGCTTAGCTTTGCGCTTTTGTAAACTTCGCGCCTTAGTTCGTCCAAGTCTCTGGGCACCATGTAAAGTTCAATCCAATTCCTCGGTGAATCATCGCGCCTCTGTGCCCTTTTCACCGTTCGTCTTCTCGGACTACTTTCTCTCTGGTAACACTTGATGGCTGCCTGCATTTGCGAACTCTTGGCTTCGCAATCTTAAGGATTGTTCCCTACCCGATCTGGTTCCGACAAGTTCCTAAACTCGTGGTTGCGTAACACGGCCTTTCCACCTTGCGGCTAAGTCGCGCTCGTAAGCCCTCATGGCAGAGGCACTTATCGCTTCGGGCGCGACCACTTGGTAAAGCTCGCTCGTAAGCCCCATGGCAGAGGCACTTTCCTTGTTCGGTTACTTCTGAATCGCCTAACTTACGACAACGAAGCGGACTACGGAACAGAATCGAGCAAGGTACGGGTGTCGCTCCTTCTCCCACGACGTACTCGAGTTCGCAAGCTTAGGTTCTCGAGCATCGTCCGCATCGGGGCTAGGGTGTCGCTCTTTCTCTTGTGCACTGCTCGGGTTGGCAAACTCGAGTTTCGGAGGATGCACAACGGGCCGGAGTTAAGCGAGCGCCACCGGTTTCTCAAACTCCCTAGCTGTTCGCTTTTCTCTTAGTTCTGTTTCGTTCTTGTCCTTTTGTTGCTCTCTCTTTGCAGGGAAAAAGGTAAGTCTTTATTAACAAAATTTGCGTGTACAAGAGTCCACCCGGGTTCTGACCCTACTGACTACTTAGAAGCGAGTTGCTCCTTGAGCTCCTCGATCACTTCTTTAAGGCGCAGGACTTCCTTGGGCTTTGAACCCTTCTCGGCCTCACTCGGAGACGATCGGCTTCCTCCTTGTCGCTCTGGCCAGCTCTGTCGCTTTCAAGACGGAGAGCCTCGACCTCTTGGTCTTGGCCCGCACTGGTGGTGGTCGAGCCTCGCTACAGCTAACTTCATTGCTTTCGGGCGGTCTGAGTGCTCGTCCGGCTCTTGACCTTCTTCTCCGCGGTGATTGCCCTCACCGCCATCCCACAAGATCTCCTCAATCTCCTCTGTGAAGCCCACAGGTTGAGATCCTAGCACGAGTCCCGCGGATGTTTGCTCCTCCTGGCGAGGTGGGCTTTAAGCTTTTGGCTTCCCCGAGAGCTGGTTCCGCTTGATGGGACGCTTCAAAAAGCTGCTCCGAGCCACTTCGTGCGGCCCGGCGGCTCCTCCATGCACTTTCGCCTTCACGGCTTCTTGCAAGCTCCTCGGCTTCCTTTAGGAGAGCTGAGAGAATGCCTCTCCTTGGTCACTTGGCCTTGAGCTTCTTCGCTTCGCCTTTCACCGGCTCGGCTTTGGGCCATGAACGCTCGCCGGGATCCCCGCCAAGATGTTCCGGAGTGATGCAAGACGGCGCCCGCTCGATGGTGACCCCATCCTCGAGTTCCGCCATGGTGTCCTCAAGGCCCGAGAGGAAGAACAAGTTAACTACGTTGCTATGATGTGGCTAAGTTGAACAAAGCTTGGTTTTGGTGTTTACCTTGCCAAGTCGGCGTTTGATCCGCGACGCAGCGGTCCTCGAGGCCATAAGGCCACGAAGCCCCGCGTCTTGCGGGATGAGGTAGCGTTCTTGCCGTCGCCGCCTTGCTCGCTCCTTCTTCTTGCGGGAGCGCGCTCGCTTTCGGGAGCTGGAGCGGCGGGCGGCGCTTTCGTCGCCTCCTTCTCTCCTCTTCCTTTTCTTCTTCCGCCCAACGTCTTGGACGAGGCCGAGTTACTCCGCTTCGGCGGCGCCGTTGTGTCCACCGGCGGGGCGACTTGCACGACCGCTCGGGGCTTCTTCTTGTCCCCGGACAGGTGGGCTCCCACTACCTTTCGCGGAGAACCCGTCGCTTGAGGGTAGCTGCCCTGCGACGAAGCGCTGGCAAGACCGGTTGCTTTCGGTCCCGCCTGGCGCTTCCGAGCCGCCGCCTTGGCTCAAGTCCGTGGCGCCACCCGCCGCTATTTTGCCTCGGTAGCTTCACGCGTCTTTGGCGCGTCGACACCTTTCGGCGGAGCTGGCGGCAAGCGAGCTCCACGCCGCCCGGCTTGTCCTTGAGGCTCGCCGACCTCCGCCCATGACGCCGTGCGAGATGTTGGGCGGCAAGCGACCTCTCAAGCGCCTCCTCGGCGTCGTCCGTGGCGGTCCTTCTTGGGCGGTGATGAGCGAGAGTTGATCATTAAGTCGATGCGGTCGGAAGGTGGAAAGATCAAAAGATCGATTTCTACATACCGCCGTGGAGGGCTTGATCCTCGATCTTCCTCGCGAACTTTTCGCCTCTTCCTCGGGGCTCCTTGGCGGCTTCCCGCTTGGCCCTTGGGCGTTCGGCGATGAGCTCGAGCTCTACGGTGAGCCGAGCACTCTCTCAGCAAGAACGCAAGGAGTTTCTCCTTGCGCGCAACCTCCTCCTCGAGTCTCCTTTGCTCGGCGACTGTTCGAGCGCGCCAAATGGCCGGGTGAGTCTGCGAGTAACGCCTAAGCCGAGGGTCATGTTCTTTACCTCTTCGTCGCTTTGCTCGGCGAGGAGGAGGGCTTGGTCTCTTCTCATTGGGTGACCCGCGCGCCCGTTGGTGCGCTTTCGGTGCGCTCGTCGCCGCACTGGTTTCTTCGTCGGTTCGCGGCCGCCATGGCGCTGGCGAGCTCGCGGCGCTGCCGCCACCTTGGGCTTTGTGGCCGCCTTGGCCTTGCCTTTCTTGGCTTCTCCTTCTCGGACCGGAGAGATCCTCGACGATCCTCAAGGATCATTTGGTCCTCTGCGCGTTGTCGGTGAGCTTTTGCGCTAAACAACATTGCAAGTCTAGCAACGCAGACCGGGAGTAAATAATTTACCTCGTGCATGCGGGCGAGCACATTCTGCTGACGGTGTCGCCACCTCGCCGTGACCTCCCGTCCTTCTTCGCCGCCTTTAGCATGGCATCGACCGCTTCGGTCACCCATGCGTCGGTTGGTTTCTCTGCCCGGCGAAGGGATTATTAGTTCTGTTGGAGGAAAGAATCAATGAAGAGGTTGAGTCTTAAAGGCACTTACCGTGCTCTCCCTTGTAATGTCTTCCCATCCTCTACCTTGTAGAAGGGATAGGACCTTCTCCCGCAGACGAGATCCTCGTCATTGTGAAGTCCCGGATGATCTCCCCGCCGTGAGCCCGAGACTCACGAGGGAGGCGATCTTCTGATCAGTACCAATCCTCGGCGGACATCTCCGCCGAGGCATTGAGGTTCCTTTGCCGGCGCCTTCCGGTGAAGACGAGTTCTTGTCGCCGCCCGCTTGCCGTAGAACCACCTCACCCACCACGCACCCATCGAGTCGGCGGCGGTGGGGCGAGGATACGGGCGTCGTCGGCGGTGTGGCGAGCTTGAGGTAGTAGCACCCAGCGCCGAAGCGGCGGAGCTGCTCCTCGTCATCAGATAGTAGTGGAGGAAACGGCCCACCGGTGGATCGATTCTCAGATAGCCTTCACACAAGTGTGCGAAAGCGGTCATCTGGAGGATCTTTGTTCGGATTGAGGTTCGCCACCTCCAATCCGCTAATGTTCAAGAAGGCCTCGACGGTCGCTCTCGGAGATCGCAACCCGAGCAGGCGAATCGCCGAAGTTAACGAACTCTCCTCCAGTGGCTCCGAGTATCCTCCTCTCCGGCGACCTCCGGCTATCATTGTCAATGTAGCCCTCTTCCTCCCAAATCCTAAGGTCCTCCTCAGTTAGTAGTCTTGGTGAACTTGGCCATAGCGGTTCCCGTGATTGGACGGCGAGGTTTGGTGGTGGAATTTGGGTATTTGATCTTTGGCGCGGTTGGAGCTAAGGCTTAGAGAGGAAAGGCGTGAGAGAAGTGGTGGTGGCGAGCGGCTTAGGTGCTTTATAGTCCGTATAAGCAGCTCTGCAACGGTTTAGTCCCAAAGCGGCTAGTTTTTACCGCAACGGCTAGGTAAAGCGGTGCTTTGTTTTCCTCGCAAGCAATGACAGAAGTTCTGTTGGAATCGCTAACGGCTATTTTTTTCGAAAGGTGCCTTTGAAGGTGAGTGCTCGCTTGGGCAGATGTCGCCTCGCATTCGACGAACGGGTTGTTTCAAGATCGATCGGGTTTATTCGGTCTCGAACAAGTCTGTTCGGTTGAACCATAACTTTGTTCGGTCGCTTGTTGCACGTCATTGTAGCAACAATATTTCCCTCTTCGACTTGGAGTCTCAAGAGGAAGACCCCTCTGGTGAGTCCTTCCACTTGAGTCTCGGGGCTAGCTGTCGGGATTAGATTACGCCCATTACCATGGCCCACTCACCGACGGCCCAATCGAATGACCTACCAAGGCCTAGCTCCTTGGAAGGTTCTATCAGCCTATATGCATCTGTCGAGCAGCCTCTGGGCGGTGCGGCGTGTCTTGCCTAAGATTAAATGTTTGAGTCTTACTCGAACAAGAGTTCTGACAGCTACGTGAAGACCCGGACGTTGGTTTCCGGATTGGATTAGGAGTCGTGATCCTCAAGACTAGGAGTATGCCTTATACGCCTCGGGATATATTTGGCATGTATGAGTTTGTTGCGATCTCATAGTTAGCTGCCCGATATTCCCTCGATAGGTCGGTTTGCTCAAGACTATATAAACAAGGCCCCTACGGCGTGTAGAAGGGCTCCGGGCACTTGATCTTCGCATTATTGCTTCCTCAGACACCATAATCTCGCCGAGACTTGTTCGTCTCGCCGAGCCATCTCTTGTATTCATCTTTGATATAAAGAAATTTGGACGAGGGCTATTATCTCCCGAGAGGCTGAACCGGGATAAAACCCCTCTCTCTGCTCATTTCTTTGTTCGCATTGTTTGGCGTGTCTCCTATCTCAATTTTGAAGAACCTTGGTTGACTTGGGTCGATATCCCAACCGTCGACAAGTCCGCTCAAGAGTCGAGAGCCTCCCACTCATCCTCGGCCACCTCCTCGCCGCCCCCTCCTCCTCCAGCAACGCCCGCCAGTCCAGCTCCTTGTCGGTCTCCGAACCCGACTCCTCCAGCCACTCCCCTCCAAGCTTGTCTCATCCTCGTAATCCCCTGGCAAACCCGCATTGTCATCATCGGGCACCAGAACGAGGGGCCTCCTCCGGCTAGTGCCTGCTGTGGGCACCTCCACACCCTCCTGCTGTGAGGCAGTGGCCGACACCTAGTCAAGCTGCAGCTGTGGATCGGCGGCGGCCACCTCAGCAAGCTCCTCCTGCTGTGGGTCGGCGGCCGCCACCTCGGTAGGCTCCTCCTGCTGTCGAGTCCTCGTGCCACTCCTCCCGAAGATTTTCTTCCGCCCCGCCCGCACCTTCGCCAAAGCTTTCGCCATGGGACCTGTCATCCTGCAAATGTTAAAGATATAAATGTATTAGACTCTTAGTTAAAGTAAATGACATATATAATGTACAAAATCAGATATTGAATGCCTTAAAAATCTTCTGCTTCATCTTCATCTTCCTCCTCCTCCTCCTCTTCGTCTTCCTCATTGTCCTCTTCGGTTTCTCCCTCTTCTCCTTGCTCTTCCTCTTCATTTCCTTCTACTTTCTCATCTGATTCTACTGGCACATCCCCAATATCAACGTGCAACTCCTCTAATAATTCTTGTTCTTAGAATGGTTCGACGTCTAGGTTCGGCTCGTAGTCTTCTTCCGTGAGGTCGTGTAATCCACCAACTAGATGACATTTATAGGCAATCCACCAATTTTTGTATTTGGGATGGACGTACGACAGATAGAATATTAGCTCAACTTGTTCGGGGAGAATTAACAAGTTAGGCATTTGATAAAGGTGCTTATGGTTAATTTTAACTAGTCCTAGTTCCAGTGTACGCCGCACCCCACTCTACAGATCGAACCATCTGCACCGGAACAACACGAGCGAAAGTTGGTTGTTGCCTTCATAACTTATTTCGAGGAACTCCTCAATAACCCCATAGTACTCTACGTCTGGACCACCAAGGGCGTCTGTGACATAACTCACGATGCTGCTATTCACCGTGGTTGCATTTGGACGGGCTAACTCGGCCACTTCGGACCGATATCGATATCCATGACAATCATAGCATCTATGAACCTTAATTCTACGACTGCATCCATATGACATTTGTCGGCCCTTGTAGCTATCATGTGTCAAGACCCCTTTAGTCCACAGGTCACTCAGCTTTCTACAGGTAGTTGCATGAATAAGTTCAAATTTTTTAGGAGACTTGGGCCCGGGTATGATAACAGGAAGAAACATGTACTCTTCCTTTAGACAAAGTTGAGATGAAAGATTGTACGGGATGGCAAATACTGGCTAGTAAGAGTATGGGTGTGATGTCATATTGAATGGTATGAACCCATCAGTGCATAGACCAATGCGTACATTTCTAGGATCGGCTGCAAATTCAGGATGTTGCTGGTCAAAATGCCTCCAGGCTTCTGTATCTGACGGATGAATCATCACGCATTTCTTTCTACGTTTGTCGTCTTTGTGCCACCTCATGTGCCTAGCCGTGGACTTGGACATGTACAGACGTTGCAGGCGTTGAGAGATAGGAAAGAAACGAAAGGTTTTCCGAGCAACCGTTCTCTGTCTGTCTACATCATCTCGTCCTTTAACTAGCATGTACCGACTCTCGCCGCAATGCTTGCAATGAGTCAGCCTAGAATCGGTCTTTCGATAAAGCATGCAGAATTTTAGACAGTAGTTTATCCTCTCGCACGACATGCCTAACACGTTTAGAAGCTTCTTCGACTCATAAAGATTTGGAGTCATCTTGTATCCAACCGGAAGTAGACTGTCCAACAGTTTGCATATGTCATTGAAGCAATTAGCTGAGAGGATGTATTTCGTATTAACGGCCATCAGACGCGACACCGCAGACAGCACGGTCACATCGGTTCGTTCATAGAGCGGCTCTTTGGCATGCTCAAGGAGTTCCTCGAATTTCTGTGCAAGTGGCTCAGACTTTTTCTCGGGAGAGAGATCGAAAGCCCTACCCACATCATCCATTAGTTCGTCTAATCTGTCGATCTCAACTTCGTCGTAGCCCTCCCCAAAATCCACAGGGCTAGGCACCGGCGCCGGACGCTTTCTCTCTCCATGATATACCCATACAAAGTAATTTGCTTTAAAGTCATGCCTACAGATGTGCTCGCTAATTTCTCTCTTCGACCTCTTCTCCGTGTTCGAACAAACCGCGCATGGACAAGGCACCTTTGCTATGTTAGGGTTGGGGAATCTTCGAAAAGCATTTCCGACGAATTCTTCTGCTTTATCGAACCACTCGTCTGTGTGCTGCCCCGACCTTATCCATCCATCATGCATCCACCTTCGATCTTCCATCGCTTAATCACTATATGTACAGTCATACATGTTTTTAAATTCTAGGTCTATACTTTTATTGAACAATTACAGCAAGTCAACAAATTACACCAAGAAGATAAACATATATTATGTTACTACCTATAGGTCCACCGCATGATAAAAAGGTCCATGTCTAACTAAATAGGAGGGCTTACCCACCCACGGATGTTGGTATGAGTATGGTGGTCGTGACCACGGGAGGTGCACATGTCTGAATTCCGGCAGCATAACCCCGCAGTCCCCTCAGTGCAACGACGGGTACGGCGTACCGCTTATGTTATGCACTAGGAGGACGACAGGGCTACGCCGCCGAAATCCCGGCCCGTGCATCTCCCATGGCCATGACCACCATACTCATACCAACATCCGTGGGCTGTCCAAAACGTGGACAGCTCGGGAGCACAACATATTTCGTAAATTGAACACAACGAATCACCGTCTGTGATCCTTACGAAAATTTGTTGCGCCCCCGAACAGGTTTAACTATGGTTCCGTACATGCTACGACGTCAAAATTAATTAACAATGACTAATCAATAAAAATCACACTTAACTGTCGTATTCCTTAATTAATCACAAGCACTAATGTCGTCGGCATACAAAATACCGACGACATAGCTACCACATCCAAAAAAAATAGGGATTACCTCGGGTAGGGGTCCTGACGGGTGGCAGCGGCGGAAGGACGAGTCCCGATGGGGGAGAGAAGAGGAGAAAAGGTGGCTCAGGGAGGAGGGGGAGGCGGCTCGGGGAGGAGAGAGGGCGCGGCGCAGGGAGACGCCCATGGCGCATCGGCGGGCGGCGGCAGAGGGAGATTGCGGTGGCAGCGCAGCTTGGTGCTTGGCAATGACGGCGGCGGCTGGGTGGCGCAGCCTCGGGAGGAAGGAGGGCGGCGGCGGGGGGCAGCGGCGTAGCGGCGGCGGCACGGTGAGGCGAGGCGGCGGCGCGACTCGGCGTGGGGCGGCAATAGGAACGGCTCGTGCGCTAAGCGCACGAACCACTTCTTTTTTGTAACTGTAAAGGCAATGTCGGTAGTCAGGGCCGCCGACATTGATTAAAAAACCGCCGACACTTCTTATTATAACAGCTTTATAATTTGCGGGCCCACTCGTCAGTGACAAAGGTTAGTATCGGCGGCACACCACTTACCGCCGACATAGATAAACCAATATCGACGGCATATAACAGACCGCCGACATAGATGAACCAGTGTCGACGGCTAAAATATATGCCGCCGACACAACCACTCCCCCACCTCAACCTCGCCTTCTCTCTGGCCCTCCCCTGCCCACGGGGGTGTATGCTAGGTGCCAAGTGGCTTTCTAGGTCATGTTACTGGCATGAGGTCTCATTGGACCGGGGAGTGCCGTCTCGGCTCGAGCTATACGGCGACTTCCTTTGTAACCTTAACGTCGTATCGGCTTTCGGACTCGATCGGCTTATGGTTCCAAAGGAAGTTGCAGTAGAGGTCGACCCGAGACGGCACTCCATGACCCAACGAGGCCTCATGCCAATAGCATGACGTAGGAAGCCACTTCGCACCTAGCCTACACCCCGTGGGCCCGAGTCGGGAGTGCCAGAGGGATGGCGGGCTTTAGGGGGAGGATCTGTCTCGGCGGTACAAGTTTGGCCGCCGTGATAGATTGATCAATGTCGGCGGCTTTGTCTCTACCCGCCTACATTGTCTTGGTCAATGTCGGCGGTTAACACTCTGGCTGCCAACACAGACCCTCCCCCAGGTCAACCCCGCCTTCTCTCCGGCCCGGACCAGGGCCACGTGGTGTACGCTAGGTGCTAGGTGGCTTCCTAGGTCATGTTACTGGCATGAGGCCTCATTGTACCGGGGAGTGCCGTCTCGGCTCGAGCTATACGACGACTTCCTTTGTAAACTTAACGTCGTATCGGCTTTCGGGCTCGATCGGCTTATGGTTCCAAAGGAAATCGCCGTGGTCGACCCGAGACGGGACTCCACGGTCCAATGAGGCCTCATGCCAAAAGCATGACGTAGGAAGCCACTTGGCACCTAGCCTACACCTTGTGGGCCCGGGGGGGAGTGCCGGAGAGAACGCGGGCTTGGGGTGAGGGTCTGTATCGGCGGCCACATTTCCGGCCGCCGTACGGTCCCAAAGGAACTCACCATAGAGTTCGACCCAAGACGGCACTCCCCGGGCCAAGGAGGCCTCATGCCAACAGCATGACCTAGGAAGCCACTTGGCACCTAGCCTAGATCCGTGGGCCCGGGGGAGGGCCAGAGGGAAGGCGGGCTTGGGGGGAGGGTTTGTGTCGGCGGCCAAATGGAATACCGCCGACACTGATGCTAACTGAAACATACAAAAGAGCGTGGAGCCTATACATGTTGAATAAACTAATTTGCTCACTTAGTTATCAGCGCGCGGCGCGGCGTGTGCTCCCTGCAGGTCGTGGGTTCGAGCACCGCCGCGCCCCTGATTTTTTTATTTTACATGTGTCGGCGGCCTGTTGTATGCCGCCGACACAGATGGTTATAAGGCTCCGCATCTGGCCCCGCATGTCAGCTACCTTGCTTGACTGACGCGTGGGACCGCTTAAACGGCCACTTGGCACCTAGCCTAGACCCGTGGGCTAGGGGGAGGCCAGAGAGAAGAGGGGGGCTTGAGGGGGGTCTGTGTCGGCGGCCAGTTGAAATACCGCCGACACTGAGGGACCTATATCGGCGGCATAAATCAAGACCACTGACAGAGATGCTATCGGAACATACAAAAGAGTGTGGAGCCTATACATGTTGAATAAACAGATTTGCTCACTTGGTTATCAGCGCGTGGCGCGGTGTGTGCTCCCTGCAGGTCGTGGGTTCGAGCACCGCCTCGGCAGCCTGTGGTATGCCGCCGACACAGATGGTATCCAGGCTCCGCTTCTGTCCCTACATGTCAGCGACCTCGCTTGACTGACGCGTGGGACCGCTTAAACGTCCTCCTGTTCAACCCGCTATTATTCCGTCTGGGGGGAGTAGTTTAGCCGCCGACATATCCTAATTGGTGGCCTTCAAATTTGAATTTTCATTTGGCTGGCGGGAGGGGCTAAGCAGTGTCGGCGGTTTTGTTTTAGCCAGCCGAGATCTTTTTACTGGTCGGCGGTCGATTTGGGCGTCGACATTGACATGTCGGTGACTCTTGTCACGACACTAACTTTTCTGGCGCCCACATAGAATTCGTTTCCTGTAGTGAATTGACAGGCACGAATGGCAAGAAGTACATCAAATCAAAGGAACAAGCGACACCGATTTAATGTGAAAAGCGCCTGTTTAGAAAACTTCATGTTTTTTTAGGAGAAGTATAAAACTCATAGGATTACGATGTGTTATTCCCATGCAGCTTACAAGAAGTATTTTATGGATGTTGCCTTCTTAGGACCCAACATGGAAACAAATGCACTAAATAATTTGTACCATCCTTGACTAGACCGACCTTAGCATGTACCGCACTGTGGTTGGCGGTGGGGCCAGTCGATGTGGTGGCACCGATAAGTTAGGTTGCTTGGTAATGTACTATATGGCCTACCGCTTGGTAGGGTCAGGTCACATTTCCCCTTCTCTCTCTCGCTCCCTCCCTATATCTCCTCTCCTCTCTTTTTTTATATGGTTCTCTTTCTTGAACAACAGAGCTTCTACCCAAACTTCTGGCGACAGGCCTCCTCTATGCATTATTTCACTAGACTTGGCCTTTTTTAAAAATTTGGATCAAATACTAACAAAGTGCAAGAGCTCTGCCATTTCATTGAATAAGAAGAGCAATGTACAAAATAGGAGAAAAAGTGGAGGATATAGGGGGAGGGTGGGGGAGAGATCGGAGGGGGAAGGAGTGCGAACTGGTTCTTTTAATGTAACACTTTGTATTTATTTTTCTAAGTCTTTTAATAGTTATTTTCAACGTTTTTAAGTTTTTAATAATTCTTTATACCATCAACAACTGATTCAGACAAAAAGAAGAATGTGTCGTACGGTGTTCAATTTTATGTAAACAAGCTTAAGTGGCGTATGAAGTGAAATTCATGTAAACAAGGCTTAAGTGGCGTATTTCTGGATACCTGTCAATTCGCAGCCTCACCGGCCAGGCACAAACCAAACGAGAAAAAACGAACAAGTGAGGGCCAGAGGTCAGCCATAAGCGGGATCGGGGCGCGAGATCCGCCGCACCAGTACACCACCACCAATGGAGGTGGCGATCGCCGGCGCCGTGGCGGCAGAGCTCCTGCTGCTATGCTTGGCTGCGGTATCGGTTGTGGCCGCGGCGGGGGAGGGGCGGCGGCTGCACACTCTCTTCTCGGTGGAGTGCGGCGACTACTTCGACTGGCAGGCGGTGGGGCTCCTCCACAGCCTGCGCAAGGCGGGGCAGCCCGGCGGCGTCACCCGCCTCCTGAGCTGCGCCTCCGACCAGCTGCCTTCCTACCGCGGCCTCCGCCTCGGCCACACCCTTCAGGTCCCCTCCTACAGCCGCCACCCTCGCACCGGCGACTGGTAACTCTCGTCGTCACACACAGATACACATTCTTGTTGTCCCCATATATTCTAGTGATTTTATTCTTCAGAAAAAAATATTAGAAGCATCTGCATTTGCGATACCACCATCCTCAACTCGAGCAGGTTCTCTGTTCCTGTCATTACCTTGGCCGTCTCAGACATCTTGGAGTTTGGAGGGCCTGCGATAAAGCGAAAGTTATAGGCCCTACAAATTGGAGCATTGGAACGCAGAAAAGCAATTGATCGCAGTATTATATACATGAATGGATCAACAAATTTGGCGTTTGCCGTGTGGCCTTGGCCATTACTTGTAGTGCGTTAGAATTGCGACGTTGGAACGCAAATTTTATTTTACAGATAAATTTGGAAGCTTTTATGCAAACAATAACACGATTCGTGGTATTGTGACCGTGCACCTGGAAGTGAAATGTTTGGGCTGGGAATGGGGACGATTACAAGACGAAATATTAAATTCCCAGCACGGTGTGCTTCTGCATTGGGAATTTATAGCATTGATTGTTAAGACTTAAGACCCAGGCGATTGGTTTGGTAGTCTTTTGGGTTGAATTAGTTACCGTTGTGCAGTAAACTACTGAAGATAAAATGATTGTCCAATAAAAACGAGTTTGGAAAGATTTCTCTAGTGAAAAATGTTGCGATAGTAATGCATTTTTTTTTGGTTGAAAATGTGGCAAGACGTTTGTCATCAATTAACGAATCAAGATTCTTTTTATGAAATGAAGGTGAATTTACTGTGCTTCATGTCATTTAATCAATTTTCACGTGCAGGTACCCTGCCATTAATAAGCCTGCAGGGGTGGTGCATTGGTTGAAGTATAGTCCAGAGGCGGATAATGTTGATTGGGTTGTAATTTTGGATGCAGACCAGATTGTTCGAGGTCCTATTATTCCTTGGGAGCTTGGAGCAGAAAAAGGAAAACCTGTTGCTGCTTATTACGGGTACAATTTTTACTCACATCAATGTTTTTTCTTCCTTTTTAGTCAGAGAGGAGGGAAACTATTGGACATTTATCCTTTCTCTTGGAGAATACCTTTGTTAGAGTGTTATTTGTTAACCCACTCAGGTTCCTTTGTCCTTGGTACCAAATGCGGCATTCTTCTTGCCTAGCATGTTATAACAGCAAGAGAAGTCCTTGTATAAAATTGAATTATAGAGGCAAGTCTACACGATGCATTATATTTCTATTTTGAGAGTCAGTCCCATATGCTTATCGCTTCTGGGTCCTCACTTGATCTCTAGGTATTCCATATTATTTTCTGATTTGCATTGGGCTTCCAAAATGTTTATCAATATTTTCTCTCAAGTAGGTATTTGAAGGGTTGCGATAACATCCTTGCACAATTGCATACCGTACACCCAGAATTTTGTGACAAAGTTGGCGGGATTCTGGCCATGCATATCGATGACTTAAGGGCTCTAGCTCCTCTATGGCTTTCAAAGACTGAAGAAGTGAGGCAGGATAAGTCCCATTGGTCAACTAATATTACTGGTGATATATATGGCATGGGTTGGATCAGTGAGATGTATGGGTACTCATTTGGTGCCGCAGAAGTAAGCTTGGCTGCCTTTGTTTACTATGCATCATCGCCAA
Organism: Raddia guianensis; assembly: GCA_036346415.1. Taxonomy (NCBI): domain Eukaryota; kingdom Viridiplantae; phylum Streptophyta; class Magnoliopsida; order Poales; family Poaceae; genus Raddia; species Raddia guianensis. The sequence goes on from CM070534.1 coordinate 71,542,945, forward strand.
AGTAAATATTTGTCACACTGCATATTTGTGATCTCTCTTTTACCTTCATTATTTTATCCTCTTGAACAGGTAGGTCTGCGGCACAAGATAAACGATGACCTAATGATCTACCCAGGTTATACTCCAAGAGTGGGCATTGAGCCACTTATCCTGCACTATGGTTTGCCATTTAAAGTTGGTAACTGGTCTTTCAGTAAGTTAGAACACCATGAGGATGGAATAGTATATGATTGTAATCGCTTATTCCCTCCACCTCCATTTCCTAAAGAGGTAAACAGTCTTTCTGATCATACTTGTGTGATCTTTTCACTTGCAGCTAATTGCAATGTATGGGCCTATTTAATATTGCTATCTTTATAGGTTGAGATGATGGAATCGGACCCAAATGTAAAGCGTGGCTTATTTCTAAGCATTGAGTGTATTAACACCTTGAATGAAGGTCTTTTATTGCATCACGCATCTTTTGGGTGCCCAAAACCGCAGTGGTCAAAATACATGAGTTTCCTTAAAAGCAGAAGGTTCTCGGAGCTTACAAAACCAAAGTACTGGAATGGTCAAAAGATTGGAAACAAAATCAATGAGCAACATTTTGCATTGTCCAAAGCAGAAAGCAAGCATCCAAAAATACATACCCTTTTCTCTACTGAATGCTCGTCATATTTTGACTGGCAAACTGTTGGTCTCATGCACAGCTTCCGTTTAAGTGGGCAGCCTGGTAATATCACACGCTTATTGAGTTGCACGGATGAGGACTTGAGAAATTATAAGGGTCATGACATTGCCCCCACACATGTTGTTCCATCTATGAACAGACATCCATTGACAGGGGACTGGTATAAATTTCCAACTTAATTTCGTGCTAAAACTCTTGTTCAAGACGCATACTATTCACATCGCTCTTTTGGTAGGTACCCTGCAATTAATAAACCAGCAGCAGTTCTCCATTGGATTAATCACGTGCAGACTGATGCTGAGTTCATTGTTATCTTGGATGCTGATATGATCATGAGAGGCCCCATCACTCCATGGGAATACGGTGCAAAACTCGGCCATCCTGTTTCGACTCCCTATGAGTGAGTTTTACGGGTGTTAAGAGAATCATTCCTGTTTAGATGTATTATTGGGTGACTTGAAGCGTATGTCCAACCATTTGATAGCATTATCCTTCCTGTGTATCAGATATCTTATTGGCTGTGACAACATACTTGCAAAGATACATACCCGCAATCCATCTGCATGTGACAAGGTTGGTGGTGTCATTATCATGCACATTGATGATCTCCGACATTTTGCTATGTTGTGGTTGCACAAATCGGAGGAGGTTCGTGCGGACAAGGCTCACTATGCAACAAACATTACTGGTGACATATATGGATCTGGATGGATAAGTGAGATGTATGGTTACTCTTTTGCAGCAGCTGAGGTAGGTGTAGTTGTGACCTATCTGTTCACCTTATGCTCTTGCAATTGCAACTTGCAAGGCCGTGGCTGCAATTTGCTTCTCTCACCACAAACTATATCCTTACAAGATAACACCAATGCAATATTGTGTTCATAACTGCTAGAGAGCTAGTATGGACTGTTGCACTCATAGATTGTATGTAGTATGGTTGGCATCAGTCAGTGGTTAGCTCTCGTTTAAACTAGTAGAGTTGCCTGTGTCCTTCCCCTGCTGGCTGCTTATTATTTTATCCTGCTTGATGTCACTTTCTTCTTCACTTGACATGCAGCTTAACCTGCGGCACATCATAAGGAGGGACATATTGATATATCCAGGATACATCCCTTTACCTGGAGTAAAATACAAGGTTTTCCATTATGGGCTGAGATTTGGCGTTGGCGATTGGAGCTTTGACAAAGCTGACTGGAGAAATGCCGATATGGTGAACACATGTTGGGCCAGATTCCCTGAACCACCTGACCCAGTTACTATCACGAAAGAAGATCAAAATGCATGGGAAAGAGATCTCCTTAGCATTGAATGTGGTAGAGCATTGAACAAAGCCCTATATTTGCACCACAAGCGTAGAAATTGCCCTCAACGAAGCACCGTCAGAAGTACTTATAAGGAAATCGAGAAAGTCTCCACCTCCAACAATTTTGCTGGAGTTACGAAACAGTCATCAACATCTAGAAATGAGCGAAATGTGGACTACATCGATGTGGCAAGGAAACAGACTGTTGAAAGAGCCGAAGTCACTGTATCGCCTGGACGTAGATCAAGGAGACTAGCCAGATCTTCAAGGATGTGGATAATTGCTGTCTGGGCAGTATCAGTAGTAGTTTTCTTACTGGTAATCTTCATGTTTTTCACAGATCGAAGGAAAAACATTTCGAGATCTAGGATTTCTAGAAGCCAGAAGGCCCATGTTTGACTAAAAAATAGAAGATATAATCATAGGTTTATTCCTTTGCCAATACAATACATAAAGGGGTACAGTACAAGGACTCTAGAGCTAACCCACCAGATTGGGCCGTCAGAAGCAGCCGGAGGGAATTGACCTTGCAAATTATTTTTTTACGAAGTTTCTTTCAGTTCCCAATAGCAGATTTTGTTGCCACCATTGCAGCTACCGCTGTTCTCGTTTAATTTTGTAGTTCTTTTAGGTTTTAGCATGATGCAAACCCTCAACTGTTGTTTTTTCTTACTGTTTTCCCCGTCAGTTGAAGGGTCAATTGTAGAAAGATGTATGTGATTAGCAAGGCGTACAAATACAGAAAATAAGCCAACATTTTTGTTTCATTTCCAGGATTGTTGTGGTGATGCGTGCTTCCTCTAATCCCCTGAGAAAAAAAAATCCCAAAATAATGTAGGATTCTCGTATCATATGATTTGTGTACTGAACTTATGATTGATGAGATTTAATTTATATTTTAAAAGTTGCATAACAATTTGGATTCACAAGGATTGAACCACGCCACAGTAAAATGTCATTGCGTTCACATAGTTTCTTTTATCTTTATAAAGGTACAAGTGACGAGGGGTTATTTTTACCAAAACTAACCACCATGTGCTATCCATCGTAACAAACTCATTGTATCTTATTCAAATACTAAAAAAAATATAATAACAAATTTTCTTACCTAATTTTCTCATCTCCCACGCGATGAGGATACCATTACCGCTTGCCAACAACTCAGGTAAGGAAGACAATTGGATAACAGTAAAATCAAATGTGCTCAACATAGCACCAATGCCCCGTGGCCTTGGGTGAAGGTAAATACCAAAGGTGGACAACCTGATCACTCGCAGCTTGGACAATAAATATGAATTGAAAAAACATGGGTGATGTGCTATTTTTTTAAAAGGAAAATATATTCATTGAAAATTATGTATATTTATGAATTGAGTCAGTGATATGTGGGGTTCAGGCCCACTTGTAAGTGGCATATTGAGAAAAGAGAAATTTGCAGTGTCCTATCATCCGTTGTCCCTTTTTGAAACTGCAGAGAAGAAAAAAAAAGAGGAGCCTGAATACAAACACACAGCCCATTAAGAGGAGGCCCATCTCCCAATCTGAAGCCCCAGAAATTATAAATATTCCACCAGTCCACCTTGGTCACCACTCACCACTATCACTCGCAAGTCGCAACAAGTTCACTTCGCATTCCGCTGCCGCACGGCAGAAACATTTTGAAATCCGGACCCCGAAAATCCCCGAGCCTCCAAAATTCTCCCGCCCGAAGCCGCCAAACCCTAGCCCTGTCCCCGGCCGGCGACGCCTCCGGCGGCCGGCGAGATGCACATCAAGGAGGTATGCCTGGAGGGGTTCAAGTCATACGCGGGGCGGACAGTGGTGCCGGGGTTCGATCCGCTGTTCAACGCCATCACCGGGCTGAACGGCTCCGGCAAGTCCAACATCCTCGACTCCATCTGCTTCGTGCTCGGCATCACCGACCTCCGCCAGGTGCGCGCCGCCTCGCTGCAGGAGCTCGTCTACAAGCAGGGCCAGGCCGGCGTCACCAAGGCCACCGTCTCCATCGTCTTCGACAACTCCGACCGCTCCCGCTCGCCGCTGGGCTACGAGGACTCACCTGAAATCACAGTCACGCGCCAGGTCACACATTGTCGCTATCCGTTACGCTGCATTCTCTGTGTTGTGCGTGATTAGGTCCCATAGGTGAACTTGAAGGGGTTTGGGGGGCTCTGGTTACTGTCTTGTCCTTACGAGCCCTCCAAATTGGCGCTATTTGTTCGGTTCAGATTTCAGTGTTCTTGTCAGCTCGTCTGTTGGTCGTCGGAGATGTGATGCTAAATTTAAGTGGTCCTGCGGCGTGATCAGACGCGGAGGGTTTGGAGCTGGAATTTTGAAGTTTTTTTTAGGAATTTTTAGGAATTTGGTTTTAATAATACGGTCATGACTTTTGAGTCAGGTAAAGTGAACTATTATTTCACCATTTAGGTAGGTCGTCTTTTGGAGTATGGAGGGCTGGTTTTCTGAGATTATTTTAGGCATCTGGTTATATTTTTGCCAGCTAAGGCTTAAAGTAGGTGATATTATCTATTCCAGGGTTTAAGTGGATGTACGTCATGTTGGTTCTGAAAGGATGACATAGAGTTGGATATTGAAAGGGTTTTAGCCCTTTTTTGTACAAATATGTCCACATTAAGCTTAGAGATCATACATATGTCTATCCAAAAGTTTACCTGGTTACTGGTTATACATGTTACATTTTTTTGTGCATAATTATATTGCAAGAGATTGTGGATTGTATTGTATGAAATATGAGTTGGATTAATGTTAATCTACTTGTGAATCAAACACTTAGTATCTTGGTGGTTTATTAGGTGTTGGGAACAAGTGCAATGCATTTGTTGGTCTTCTCATCTAAGATTCTTGATTAATTAATATAGCTGCGTACAAATATGCTTCAATTGGCCATCTTGATTAATTAATATGCTTCAATTATTATTAATCTGCTGTAGTGTTTTGGAATTTGTACAAATATTGCCTTCAACTCTACTGGGTACCAATAATGAATAAACTATTGTATTTGTAGATTGTAGTTGGTGGACGGAACAAATACCTTATCAATGGCCATCTTGCACAACCATCCCGGGTGCAGACTCTTTTCCACTCTGTGCAGCTTAATGTGAACAATCCCCATTTTTTAATTATGCAAGGGCGTATTACGAAAGTGCTGAACATGAAGCCTCCAGAAATTCTTTCCATGTTGGAAGAGGCAGCAGGCACAAGGATGTATGAAATGAAGAAGGAGTCTGCTCTGAAAACACTAGAGAAGAAGCAAAATAAGGTTGATGAGATTAATAAACTCCTTGATGAAGAAATCCTTCCTGCATTAGAGAAGCTTAGAAAAGAGCGGTGTCAGTACATGAAATGGGCCAATGGTAATGCTGATCTAGATCGACTCAAAAGATTCTGTATTGCTTATGAATTTGTTCAAGCTGAGAGAGTGAGAGATGGTGCACTCAATGATGTCAAACAAATAAGGGCAAAAATTGTTGAGCTAGATGAAGGTACAGAAAAGCTAAAAGCAGAGATAGAGGAAATGGACAGGAACATATCTACCTTGGCAGCTGAAAAGGAAGCCAAACTAGGTGGGGAGATGAAGTCTTTGTCAGAGAAAGTGGATAAACTCTCGCATGTACTTATCAAGGAGACTTCTCTGATGAATAATCAGGAGGAAACACTAAGATCAGAGGAAAATGGTGCTGAAAAGGTAATTACGTTTTGATGTCCCTCACTAGATAGCCTATTTCAAATGTCTGAAAAGGTGTTTCTACATGTTATTTATATATAGATACTCAAGAACATCGAGGACATCAAAAGATCTATACTCGAGAGAGATGCAGCCGTAAAAAATGCAGAGGACGGTGCATCCGATATGAAAAAAAAAGCAGAGGATCTGACAAAGGAGTTGGATGAGAGTGAGAAAGAATACCAGGTATGAAAACATTTATGTATCATATAATGCAATAATTACTAACCTTTTGACTGTATTCGTTGATATTAAATTCTACTTTACCCAGGGTGTGCTAGCAGGGAAAAGCAGTGCAAATGAGAAGAAATGCCTAGAAGATCAACTTAGAGATGCTAAAGCTGCAGTTGGAGAGGCAGAATCTGGGCTAAAGCAGCTGAAAACAAAAATAAGCCACTCAGACAAGGAGCTCAAAGAGAAGAAAGCTCAGTTGGTATCCAAGCGTGATGAAGCTACTGCAGCTGAGACTGAGCTGAAAGTTAGGACGAAGGACTTGGATGCCATTAAGGCATCCATTGGATCTATAAATTATGAAGAGGGCCAGATGGAAGCTTTGCAAAAGGTATATGAGAATCTAGCTGAAAATATTACTTTGGCATAAAAAGTTGCCTATTAGATATTCTTACTGAAAATCTAGACCATGGTTGTAAACAATTTCCCATTGCTATTTTTGTTTTACATGATCATTCCCAGGACCGATCTATGGAGTTAGAAGTGATTCAAAAATTGAAGGATAAAATTCGTGCGCTTTCGGGTGAGTTGGGAAATGTTCACTTCAGCTATCGAGATCCTGTAAAGAATTTTGACAGATCAAAGGTGAAAGGAGTAGTTGCACAGCTTATTAAAATAAAGGATAGCTCAACAGCAACAGCACTGGAGGTTTGTTTCAGCAAACTCCTCGTCTGGCTCAAATGTCATTTTTGTCTTTCATTAAGTAGCACTTGCAGTCGTATTATTTCAATTTACAGTCAAATAATGCAGGTTGCTGCGGGAGGAAGGCTATATAATGTGGTTGTTGACACAGAAACCACTGGAAAGCAACTCCTACAAAATGGAGACCTCAGAAGGAGGGTTACCATCATACCATTGAATAAAATTCAAACTAGTACTATACCTGATAGAATTCAGCAGGCAGCTCGCAGACTGGTTAGAGCCTTTTTTTAATACTGTCTACACATAACCTTTTGGTAGAAGGCGACTTCTCCAAATGAGAACTTTTTGTTGATTGGTGAGTAGGTTGGAGCTGAGAATGTAACATTAGCTCTGGAGCTTGTTGGCTATGTTGAAGAAGTGAAGGTTGGTATTTTTATGATATGATACTTTTTTTGTTGCAATGGTCTATTGGATGTTTTGGTTTGATAGATTCTGATTTCCCCTGAAATCTAGTGTTTTGTTGTTTTTTTATCTGTAGTCTAGAACAGATTTCTAAATGTGTATAACTTGTCCTTCATTAGGTTTTTAAGAGATTTGCTTATTGCAGAATGCTATGACCTATGTCTTCGGTTCAACATTTGTGTGTCGAAATATGGAGGCAGCAAAGGAGGTGAGTTGCTTTAGTTTTAACTAAGCACTGAACATCCTAGCATAATATGTAATGCTGGTTTGATTCTGTTCATGTCACAGGTCGCATTTAATAGAGAAGTCGGCAGTACAAGTGTGACCCTGGAAGGTGACATTTTTCAACCTAGTGGACTTTTAACTGGAGGCAGCCGCAGGTAATGTGTCATCACATCTGTATTTCTCTGAATGTTAAGGATTTGACCTGATTGTTTTCAGTTGAATTTGATAACGAGCTGCATTGTTCCTGTTGATTGGAATTACATACAATGGTTTTTTGTGTAGAACAATATTTTTTTCCAGTGTTCTTAGGGGAATCTAGCACATAAATGTACATCACTTGTCCTTTTTTGGTATTGGTCATTTGGTTGGCAAGTCAGAACATGGTGGGCACGAATGGCCATCTTCTCTTTGATTTATTATATTTTATTATGTAGTTATTTACTGACTAGTTTGACCAGGTGTAAACATCGGGTGTTTTTCCCCCTTTTTTCTGTAACGATTATTGATATGATAATGCAGAGGTGGTGGGGACTTACTAAGGCAGCTCCATGAATTGGCTAAAGCTGAGGCTGATCTCTCTGACCATGAGAAAAGGCTATCTGTTATTGAACAGAAGGTAATCACTGAACATGATGTCAACACATGCTATATTGCTTTTTATCAATTTCCTGTTCCGCATTTAAATTGTTCATATGTCTTATTTAAAAGTCAGGACATCATCATTCAATATGATACACTGTACTGCAACACATCCTACTAACCAGTAACCAAACGTTGACCCTTAAAATTTGTGCTCATCTGTTAGTGCAATTTCATACTATTATTTTCATTTTGCCGCAAAAGAAATATATGGTCTGGCCCCTTGTAAAACAGTATTTATAGATTTTACTCCCTCCGTTTTTTAATGTGAGGGGCCTTTTTCCTCAGCATTTGTCTAGATATATAGGGCATATTCAGGTTCCAATGTGTCTTATCTTCGTTACTTTACTTAGTGTCGTTTGCCTTTCAAATGCACGTCTTGCATTAAACGATTTAACTAGCAAGCAAGAGTGACTTAATCGATGCATGGTTTCTGCACAGCATGCAAAACTTTTTAGGCATGGCACAACATACGAAGCATAAAAGCAGTCCATCTCTATGTTGCTGATTAATAATTGAGTACAAGTTCACTCTTGCATGCATGCACTAGAGCTAGTACATGACACATTATTTCATGCACTACCTTAATGTGGGGCATAGGAGTAGACTTACACTCACCCATTGTCTAAGAGCCAAAGCAAAATAGGTCCTACATAGGGAGTACACATTGCTTGGTGTCGTTAGCCTGCATACACATGGACAGGAAAATTCATGTATAGTATTACCTGTAACTTCTAAGCTCTAATTTTTGTGAGCGAACCTTCTAAGTTCTAGTTGACTAGATATCTTAGATTATTATTTATTAAATATATATTTATTTTTGTTGGTCCAAGATATTGGTTCTGTAGCTTCTATTAAATATTATTTCCTAGTGGAATGGTTTACATTTGTCTGATAGTTGGAAATTTTAATACTGTTTCCCAGATTACTGCACTTTCGCCTCTGCAGAGAAAATATTCAGAGTTAAAATCTCAGTTTGAGCTCAAATCATATGACCTCTCATTATTTCAGAACAGAGTTGAGCAAAATGAACATCACAAGGTATTGTCTTATGCCATCGATATGATATGGTTAGTTTATCATGTTCAGCTTCAGACTGGACCGATAACTATTCTATTTGTACATTAGTTAGGTGAGCTTGTGAAAAAACTTGAACAAGACCTTCAGGAATCAAAGCAGGAGTTAACAGAAAAGCAAGTGCAGTATGAGAAATGTGTTTCTACTGTTTCTGAGCTTGAAAAGACGATTAAGACTTATGGCACTGAGCGTGAAGGTAGACTCAAGGCTCTGGAAAGAAAGATCAAATCATTGAAATCAGAGATGCAGTCCATGTCAAAGCAACTAAAGGTTGATTTTCAGTCTCATTGTTGCCACTGTGGAGCATTGTCAGTTATCGATATGATGTTTCCCTCAATCAATCCCTAATTATCTTCTACTCTACAACGGTTTCATTGTAGTTACTATTGTATATTTTAGGGGATAGGGATAGTCCTGTATTGATATGTAGCAGCATGTCATTAGACTGCTTACAGTCAAAAATTTCAAGTTTCATTAATTGCCATGAATCAACCACATCCACAAACTCTTTACAGATGATTTATGTAAGTTTGCAGGGTATCCAGTTGCTGAAGTGCAAAATGATAGAATGTATATAGATAGTTACATTTTATAGTTTGGAATGCTATAATACTGTTGAATTTCTGGTATGAGATCGAGATGTTTTTTCATTCATTTACTTCTACTTGAGTCTTGAACTATAATCTTAAGTCCAATCTTTAACTTTCCTCATGTTTTCTTGCTGCTTATTTGGGATAGGCTCATGAAAGTGAGAGGGAGAGACTAATTATGGAGAAAGATGCAGTTGCTAATGAACTTGCTATGCTTGAAGAGCAATTAGCAACTTCAAAATCTCAGATTACCGCTCTCTCTGAAGCCTTGGAAAGTCATAAGAGCAAGGTAGTGCAAGATGCTATTTAATGGTTTCTTGGTACTTAGGATTATTATTGAATTTTGCAACTCAATGATTTAAATATGCTGCTTGATTCACCCACCTTGTCCAGGTTGCTTCCATAAAACAAGAGTATGATCAAGCTGAATGTGAGCTCAATGTTGGGCGTTCCAAACTGAAGGAATGTGACTCACAGATAAACGTCATGGCCAAGGAGCAGCAAAAACTTCAGCAGAAACAAAGTGATTCGAATGTTGAAAGGAAGAAAATGGAAAATGAGGTACTTGTTGGCTGAAATCTTTGTTATTTATTCTACTTTATACCTAACTTAAGCAGGTTGTTTTCTTGATATATATGTAGGTTAAGAGGATGGAGATAGAGCAGAAGGATTGCTCTTCGAAGGTTGATAAACTTGTAGAGAAGTACAGCTGGATTGCAACTGAGAAACAATTGTTTGGAAAAAGTGGTACAGATTATGACTTCGCATCATGTGAACCTTATAAAGCACGGGAAGAACTTGAAAATCTCCAAGCTCAACAATCCAGGTACATTTGATGTTTCTGAATGATGATACTCATCAACTGGTTACTTTGCAATGCCAGCACTCTTATCAGTTACTCTCAAATGCAGTCTTGAGAAGAGGGTCAATAAGAAAGTAATGGCAATGTTTGAGAAAGCAGAGGATGAATACAATGATTTGATGTCGAAGAAAAACATCATCGAGGTTGGTCTATACCATTTATATAGTTACTCTAACCTGGGATTTCAACAACATGTATATGTTTTGTTATCACATGCAGAATGACAAGGCAAAAATCAAGAATGTGATAGAAGAGTTGGATGAGAAGAAAAAGGAGACCTTGAAAGTTACATGGCTCAAAGTAAACAAGTCAGTACTTGAATCCTTATTAATTTGCTATTGTTACCTTGCTGATGCACTTGTAAATTATTTTATTCATAAATAGGCAAATTGATACCTAACATGCCCTTTCTATTCCCACAGGGATTTTGGATCTATATTCAGTACTCTTTTACCTGGTACAATGGCAAAACTTGACCCTCCTGAAGGTGGCACATTTTTAGATGGTCTTGAAGTTCGGGTGGCATTTGGAACAGTTTGGAAGCAATCTTTATCTGAACTTAGTGGAGGGCAACGGTCCCTTCTTGCTCTTAGTCTTATCCTGGCGCTACTTCTTTTCAAACCAGCACCTCTTTACATATTAGACGAGGTATGTCTGCATATTATTTAATGTTTAAATTGCTAATGGCTGTATCCCCTCTAATCTGGCTGGTCAGCACCAAGTAGCATAACTTTGTAATATTAACAAGACTGTGAGGCAGTGTTGCACAGGAATATGATTGACAGATTTTATGTAAGATGCTTCGTTGAAACACAAGGAAACTAGGCTTAATCGCTGTTAGATTAATGAAACTTAATCCTTCTTTCTTAGAATCAGCATCTAAAAATATTTGAATGTTACGGATGGTTGATTAATTACTGATTAGACATTACAGTGGGAAGTTACTTTAGCAGCTATTCAACACTAAATTTTGAACATTATTCTGCCATCTATCCTTAATTGCAGACAACACTTGCTGGATTTCTAAAACAATATGGTGAACAGTAGACCATTCTGTGGGTTAGGAAGGATTGATGTCGGATTGTATGTTGCTCTGATGTTGGGTCTCTGCTGTTGGATAGATTGATAGACTTGTTCTGGTCTAAAACTCTTGCGAGTCCTGTATGCCTGATGGCTGATGTCTCAAGTATTTGTGCAGTAATCTGCTTGTAAACTGCCAGACAAAAAAACCTTTTCAACTGACGTGGATCTTCCTGAACTGCAGGTTGATGCTGCCCTTGATCTGAGCCATACCCAAAACATTGGTAGAATGATCAAGGCACATTTTCCACATTCCCAGGTATCTCTCTGTTAAATGATGCGGTTTTGTAACAATCCTCATTCATGCATATTACAGTTAGTGTGGAGGTTGGAAAAGAAAAACACATACTAGATGAATTTTGTTTCATCCATTCATTTTTGTAGTTCATAGTTCTGAAAGTCGGTAGCTGCTGCCTTTGCAGTTCATAGTTGTCTCCCTTAAAGAGGGTATGTTCAACAACGCCAATGTGATATTCCGAACCAAATTTGTTGATGGCGTTTCCACTGTTACAAGGACAGTCCCCTCGAAGCAGAGATGACTCAAACAAATGCTTGTAAAAGGTACGCAGGAAGCCAAGCGTTTGTACTTCGTCTCAAGCTCCTCGCTTGTCTGGCCAACATGCATTAAAACCTACGTTGATCGGTAGATTAGAATGTGCCCGCCGTTATGTCGATGTATCTATATATAGTGTTCATTTGTATGTATTTCGTTCTGACCTAATATGTAAATTAGCGGCCTAATCATTTCCTTTTGATGATTGAGCGTTCTCGCATGCTAACAAGATTTGTACAATAAATATGTAGCGGTCATCTGTTACTATGGCTTATTGCAGTGTGTACGAAACTGCGTCCTGTCATTATTATGGATAATTGACATGATATACCTGAACCTATGGATAAAACAGGTAGCCCTAGGAAACTATGTGCGAGTTTGTGAAATGTTAGTATCAGTGAAGTGTTTAGACTCATGATCCCAGCACCCTTCCATCATTATTATGGAAAATTATTAACTCATGATTGCATTTTAGTTATTACAAGGAAAAGGATGGATACGGTAAATCACGCTTCATGCGGAGCTATTGTACGGTGGCGCATGGAAAATTGCGGGCGATGGATTCTTCCCCTTTGAAACTGATTTTTAAATAAGATGAATGATTTACATGTTTAAAAATCAACGGCAACAAATATTAAGAAACAAAGAAAATATGTATTAATGTTAATGGGGCATCCATCGTTAATTGTTGCTCCTAAGCTTCTTCCATTGTACTAGACAACAAAACAAATTCCACGGCCGATGCTCCCTAAACAATGCAACCTTGGCTAGTCCCGTCACAAGACACGGAGAGAGACAACGATCCTTGGGAGTCCCGTATGCACCGGACCGCACGGCAAGTTTCGCTTCGGTGCCCATCACATTATCACATAGCTACGTTTGCGTGCACACCTCAAATGGTGGCACTTATTACCGCGCGATTGGCTGCCCACAGATGAACATTACACCGGTAGAAGGTGCAGCTACGTGCTCTTTCCTCGGGTCACGGCGCTGTCGGGGACCTCAAATGGTCACGCGATCGGCGGGGAATTCCCCGTTGATCTCTAGAGATGTCAACGGGGAATTCCCCGCCGGGTTTTAACCCTCCAAACCCATCTCCGCTGGGTGAAACCTGCCCCATCCCTGTCCCCGTCCCCGCCCCCGCCCCCGGGGATCAAATTCCACCCAAACCCATCCCCGCGCGGGTATTGGGGACCCGACGGGGCCCCATACCCGACAGCCGACAGCCAACAAGCCAAACCCATCCCCGTCGCCGTGCTCTGGAGACCAGCGACAGCCGACAGCCAACAAGCGACGGGGGAGTGAGGCGGCGCTAGGGAGTAGGGACAGGAAGTGAGGTGGGCGCGGGCAGGAGCTCACCGGTGAGGCGACGACGAATGGCAGTGGCGCAGTGCTTTGAAGAGGGCGGCGGCCGGCCGGCCACACCACTGAAGCGGGCGACGGCCACACGGGCGACGGCGACGGCCGCCACGGCCACTGAAGGGCGACGGCCTCACGGGCGAGTGGGTGTGACGACGGTGAGCCACTTGAGGTCGGAGGAGTGACCGAGTGAGGAGAAATTTTAGGGTTTAGACTTTAGAGGTAACATATATGGGTTGTGTGCCTGTGTTGGGCTTGGGCAGTTCGGCTTGTATACGGGCTGCACTTGCATGACAACACGAGGAAGCGCAATGAATAGCAGCAGCCCGCAGCCACAGTGGGTCGGGGCTGGGCACAGGCGGTGGTGGACCAGCTCTATCTTGAGGCGAGTTAACGGGTTCGGGGGATAGGATCTCAAACCCATCCCCGCTAGACCCGATGGGGATTGGTTTCCTCCCAAATCCATCCCCACGGGGGGCATTTTTCACCCAAACCCGAACCCTAATAGGGGAATTCCCCGCGGGTTAGCGGGGAACGGGTCCCCATTGACATCCCTAGTTGGAACTGGGAGCACACCACACTGCATGCGGACGGCACGGCATCTGAGCCCGACCAGGAGGCGGCGGAGAGCGAGAGCTCACCTCACAAAAGGAATCTCCATCCTTCCCCGTCCGATCACGGCCTTCCGTTCGCATCGTGTCCGCAACGTGCACTCATGAGCCGGCCGCCGGTAGGACACCTCTGTTGCAGCCCAACAAGAAAAGGCTTAGTCCGTCCAATCCTAACCAGCGTTGTACATTAAACCAAATATAGACTAGGTAATATATATATATAGAAAATAGATCATCGTAAATATTGATTTATGCATAAAGATTACAGTGTCGGGCTCTCTCTATATCTGTGAGTCTTTGATTTTGTGATTGCGTTCGACTACCGTGAATTATAACACGTTATCAGCACGATTTGCTCTCGGGTTCGCTGTCTCAATATATTGTTTTTTCTGATCCGATCTACTATTTTGATATACTAGAATTGCATGCATTTTCCGTGTTGGATTGTTTATATCGAACACCGATCGATCCTCATCCGACAGCGGTGACAGCGGCACCTGCACGCGTCTGGCCTGGCAGCGGCGGAGGCGGCCAAATGGCCCCAGGGATCAGATTGTATCTATATTTTTATATTTATGTTTCACCCTTGGATTTTAATGTTTGGCTATAATTGTCATATTCTAAAATTAATGTTAGTACTGAATTTGTTAATTATCATTATGTTATTCACTTTAATTGCTTATATATATATTCCCTCAAGGCTTGTCGATCTTGTTTATTATAACTGCAATTAGTGAATTATCTACTTAGATAAATACACATGTTATATTTTTTAAGTAAACATATGTATAATAATGTAAGATATGTGTAACATTAACAATCGAGATTTTGCTCCGATTGTCATCGATGGGAGCAACTATTTGACATGGGCGATGGATCTCAAGATCAATCTAAATGTCTGCTCCCTTGGTGGTACTTTTACCCCTCCTACAAGAGTGCACTAGCGATTCCCGACCTGATAAAATATGCGGCCTTGCATTTTATATGTCACAATCTGCACCCGAATATAATGACTGAGTATGTGATGGAGGACAACCTCTGGCTTTGTGGGCTTCCCTGAAGGAACTTTACAACCAGCATGTGAACATTCTCTTGCCTGAAACTCGGAGAAAATGGACGAAGTTGTGCTTCCAAAACTTTAAGTCTATGGCCCCATTATAATTCTACAATCCGTAGGGTCAACTCAGAGTTAAAGTTCTGCAAGAAAGAAATCTCGGAGGAAGAGAATCTTAATAAGATTATAGATACCTTCCATCCCTCGATGATGATAATGCATCAGTAGTATCGTCAATGGAAATATACAAAACACCCTGAGTTGTTCCTAACTCTGTTTGAAACAAAGAAGCACAAGAATCATGAGGTCCACCCACAGGACCAAGGGTCTGCTTGAAGCACACGCCTAGTGGCAAGTCACAAAGGAGGGAAGGGGAAGATGGAGCCATGGCAGAAGGCGTGCAGAAGAAAATTGAAAAGGGAAAGGATAATGGGAAATGAAGGGAAAGGATAATGGGAAATGAAAGGAGCTGTTCAGCATAAGCCCTAGGAGAGTAAGTCGTATCATGCCTCATAACTGTGTTATCAGCGTGGAAGCAAGGGTCACTGGTCGTGGCTTGTTGTATCACAAAGTACTTGGTCAAATTGTACCAGAAGTACATAGGGAAATACTTTGTTTACTTGTACACTTATGGCCACATCTACTAACCACTCTGAGATAATCATCTGATATGAAGCCGCACGAGAGTGTGTTTAGCCAAAGAGGATAGTAAAGTTGTGTGATGTTAATATCATCGATACTCCACAATTATTGATGAGCACAATGTTGCCTACTTGATGTAAATGAAGATGGGCTACACTAAGAGTAATATCACAAAGGATATTGCTTCAAAATTGTTATGGTCTCATTAGCACCACAAGAGCGGTGAAACTGAGCTAGTTCATGCAAAATCGTGTAATATTCTGGTAGATTTATTCACAAAGGCATTGCCTATCTTGACAGTTCGTAAATGTGTTTATAAAATAGGAATGAAACATTTTCATGAGTTGCAAGGTTTATGGGGAGAGTCCGTGAACAAAGCCACACAGTGATCCAGAAGGTTTAATATTGCACTTCTTTTCCTTATATGAGTTTTAGAGTTTTTGATAATATTTTTTTTAATGTGGCAATATCGTAGTGCAGCATGTGTGTGCAATGTTTTCTTTTCTCCAATCTTTTTTTTGTTATTTGATTTTTAGATGAAGTTTTTAACGAGCCATTGTCATATCATGGTTTTGCTTGGGAAAGTAGTCAGTCCAACCCTAACTAGGGTTTTATTTAGAGGTGTTATGGGCAAAACAAAT
Organism: Raddia guianensis; assembly: GCA_036346415.1. NCBI lineage: Eukaryota > Viridiplantae > Streptophyta > Magnoliopsida > Poales > Poaceae > Raddia > Raddia guianensis. Next base: position 71,559,334 of record CM070534.1, read on the forward strand.
ATTGGGTGTGTTTGGTTGGCCGTGTGAGCGCGTTGACCACACGGGAGCGCATGTTTGGTTGCCTGCACATGTGAGGCTGGCCAGGCCTGCGCAATGCAACCGCAGACAAAATCTTGCGTACGCACCTGCATGCTCGGCCGAGCCAGTTTGCGTGTGCAGACAACCAAACACATCCATAGTCTATGCAATATATAAAGAAGAATGACCATAAAAATTGAATAATCAATGAATATTACATTGTCTGTCTTTCTAACTCGTAACTCTACGTCTCATATGTTATGAATTAGGGCATGCCTTGCAATCTTAAAAACACTCCCATATTTCACCGTAGCAATATGTAGGTAACAAAATATAAGAGAAAAAAAATATATAGAGAGAGATATAGTGTGTAATAGAAAAGTGGATGAATAAGGATGTGATTTGAAAAAATACATGCCCTTACCTCCGAATACGGTGAATTATACTATGAATTATAGCAACCACCGTCCCATATAGAGGTGGCCAAACGGGCCGAGCCAAATAGGCCGGGTGGGCCAAGATCGCATTCATCGGCAAAATGGCCGATTCGATGAAACCAATTGAACTTGGGCCGAGGCCTCGGCCCGTTGGATCGGCCCGATTCGGTTCTTATAGTGATGGGCCAGCCTGGTTCGGTTTTAGCCCGGTTTGGTGTCACTGTAGTAAAACGGGCCCAAACCGGGCCAGCCCGTTGGCCACCTCTGGTCCCATACGACGCGGCCCATCTCACCACGACGTTGTGCTGTGCACGGCGCTCGCGGGTCGCGGGTCGCGGGTCGCCCACGCGAGGCCGCGACGAGCCACGAATCAGATGGCGAGGTGCGCGGTAGGCGGTAACCACATCCGCCTCCCTCTCGCTCTCGCTCGCCCTCTCCCTCTCCGCGGGCGCCGAGCGGGCGCCGCAATGCCACTCCCGCTCGCGCAGCTGCAGGACCTGCGGGACCGCCTCGCCGACGGCCTCCGCCCGTGGAGCCGCTCCGCGCAGTTCTGGGTGCGCGCCGCCGACATCTACACCAGCTACAAGGTGGCCTCCTTGCCCCTGTTACATTGGCGCCCGAGGGGTGTTTGTGGATATCCCTCGCGGCTCATGGCGTGGTGGTTTTTTTTTTTTCCTGCTCGGTCGGTGCAGGTGTGCCAGCTCCGCGCGGGGTTCGTCAGGGATGAGGCGGAGCGGGAGGCCATATGGGAGCAGCAGCACGAGCTCGGTGCCCTGAAGATGTACTCCCTCTGCTCCGAGCTCGGCGGCCTCTTTCTCAAGGTGCCCGCTCCCCTTCTCATCTCAGCGCGGGGTGTTTGTTTGTTTGTTTGCTTCTCTTAGAATATTAACTCGAAAGATGAATTGGAGGATTTTTTTTTAAAAAAATCAGCGAGATCATCAGAATCAGCAATCCGATTGTGTGGTAGCTGTACACCGTACCGTAACTGCGCTCCAGATGCTTTTTCATGCATGATCAGCTTATACTGTATTCCGTGCTGTATGAGCCTATGTAAGTGTTCTGTGACTGTTGATTTCTCACAGGCTGCTCAAATTCTGGGTAAGCCCGATTTGGCGCCGATGGCTTGGGTGAAAAGGCTTGTAACGCTGTGTGATAAGGCTCCTGCCACGCCGATCGATGTGGTTAGAGATGTTGTGGAGAGACAGTTTGGCCAGAGCTTTGATAAGATGTTTGAGTTCTTTGATGTCGAGCCTGTTGGATCTGCTTCTATTGCACAGGTTTGTGTTTAGGTACTTCTCTCCATCTGAAATATCTGGGGAATTGTAACATTTGTTTTTTTCTTTGTATGATTTCTATCACTATTAGGTCTATGCATATGACATTTGCTTCTTTGTACAATGATACCTTACCACTTACCACAAACTTTACTGGAACATATCATTGACCCTTCACGTTTGTTAGGTGCATCGAGCAAGGCTTAAGTTATCAAAGACGGATGTTGCTGTCAAGGTTAGGACTACATATGTATTCCATCACACAACTGTTTGACCGCATCAAATGTGACTGACGAGTCATAGCGGATCTGGAACTATCCAGGTTCAACACCCAGGAGCTGAACGTTTGATGATGGTTGATATCCGGAACATGCAAGCATTTGCCTTGTTTTTACAGAAGTATGACCTCAACTTTGATCTGTACTCCGCCACCAGAGAGATGGAAAAGCAGGTTTTTATCTAAACCCAATGGCACATACTTTTTCTTGTTTCTCCCAGCATACTGCTCTACATCTGTCCTAAAACATCAATAAATATTAGACCTCTTACGTCATTCATTATTTTCTTAAATCAAAACAAACTGCTCTAGTCCTTCAAATTTAACTATTTAACTCCTTTTGCTGAAATGGAAATGTAAGAAATTTCTATTGTAAAACATCAGATAATATTTGCTGATCCTCGAATGAGATAAACTGAGCCACTAAGACTATTTATTTCTTGGAAGAATAAATAAATGAAATTTAAGAATCCACATTCTAGCCATTAGAGCAAGAAAAAAATATAAAAAACATAAGCTGTATGGATTCCTGTACATACAATTGTATATCTTAATGTCATACGAATATTTTTGTATGGATTTCTGTACTCAAATTTCACTGAGTAATATTTATTTTTATTCTCATTGCTGTCAACAGCTAAAACATAAAAGAAACGAAAAAGAAGCTTAGCCCCTGTTTCATACCAGTCTGCACCTTGTGTGAGATCAGGTTATCAGAACGATTGATTCAATATTTTAATATTTCTTTTGCATTGATGCTTCACTATTTCCATAGATATGCTATGAGTTTGACTTTATGCGAGAAGCGAGGGCAATGGAAAGGATACGAGAATCCCTATATGTATCCAATAAGAAACCTCCAGTTATAGTACCTCGTGTGATTCCTGGAATGGTTAGTAGGTATGTTGTTCTATTGACTCAATTAACCAAAGCATTTTTAGGTCGTTTTATACTTTTATTGAATCCTACTTCTGCACCATATTTACAAGTGGACGCAAATATTACCATCACTTGGACGGATTGAGCAGACCATTTATAAATTGGTCATTTGCTGATAGCTAAGGCACTTGAATTGAATGAGATTTGCTTCTTTTCCTTCAAACAAAACTTTCGTCCATGGGATGTTTTTTTGATGCGTAGTGAGCACTTGCATTTGCTAGTGTATTTTCTCCAAGACATTGAACAAGGACTTGATTACGAGTAGTTTTTTTTACACTTTATGTTATTGGCAAGTTTAATCTGTCATTTATATAGTTCATCTGCACACCCCCATCTAGATTGTATCTGCCCTTCCTGAGACCAACATTTTCATGTGTTGACTGGATAAGATTTTAGAGTTTGAATAAATGACTGCTCATCATGAAATTATTTTGCTGTTTTACAGCATCACATAGTCTGTCATAGTGTTGCTAATTTTACATCATGTATTGTCATATCTTTCTTCTTGTATTTCTCATCAAAATGCTGTGTGTGATCGTGTATGAATTTATCCAATGTTAGATAAAGTTCAGTTAGCTGAGATGTAATGGTTGTGAGTTAACTATTTCATTTTGTTGAGCCAATTCCTCTTCTGTTCATTTGCAGAATCGCAAAACTGTTATATGGGATTTCTATGTCTTCTGAATAAAATGGCCCTTTTTGTTTTGGTGATTTTTAGGGAGGTTTTGGTTATGGAATTCATAGAAGGGACCCCAATAATGAATCTTGGCAATGAAATGGCTAAAAGGGGCATTGATCCTGGCAGTAACCTCGCAGCAATGGCAAAGCAGTAAGCCCCTTCATCTCAATATATTACATTTTTTATTTGCTTGATTCATGAAACCTTTCTTTGTTCTGTCTTCCAAGGATATGGTTTAGTGCCTTTGGAATGAACAAATCTCTAGATCTAGTTACTATCAGTAGACTCTCTCATGCAAAACCGTGCATGAGACTTTCATCTCACACGTCTCCTAAGTGAAAAAGAAAGAAGAACTCGTCTTCTTTCTTTTTTAATTACCTTCCTCGCATATGTATAAGACCCAATCCATTCTTTTTCGAAATCGATTTCGAAAAAGAACTGCTAATCCTTAACTTTTCGAGGAATCCTTCATCAGTGGTTGTGAATGACTGACTTTTTCAATTCTTTCGACCTTGGTTCTGTAGGAGCACAAGTCAAAAAGGTTGAGAAATAGAACCATCTGATTTGATTCATTCCCAATAGCCACGAGATGATTATCTTAGGGTGATCCTTTTGTCAACGGATGCTCCTATTACACTTGTAGTCTCTGAAGGATGAGAATCCACTATGTAGCATCTACATCGATAATTGAAGCATTATAATAACTAGCTTGCAAAATGGATCTGTTTATCATAAAGAGATTCGTTGTTTCTGACTCTGCTTCACCTTAATTGTTATTTGAGCAAAAAGATCGTAATAAACTTTTGGTACCTTATAAAGTACTTAAGCATTGGCATTTTTTTCTGTTACAAATTTAATTTAGCTTAGAGTGTGTCCTACAATTGTTTGAAGCACTCAGGTCTTCTTAAAAAAATACATGATCTTTTAATGCAGGAAGATTTTAACAGATCTCACACTTGCTTATGGCCAAATGATCTTGAAGGATGGTTTTTTTCATGCTGATCCGCACCCAGGAAACATCCTTATCTGCAAGAACAGAGAGGCAAATAACTTTTTTTGTACAATCTCTCTCCCTCTCTTGAAATCTTCCCTTATATGGCAATGGTATCTTGCAATTGAATATTCTTTTATGGTTGACCTGTATAGGTAGCTTTACTTGATTATGGACAAGTGAAAGAAATGCCTGAGGATTTACGACTTGCTTATGCAAATCTTGTAATTGCAATGGCTGATGATGACTTTTTGAGGACTAAAGAGAGTTTCAGGTATACTCAATTGTTTGCCATATCAGGTATTGTTTCATGCAAGCAATTATAGTTTATATGAGCTCTAAATTTAAATGTGGATGTACTATTTTGGAAAATAACAATCCGGCTGGCAGAAAATTTAATGACATGATGAAATAACAATTGTTGTTTAATTCCAAACCAAAGGGGTATAGTCAAGGGCAACATGAGTGATGCTTATCAGGAAATAGTGTTATGTTATTTGTTTTTCTTATGGATTCATGAAATCTTTCAGGGAGTTTGGCATTCAAACATGGAGTATAGCTGACAATGAGCTAGAAGAACTATTTCAATTATCCCTTAGAATGTTTGATACAAGATTACCACCGGGAGTAACTGTTCTCTCACCTTTTGCTGAGGATTCTTCACTGAATAAAGTTGGAGTGCAGGTATATGGCTGAATGAATGGTCTAGACGTCCATAAATTAAAAATAATGGTGTATACTGTTATTTGTGCATTTCTTGCAAACTCTTACGAATATATGTATGTTCTGTGTATGCATCCATGCAGTTTAACTTGCAGATATACTTCCTAAAATGTCTTCTTCTTTTTTTGTTTAAGAGCTTCCCTGAGGAGTTGTTTTCGGTGCTTCGAACGATACAACTGTTGCGTGGGCTTACTGTAGGGATGGGCCTCCAATTCTCGTGTGCTCAGCAATGGAGGCCCATTGCTGTGGAAGCTTTGTTAAAGGCTGGGAGACTGAAAGGTGCACGCTGTATCTCTAGATATTTCAGACATTTCTTCATGTGCATTCAGTTTGACTAACTCGCACTCTCGTTTTGATGCAGATGTAAAATCAAGAAGTCCAAGAAGTTTACTGGGGAGATTGTTTTGGAGTAGAGGGAACGATGGCCAAAGAACGTGATTTGTGAATCTTTCTAATTAATCTGTAGTAAGCGAAGACCCAAGCCTTCGATTCTTAGTTGTGATACATGTTTAGTTTAGATTGGCGTTTCTTGTTTGGATATATGGATTGGGAATATATCTGGATTCACTGAACTCAATTTCTACTCAAGACCGGAAATTTACAAGGTAACAGTGGATGGAAGGTTGTAGAACATCTTTTCCTCGTTTTTTTCCTCTATTCTTGTGAAGCCACGTGGCCATATGAAACGCATCATCATGAATTTTACGTGAGGGTTTTTTTTTTTGAGAAAGTACACGAGGATAATTATTACAGAAAATTCATCTGTGTCTGGCGTGCTAATTACTCGAAATTGATCGCAACGGCCTACGTGAAGTTGTCAAAGATTTCACATGAATGACGGAGTGCGGCTTTCTGAAATGCCGTGTTTCAACACTACAGTATTCTCTGTTCAGACCCATCCTGGCATTAGTCCGGATCCAGGTGTCATGGACCAAATGTATGCATCATACCAGTAGAAAGTAATCCCTCAAATTTCACTCAATGACATTGTTTTTTTAAAGTTAAGATCTTTATCATAAAAGATTTATTTAAGTATGGATATATACCAAGCAGCAGTTAACATTTTTCGGTAAGGCCCCTATCCTATTTCCTCCATAACGAAAATCATAGTTCATGCAACCGCGGTAGCATAAACGGATAAACCTGAGAACGTTTGGATAGGAAAACTGTAATGTCAGCAACCTAAAAGAAAGAGAAAATTGCACTGTTGTCGACGGTTGAGATATCGATCTCAAGTCAACTAAGGTTCTTGAGAAAGGGAGATAGAAGACCTGCCGAGCTATGTGAACAACAATCAACGAGCAACAGGGAAACACAGTGTTTTTATTCTGATTCGGGCCTCTCAAGGGAGATAATAGCCCTACGTCCAGCCTTTCTTTATATCAAAGAGAAATACATGGTGGAACTCGACGAAACGAACAGGTCTCAGCGAGATTATGAGTGTACAAGAAATAGTATGCGATGATCCCGTGCCCTCTACACGCCGTAGGGGCTCGGTTTATATAGTGTTGAACAACCGACCTACCGAGGGATAATCGGGCCGGGCTAACTACGAGTCCGTAACGAACTCAGTATATACCAAATACATCTCGAGGTAGATAAAGTATACTCCAATTCTTGAGGATCACGACATCTGCTCCAATCCGGAAAACCATGTCCGGGTCTTCACATAGCCGTGTAGAACTCTTGTTCGAGTCGGACTCAAACAGGAATTCTAGGCCGTTACACACCGTACCAGCTAGGAAACTGTTCGGCAGGATGCACATGGGCCTGATAGAACCTTCCAGGGAGCTAGACCCTAGTAGACTGTTCGATTGGGCCGTCAGGGAGTGGGCCATGGCAATGGGCCGTGATTTTATTCCCGACAGCTAGCCCCCGAGACTCAAGTGGAAGGACTCACTAGAGTGGGTCTTCCTCTTGAGACTCCAAGTGATGCGCACTAGGTCGGCCCGATCTTCTGATGAGAACGATACGTCGATTTGGTGTAGTGACGACGCTACTAATCCACTGGATCAGCAACCGAACAATCGCAATGTAGGGGAAGGAGTGGCGGTCACATCTATGTGAATGATGCCCTCATCATTCTCCCCTTCTTGAATTGGAGTCGACCTCGACTCCATTACATGTTCCTACAAAAGGTTAGTAGAAACAAGGGGCAAAAGAACACGAACACCTTTTGTGTCAGAACTAGAGAAACTTAGCATGACATGGCTAGAAAGATTGTCATCCTCTAATTGGGCACATTCATTTACGACAAAAGTTGGATTCATATTGGAACAAATGTAAACTCGATACACCATATACTCTCCTTTATCATTATTTTTGCCAATAGCATGTATATTATTTCTATATAAACATGGCAGATCTGACTGTTGATAAAGTTTCTCCTCCAAACTATTTAGATCACAAAGAACATCGAATTCAATGTAACCTAAAGTACTTAGAGAAGACATTAATTTTAGCTCATTTTCCTCGGTCGCAATATGAAGAACATGTCTATTATTAGCACAAGTATTGGTTTCTAAGACAGAAGACACATGTTCTTTTAATAGTCGTGGTATTGATATAAGTGAAGCATTATCACATAACTCTTCTTTATCACAAGTAGTACCAAGCAAATCATCTTGTGACAAAGAAAATTCAACAGCGGGTTCCACTAATGATTGCTCTAGAATAGCATGTGTAGTGGACAATTTCATATCATCACAATTATTATTATTACATCGAGTAAGAGCGTCACCTTTTTCATTACCTTTCAGGGTCTCATTAGTTGATGTAGGCGTAACTTCAACGGTTTGCTCTCGACTCACAACAATGATCTTTTCTCCTTTCTTGTGCTCCTCTTCATCCTCCTCTTGGTGATGCTTATCGTCCTGCATAATGTTAGATTCGGCAATAGAAGCAACAATGGGTCTATCTAATGAGGCAAGAAATTCATTCAATGATTCAAGAAACATATCTTCAGCTCTACAAGCACATTTAAACAATTGTGAAAGAGAACTATATGTTTCATGAATGAGCATATCTCGAATTTCCTCATTAAGTCCTTTTAAAAATCTATTTTCAGTTGCTTCTTCACACTCATTTAGTTCGCTTAGCCGTAACAAGGTTTTAAATTTTTGATAGTATCCTTTTACCTTCATTTTACCTTGTCTCAAATGTTTCAAGTCGAGATAAGCATCTTCTGCATCATAGTCATCAAACATATCTCTGATAGGAGGTGGAGCCAATATTTCGTGCTTCTTCATATGTTGATGGGAGATGTGACCTGTCATTGTTAGTAGCAAACAAGAAAATATACAAGTAGTATATATTTTCTATGAACTACTAGGTGGTGGAGCTTCTCACGTCACACTCGCTCAAGCATTTACCTTGCTCTTACAAATTCTTACCCTGCAGCTTGTCAAGATCAATCAGTGGATGACGGTAATCTGCACTCAGGGGTAACAAAGCGATTGCAAGGTGTTTTTCCTGTGGTTGGTAGTATGTGGAGCTTGGACAAGTATCAATATGTAGCAAGGAGATACTAGAACCACACTAGTTAAAACAAGTTAAAAGAACGTTCAACGATAGTACATGCTGGTCCTAGGCTAGACCGTGCTAGAGACGCGAGCCTAGACACCAATGAAGTCACAGAACAGCCGCTAAAACAACCAGGTAAAGCACCTCAATTTTTCTCCTCTCTTTTTTTCAGTGCGGCTCTTTTATAGGCACTTGCCTTCTCTTTTTTTTTTGTTCGGCTCTTTTTTTTTTTGCACTTGCCTCTTTCTTTTTCCTTTTAACTTTCTGATGGGACAGCACACATAGCAGTCTTTTGGGCGCAAATACGGACCCGAAGAACTCCGAATCTGACAAACTCTTTTATGTAAAAGTTGTAGATGATCTTCTGATATTTCCAAAACATCCAAAATCATGAATATCTGAGTTCGTATGAGTGAGATATGGGCAAAATACCGAACTGGATAGTGTTAGATCCGAAATCAGATTGACGAAGATGGCAACTTTTCTCACTAATAAAAGATGAATTGGGGAATCGGATTTTTGACTATGGCAAAGTTGGATCTGATAGGAAATTTCGCGATCTTTCCAATGAGCACAAGAACGTCCAAATCCGAGTTCAGATGTGAAAGTTATGACCGTTTTACTGAAGGGGTCATAATTTGTTCGTGAATTTGAATTGGACTCGGTTTTGTAGCTTCCTTTTTGGGCGTGGCCGAGTTGGGGGAGAAGTGGAGCTCGGCCAGGGGGTATGTGGAGGGTGTTATGGGAGGGGAAAGGATGAAAATTTGGCAAGGAAAACAATCACTATTTGTGCGAAGATCGACCAACAAATCTGCGGCGGTTGATGGACAAGAAGGGAACAAACGTGACAATAAACGTGACTTGAACTCGAAACTCTAAGGATCAAAACGCTAAGACCAGCAACAACACGACGACGAACACAAACTCAACAAGAATTAAACTAGGAAGCAATAGCAAAGGCTAAACGGGCTTGGATCAAAGGGAAAAACACACAATAATTTTTTTGTAGGCTGTTTTCTGTACTCTAGGATGAACAAAAACATATCTAAAACAAGATAAGGGGTGTTTCTCACCAGGCAACCGTCGCTCTAATACCACTTGATGCGCACTAGGTCGGCCCGATCTTCTGATGAGAACGATACGTCGATTTGGTGTAGTGACGACGCTACTAATCCACTGGATCAGCAACCGAACAATCGCAATGTCACCGCACGAGTCGATCAACTGAGCAAGGCACGATTGATCCTTGAACCTGCTAGCAATCGAGAACAAGCAAGAACAAGATGATAACTGATAAATCAACTCATAAAAGGATGAGGTTCTGTTTCTCGTCACGGGTGGTCTAGTCGACACACGCGAACACGAGGAGGGACGCACACGGGGTCAACCAAAACACAACAAAACCTGGGTCTAAACAGTGACGTCTATGCTATATATGAGAGGAGCGGCGGCTAGGAGGGAGTGCTGGACGTTCTAGGGTTTCCCTAGGACGCCCACCACATGGGCCTCGGCCCAACAAGCTTACAAGGCCCTGTTTGGCCCAACTGGGTGACGCAGCACCTTGTTTCATTGATTTCCATTGCTCCAGGATGAATTTGGAGGTGAGATTGCATTTGTTGGAAAGCTTATCTCCTAAGCTTTCCGTAGAGTGGTAGAACGTCGAAAACGAACATCGTATGTGACCTGAGCGTCCGTTTAAAGTTGTACTGCGCGCAGATGGCCGAACTGGACTTGGACTGGAGCTGGGCTTTCTCTTGGGCCGTATTTGGAGTGACAAGACCTTTATGACCTGAAGGAGTAGATGATGTGGAGATACTCCTTTCTTGATTGCGCCTTTAAATATGGGTGGCGGCCAGGGTGGCGGCCGAAGTAACGTAAACGATGGCGCCATATACGGAGACCAATTGCGTAATCGACCAGGCCAAGGTGGCGGTCGATTGTACCATGTCGATGAAGCCATCATAGTAGCCGTATTAGAAGTAGACGATGCATTGAATTGTTGCCAACTTGTCATGACCGCAGTGGATGTAGGGGAAGGAGTGGCGGTCACATCCATGTGAATGATGCCCTCATCACCAAGTCAAGAAGAGGGTGATTTTGCTGCTACGAGTCGTGCAACAAGCGATCGAACAGGTTAAGGTTCAACCGAACAAGATTTGTTTGGGACCGAACAAACCCGCCGAGTGCCGAGCAACTCTGTTGCGTCGAACAAGGAAACACATCTGTCCGAGCAGAGTACCCAGCCCTTAGGTGAGATGAATCATCTCTTTGAGGCTGGACGTCATTAAGGAGGGATTAGATTCTTGGTAGCGAAGAGCGTACCACTGCATCCGGTAAGATCAGATCTTCTGAGAGAATGAACATGGCAAGTCGCGAGATAGACTTATGTTGCTGCATCCAGGTATGAAGATACCTAGGAAAGCATGAACGAAAATAGGGGAACCACCTCTCGGGCTAGAGTTTGTCGGAGAAAATAAAGATTGCGCTCTCGAGCGAATGTCGTGCTCAGGAACGAAGGTGAAGTGCCCCTAGACGAAGATCGTGTGCTAGGAGCAGACAATGCATATGAGGGGGAAGGTGACCCAGTCCCCGAGCGTAGAGCTCGTCAAAGGAACTAGGTAAAGAGATCCAGTCTCCGAGCACGAAGCTCGTTAAAGGGACCAGAAAGTGCGACCAGGTGAAGACGTACCTGGTACTCCGGGCGAAGAGCTGCCCGGTGCGAGGTGATCCAGTCCCCGAGCACGGAGCTCGTCGCGGGGACCAGACGCGCGCTCCGTGCGAAGAGTTGCCCGGTGCGAGGTGATCCACAACCCGATGCAGTCAGAGCCGCAAGAGAACGTATGAAATCAACGCTTTACCTATGACGTATTTCTTGCGACAGTGTAAGCGTTGTCTTGGCAGGTGCAGAACCGACGCTTGGAGTGCCCGTTGCGATGAGAATCGGCTTACGATAGGCAAGACTCCGTTGGTGACGCACTATCTTGACTTAGCCGAACTGTGAAGGTCAGTGCCGGGCAAAGGCAAGAAATCATACGCGGGTGAAGTGAATCAGTCCCTGAGCATGCGCGGAGCGTACCCGGGAAGAGAGGGATGCAGATATCGGTTTTGGTGGGGAAGCCTGGAACCTCGCCTCGACCATCACCGGCGTCTGACGTTCCCCGGACCTGTATTTCCTGCAGAAAACAAACAAGAAACGAGCCAACAAGGAGAAAAAAGAGAGTAAGAACAGGCTCTAAGAAGAGCAAAGCGAGTTTTGGAAAAAACGGTAGGACGCCAGCTTAACTCCCAGCCCCGTTGTGCATCTGCTCGAAAACCTGAGTTTGCGAACTCGAACAGGTGCACAAGCCAAAGAGCGACACCCTGGCCCCCGGTACGGACGATGCATGAAGACCTGAGTTTGTGAGTTCAAGCACGTGCGTAGAGAGATAGAGCGACACCCGTATCCTGATCGACTCGTTCCATAAACTGTTCGTTAACGTAAGTTAGGCAATTTCAAAGGTAACCGAACAAGGAAAGTGTCTCTGCCGCGGAGGGCTTACGAGAACAGCCTTTGCCAAGTGGTTGTGCCGTGAGCGGTAAGTGTCTCTGCCACGGAGGGCTTACGAGAGCAGGCTTAGCCGCAAGACGGAAAGCCGTGTTACGCAACTCTGAGTTTAGGAACTTGTTGAAACCAGATACGGGCAGGAAAATCCTGAAGATCGCGGAGCCAAGAGTTCGCAAGACCGGACAGCCATCAAGTGTTACCAGAGAGAAAGATAGTCTGAGAAGACGAGTGGTGAAAAAGGGCCGTAGGGGACCGCGAACATTTACCGTTTATTGGATTGAACTTTGCATGGCAGCCCGAAAGACTTGGCCGAACTAAGGCGCGGAGTTTGAGAAAAAAGTGCGGAGCTAAGGAAACAAACAAAAGACCTACACAAAGAACTTACGAAGCTGGTCGACGTTTCAAGTGCTGGTCAGCTCTCTCCCGTCCTCCATTGCCAGGCGAGCAGCCCCCGGGTGAGCAGTAGAATCCCAACGAGGAGTTAACTTATTGGCATTGGACAGGCTCTGGACGCGGCGCAGAACGAGGTCGCCCACCTTCAAGGAACTTGGTCGAACAGATTGGCAGCGTGCCGGCGAAGATCTTGCTGGTGGCGCGCCATTCTAACTTGTGCCCGGTCGCGTGTGCCTTCGAGGAGATCGAGTTCGAGCAAGCGCTCTTGCTCTGAGTCAACCAAGTTGACCGAGCTCGTGCGAGGCGAGCCGAGTACTATTTCGGCGGGCAGGATGACTTCTGCACTGTAGACCGATTGGAAAGGAGTTTCCCCGGTTGCCCTGCTGGCTGTGGTGCGAACGGCCTAGAGGACGAAAGGAACTTCGTCAACTCAGACTTTGTTGTGCTCGCCGAGAGCCGCGAACACGCGCCGTTTGATACCCTGGACTATCTGTCCGTTAGCTCGCTCGACTGCTCCATTGTTCTGTGGATGTGCCACAGAGGCGAAGCAGACCTATTGGGGTAGATAAGGTGAACTTCAATTCTTGGGGATCACGACTTTTATTCCAATCCACGAAACCAACGTCCGGGTCTTCACGTAGCCGTGCAGAACTCCTGTTCGAGTCGGACTCAAACAGGAATCCTAGGCCGTTACGCACCGTACCAGCCAGGAAGCTGTTCGGCAGGATGCACATGGACCTGATAGAACCTTCCAGTGAGTTAGGCTCTAGTAGGCTGTTCGATTGGGCCGTCAGGGAGTGGGCCATGGTAATGGACCGTGATTTTATCCTCGACAACTATAGCTCCCGAAACTTGTACCAAATTGCACGAAATCCCCATAAACTTTGAAATTTCTTTCTCAGCTCCTGGAAATTGTCTTCAGTTGCACTGTTAGTCTTGGGCCGTTAGGATCCGTTAGAAATTCCGTTAAACGGTGACGTGACGCCCACATGGCCGTTAAGTGCTGACGTGCCCCAAAAAATCTAAAAAAAAACCTTAATTTAAAATTATAGAAAATTTTAGAAAACCTCAAAAAAATCAAGGAAATTCATAAAAAATAATTTAAAAACATAGAAAACATGAAAATAATCCACAAAAATCATAAAAATGTAGAAAATTCATAAAAATCCAAACAAATCATTTAAAAATCTAAAAAAAATAGAAAACCTGAAAATAATTAACAAAATTCGTAAAAAATCCAAAAAAACATAAAAAACATAAATCACAAAAAAATCATTTCAAAATTCACAAAAAAAAAACTGAAAGAAATTCACAAAAAACCAGAACTTCACTTAATTTTTTTTGATAATTTCTTTCAGTTTTTTCGGAATTTTTGTAAATTTTTAATTGATTTTTTATGATTGTTTTTTTTGAATTTTTGGCCTTTTTAATTAATTTTGTGAATTAATTTTGGGTTTTCTAAATTTTTCTAGATTTTTAAATGATTTGTTTGGATTTGTATGAATTTTCTATAGCTTTATGATTTTTGTGGATTATTTTGCAGGTTTTCTATATTTTTCTATTATTTTTTATGAATTTCCTGGATTTTGTTTCAGTTTTTAAAATTTGTTATATTTTTAAATTATTTTTTATGAATTTATGGATTTTTAATGAATTTTATGGATTTTTTTATGAATTTTGTGAATTATTTTTTGTTTTTTATGAATTTTTATGGATTTTTTGAGTTTTTTTTTATTTTTTATCGCATTTTTGGGGCCACGTCAGCGCTTAACGGCCACGTGGGCACCACGTCACCGTTTAACGGAATTGCTAACTGATCCTAACGGCTCAGGACTAACGGTGCAACTGGAGATAAGTTTTAAGAGCTGAGAAAGCAATTTCAAAGTTTAGGGTATTTTGTGCAATTTGATACAAGTTTCGGGAGCTACAGTGTAATTTTCTCTAAAAGGAACACCAAAATAACACGGCGCTACAGAGTTCTTATCTTCAACAATACAACCAAACCAGCTATTACAGAAACCAGATCAGCAGCTAAACATAATATCGAGAAAGCACACGACGACACTAAAGCCATATCTATCACACGGCAACGCCAGCGCATGCGGCCCCACTGGCAGACACTCATGGCGAGCTGCCACGCTTTCGCACGGTAACGCCAACACATGCGGCCCCACTGGCAATAGACTCACGGCGAGCAGCGACTGCCAACTTAGCTTGCTCGCTTATTTCAGTTGGTTTTCATCTTTCAATTTTTATATCTATTTCATATATTGTCCAAATTACATGTAACAAATTTTATAAATATAGAAACCTAACCAACCCATTTTTATATTTATTGGTTTTTTTTATAATTTGTCTAGATTTTTAATTCAATTCTTGGTTTTTTTAATGGTTTTTATTTTGTTGTTCCAATATGTTTTAAAATTTTAGATTCATTTTTGGGTATTTTTGAATTTATCAATTTTTATTTGATTGTTTGTAATTTTTTAACTTAACTATGAAAACTATTGTAACATTAAATTGGCAACTAATCAAACATACCATCTAACCTTACCAAAATTTGACACACTCAATTTGGCTTTGATCCAGACAACACAAAAATTACCAACAAATGGTTATACCTTTAATTAGTCATGATTATACATTGACAAGACCATCAAGGACCATGAACCAAACATACCCTTAATACAAATCTATTGCATCACATCGTCATCCTTTCACATTATGTTATATAAACAAGATGCACAATGTACATCATAAAAAAATGCTTGTAATTAAAAGGAAAAAAAGGATGCTTGCTGTTTTAAACATGAATGAATCAGGACACTGGCCATTTGCTCTGGTACTTCTTTCTTTGTTGGACAGAACTGCTTATCTTCACACGTACGTAAAATGTTCATGAGGGTGGTATACGTCTACATTCTCGGAATATTTCCATTATCTAAAGATACATAAAGGTTCATGATCTTTCTTACAAATTTGGAGCCATAAATCTGAAGCACAAAGCTAACCCATGTGCGCATGCACGGGCACTCTCCTAGTAATAAACAAAATAACATGCTAGATAACACCTTTGTGCTCAAAAGCAACAGGAAGAAAATTAAACAAATCAGCAGAACAGAACAGAACAGAGCAGAACAGTATCAATATCAGTATCTATCTATCTATCTATCTATCTATCTATCAGAAAAGAGCATATATATGCAGTGCATCTCTTCTCCGATCCGTGGTGTCCTCATTGAGAAGATGCGTCCACTTGGTTCTTCCACTCCGCCCGAAGTGCCTGACCTGCATGACCTTGGGCAAGATGCTCTTGTCCATCTCATCTTCGCCGGTCGGCGCAGAGAAATCTCGGCTGCAGATACCGTCTTCACCAGCGGAATCCTGGAAGAAGGCACCCTTGTGGTAATACCTCTGCATGAACTTCCGTTTCCGCTTGGCCTGACGAATTGGTTTCAGGCTCCTCCTCTCCTCGTCCTCGGCCTCGGCCATGCTCCTCGCCTTCTTGATCACCTCCTCCTTGTCCTCCAGCCCTGCATCGCTTCCCTCCCTGCCCCGCTTAATCCTCGCTGCTTCGCGGCTCCTCCATGACTCGTACTCCTCGGCCCCATTCGACTCGTCACTCGTGTCAACATCCTCGATGCTGCTATGGCTGCCCTCCTCCTCCGGTGTCTTCCCAGAGTGCTCCTCCTCCTTCCTGATTTCTTCCACCACAATCTGCCTAGACTCCACCTTCCTAGCCTCCGCCCTCTTCTTCGCAAGCTCCTCCAGCCGCCGCTCCTCCTCCTTCAGCCGCTCGCGCTCCGCGATGGTGTCCCGCCGCGACTTTTGTATGAACAGAGGGGAAGGCTTCGCCATTGCCACGCCCATCTGTTCGTCCTCTGAGTCAGTATCATACTCAGATTCCTCCCCCTCCTCCTTCTCCTCCTGAGGAAGCAATTCCTCTTGCTCCCTCAAGCGCTGCCTCTCTTTTATCCTCCGCCTCCTCTCCTCCTGGGCCTCCTCCTCCTCAGCTTCCTCTACAGTCGGCACGATGTTTCCTCGGAGCTTGTCGCCAGCCGCAATGGCGGCATCATCAACACCGGTCGCCACAAACATCTTCCTGATTGTGGCCTCGACAGAGTATAGACCACCGCAAACACAGAAACTGTTGAACATCAGCACGCCGATGAGCCTCCTCCGCTCTATATCCTCGCGCCGCCGCTTCCTCCCGCGCCGCTCGCTGCCCTAGTTCAGTCGCCGGCGGCGGCGAACGAACAGGTTGGGGATTTTTTTTTTTTTTTTTTTGAAGTGAAACAGGTTGGGGATTGGGGAACAGAGAAGTGAGATCAGGACGCGACGCCTCCCCTTTATTTATGGACGGGGGCGGACTCGTATCCGACTCGGAACCGAGACCGAGTGATGTGGCCGGCTGCTGCTGTTTGACAAGGTTTTTATCCTTTGCCGTTGGGCAAAACGGCAGAGAGTGAACAGTGACGATGTATTTTATATTTGAAAAGCACTGTCTAGTATTATTTAAAACCACTGTTTAGCACTGTATAAAACAGTGTTTTCTACTGTTTGCTACAGTATTCTTGCATTTATACCGAAATCTACCGTGCCCCTCTGCCTTTTTGCTTGCAACGGCAGAGGATCTGAGTCCGACAAGGGTGGCGCATTGGTTGAAGTATGTTGATTGGGTTGTAGTTTTGGATGCAGATCAGATTATTCGAGGTCTTATTATTCCTTGGGAGCTTGGAGCTGAAAAAGGCAAACTTGTTGCTGCTATTACGGTACAGTTTTTACTCACATCAATGTTTTTTCTTCCTTTCTAGTTGGAGAGGAGGGAAACTCAATAAATTATGGAAAATGTATATATTACCCCCTGAACTATTGCAAGAGTATAGAATATCCCCCTGAACTCTAAAACGAATAAAATACACCCTCCAACTATTAATACCGGTTAGAAAAGGACCATAAATTTTTATGAGGTATAGATTAGCCTCCGGAACAAGTAAAGGTAGTATTTCAACCAAAAAAATTTAGAAAAAAAATCTAAAAAACCAGAAAAATCTTAAAATATTCAAAAGACCATAAAAAATCTTAAATAATAAATTAAAAAATAATCATAATATATTACTTTTTACTTTTTATTATGAAAAAACCAGAAAAAATATTTCTTCCTTAAAAAATCATTTTTTTATTTTCCAAGGTTTTTTTTTTCAAGTTTTTTGAACTTTTAAGTTTTATTTCTGATTTTTATGTTTTTCAATGATTTTCTAGATTTTTAAGATTATTTTGAATATTTTAAGATTTTTTCTGATTTTTCTAGATTTTCTTTAGTTGAAATACCACATTTACTTGTCCAGGGGGTAATCTATACCTCATAAAAGTTTAGGGTTCTTTTTTAACCCCTTTTTAATAGTTGAAGAGTGTATTTTATCCGTTTTAAAGTTCAGGAGGGTATTCTATACTCTTGCAATAGTTTTAGGGGTGTAATCTATACTTTTTCCTTGTTCAAATGTGGATTGTCGGGTGCATTGCTTTTTATCGTTGGTCGATTCCCCTCAAATTTAGGTGTTCCGAGTTTCTGATTTTGTCTGAAATTGCTTTTTATCGTTTGAATCTTGATTCAAGGCCATAGTCATCAGATCGAGGTGGGATTCATGGCGTTTGAATTGACGGTAGCTTTTGCCGGGGTTCAGATCAAGGTCATGGCGTTGAAGGCGTCGGGCGCGTACTAGAACTGCAAGCCCTGCGCCGGCTTGTCGGCAAGGGCTTCGCGGTGGCACCACTCGTACCACCACCGCGGCAACAGCTGCTTTGGGGATTCCGACGCGGTCTCCGGCACCGAGCGTGACCAGGACCAGGAGGGGCGGCGTGGAGTGAGGAATTGATTTGTTTTTGTTTTTGTTTTTGTTTTTTTTTTTTTGGAAATTTGTGGTCAAAACCACCTTCCCTGGCTTCACTGGGCTGAGGGACTAAAATTACCCGGTAAGCACAGTTTAGGGTTGTTTTTATCTGGTTTTGGAGTTTACAGGTAATTGATTATTTGTCCTGAAGTTGATGCATTCTTGATTATTTGCTCAAGGTTGGTATGCACTTGATTATTTGTTCTGGTATATATCTATGACATGTGGGTCATCAGAGCAAATAATCAAATATCAGGACAAATAATCAAAGACACATTAACTTCGGAGCAAATAATCAATTATATCGGAGTTTACGGGGGTTTCTATACCAATGCAAATAGTTCATGGCGTAATCTATACTTTTTCCTTCATCCTCCCCCTCCGCGTCACGCCTCGCCATGTCGGATTCTGTTCTAACCGGTTGAGATAAATACACGGCATAATCTACGAGGGGAGCCGCCACGGTTTGTCGTGTCGATCATGGGGCTTCTGGCGCTGAATCGGCTCATCTCCATGCGGCAGCGGTGGCGTTGCCAGATCCATCGTCGTGGTAAGTCCCACCTCCTAACTAACCGCACGTCTCAGCTGCAAGTTGATGTCCTGGCATCTACAGCTTGTTAAGTTTTTGAGCATATTGTTACTGCACGGTCGTATTGCAAATATCTATGTGTTTGTTCTTGTGGGAGAAAAAAAAGGTTTCTTTGCATTGTATTTGCTGTATATGGTTTCTCACATGGAAAAAAGTGTTTTTTTTGGATTTTGCAAACTGATTCATTTAGATTATTCCAAGCCGGATAGCCAATGCAGTAAAAATCTCCTTTTGGTGGATCGCTAGGTGCTGCTGTCTTTTCGGTTTGAGTAGAGTAGGCCTGGCACTGTGTTGTATTGTGAATTTGCTCACAAAAAGTATTAAACTGAGACCAAAATTCAGGTAATAATTAAGCAATTTTACTAGTTTATTACGGTCCCAGAGGATCCAGAAGTGTTCCACCATGCGAACTAGCAAGGAAACCAATGACTGTTTAGCCGGTATGAGAACCGAGACGAGCCTTAGCCCTTAGGGAGGGGGGACAGAACAAATGTGGTTGGTCAAGGTGATCAATCTTGCCGGTTGATGGGCTCCCTTATCATGTTCCACTGGATTGAACGATATATGTTGATGACAACTGGGGCGAGAGTGCAGTATTTTTTGCAGCGAATATTGTTCAATTGAAATTGGGGTTTCCAAATAGGGGGGAGAGAACAATATTTTCACATGATTGAACAAGTTGGGGTTCCTAAATAGGTTCAGGTTCTCACACAATATGGATAGGACAGGCAAAACAAATTCAATTTCTCCTGTCTGCATTGTGTGATTTGCTTTGTTGTAACATCTGTTTTATTCATAACCATGCATGAGGTATTGCAGATGGATCGATTGTTGCAGTTGCTAAAAGAAAGGGGACACCCTGCCAAGAAGAAGATAGTTCTCCAGGTGGTAAAAGATCGAAATATTCGGGGCCTGACCTTCCAGAGGTATGACAGAAAATTACTGATAATGGAAGACTTAGGTAGTTAAATTGCGAGTATAATAAATGTCATCATGGCTGCTTTAATCAAATTACTGGGATCATTATCGTTTACCATCCTACTGCATTAGTAGATTTGCTTTGTTCTAATTGTTGCAGCTTGAATATTCCCAAAGAAACTATCTGTCATCGGTGTGTTTGCTATCTCCCTTATCAGAGGTTCAGAACGCATGTGCTTCTTTTGTTGTGATTGCTGTAGTCTATGTCCACTATTCTGATATTTATTCATGTTCTCTACTATAAGCAATTGGATCTATGCCATATTTGCATGGTTGGACGAGGAGTATGTGCAAGCTACCATGCCAAGTATACATTTTCAATTACACATTTAGAATTGAGAAAATACTCGGTCTGGGCATCTCGAGCTTCCGTGTGATGATTTACTACACTATTGAAGTCGTGTGCTTCAGCTAAGTTTCTATAGCAAAATTATTCACTGGCTACATAATTTGTACTAGAGCATTGATTTAGCTATTGTTTTCCAAAAGTCCATTACAAGTTGTGATGGCAGCCTGTGTTGCATGGGCCAAATGGCCAGATATGTACATGTACAAGGCAAAGGTAAAAAAGGCAAATAAGACCCTATACAAGGTACTATTAACACAATTAACTGATTGTGTTGCATATGATATCAGATTTCTTTGTTTTATGTAATCCATTAAATCGTTTACCTCTTATTTACTAAGTTTTATGCCTCTTGCACTGTACACTGCAGCTGGCTAAGCTGTTAGATTCTATTTTATGTGTTTCCATCTGTTTTGATGGTCACATGCACTATGTGTGCATGATGCAGAATTCTTTTGTTTTTTTTGAAATGTGTATCCGACTGACTTATTTATAAAATGCTGTTGTACAATGAAAATCATTATGAGCATATTTGTTAACACATCAACTATTTCGTGCTCTTATGTAACTATGAATATGTATAACAGTGTGTACACATATAAAAATCTCTTTTTTTTTAAGGCAAGACGCTTATTTCTATCACACACCTGTTCGTGCAGGACATCTGGCGTCATATACTTTCCCTGATGCCAATGCGAGATGCTGCTCGTGCTGCATGTGTGTCTCGCAACTTTCTGCATTCCTGGAGATGTCATCCTAACCTCACATTGAATGAACATACACTGCGCTTGAAGGAAAGTGCGCCTGGAAGGGATTTCATTAGAAAAGTTGACCACATCCTGAAAAACCACTCAGGCATTAGTTTGAAGACTTTCAGGCTTCAATTAATTGATTTTTACGATGCCAATGTCCGTCGTCATCATCTAGATAGTTGGCTTCAAATTGCTGTTGCACCAGAAATTGAAGAAATCTCTCTTATGCTGACTAGAAGCGAAGCAAATTACAATTTTCCATTCTCACTTTTATCTAATGGGATTGGAAACTCAATTCGATATTTTCGGCTTAGCTTCTGTGCCTTCCATCCCACAGTCAAGCATTGTTCCTTTAAAAACCTGATAAAGCTGCATCTGTATATTGTGCATATTACAGATGCTGAGTTAGAGTGCCTTCTTTCCAGCTCTTCTGCTCTGGAGCTGTTGGAACTTAAGTGTTGCCCTGAAATAATTTGCCTGAAGATACACTGTCTACTGCAGCGTCTCAGCTGCTTCATGGTTATGGGATGCCGCAAGCTGCAAGCGATAGAGTGCAAAGCTCCAAATCTCTCGTATTTTCACTTTTCAGGAGAAAAGCTGGTAAAACTCTTACTTGGAGAAGCATTGAAATTGAAAGAATTATGGCTGTCCAGTGCATGCCTCGTCTGTTATGCTCGATCCGAGCTCCCATCCATTGTGTCAAATCTTGAAATACTTACCATACATTCAAGTTGTGAGGTATGCTATAAGAGATGACTGGATTATAAGCATATTATAATAATAGTTATACATTGGAATGCAATTGACATAAGACATCTTTGTGCAGGTGATCAATACACCAATGCTACAAAGCAAGTTCCTCCACCTCAAACACTTGAACATTTCACTAGTTGGATGGACATTTTCTCCGTCCTATGATTATTTTTCTTTGGTTTCTCTGCTTTATGCTTCTCCTTATTTGGAAACCTTTACCTTAAATGTAAGTCGTTGCTCATCCAATAAATGTACCTAGTCACTATGGTACTGGAACCATTGATTTTAGTCCTTGGTTTCATTTTTCTTAAGTATCTTGATTTCTCATCTTCAGGCATCTCAGCAGCAGATGAAGCATGAATCGATCTTTGAAGATTCCACAAATCTGAGGCAGATGGAACACCACAACGACCATCTAAAGAGTGTGAAGATCACAGGTTTCAACTCTGCGAAGAGCTTGGTTGAGCTAACATGTCAAATTATTCAAAACGCCCTGACGCTCGAGTGCCTTACACTGGACACGACTACTGGTTATGGTAGATGTTCTGATAAAAACTATGTTAGATGCTTTCTCATGGGCAAGGGCATTCTCACAGAAGCCCCTAGAGCGCTCACGGCTATTAGAACATACATCGAAGAAAAAGTTCCATCTACAGTCAAGTTATGTGTTGTGGAGCCTTGCAGTCTGTGCCATGCTATTAGCTGTTGAGTTACCATAATTTCCCTCAAGGTGTGACTGTTTAATTTTATACGTGCCTGTTGATGTTTTATTTGGTAGGAGTACGTAGGCTGTGGTTCTCTCTATCTGTTTGTAGTCAGATTATTTACCAGAACTGCTCCTGTTTAAGTTGTGTTTTGTTGTCTCGGGATAACTGGATTGATGCAATTGCAAAATTCCAAAATGTAGAAATAGGATAAAATTTGTACTTGTAAATTTGTCACTACTAGCATCTATACATATCTCAAGGACATGCTTCCTCTTCTTTCCCTTTTTCTGGCCAGCTGCCACCCTAGCCTTGAGCTCCTTTGGCCTAGCAAGCAGCATATATGCAATCTATATCTCTATCTCTATCTGAGAACGTATCAGGTGCAATCGGGGTTCCCGTGCAATCTCCATGCAACCCAACTAGCAAATGTCATAAAAAATTCTGAAAAAAATCATACATATACTTCAAGTCATACTCCACCTATATATAAAATTTTATGTTCAAAGTCATTATATTTAAAGCACAGCAAAAAGAAAATTCTGACAGATTTATACTAAAAATCATCGTAATTTTCTTTTTGTTACTGCTAAAATATAACGAATTTGAACTTAAAATTTTATATATAGGTGGAGTATGACTTGAAGTACGTGTATAATTTTTTTTTAGAATTTTTCATGACTTTTGCTAGTTGGGTTGCACGGAGATTACACGGGAACTCCGATTGCACCGGATACGCTCTCCTCCTAAAAAGGCTCTTCCGTCATTGTTTCTTCTCCGAGAAAAGAAGTTGACGACCCGTAGGCCTTCCACCTCCACGCGGCATTGCTCCGTCAGGCTTTCGCCCATTGCGGAAAATTCCCCACTGCTGCCTCCCGTAGGAGTCTGTGGTGATGAGTGATGGCTCGTCGGGCTCATCCTCACCATCCATGGAGCATCGGACGGTCTACGCGCTCTCACCCAGTTAGTGCTGTGTGGGGCATCCACGCGCCCCGAGCTGGTAAAGCTCCATCGCCTCTGCACACCAATCCGAGACCTCTCCATGCTGTGTTCTTAGTGCAGGCCATTTGCAGTTCATCAACTCTTGCAGATCAGCACCAAGTTCGACTGTCACCAAATCCTTAAACAAGATGAGCCTAGAGGATGACGATGAGGACAAGCTTCGTGGACGAACAAACTTAGAAGCCAAATCAAACATGCTTTTCTTTCATTTCATTTGTTACCCCAAACGGGATACATGAACCAGCAATGAACTTGAACAAAATGAAAGGATTGTAAATGATCCATCTCCTTTTGATTTATTCAGTAAGGCAAAAAAACACGAATAAGATATGTCCCGTTTTGCTTGCTCCAGACCCGCCTTGGCTTACTTACTCATGTTTGGTCGTAACGCTACAGATGTTTAAGCTCAAGTCCCATTGAGCAGGATTTTGGTATTGATGACAACGGCACGAGAAGATTAAGGACTTTGGTTTTCATAGTTTCTCTTCTATTATTTTGTGTGCGTTGTTACCTCGACCTGCTACAACTATAGGTTGCACCAACATCATCGACAACATCTCAAGCAAAGGGCATGTCGGAGCACATGATTCTAACCCTAGAGTTGAGTCAAGCCAAGTCCTTGAACTAGTCTAAGTTCTCGTGTTGAGCCTAAGTGGCCAAGTCTAGACTCCTTGCCTTGCCAAATGTTCTTGAGCCAAATCCAAGGCTTGTTTTCCATGTCCTAGAGGTCAAGCATAGCTTAAGTCTAAGCCTAAATGTCAGAAGGCCAAGTCTTTAGTCAAGCTCTAATGATCTTTGAGCCCAAATTTCAATGCCTTGTGACCCAAGCGTGTCTAAGTTGTTCCTGTGGCCAAAGAACCGTAGAACAGGCCTAAACAAATGCATAAAAGACCCCAAGAATCTTAGATGAAGCAAGAGCTAAAAGGGAGAGAGCAAGTAAGACTTGGGGAGAAGTTTCAGGGCTCACCAGATGCGTTCGGTCACTCAGTAATAGGGGAGCTACTCGAAAAATTGGCTAAGTCCCCTGCGCGGCCTCGACAGAGCTCCTGTCGGACGCGTCCGACAAGGCATCGGACGCGTCCGATATGCGCAGCTCGCTGCTCTCACGGCTAAGTCCCAGCTCCGCGCACTTGCAGGGCTACTGTCGAAAGCGTCCAATGCGGGCTACGCTTTAGGTCGAACACCCTGCGTGCACCCTCACCCGCGCAGCCGCCGTCGTCATCGAACGCGTCCGATGAGCACTTTGAGCCCGAGTCGAATCAACCTCCACCGCACGATCTGTCTCCGTTTTGATCTCGTCCATCCATCTGTTTGGCTAAGTGCTAGGTGTATAAATAAGGGGGAGCTCGTGGATAAGATTTGAGGTTCTCATTTGCATCCACCCAAGCCCAAGAGAAGAGAGAAGAGAGGAGAGACCTCCCATGGTGCTCCAAACCCTAGCCACCATGTCCATCCCCATGAGAGAGGGAGCTTGAGAGAGGATTAGAGAGGGAGAAGAAGGGAGGGGGAAGGTAAGTGTTCCCCGGTGTCATCCTAGCCTCTCCTAGGTTTCCCCTTCGGTTTCCCTTCTCTCCCAAGGTGCTATCAGCCTAGCCCTTGGTTGAGGAGAGGTGAACCCGGTGCTCCGGTCGTGCTCTTGTGCTCTTCATCGTCTCCGCGAGCCCGAGGTCTTCACCACGCGTACGACTACATAAAGCCGTACCCAGAACCACTTCATCAAGCGAACGTCTACTTCCGAACCGCAAGCAAGCCCTAGAAGCGTCTAGGCCACCGGAAATACGTTTCTAGTGCTCTCCATGGAAGTGTCCTCGGTGTGCAAAAGTCCTCCGCCGTGTGGAGGCCGGCTACGCCTGTGGAGTTGGTATGTCGGGACTTCTCGTGTGTGAGGAGCTGCCGGTGCCTTGTACGGGTTTGCTCGCCTCACCATGTGTAGGTGAAAGAGCTCTCCTAGTGCATTGAGCGTTAGGGACGAAAGGGTCCCGGTTCCCCTCGGAGCGTCCGGGTTGCGAACTTGCTCAACGGTGAGTAGGAGTGCATGTGGAGCACTCCGAAAATCGAGAAACAAACCTCGGTTTGCACTACTTCGCTCAATCCCTTTAATTCCGCACATTTGAGAACCGATTGCGTGTGGGTGAGCTTCGTGTCACTAGTAGTCGTCTCGTGCTAGTGCTACGTTAGTGATTATAGCTTGTGCTTAGCTTCTGCTTGTGCTAGTTGCTTAGTCATGTGCTTCTGCTCGTGCTCTAGTGCCTAGAACTGTGTAGGGCAATCTTCGCTAAGCGGCTAACAATTTGGTAAACAGGGTGTGCAATTGGGTGCGTGCTTAGAGTAGAAAAGTGCTAAAATTTGAAAAGTCGTCAATTCACCCCCCCTCTTGGCCTAGGATCCCTTCAGGATGCTTACCGACGGAAGTCCAAGCGAAAGGGACTGGTCTCGCCTTCATTGCAGCATGCTCTTACTAGGCACATAGTTTTTTTTTTTTGGAGGGGGGCATAGGGGTGAGTCCATGGATTGGGGTGGTTTTTTATTGAACAAAAGGAAATATCATAGTACTCCCTTCGGCCTTCGTTCTCGAAAAGAAGTAGATGTTGACTTTTGGACACACGTTTGATCATTCGTCTTATGAAAAATTTATCATAAATATGTAAAATAAGTCATACTTAAACTACATTTAATAATAAATCAAATCATAACAAAATAAATGGTATTTACATATTTTTTTTGAATAAGACGAATAATCAAACATGTGTTCAAAAGTAAGCGACGACTTCTTTTTGAGAACGGAGGAAGTAGTACATAATAAAAGTCCAAATTGGGGAGCCATCCCTTCATCCAACTTCCCATATTCTTAAACAAGATGAACCCAGAGGATTGAAGTGCTTGATAAGAATGCTTTTATTTATTTACACATCATCCTTCCGTGGGTGTGTTGTATTTATAGAAGCCTTTGATTAGTAAAAATATTTTCCTATTAGTTTAACTTAATTTCTTAATTTACTTATTTATATTAAAGGAAGATTTAAATGACACCCATGAAAAATTGGTTAAAGACAAGGGCATGTAGACGTGAAAATCAAGGATGTATGCATAGCTAAATAGATAAGACAAAAAAAATATTGACATATCGATCATAGTAGTACATAGCTTGATATTCTTTTAGTCCGTAGCAAAGCACAGGCACTCTGCTAGTTATATAGAAGTGACATTGTAGTTTGCATGATTTGTTATGGCAAATCCGTGTTTTATGTTGCATTTCTATAATTTCTAGGTTTTGTAGTGGATGTGTATAATTTTTTTTTGAGTGAAGAGCAGGAGAACTGCAGTCTGTTTTTTAAAAAGTTAGAAGGGTTTGGGGCAGAACCCTCCCGCAGAATAACGACAGGCGATAACGACAAGCTAATTAATTACAAAACGGACCCTTGCTTCTATCCAAAGGTGCATGTCGTTTAGTAGACAAACAGAAAAGGTTGTAGCCGGACGCTCTAACATTTGAAAGATTCGATTGTTACACTCTGGCCACAAGTGTTAAAAGGTGTCCAAGATGGCAGAGTTGAGGCCTGGAGCGATACATGCATCATGTATAATGCCAAGCCACCATTGTTGATGCTATAATGGTTGGACCAAGTAGTTGGGTTGAGCGCTGGGATACCAAGCCGCGTAGCCAAATTCGTTTAGATGGTGACGCCATAGTCGCATTTCAGGAACATGCATTCTGTAGTTTTGAGGTTTCCGTGGCATAGAGCGTAGAAGTAGTTGTTGGGGATGAGCATGCTAAGCGGGGATTTTGCTGTCCGTAAGCCCAAGGACCCCTTGTGTAACATCCCAAATTTTAAAAACCAATTTGGCACTTTAATAATTCCTTAAACTGCAAAATTTTAAAATCGCAAATCATTTATTTAAATTTGCATCATGGCATCATCATCGCATGCATTGCATTTAATTAAGGGGAATGGTTTAACTTTTCAAAGTCATACCTTGATAGCAAAATATGGCATTTGGTATATAATATTTTCTTGAAGCAAATCTCAAGGTGAAATTCTTTTGGGAAAAATAAAGTATTTTGTTTAAAGGTGCATAGCATATTCCTTTAGGCCAAATCCCATTTTGAATTTAATTAGATTTGCAGAAAACAAAATTAAATTTCCTAAGTGGGGGTGTATTTAAAAAGGTATTTGGAAATGAATTTGAATTTGAATAAGAAATCAGAAATTTGAAATAATTTATTTTCCCCTCGGCCCCGGCTGGCCCATTCTCTCTTCTCCTTTTCCCTCCAATTGCTGCCCACTTCTCCCTTCCTTCTTCTCGCGCCACCTTCTCTCTCTCATTTGTTGGGCTGCTGCGTCTCATGCTGCCCAGTTCGCCGCTGCCTCCTCCCGCGTGGTGCCACCGCCAGGTGGGCCGCCTTGTCCACCGCATCAGCAAACCCCTGCGCAGCGGGTCCCACCAGCCAGCCTCTCACTCCTTTCTTCCTCCCTTTCTCTCATGGGGGCTGGACCGCCTTTGTCTCCTCTCTTTTCTCCTCATTGTCTTCTTCTCTCTCTCTCTCGCTTCATGGCCTTTCGCCGTCGTCGCCCTTTGTTTCGCCCGCCCCGAGGTCGCACTGGTCCTTTTTCCACGCGATCTCGTCTAGATCATCCCCGTACCCTCTCCATTTTTCTTTCCTCTCCCGTCTTGTCACCGGCCGATTCCGAGGCCGCCGTCGCTGGTCTTGACCTCGCCGTGACGCCGAATTCGCCGCCGCTCTGCGCCGCGCGACTTCACCGCTCACCTTCACACTGTGCCAACCACCAACCCCTCCATTGATGAGCCTTGCCGCGCCGCCTATAAAAGCCGAGCCGCCTCGCCTCTTCCTCCGCCGGTGCCATTAGCGACCGCCATCCCGAAGCTCGCCGTTGATTTCGATTCGCCAATAGCGCCACCAAGAGTAATCGCCACACCCTCCGCCGTTTCCCTCAAGCAATTCCGCCATCCACCGGCGGTGAAACCGCGTCGTTGCCGTCTCCGGCCGATCCGCCACCGCCGCCATGAGCTTCATCTCCCTTGGTAATCCCCGTCGGAAACCCTACCAATCGCATCCCCTCTCCTTGTACTTCCTCCCGAGCCGCTCACCTCGCCGGACAACCCACGTCGTGCATGCGGCCCGGTGCCGTCGCCGAGTCCCCATGAGCTCATGAGTGGCCGCCGGGCGTCTTCTTTGCGTTGCGAGCCGGGTGGGCCGTTTTGGCCCAATAGGCTGGTCCAGCTTTAGAAAATCAATTAATCCTTTTTAATTTTCATTAAACACTCTAAAGATTATATAAAATCCATTTTTAAACAGAAAAATGTCAAATAAATTTCTAAAACTCAGAAATATTCTTTATTAACTTCTGGACCTTTAAAATATATTTATGCATGCATGAATAATTAAATCAATTGATTAAATAACCATCTTGAGGCGCATTATTTCATGTGCATATAAAAAAAATTGGAAAAGTGATCATATTTGTTTTATATGAAGACAAAATACTTTCCAAGTTTCTGGACCTAAGAACAACTCATGTAAATGCATGTCATCCATTTGGCACTTATTTTAGATAAATAACTATAGTGGGCATGTCATTATTTCATGTGCTTAGATCATTGTTATGATTTTTCTCCCAAATAAAAATACATGAAAATCAAGATTTCTGCATTATTTCTAAAAACCGCAAATCATGAAATATTTCTGATGTGTGTTGTATTTCCTTGCAAGTGCGTATGCGCGTTTAGAAGGTCAAGGTCCCGAAGACCCGATCGTCGACGTCCCCTTCGCTTTCCCCGGAACCGATCAAGGCAAGCCCCCTTTGATCATATTGTGAAGCCATTTTCGGTTATTTAGAAAATGTTTATTAGACTTAAAAATATGCATGCTAGTTTAAAAGATAAATACCGTATTTGCTAGAATTAGTTATTATGCCAATTAGAAAGGTAAGAAATATGGTAGGTGAAACCTAAGGCTAAAAGTATGAATTGTTCTTATTTAAATTCCTTGTTGAGGTAGGATAACTGCTTAAAAATCATTTATGCGGAATGATTTAATCATTTGTGTGAAATGAGATATTGTTGAGAAATGTTTGGGAAGGATGATTTAAAAGATAGCGCATCAGGGGTGATGCTTGATAGAAAATGATTTTCCTCTTACCCCAAAATCTTTCCGACTAGGGAGATATTGTGTCAGTTGGTGCAGTACGGCACCGGGATTTTACTGGGCTAAAATACAAACTCTCCCCTAGTCTAGGGACTGCTCATCCTATAATTCCATGAACGGAGTCATTACAGTACGACCTCGAGCGCCGGAATGGGACGGACCCGATCGTTAGCCCTCGTGGTTGATGGTCTTGTGGCGAAACATCGAATAGGTGCGTAGTCTCTCGAGGGTAAAGCGTACCACTCTACAGAGTTAAAACTGTCATGATAGCCGTGCTCGCGGTTATGAGCGTGCGAATGGACTAATTATATGGTAGATTCTTCATTTAAAAACCATTTTTGAAAAAGGGTTTTTGAACAAAAGATTTGAGAAAGGATTTGAGAAAGGCTTTTGAGAAGGATTTCATGTGAGCTGGCAGCCACCAGTGATATTCCGAAATGGGCGACGACCTATCGGAAAGTGTCACATGGAAAACCGGAACCAGCAAATTTGAGAAGAGAAAAGAAAAGAAGAAGGAATTTTGAGCTAGCAGCCACCGGCGATATTCCGAATTGGGTAACGGCCTATCGGAAAGTGTTGCGAGGTAACCGGACCTAGCAAGTTTTGAGAAGAAAGGAAGAAAAGAATTTTGTTCTCGCTATGGCACTGAGGCCAAGTGGCGAGAACCGTTTGCGAAGAGCCCAAAGAAAATGTTAAGATTTAAAGTTTCGAAATTGCTTTGTCAAAACTAGGTTAAATAAATGTATTTCCGCAAATAACCTAAGCTCTCCTTGTACTGAACCCGCACTTGCATAATTCTGGACTTGCGGAGTACATTTGTACTCACCCTTCTTTTCTCCCCCTCTTTTTAAAATTTCAACAGCTGATCTATCTGAGTATGGCCCGCCTTCCGAGGAGGAGGATCCAGACTACGTCGAGGAGGCGTTGTCTGATGAAGATTATGAAGACTAGGGTTGCGCGTTCCTACAGCCCTCGTGCCTGTGGGATGGATAAATATGTAGATATTGTATTAGGTCTGTATCTCCGTGTACTCTGATGTGCGGCCTGCGAGCCGTTGTATTGTGTTTATACTGGACTATGCTCCTGTTGTAATAAATAAAATCGTTGGCACTGTTCCGTTTCTGTATATCTGTGTGTACTAGCCATGATCCTTGGGACTAGTACAGGTTTACGCAGGTGGAATTCGATATTGTAAATCGGGTGCCGACACCTTGGCTAGGGTTTCGACATTTGATGACATGTGCCAAGATCACAAGATTAAGGACTTTAGTGTTTTATTAGTTTCTTTTATTTCTTGTGTGAGTGTTGGCGTGAGCTAGTCGCCTGAGTGGTAGACTCTCTGGCAGTTGGGTCCCTTGCGCATACAGAATCATCATCCTTATCCCTTCTACGGTTGAGAGAGAGAGAGAGTTAGTTCAAGTCCGGGTTGTTAGAGAGCATAAGGACTCCGGGTTGGTGCCAGCTAGTCGGAGGTAGCGTAGAAGCTAAGCAAAGTCAGATATTTTTCTAGTGCCTTACCGCTGAAGCCATTGGCCATCCCGCCGAGTCCACGAGTCGACAAAATACCTGTGAAGACATGTGCTGAAGCCGAGAGAGAAGAGAGAGAGTGTCTGGGCTGTGGGTTTCAGACCCACCGGACGCGTCCGAAGGCCTCCGGTCCAGAGACGGTGCGCTTGGGGACTTACAAAAACTTCTTGCTCTGGACTAACCGGACGCGTCCACTGGGGTCATCTCCATGCGGTGTCTTTTTCGGGCGCGGTCGTACGGATGCGACCGGACGCGTCAGCAGGATGAGCGGACACGTCCGATGGGGTGCGGTCCAAAGGGGGCATTGTGCCAGGGTGCGGCAAGACATTGCGTCGAACACCTCGCACGCGCCCGCACCGTGCTAGGGTTCGGGTTCACCCGACGCATCCGATCGGGTCTTCGAGCTCAGGTCAAATTGATGTGAGCCATTGGATCGCCGTCTGATCGCTTCTCGAGCTGACACGTGGCGTAGTCGGGTCCTAGTCTATATAAGGAGAGGGGATCACGGGAGAGAGACTTGAGAGAGCCCCATTTGCATCCACCCCAAGGTTTTTCTCCTAGTTTGTGCCTCTCCCATGGTGGTGCCACTCCTAGCCCCCATGTCCACTTGTGAGTTCCCCATAGTGCTTGGTGCTTGAGTGAGAGGAAGGAAGTGTGAGAGAGAGAGGGAGAAGAAGAGTGAGCCGCCCCCTACTCGTCTCCGTTCGTCCCCGGTCAAGGTTGGTGCTTCGTGTGCTCTTGGGTCTCGATTTGCCAGAGTTTCCACCACCTTGTGTCTTCCTCGTGCCACCGTCGAGTTCTTCACCGTCCGTACGGCTGCTTCCTCTGCATCAACAACCAAGCCCTTGCGAGGTGTAAGGCCACCGTGGCTCGTGTCCGGGTGAAAGGATCTAGGACATGAGGGGGGGGGGGGTTTGAAGTGGACTAGACTAGCCGAGTTTTAACCTATTTTTGGTTTTTCTTGATTTAGTCAAATTAAACAATAAACCTAAGCCATGTATTAATTTGACTAACTACTAGGCCTAGAACTAATCGAGTGAGCGGAAGTGAATTCTAATCCTAATAGCCGAGGCACAATTGCAAAGTAGAATAGCCGAGGCAAATTAATGCAGAATGGAAGTGCGGAAACATAAAGGAGGCTCATCGATTTTTAACGTGGTTCGGTGCAACGCACCTACTCCACGGTGTGGAATCTCCCCGAAGAGAGACCGGGACTCTCTCGTCCCATGCCCGCAAACTCACTCGATAAGCTTTTAGGGCGTAAGCCCAAGGCTCGCTTCCGACCCGTACACCGAGGCTGGGTTCCACCACAAGTCGGTGGCTTTCCCAACACCCCGGCACCTCGAAGAGGCGCCGACCTTCACAGAGAAGGTATTTGTACACATGACCTTGGACGGAGACCTTAACGTAGCCGGAGTCGTGGAGGTCTTGATCACAGACGGCGCCCCGGCACCTTGGACGACGACCCGGCGTCCTGGAGATGTAGGCGAACACGGCTTCCCTCAGACATCGGCTCAGGCGAAGTAGAAGCACCCGGTATCCACACCGGGTGACCTTGCACCGGCAAGGGTTTCATCGGTGTAGTGGCTGTAGATGACGTAGACGTACGGCTCGACAACGGCTTGGACGATGAAGCTCGGGGACGGCGAGATGGAGACTCAAACCCGGCGGGAAGGACCCAAAGAGCACACAAACAAGACCAACCGGGAGACCCCAAAACCCTCACCAATCCGCGGAAAAGAACCAAGCCAAACCTGGGGGAGGAGAGGGGAACTCATCTCCTTACCTTCTCCTTCTCTCCCTCTCCTCTCCTCTCTCTCTCTCACCTAAACCCTAGGTGGAGGTGGACATGGGCAAGGGGGAACCCATGGGAGAAGCTCTCTCTCTCTCCCTCACAACACAAGTGGGGTGAAAATAATGAGCACTCTCAAGTCTAAACACCGGCCCCGAGTTGCTTATATAGACCCCAGTCCGGACTGGACACGTGTCAAACATCCCTCAGCTCTCAGTTCAAACGAACGTACAGGATGAATTCGGATCTGAGTCGAACTCCCCGTCGGACGCGTCCGAGACGTGTCCGACGGGTTTGGTGGCACGTGGAGCCACGTGAAGACCATGTGTTTGACGCTGGGCCGAGCCGCCGTCGGACGCCGTCCGACAGCTCGTCGGACACCGTCCGACAGGGGCGATGCGCGCGGGACTTAGCCAAATTTCGATGGCTTGGCTTGGTCGGACGCCGTCCGATGGCCCGTCGGACGCCGTCCGACAGTGAGTTTTGGCTCGGGCGCATCTGGGACTTAGCCGTTTTTTGGCTCAGGCTGGTCGGACGCCGTCCGACAGGCCTTTCTCACTTGGCCCACCGTTCTCTCTCTTCTCTCTCACCCCCTTCCTCTCTCTAGCTCCTCGGATGCTTTGGAATGGGTTGTTGGCTATTTTTGTCGGCTTTTGGACTCTATAAGATCAACTTGGCTTTGGATAGGATCGGGTTAGCTTTTGGGCGGGAGTTTTCGCGCCTAAAGAATATGAGTGAACTTGGTGGCTACAAAACCGCCCCAGACACGTCACACGGCTCCACGGATCCTTCCGGACCCTTCCGGTGACTTCGACCCTAAGCTAACTACCCCTCGGACACCTGACACTCTCTCGATCGCTCTCGAAGGATCTAGACTCCGCTAGACTTAGAAACAGAGACGATGACTCGAGTGCTCAAAGGGACCGACCTGCCAGAGATGAGACTCGCACCTGTCGTGCTCGAGTCTCGGACACGCACGTAACCAAAATCATTAAGAGAAGTGCTAAGCAAATAAAGTCCTTAATATGGTTGACGTGGCACCAAATGCCAAAACCCTAGACCGAGGAGTCCTAGGACTTACACCGGGTGCTTCCTCTTCGTGCGTCGAGGCCGAGTGCGTCCACACCTCTGGGGCGTCGGAACCGTCCAAGGTGCCGGGACGACAAAATCCTTCCGCCGGGAAGGTCGTCATGCTTCGCACGTTGCGATCGGCCAAAGCCTCTGCAACGCCATGCTACGCCAAGGTTTTCGGGTCACCGTGTACGAAACACCTTATTCGCGAAGGTCGGTGCCGGGGTGACGGAGAGCTCCTAACTTGTGGGAGAGTCCATCCTTGGTGTGAAGGTTGAGTGCTAGCCTTGGGCTTCTGCCCTAAAAAGCCTCCTGAGTGAGTCAAGGGCATAGGACGAGAGGGTCCCGGCTTCCCTTTGAGAAGTTCCTCATCGTGGAGTAGGTGCCTCGGCGCCGAACCACGTAAAAATCGATTTGCGCCTACTTGTCACAAAATTTAATTTCCGCATTTTCGCTTTAGTGAATTGTGAACGATTGCGTGGAAACAAGCCATCGAGCTTGTGTAGTC
This sequence comes from Raddia guianensis, assembly GCA_036346415.1. Lineage (NCBI taxonomy): Eukaryota > Viridiplantae > Streptophyta > Magnoliopsida > Poales > Poaceae > Raddia > Raddia guianensis. The sequence goes on from CM070534.1 coordinate 71,594,210, forward strand.
GCTTTCGTCTCCACTAGTACTTAGCCTTCGTCTTTAGTCACTTAGGACACTAATCTTAGGTGGCTTACTAATTGGCTAATTAGAAAAGAAAAACCAAAAATAGTAGTTAAGATTGTTAATTACTCCCATTTCATCTCCCCCTCACGGTCGTAGCCCTTTCACTATCATGAAGCGTCGGTCGCTAGCCATGACGGCCACCGTCGGGTATCGGTCGTGCTGATCAGCTGTCGATAGAGAGTAGGTCGCCGTCGTGAACCCTAGTCGGAGATGATCTACTACGATGAATACACGTAAAACGGGAGCTGGTCGAAACCTCACCGGTCGCGCCGACCATATCGTACTGAGTGTTGGCCACGTTGTGTCGCGTGTCAGGAAACATGCACAATTCCATGCCGGGGCATTGTGTATTGTTTGCCCTCAAACATTACTCGTGTGTTAATAAATATATAAAACATTTTATGTTCTCATGCGAAACATTTTGTGCATAAAACATATCTAAAATATTTTACTTTATCGTTGAAACTTTTTTGGCTCATCTGTTCTTATGAGTCATTCTTTGTACGATGCAAACATATTCAAATAAATGTTGAACCTTTTTCGCTACCTAAAAAAATTAAATAAAAATATGCTGTTAGTATTTCGATAATTGGATTTTCCCGGTAGCGTCTACCAAACTCCTTTCCATCATAAGTCACGCATTTTATCAGAAACAATGTGTTTTATCACCCCAAAACAGATCTATATCCATAGCACAAACGAATGAACAATGCAACGCTCGATCAAAGTGAATTGCTCACTTCAAAAGCATAGATGCAACCCATGTTCATATAGAACTTTCAATGAGAACGCATCACACCTCCCGAATAAAAGCTACATTGTTAGAAATATTAGGAATTTTCATAATATTTTAATCCACATTAAATTTGTATATGACATGACATGAGTGAAATATAATTCAAAATCAGAAATACGCGTACTAGATATGAAATAACACGACATATCCATCTTGTACAAACATAGAACTGAAATTGAAAGGGTTAACACAAATAAAGAGTATAAAGATTTATACCCTGAAGCCGGAGCCGCAACGGCCACATGCACAGGCACGGGAGCAATGGCGCTGTCATTCTCATTTGCCATGATGTTTGAAGTAGTCGATCATAGGTTGATGCAGCGTAGGCGATTGGTCGATGCAGTGCAAATGTGTAGCCGTGTAGTCGAACACCAGCAGCTCCGCTTCGGGTAGTCGATCAACAACAACGAACAGAACAGTCGCGCAAAGTTGTGCTCCCCAAAAACCTTATCGGCCTCCTATCCCATTCAGAATCACCAGGAGGTCGAAGGCTCGGAGGCCTACTCACTTTGTTCGCCTGTGCGTAGGGAACATAGCCGGAGAAGCAACCGTGCAACACTACAGAGGAACTTTGCGAAGAGATGAGATAAGCAACCGTGCAACGCTACAGAGGAACTTTGTGAAGAGACAAGAGGATATGTATCGTGTGAGGCGATGTAGCCCAAGAGAGGGGAGCCTGCTCTTATAGAGTTATAGGCGCCATGAGGAGAAGGTGCAGCGAACTTGGACGCCATCAAGCACCGGTAATGGGCGTCATTAATCCAGCCATAACACCATCGGTTACGAGTAACGAAAGTCATTAATCCGGCCATAACACCGTCGATTACGAGTAACGAGCATCATTTACTACCAGTCATCAACCACGTCAGTTACTGGTACTAAAGTGGCCAAATGAATCACTGAAGCTAGAGAGGAACTTTGCGAAGAGACGAGAGGATATGTATCTGTTAGACAACCACGCTACCGGGTGTAGTCCGAGGTTGCCTAACAGTGCGTAGATCGTAGACGGCGAAGAACAATCACAGATGAACACGAGGATGTAGGAGAGGAAGTATTCTTTATTGCTTTTCTCTTGTGTACATAATAGATGGGAACCTCTCCTATTTATGCTTGGGTGCTAGGGTTTTGGCTGGTCCGTCCAAGTGGACCCCACCCCTTAGCCGAGCCAGGCCCAAAGCCGGTCGGCTTGGTGTGGTTCCTTAACACTCCCCCTTGGACCATGCCGCGTGATGCATATGCCCCAAAAACTCCACAAAAACCTAGTGGGAAAAATATTAGAGAAAGAGTACATAGCATACGCTAGCTGTGCGTACGGATTTGCCTCGTTAAAAACCTCACGTGAAAAAAAACTTCATTGAAAACTCACTTAAGGGAAAAAGAGTACAGATCCACCCAACGTTTCTTTATAATTCATGCATTCATTCATTCATTCAAGTTGGGTACTCAAACTTCATGTTCAAGATTTCAATTCATAATATGTGAAGTTTCTCCCCCTGAATTCTGCACTTCTCTAAGTCTTCTCATTCCAATTCCTTTCACACATCTTTCAAAGGTAGATGTAAGGAGTGACTTATTAAATAAATCTGTTATATTCTCAATTGACTTAATGTGCAGAAAACTGATTCTTTACTTGAGATTCAAATACTTAATAGATTTCTTTTCACATATCCAGTCTACATTTGTGCGACACATGCTGCATTATTTTCATAAATGATACTAGGGGTTCATTCAGCGTACTATCCACATGACTGAAAATATGGAATGACCTTCTTCAAAGCCATGCATATTCATAATAGGCTTCATTCAATACTATGATTTCCGAATGGTTTGTCGACATTGATATAAAAGTCTGTTTTGACGACTTTTGCTTAATTCCAATTCTTACCACATCGGAAACATATTCATATTCATATCTTGGTTCTTTCATTCTAAGATTTCTCTTTCTTCAAAGGTATAAGGAGATGTCTTTGATTCTTTCAAATGTCCTTCTTGTGCTCTACATTATACCAAGTTGATAAATTAACGGCAACTGCAACGTACAGCCGGCAAATGCAATATACTGCCGTATGCTATTCACGAGGTATATGAGCCATTCAACTTCTGATACAGAACTTCATGTTTCTAGACATCCTCCCTCTCATCCCTAGGTCTGTACAGGTCTAGGTCTAGAAGAAATGACCGACCAACCATTGAGTTTTCGTGGATACACCTTCTCAAAGTCAAACCTTTACAACACGATCAACGTGTAGGATGACTGGTGTAACGAGATTTATTTGGCATATGCTCAAGGTGTTAACCTAAGCTGCAATGGCCAATCCATTCATCTCTTTCTCATACATCAAGTATGTGCTTTATTCTTTTGTTCAATCTGTATGGTAATGCAAAGGATTACACTGTACAGATTTCTATTTACTCTATTTTGGTTTAGGACAATGATACTTATGTATCTTCATATATAAGTCCATCCAAGCCTCATTCCAGTTACAACATCCTTTCAGTTTATTTTCTTTCTCAACTTTCAGTTGAGTACTGCCATTGAGATAAGGATATCTAAAGGTTACACCACCCATGACCGGGGAATAAGTTTCTTCATAATCAACGCAAAGACGCTGAGTGAAATGTTTTGCTACCAGCCTTGCTTTGTACCATACCACTTCATTTTCTTTACTTCTCATTTCGAACAAAAGCCCACGGGGCATACACGAGGGAGTGTGCGGCAAAGAGGCCTAAGCACTTCTCCTTTATTCAGAGAAAATAGTTCTGCGGTGATTGCCTTCTTCCATTCTTTTCGGTTCAGTCGTGTCTTACACTTAAAGAGAGATACAGGCTCAGGATCGAGTTCAATTGTTTTGGCAATATTCTTTGCAAAGTATATGTCGACATTGGCTGTGATTCTATTCATATATCCCCGGAGTGCACAGAGTTTATGGCCATTTTTTCATGGGGTGCTTCGTGCACTTGTGCTTTTTGCACCATCACTTGCTCTGCACCGCTATTTCCCAATCGGGGGAGCAAGGACCTTTAGATGGTTGCCGATGTGCGCATTCACATGCTCGTCTGCACGTCATTCGGCACGCTCGTTTGTATGTCTTTCGGCTTCTTAATTCTTTCCTCTTGTACCGGTAAATTCAAAACTGGGAGTGCCTCGCTAGTAGGCTCACCAGCACCAGTCTCAACTGGCTCCCGTTCTATTTGGGGCATTTTCGTGATCGGTTGTGGCAAGCTCTCTTATCCGTTTTTCTCCGGGCGTCCCCGGATACTTAGGATTCGAGTAACCAGATTTTCTGTCATTTTCATTAAGGCCTCGGAACAGAAGGAGGGATACCTTCTATGGCATTTCGACCCTCTCTGGTGTATTATTGTCAGTAATGCGACTTGATCAGATCCTTCAAATCACAAAAATGATTAGGCAGTTCATTTGCTAATTGTTTTATTACTTTAAATTCATACTCGTGCAGCTAATGCGCAGGAATGTATTAGTGGTGTCTGAGGTTAGCCACATATTTTCCCGGCATTCTTCTTTTCAGGGTTCTATTCCTCCCCCTAATGACGGAAATTGATCCTCAGTCAGTTTTAAATTCATTGGAAGTGTGGTATAGGTACATAAAACTTGCATTCAAATTGGGAAATTTCTTTTCTTTGCACTAGTCGGATGTTGTGGGACTACATGTCCCTTGCATTAATAGATGAGGGCTGCTTATCGGGCTTCTATTTTTTTATTCAATATAAGACAACTCAGCAAGTGCGGCCGGACATCTCTAGTCCATGACGCTCGGACATGAGATATATAGTGCTCTTCTTTGGTATCGATCACAGTTCAATGATTATCGATCGCTAGCATTGTCCTTCTTATTTTGGACTTCATAGTAATGATCAGATAATTTATTCTTTAATTCTTATGATCTGCGAGATCAGCTTCACGAACATGTGGTTTATGTAGAGAATAAACTCATGCCTTACCACATGAAAGCAATTGTGAGCACTAGAATGTCGTTAAGTGCCCTTGGCAAGGGCTGCATACGGCCGCGAACCTCTCCTAGATGCATTCTAGGCAAGGAGAAAACTCGACTTAACCTTTAATAGGAGAGTGCCCAGTTTATGATTCAGAAAATTCTTATACTAATGCTATGTCCTTGCGAGTTGATTGCACCTCATCTTTTCTATAATTGAGATGGCAATTCTACGATGCCAGATGGAAGAGATTAGAGTTTCTAAATACATTCTAATGTAGTATAGCCCAAATTCAAATGGAGGAGAAATTCTAATATTCTTTACTCACATCCATCATGCTTTACAATGCATAATAATCCTTTTGCCATTCTTCATTGGTCTCAAAGCAAAAACTGTCGGCATGGATGTCTTTCAAATTTAAGAGAGTTCAAATGGATTCTGGGTAAAACAATGCTTCTTTAAAGTGCTGATGTAAAACCCATATAATTTATGTCGTCTCTTAAAATTTTATTGGTGTTGCTAAACTACCAACAATTCATATCTCCATAAGGCACTACACTAGTTCTATTCATAGTTGCAATCAGGCAATGGCAATATTCATAATTCATATAATTCAAATATTGACTGCAACTTCAGAGTATATATTGGAATATAGGATAAATTCATAATGAACATGAGAATTAAGGTTTGCTCTTCGAGAGCTTCAATTCTTTTATTCAAATAGTGTGCTCTTCGAGAGCTTCAAATTCTTCATAGTTCATACTAAAATTCATAAATGTCTATTTGGCAACCACAATCTACAGGAAAAATGCCAATAGTGCAACTCCTGCATAGTTAAATGCTACAATTATGCACTTTTTCTTAGCATCAATTCTATTTGTCGAGATCTTCCTTTCTTTATCCACTTCTTGTGGCTTCAATATGATTAATGGGCGATGCAAAGGTGTCTCTTCATAAGTGTATTCTACCGAGAGATTTCTTTTCTAGCCACAGTGAGACGCCTCTACTGCTTTGAAATTCTTTCGGTCTAATAAGCCGTAATTTCATCAATAGATTTGCGGCGAATCTTTGACCAATGCCCCTAAATGTCACATTTATAGCACATCTTGACCTAGTGGTCATGTGGCTTGCATTATGTGACTTTATTGTTGTATTCTGTGTCGCTTGGACAATGGACTTTCTTTTCTAGGACAATTTTTTTAATTTCCCTTCTTTCCCTTCTTTCAACGAATGGGCTTTTCACCCCTAGTAGCTGCTCTAATTGCACTGAGGTGAAAAGTGGGAGGTACAATCCCCTCGTTTGTGATCTTGTCACATAGAGAGGGATCGTATAAATTCTATGCATATTGAGTTATACTTGGTCATAATTCTATAGTCTGCAAACCTTATATGCACCAAATCCTGTTATGCCTACGGCAGGATAGTATGCTTGAGCTTCATAAGCCACTTCTAAAGTGCAGCATATAGCATCAATGTGCTCCCCCTCAATCATGCATGCAAAAATTTAGTAAGGAGGTGGTGTCTAAGAAAGTGCAGTGTTTTCGTTCTGCTTACCGGTAGGTTTCTTTTCCTTACAGGGACCTAAACCGATTGACAGTGTTGAGTTTCTAGGGACCGAATACAATCATCATGTCCTATGTCCAAGGAAGATAATTCAGGCCACAAGGGGCCAGTTTCTCAAATTCATAAATTATGATACCCGACAATTTCATACTTCAAAATTCATTCAGAAGATTACCATGTGTAATCTATTGGAGAGAGTGGTGCTAGGTAGACTTCAATTTATAAATTCTCATGTATATCCCATATTCCTACTTATATGCCATTACCAATTCATATAATAAACAGGCAAAAACTGATAATTACAAAAGCAAATTCATAAAATAATTGCACAAAAGTAATTAACAGTAGCTAAATAAGCTTTCAAATTCAAAACCAGGGTCAAAGTTTGAACTCCCGAGGTGCTTCCATGCCTGAATATATGTTTTCTTTAATTTCTGCTAATTCCAAGGGGATTTATAGAATTTTCAATGCTAAAAAAGAGCTATGCGCAATTTCCATAATTCTTAGGGGGCTTTCTGCAATATTATTAAATTCAGAAAAATACTTCATGTAATTTTCTAGATGCCAAGGATTTTTCTGTAAAACAATAGCCTAGAAAATTTCTCATAATTTCTAGGAAACCCAAGGACTTATAAAATTACAGGGCAAACATGTTTTCTTCTCCATTCTTTCCAGTCTGCCCCGACCCATTCTTTTCTTTCTCGTTCTGGTCCGTTCAAAACCGGTCCAGTAGCCCCTATTTTTCATATTTATTTCATGCTACGCCCGCGCCCTTCTTTTCATAAATTTCAGGGGGCAAAGTGTAATTTCGCAATGCGGAAAAATACACATGCAATTCAAAATTCAAGCCCATTACTTTTCTTTTCTTTTATTCTTGAATTTCATTCGGCCAGAGGCATTCCTTTCTTAAACCCACGGCCCAACCCTCCTTTTCTTTGCTTTCTTCTTTTCATATTGTACAATTCATTTTTCGGCCCAAAAACCTTCTTTTCTTTAATACTGGCGGCCCAGCCTTTTTCCTTTTTTTTCTCTGATTTCTGCCCATCCCATTCGGCCTGCTAAAAGGGGCGGCCCACGAGGGCGGCGGGCTCTTGAGGGGGCTTTGCAGGGCGGCGGCGGCCAGCAACTGCTGGCGATGGCGGCCTGCAGGCGGCGGCGGCCTCTGTGGGCGACGCCGGAATCGAGGTGGCCCACGCTGGTGGTGCAGAGGGATGTGACCCAGTCTGAAGGGGCAGGGGTGGGGGCAGGCGGCTGCAAGGCCTTCGGTGGCCCACGCGAGGGCGGCCCATGAGGAGGCGGCTAGGGTTTCCCTAGCCGCCGCCATCGTGTGTGGCGGCGCGCTTCTTGGCGCTTGTGCGTGTGTGTGCGCTGATCAGTCTGAGCGGCGAGTGCTGGCTGTGTGTGCTGGCATGGCGATCGGCGGAGCGGTCGCTGGCATGCTTGGCGCGGCAGGCTTGGCGGAGCTGCACGCGCCTTCTTCGCGGCGCGGCGATCAGACGGCGGCCAGCCCATAGATAGAGATGCGGCACAACCGGCGAGGCGATATGATCAGCGGCGCGCGGCTCTACAATTCTTTGATTCTTTGCATTAATTCGTCGCCGATTCAAAAGTTCAGCAGTTAGATTCAAACGGATCTACGAGATCCAAGACAATTCTTCAACAGATTCAAACGGGAACCCGTGGTAAAAATTCGATCTATGCGTTCGATTCTTGCGGCAAAGACGGGATGCGAGAACTGTCGCGTAGGACAGATCGACGGGTCCCGACTAAGCCAACGGAGGGGAAGAAGATCGATGCAGTTCGTCGGCGACCGATCTCCGGCGTCGTTCGTTAGAGCTTCGTGCTGATAACGTGTTAGACAACCACGCTACCGGGTGTAGTCCGAGGTTGCCTAACAGTGCGTGGATCGTAGACGGCGAAGAACAATCACAGATGAACACGAGGATGTAGGAGAGGAAGTATTCTTTATTGCTTTTCTCTTGTGTACATAATAGATGGGAACCTCTCCTATTTATGCTTGGGTGCTAGGGTTTTGGCTGGTCCATCCAAGTGGGCCCCACCCCTTAGCCGAGCCAGGCCCAAAGCCGGTCGGCTTGGTGTGGTTCCTTAATAGTATCGTGTGAGGCGATGTAGCGCAATAGAGGGGAGCCTAATCATATAGGCGTCAGGAGGAGAAGGTGCAGTGAACCTGGACGCCATCAAGCACCGATAACGAACGTCATTAATCCAGCCATAACACCATCGGTTACGAGTATCAGAAGTCATTAATCCGGCCATAACACCGTCGATTACAAGTAACCGGCGTCATTTACTACTAGTCATCAACCACGTTGGTTACTAGTACTAAAGTGGCCAAATGAATCACTGAAGCTATAAAAAGATACCGCATCCGCGCTTGCGCACGTCACGCACACGCCGACACACCACGGCTCGGCTCGCACGCGCGTGTGGCATGCCCTTCTCCTTTTCCCAACCTCACAATAGAGGGACACATGACTAGACTATTTAAGTTGGTCAATCCCTCTCTTAATTACCCGTATGGTACTAATACCTTCATAACTCCTACTATTGCACATGGGCCTTGGAATTATAAATAATTAAATTAAATGAGCACAACCAAATTAATCTAACATACATTCCGTTTCAATTGTTGCTACAAACTTGTCCGAAGTTATGTTTACTAGTTAGCGTGCACGTGCAAAGCACGTCTGTTTCATAGGATAGAAATTGTAAGCGAACACGTACAAGAAACGTTGAGTAAATATATAAAAGACATCATGATGTAAATAAATGTCGTACTAAAAACGTATACAAACAGTTTCTTATAAAATCATATATCATAATTTTTTTTAGAAATTAATTATAAAATTTTAGAGAAAGAAACATGCATTTCGTACGATTGTCACATGGGATGTTAGATGGATGTTCACACATTGGAGATGTTGTATTAGCTATTATATCAACAGGTATCTATATCTATATCTATACTACTTTAAAAAGCAGCAGTAGGGGTGGAGATACAAGTGATCACGTCCGTCCCCCGTTTGATCCGACGACTGAATTGCTCCCAATCTTCTTCGCACCCTCAATTTCCTCCCATCGGACGGCACAGACATGACTATCAACATGCCATTCCCACCACGTCTACAACTAATTGCTCATTACTTCCATTAATATGATTTCCAAATCCGCAACGCCCTAATTAATTCTAATTATTACGTTCCCAAATCCGTCCATTCCCACCACATCTACAACTAATCGCTCATTAATTCCATTAATGCAATTTTCAAATCTGCGACACCATACTTAATTCAAATTATTACATTTCCAAATCCGTGATGCCCTCATAAATTCCAATTGTTACAATTCCAAATCCGCGCCTCATTCCTTTCTCACCGTCGTCTTCATCGTCTCGCAACCCCATACGTCCGAGCGACTCATTCCTTCATCACCGTCGTCTTCGTCGTCTCGCCACCCCATACGTCCAATCGACACCGCCCATGCTATTGCACTCATTGCTGCAAGAAGTACAAGGCAAGTAATATGAAACCACAGCTGTTCTAATCATTGTTTTCGTTTGATCGGTCTTCTCAAACTTAACCTGTTATTATGTCCATTTTCTCTGTTTTGGACAGATCCATGAGTGTGCATATCCTAATTGCTTATCATAATTGAATACTTTTTGTTGTATATGACCTCCATCACCGCCACCTAATCGCTACAAGCACTGCCAGGCAAGTAATACAAAACTCAAATCAGTCCCATGTCTTTTTCTTGCATATCTGAATGGTACTGATGCATCCTTTTTCCAGAAAGATATAATTGTGCTTAGTATGTACCTTTATATTGACAAACCAGCAAAGTTGTGGAGGTCAACTCTATAATACAGTGATGACTAGACCTATGACTAAACATATGGAACATGTTATGATATGAGAGAAGGGTGTTACCCATGTGGTTGAACCAGTTTTTGTTCCAACTACCATTCATGTCATGCTAGCAGCAATGGTCTAAGTCTCACTCCTAGATATTCAATCAGCTAAGGGTCCGTATGTGAATATTCCAGCAATGTCCTACAAGATCTGTAAATTTTAAAGAGATGAATAAAGAGGCAAAAGTCAAGGAGAAAGCTCAATCAGTTGTGTTTAATTTTGACGTCAATACACCGGGACTTATCTGTGTACATCATGCATCCTTCGATGCTGATAATAGCCAAGCATGTGGAGCTATGGTTCTCTTCAACAACAGAGCTAAAATCCAAGCAATAATGATGCAAAACATTGGTAGAACTAGGAATCCGGAGGAACCAAGTTGGAATCCGTCCTTAATCCATCAAGACCAAACTCAATATACAAGTCGTGCACCTAAAAACTTATTTTACAAATGTGCTGGGAAGAGAGGAATCACATGGGATTTATCAATCAAGCTTAGGGGCACTTGGCAATGAGCTGAGGAATGAGATCCGAGCCATCCAAGGAGCTAAAATATGCCACTGCAGTGGAGCATTAGGGACCTCATACCATGGCAGGTTGGGGAAAATGCAAAATGTGGCCAAACTCAACTACCAGCTACGCACTTTTTTTTTTTGAAGGGAAAGGCAGGAGAGCTACCGTCCATTCATTGATAGAAGAAGAACGGTGCGACGCACCAAAGTTACAAGAGTTACAACGCAGCAAACCTGCTGCACACCCCGGCCAAACGGCCGCGCCCACACGCACAAGGCCAAGAGACCTTGCGAAGACACACAACTGGAAGGGAAGGGGAAGGAAACAACACCGGCCACGCCGGACGCACTACCAACACACACAACGACGGACGACTCCGAATTAGCAGACCTAGTAGACAACCAGGAAGTGCAGCAGTGACAAACACGACGCCTCCAACAAGGTAACGATGGGTAAGACCCGCCGCCATCGTGCGACCACCAGGGTTTTCATCCAAAAGGAGGGACGGGGCTGTAAGATGATGCCTCCAACGAGGGGAACGTCACCAAAGGTGACGCCACCATCCACCTAGTAATGGGCAGGGCTTTCGCCCAAACCCCTCCCCCCACCAATGCACAAAGAGTGGACTCACCAGCTGCGCACTTAAAAACTGATTCTACTGATGTTGTACAAAGAGTGGACTCACCATTGAAGAAGTAGGTTAGCTCACGGCGGGGAGTAGAAGCAAATATCGGCTTGCTCGCTTGTGGCTAGAGACGGACATGGTAGCTCCATCCTGCTAGCAGTGGAGTGTAAAAGAAGAAGGAAGAAGTTCACATTGGCTCCCTCAACTATTGAAAAAGTTCACTTTTCCTACCACTGTGTTAAATGGGTGAGATCTGGCCGTCCAATCTTGCATCGAACGGCCACAAATGAATTGAGGGAGGAAAAATGAACTTCTGCAATAGTTAAGGAAGATAAATTGGACTTCTTCCAAAGATGAATATGGGAGATGAAGCTGGAAAATGGGCTGAGTTGCATGTGAGCTGGAAAATGGGCCAAGCTTGCCTTTTGGTTTCCTGGTGAAAAAAGTGCAAATAAAAATTGATTTAATTGGCTATTTTGTAAACTTTACTTGATCGAGTTAATTAGTAGTCGATTTTGTATATAAAACGATGAATCATATTGACTTGATACTCGGAAAAAAGGTAAAGAAGTCAACCTTATCGCTTTCAGCTATTGCTAAAAGGAAGAAATTCTATGAATTTCATTTTTAAATTGCAATTCAAAATTCCACACCAACTTTCAATTTATTTGATCCATGTATTTTTTTATATTTTGTTTCAAATGGGATATTATATAGTGGGCTAATTGGAATGGAATACATGACATATCTGCAGTCGTTACATTAGTGTGTTACATTGGTCTTTTTTTTGTAGAGAAAATATGCTACGTGCCATTGCAGAGCCAGTTTCTATCCTACAAGCCACCACATAATCGCTCTGATCTTATGTGCCATTGCAGTTAGCAAAAAATTGTCTTCCATGCCACTATCGTCGCAATCTGTCAACTGTAACTGTAGCAGGCGTCCATAATGCCCAAAATACCCATAAAGCTGATGTCTATGACAGCTCGGCCCCACATACATCCCCTCTTTCTCCTCCTTTTCTTTTTCACTCTCTTCCTCCTTCCCTATGCGACCGCAGGCGAGCTCCACTTCCCCGCGTGACCGTCGGCCAACTCCTTCTTCCCCGCGCGACCGCTAACGAGCTCCTTCCCCGTGCGACTGTTGGCGAGCTCATCCTCTCCCGCGCGACCACCGGCGAGCTCCATCCTCGAGCGACCGCCAAGCTCCTCCGCGTGGGCTCCTCCTCCTGCAAACTCTTTGTCAGGTACCACGCCGCCACTAGCCTCGCCCACCTGGTCGTGCGTGCAATGGCATACAAACCTAGGGGCAAAATTGTCTTTTTCCAATGCGTTGACGGCTTGACTCACGGAAAGTGGTCAACGGTGGCACACATGATAATTTTTTAGTGAGTGCAATGGCATGTACAAACGAAGCGACTAGGTGATGGCACATAGAACACCAAATGGAAATAGTCTTATACAAGCTAACACTGGGCTTTGTTGGCTCATCAATTTTTATATATTATTCACACTCTAATATCAACATCAATGAACAGAGAAGCATATTAATTGAGAAAAATCTGATGTGCCTTTCACATGTTTTCTTTTAATTTCTATCGTACGATATTTTGGCCGACGTGCGTTGCACGTAAACGCTTACTAGTTGATCCAAATTGAGCTGACACACATGAAAAGAAAGGTATTTGAAAACAAATGTTTTGGAATGGACTACAACGGTAGTATAGATATACTTACATGGTAAGGGGGGTGCGCTGTCCCGAATATGTATGCTGTGAAGAGCCTGAGGTGGACAATTTTGTTTATCTGCAAAAATCCTCATTTTTTTTCTTTGTATTCCCTCTTCCTCTGTAGCAAGTCTTTCTTTTGAGTAGGACCCATGGTAGAGTATCTTTCTCTGTCACGTTGGCGTGACAATTGTCTCTGAGGGGTTTCTATATACAGACGCATGGAACTACAATTATGACCTATTAATTATGAAATAATAGCAGGGCATGACAAACGTGGTTGGTTAAACCTGTCGTTGATCGGGATGATGCCTCTGCTGCATTGTCGATAGATGTTTGAAAATTTGTTACATCTCCAAGGACAACTACTCTCTTCATCGCAATAACTTTTGATATTCAATGAGTCAATATGAACAAAATCCTTAAATCTGTTTAACCCTACATCACCAGGAGAAATTTTAAGTTTTTAGAATATTAACATGTAGACCATTGGTATAGATAACCCCTAAAAATTGTCAGCAACTAAAATATAAGTAAAATTAGCATATCTGAACTGGAATACAAGACACGTCGGGATAATATTTGACACTATATAATAACACCCTACAAAATATAGAGCCATAATACCGTACATAATATAGTAAGCGTGCACGTGCAAGGCACGTCGGGATAATATTTTATAATATATAAAATGTTACCTCACATAGGTTTAAAAATGCATCCATAATTCTTAATAATGACAACAAAACATGATGATGATTAACTTCTCAAATCCGTTGGAAGAAGCTCCCAAAAATTATCTATTTTAATATTCAAACGGAAAATAAGATACACCATGTCTTGATAATGGCCTCTATGGCACTAACCCCTTTTCTTACGACATTAGGGTCGAACACAAATGGAAACAACTTTAGTGGGTGATAAACTTTGTAGATGTAAGATTTGGTACAAATTTTATAGTAGTACATTGTAATGTACTACTATATTAAACATTGATTAAAAATTACTTATGACATGCCATCTACAATATTCAAATGTTAGCTATTAGATTGAACTGACGCAGTGGTATAAACAAGTCAACTCATTTGAAGTAATGCTATTAGCTTGAGTTGAATCGATGAAGCAATATTTATTTTAGGATATAGTAGTAGCAGTTGTCATATTTGAAGCACTATATGCTAAAAAACCTGCGAGTTAAAAGGAGGCACTATCTGCTCAATCAACAGCGGCGCTGCCATCCAAACAAGCAAATCGTGGTTGAAAGAGGATCCTATGGTCTAGAGGAGGGTGAATAGACAATTTTAATATTTTTCGTTGTTCTTGATTTAAACATCAAATTAAGAGTGACCCAATCCTAGTTCCAATTGACACGAAAGCGGAAGTAGTAAGGTAAGCAACTAAGACATGGCATCACACACAAATGATCAAGAGCATTGCAAAGGAAGTAAGTGCGGAATTTAAATGCGAGAGAGAGTGACACGATATTTGTTTCACCGAAGTTTGGAGCCGTAACTCCTACTCTCCGTTGAGGCTACCCCTTGCGTACAAGGATCGGCTCCCTCTCGAGCCCACCGCCTCACTTACTCCCCGATAGTAGTTCCGCCACTCCGGCGAGGTGGACTCCGTCACCCGTACACCGACTCGATAGTAGCCACACGCCAAGGCCTACTCCCAAGCCCACGCCTCCACGAAGGACGTCGTCTTCAAAAGTAATAGGCCCGAGTTGCCCCGATCATGCCGGATCGAAGGACTTCCATGAAGCTCGGTGTTGAGGAAAGTTGGTGGTGAAGTTATGGTGGAGAATGGCTCTAGAACATCCCCAAGGTAGGTGGATGTTGGCTCTAGGTGTATGAATGCTCCAAACCTCAAAGCGACCAGCCAACCAAGCTCTATTTATACCCCAAGGAGAGAAACTAGCTGTTGGGGCTCAGGATCCCTAAAAACTAGCCGTTACAGCACTTATCGGACGCGTCCGATAACTCATCGGACGCGTCCTATGAGAGTGTAACTGAGTCTCGCAGTGAAACAGTACCGAAATGACTTGCATCGGACGTGTCCGATGAACTTGCGACTTGAGACAGTACCAAGCGGAAGATTTTCAATGTGCATCGGATGCGTCCGATAACTGGGTAACAGGACGCCGTGGCTTATCAGACACGTCCGAAAATCAAAGGACGCGTCCGATGACTTCTGGAATTTTGTGGAATGGCTAGGAAATGAACTTCTCTCGCCCTCTCGACACCTCACAAGGGTTTTTAGGTGTGTATGGGATGAAGTGGACTTTAGGAGATTGATTTTCACAAAGAACCGATGATCCGGCATGATCCGAGTATTCGATGACCCCTTTTGAAGCCCGGCAAAAACGAAAAACAAAACCTAACTACTCCTAACCTATGTGTGACCTCGCCTCTCGCCCGGTCACACAAATAAAGACTTGGAGCAGCTCACATTTTTTGTCGATGCTTCATAGGGGTTCCGATAGTTGCCGAGTCTTCGCTAGGGTTCCATAAAATCCAATAACCCCCTAGCTCAAATATATTTCATTTATCTTGTCATCAATGCCACTAATAAAAATTAGGGCCCAATAATGCTCACAATCTCCCCCTTTGTGGCACTTGATGGCAACCCAAGAGAGAAATGTAACTTTGAGCTGCAAAAGGTTTAGTCTGCACATACAAATAAAGGAGATCGAGCATAATACATAATTTAGGATAAAGGGTTAAAATCATACATGCCACTATAGAGTCACTGGTGCTCCCCACGGTGATGAACTAGGATGAATAAATCCTTTGGATTCCAAATCCTCAAGTTGTTTCTTCATCTCTGCTAAGAGATTAGCTGACAACCGATATGGTCTTTGAGCTATGGGCGCGGTTCCCGGGGTAAGCTCAATAATGAACTCTATGTCTCTATCTGGTGGCATACCAGGCAAATCCTCAGGAAACACATCTGGGAATTCCCTTGCAATGGGTACTGAGTCTAAAACTATTCCGGTTAACTGATTTAAGGTACTTGCTGCTTTTGAAACAAAATCAGACCGAAACATAACTGATGTTCCTTCTCCATTGACCAAGGTTATAGCACGATTGGCACAATCAATTTTTCCTCGATACTTGGTTAACCAATCCATGCCTAGGATAACTTCTATTGACTGTGCTTCTAGGACAATGAGGTTTGCTAAGAACTTTACCTTATTGACCTCTATTTCCAACTTTGGACAGACCCTGTCAGTCCTCATGGATCTTCCTGGAGATTGTATAATCAAGGGGGTCTCAAGGTTTGTCACATCCAAATTATTTGAGTCCACAAAACTTTTCGAAATAAATGAATGCGATGCACCAGAATCAAATAAAACTATTGCTGGTACTGAATTCACTAGAAACTTACCCAGTACCACGTCTGGAGCATGCTGAGCTTCTTCGGCAGTGATGTGATTTACTTGGCCTCTTCCCATTGAAGCTCTTGGGGTTTGCGTAACTGCGCATCCTTTGCCAGGAGTAGGGGTACGTACAGCTGTACCCAAGTTGAAAGGAACCGGCTCAATTGGTTTCTTTTGTGGACAACTATTTGCATAGTGTCCCCACTGGTGACAAGTAAAACATTGAATTCTCTGCTTGGTAGAGTCTCGAGGAGTTTGGTATGACGAAGGTTGACGAGGCGTCTGCGGCTGCTGATGGTACTGAGGAACAAGTGCTTTGGATGCATTCTGCTGCTGATGAGGCTTAATAGTTTGATATTGAGGAAAACGGGGTCTTGAACTACTCGACCCTTGACTGTTCATCTGCGAGAACTTCCTCTTGCGCTTCTCTTGACACTGGCGCTGGATATCTTCCTGCACTAGGGCTTTATTGACCATTTGCTGAAAAGTAGCAAAGTCATTCGATGCAATTAGGGATCTAATTTCAGGGTCCATCCCTTCCATGAATCTCCATATCTTATCAGCTTCTGACGCTATCTCTGTGCTAGCATAGCGGGCAAGGTGGTTGAACTTGCTCAAATACTCGTTAATACTCAGATTGCCCTGCTGGAGCCTTTGAAACTCCATTCTCTTCATCTCCATTATTCCTTTGGGTACATAAGCGGCGGTGAATGCCTCAGTGAAATCATCCCAGGTGATATCTGCAGGATCTTCATGAGATGCTCTGAAGTTCTCCCACCAGACAGCGGCATCACCTTTCAGCTGGTATCCCGCAAAACTCACACACTCCTCATCAGTGCATTGGATAAGGTCCAACTTTCTCTCTATCTCCTTTATCCAGTCCTTTGCCATTAGTGGGTCAGTGGAATCAAAGAAAATAGAGGGTCTAGTCCTCATGAATTCGCCAAAACGAGATGGTTGGTGATGTGGTGGTTGAGCTTGAACTGGGGCAGCAATATTGTTCAGATTGTTCGCAATGGCTTGAAAAGCTTGGAGATGCATAGCCAATATTTGATCCAATTGAGGTGGATGGGCAGGTGGAGGGGCAAATTTTCATTTGCTTGAGCTTCAAGTGCTAGATTAGCATTGGGTTGAGCGGCTCCTGCTGCAGCAGGAGGTTGACCAATAGGGTTCTGATTCTGCCCAACGACTGGCTCTGGTTCCTCTTGTCCAGCAGGTTGAGCACGACCTCTTCCTCGTCCACGCCCTCTTCCAGGGTTCACCATCTGACAGCAGTTTTGAAACAGTTGAGAGGAAGAAAATGAAAGGGATTCTAAAAGAGATTGCAACATCCATTCACAACAAGATTCAAAAGAAGAGCTATTAAAACCACTTAATTAATAAAAAGGTTCAACATCCAAACATAGTCACATTACAAAAGTCATGCAACTATCAAAACTGCAAGCACGCCTTATTCAACTTATTATGGGGTGCTACAACTCGAGACCAGGACAACTACTCGGAGTCGGCAACATAGCCATCCTCGGGGATCCGCTCCTCCTCGTTGCTGCTGACGATGCGGGTCACCTTGGAGTTCGGGGAAGGGGTCGCAGTGAAACGCCTACGTGCGTCACGACGTGGATGCACTCCACGCTGGGAGGTGGAGCGTGCAGCCGGCCTCTTCTCTCCAACCTCAGTAGTAGGAGTGTAGGTCACTGGAACCTTTGATGGTGGCGGCAGATCCTTCATCTCCAACTCGTGGATCTTCCCCATAGCCTCAGCCAACTTCCTCTTATAGTAGCTGACTTCACCCATGAGGGTGCAGTATCCTCCATCCAAGAAGTTGATGACCTCACTGGTGTGGTGCTCCAGTGGATCATGTCCATCATTGCCCCGATAGTAGAGTCCCTATTGTGCTTTAATGAGTCGAGTCCCCGATATGAGTTTTTCAAAAATGAGGATGCTCTGATACCAACTCTGTCGGGACCCGAAAATGGAGTCGAGTCCCTATTGTGCTTTATCCGTTCAAGTCCCTGGATCACGTAGCTTGAACACACAATATACAGCTCTTGGATCACAACCATAAGCGCAGAAAACCATTACATCATAGTACTTGCCAACATGGCGCTATTACAATAAGTCTTAGGTACTACGGCCTTTACATAACATAGCAGCGGAAGTCTTCAATCACATTATTTAAACATAAGACATGAGCAGAAATCCCAACTCCACAGGCACACTGTAGAGAGCAGCACTTAGATAGCTAAAAGTCTTCGTCCTGGATCCCACCAGCGAATCCATCGTCTTCATAGTACTCTTCCTCCGGATTCTCCTCCGATGGTCCAACATCTGCTCGTTGGAATGAGCAGACCCGCATGAAAGGCGAGGTGAGTCTGTGAATACTCAACAAGCAAGGCTGACTAAATGCAACTAAGGCTCCAAAGGAATGGTAAGGTTATTTTGCATAAAGCCAGCTTTTCAAAGGTTTTTCCTATATCTTGAAATATGAGGAAAAACATGATTTAAAAACAAATATTTTGTTTTCAATTTCTTTTCTTTCCTTCGGCCGTAGCCGAAATTTTCCCAAGTGGATAATCATGGTTCCCCGCCATGAACCTATACCCTCATCACTCACAGTTCCCCGTTGTGAGGAGAATAAAACAAATCTCTTTTGAAAAACATTTTGAAAATCAAAACAAACTTTACCAAAGAGGCAACTCCCCATCGTCCGCCCTTAACCTCGAGCAAGGCTATCATGATAGTTGCACACTCTGCAGAGGTCGCACGCTTTACCCACGAGACAGGAATCATCCCTAAAATAAGGTCCTCCCAACAAGGCTTTCGGCAATCTTCCTCCTAATTGAACCCGCTCCCAAAGAACTTGACCTTGTGGTACCAGAGGCACCTCGCGAATAGTACCACAACAACTGCCTGCGGATTGTACCAGAGGCACCACGCGAATAGTACAACCCAGGACCAGAGCCACGCGAGAATAGTCCTCCCACCTACTGGGCACCGAATTAGGATTCCAAAAGTTACTAAGCCAGGGCCTGCCCATACAGGCACTCAATGGTCGCACTGTAGTAATTAGCTCGACTACCTCAAGGAATCGGTCCTTAGCGATCGGGGTGGATCTCGCACTGGACCCAGATCTCGTGCAACATTGGCCTCAGCATAATGCACACCACCTTGCATCCAGCCACCCCAATCAGGTTTTGCTAAAACTCTTTTATCCCAATAGCTCCCCGCTATTATCTATACCCATTTGCAAATAGGACAACACCGGTTGTCGCTTTTTAAATACACGCATTTCATCGGTATTTTAATTTTAAATAGGTACTAGTCGGGACAAGCGAGTCTAAGCATTTCTAGTATCGCAAAACCTAATTTTCAAGGAGGCTATAATAACAACATATATAATCATGCAGTTTCTAGGGCGGCAAGGTTTGGCTATAATACAATTAAATTTATCGGGGTAGCTACTCTAACTAAATACTGGTTTTCTAAGGTCAAATATACATGCATAATTTGTGAATCGCTAATAAATATTTGCAAAACAGTAGGAAGTGAAGTTTCAGCACTTGCCTTGTTCAGTACAGTGGACACACCCCCTCGGTGCGTCGGCGAAACGTTCCTCGTCTTCCGATCCTAACGTACGACAATAACGGAAATAAATTCAACAATGCATGAAATCCAAAATAGATGAATGCAATGCATATGAAAATTTTACAGCAGGTTTATTTCTGGTCAAAATAATTTCTAAAATTAGTTTCACAATTTTTAGACCATTAATGTATTTATTAAAAATGCTACAAGTTTAGTTAAACAATAAATCATACAAAAATTAATATGTATAGTTACAGAACCAAACTTGGTAGTAAAATACTAGATTTTTGCAAGAACCTGGAAAAATTGGTTTCACATTTTTATCAGCTACATATAATTTTAAACAATTATTTAAATTCTCAGCCTTTTCCTGAAAAATCACGAAATTGGAAAAAACTAGTGGGCCGGCCCATCTTTGGCTTCTTCAACCTCTGGCTGCGGCCAGCGAGGAGTGATCTTGGGCGGCGGCGCTCGGCGCAGGGGACGGCGACGGCGAAGCGGCGGAGGGGGTCGGCGGTCTGCGGCGGACTCGCCAAAGAGCGGCGATCTGGCGCATGTTCGGAGATGGCGGCAGCGCTTGGCGGCGGCGGCGGCGGCGTGGTTTACTCATGGCGGCGGCTCGGTGGCATGGGGCTAGGGAAAAGCGGCGCGCTTCGCGACGGCTCGGGAAGGCGATGGTGGCGGCGGCTTGGTGGGAAGGACCGAGGCGGCGCAAGCATGTAGGCGGCTGGCGGCCATGGATGGACGGCGGGAGCTCCGGCGTGGTCGGCTCCGCCCAATTGGTCGAGGAAACCTTATAGACTCCATGGGGATTCTTCCGAGAGATGAATCGGACTTTTACCGCGACGACAATGATGGATTCGTCGCCGGTACCTTGGCGGCGCTTCGGGACGATTCTTGCTCGGCGTCAATCGGCGGAGTTCGGTGGTCGTCCCCTGCGGTTCCAAGGCAAAATGGATTCACATAAGGTCAAGGTAGGACATGGCGGCAAGAACTCAGCAAGAAATCTTACCCACTGCTCCAATCGAAGGAGAGAACAAAAGGAAGAGGGAAGAGCTCGGGTGTGGGGATTTATAGGGAAGAACAGAGGGAGATGGAGAGGTTTGGCTGCGAAAAATGGGATGAAACTGGTGCATTCACCCTCTAGTAACTGAAAATCATCAATGACTTGCATGATGGGTGAGTGGTGCATCAAATGGGCACTAAGCATGGCCATTAGGAGGCTTGGAGTGGGTTTTCAAGAGGGAAGAGAAGGTAGCTACCAAAATTATCAGCTTGTACAGCGTGGAAGAGGTAGGGGAAAGGTCTAGGGAGGCTTACAAGTGGGCCCGAGAATTTCTAGGTACTTTTCCAATTTTTCCTCTAAGTAATAATGCTAAAACAGGGGGTTAAAATATTAAATAAATATTTTATGCAATTATTTTTCCACATAAAATATTTTATTATTTTATGATATTAATTTTAAAATTAATTTCGCAATTTTCCCAAATTTTTATAAAGCCGGAATAATTTTCGGAAGAAAGGATCAATTTCTAGTTAACTAGAAATGTTTTTCTGAAATAAATAAGTAACAAACTCATTTTTTTGGGTTTTAAATTATTTTTAATGCACAAAAATAATTTAGATGAAATGCACATGCATGAGTTTTTATTTTTAAAAAATGAGGATGTTACAGACGATGAGGACGGAGGTGGTGGAGGACAGGGGTGGTGCACGGAGAGGTTGGG
This sequence comes from Raddia guianensis, assembly GCA_036346415.1. Lineage (NCBI taxonomy): Eukaryota > Viridiplantae > Streptophyta > Magnoliopsida > Poales > Poaceae > Raddia > Raddia guianensis. The sequence goes on from CM070534.1 coordinate 71,616,064, forward strand.
GGCGGCGGCGTGGGGAGGACGGGGGCGGCGGCGAGGTGGAGGGCGGGGTAGTGCGCGGGGAAGAGGCAGGGGCGACGCGGGGACGGCGTGGAGTGAGAGCGGGGACAACGAGGACGGCGGCGCGCAGGGAGGATTCAGATACAAGTTGTTGGTAACTTTAGAGTACCAAGGATTGCATGCTCATATATAAAAAATCTGGTAACTCTATACTAGCAAATCCACACCAATTTATATCTTTACCTTGCAGCGGGAGTCAATTCGTGAAAAAGCTTCAAATAGACATTTAATTATGACATAATTTACGATGTAAATTAAGTTTGTGACATGATATGAGGCTGCCAAGCAGGCTATGTGGCTTAAGAATTTTATATCAAGATTTAGAATGTAAGAATGCATCTTAAAACCACTCAAAATGTTGTATTTGAGCAACAAGAAGTTTACCGGTGTTGTCAAACACATTGACATTAAGTGTCATCTTGTGAAAGATAGAATTTATGATACTTGATCAAAGCACTATGCATATAACTATTGAGCTCATGATTGCGGATCCATTTATCAAAGACTTACCATCCAATATTTTTATAATAATATTGTCCGCATGGGTGTATTTGAAAACCTACGATTCCAGATATGAGGGCCAATGAAAGACCACTCCTATAAGTAATTAGTATATACCGATTGAGATGGAATTAATATGCTATAGGTATTGAAAGCCTCATTGCCTGCATAAAGGACTTTGCGACACTTGCCTTGGCATGCTATTTTATCGAGAGATACCTATGAATGCTAGCCTTTCACTCAAGTGAGAGAATGTTGGAATTGATCTCAATTTGGCATGCAAATTTGACTTTATCTTGTATGCTACAAGGACTCTTTGTGTCTTGATCGTGAACACCGTACCAGATAATGGTTTTGCCCATTTGGTGCACATCGCTATATAAAGGATAGGATTTCTTATCGCTGTACGGGCATAAGAAAAGGCTCTCGGTTGATTAAATCCTAATCTATTTCAATCGAATCCGATCTCGTGATATACAACCCTGTAAAACACTATTTATAAAGATATAAATAGTATTTTACAGGGTGGTTTAGAGGGGCTGTTGAGGATGCTCCACTTACCCTATAACAGTTTTGTTAGAATCTAGACGACTGCGTCGGTCTCGCGACGCGTTCACCGATCAAGTCCTCCGGGTTGGAGCAAAGTCTGAACGCGGTGCTCAACCGGAGTGGTGGCAGGTTGACAAAAGACAAGTGATAGAAAACGGAGTCGATACGAAATTCGGCATGGAAACACTTCCTTCTCCGCGTGCGGTCGGCTTCGAAAGGGTCACACTCACACACCACATGCCCGGATATTTCTGCCCCTGCAAGGCTGCAACTTCGGTGGATTCACCTAGCCAGTGACCCTTTTTGGAACGTGTGCATTTCTCCTCTTGAAGTGTTTTAATTGCAGTCAGAGCAGAGCATACCTGCATGGGGGCGGCGGCGGGGAAGGCGGCGGAGGCCCGGCTCGCCGTCGCCGAGCACGTCGTGCTACAGTGGAACCGCTCCCCGGGGATCGACACCGGCATATGGGACGCGCACGCCGCCTACACCAACAAAGGCCTCCTCGCCGCGGTCGACGAGATCCTCCACTTGGCGGAGGCCCAGCCTTTCCCCGAGTCCTCCGCCGCTCGCCGCCGCCTCGACGGCGCGCTCGCCGCCACCATGTCGCGCATGGTGGACGAGTTCCTGCGCCTCAGGGTCTGGAACGCGTCTCAGCCCCAGCTGCGCGCCGCCGTCGAGAAGCTCTCCGTCTCCCTGCCCGCCAGCCGCGTGTCGCTGGCCTTCCCCGCTTCCAGCGCCGGCACGACGAGCACCGACGCGTCCGGCGGCGGGAGCCGGTCGAGCACCGCAGACGAGGCGGCCGCGCTCTTCGACGGCGAGTTCCTGGATGAGCTCGACCTCATCTCCCCAGCGAGCGTCTCCGTCCTCCATGAGATCGCGCACCGGGTGATCCGGGCCGACCACGCCGTGAAGCTCCTCCAGGCGTTCAGCAACGCCCCCTGCGATGTTCTAGACAGGTTCTTGATTCTTCCAATAATTTATCACTTTCGATCTCAAGAACTGTAATGCACTGTGTTCTCGATTCTGATTGATTATTGTGGCCATTGATGAGCAGGTTCTTGTCGATTCTTCAGGTGGAATGCTCCCGGTGGACAACGGAGGTGGTGATCAAGCGGTGGACGCTGGCGGCCAAGCTCGTCGGGAAGGCCATCGTGCTCATGCGGACGCAGCTGTACGCGCAGGATTCAGGCGCCTTCGATGGCTTTAGGGACGACTACCTGCTGGCCATCTCGAAGAACCGCATCTTGATCCTGCTAAATTTCGCGGACGGATTCACCAGCATCACGTCACACGAGAAGCTCATCTACACCCTCGACATGTACGAGGCTCTGAGCGATGCTGCTCCGAACCTCCTCCTCCTGTTCAGCGGGGCGAACAGGGAGCTCATTTCCCGGCGGTCGGAACACATCCGCGCCAAACTGGCAGCCGCGATACGGGCCATGGCCGGCAGCCTCATCGACAAGATCCGAAACCACCGCTCGCACGCGGCGGGCGGCGGCGGCGTCCATCCGCTGACACGTTACGCCATGACCTGCGTCGAGCTGCTGGCGCCGCACCGCGACGCGCTGGACCTGATCCTCGCCGACGGCGGCGCCGCGACGTCGCTCGCCGACCTCGCGTCGCGCCTAATATGGTGCCTGGACTGCAACCTCGAGGAGAAACCGGCGCTCACCGGCGCCGGCGAGGCAGGGCGGCGGCAGCTCTTTCTGGCGAACAACGCCACCTTCGTGCTGAAGCGCGCGGCGCGCGCCGGCGTGACGCCGCTGCTCGGAGACGAGTGGGCCGCGCGGCGGCGGAGCCGAATCGACCGGCACGTGGCGAGCTACGCCGAGGCTTCTTGGGCTCCCGTCGCCGCGTGCCTGGATGCCGCGGGGAGGAGGAAGCCGGCCAGAGTCCTCGCCAAGTTCAGCTCCGAGCTGGAGAGAGCGTACGGCAGCCAGGTGTGCTGCGAGGTCCCTGATCCGGAGCTCCGTGCGGCTCTGCGGAAGGCGGTGTCGGAGACGGTGGTTCCTGCTTACCACGCGTACCTGAAGAAGCACCCCAAGCTTGAAAACTCCGCCAGGTACACGGCCGATAAGCTGGAGTCGCTCTCGGAGCTGTTTGAAGGAGAAGCGTAAGAGCTTTTGTACCAAAGAAAACAGTTAGAATCATCTTTTAAATTTTTTGCTCTCTTCAGCGCCAACTGGATGTTGATGGAAATTTTTTTTCCTGAAAATAATTGGTACGTACTATTAGCTGACAGAAATATATCATCCATAATCACTTCATTAAGATCCATTATAGCTAAAGGTGCCCTCAGTTCTGCATTTGTTGCTACACTGGTGCACATTTCTCGGTTTCAGTATTCTCATCGTCCAGTTCCAGAGCACGGTAAAGCTGCACCGGCCTATCCTAGTGTCTTCGATTCATCCTGTACTTCATCCTGATCTCTCGTAGGAACCTCACCAACCTCATGTAGCTCTGCAGCAGCAATGCCCAGTGCTTGCTCAGATGTTTCAGAACGTTTAGCCTTGGGAATCTCAGTGTCAATGCAAGCATGAACGGCCATGCCACAGTCACTCTGTCCCGGATCATTTGTCAGGCAAGCATGACGCTGCTTCTTCCTGCCTCCATCCACATTGCTATTCTTAGTTTCATCGCTCAATCGCTGGGAAGCCTGGGAGAGCTCGGATTCTTCAGGGGCTTCCTCTTCCGGCTCTGCCGATTGTTCCTCTTGCACGCCGACTGGGCGAAGATTTGCACGGTGCAGACCGACCTGGCGGTCTGCCTGAACACCAGGAACTCGCCGACGACGCTGACGCCATGGTCTAGCACGAAGTTCTTCCATCCATGCCCGAACGACAGCAAGCCGTCAAGCGTGCACAACCGCCGGCAAAATTGATTATTTGCCCCAAAGTTGAGCAGCCCTTGATTATTTGTCCAAAGTTGGTGTGCCCTTGATTATTTGCCCTACTTACACCTAGCTGTAACAATTTTGTTTCCAAAGGTTATTTGAAAAAATCACAAACCCCTCCATCTCTCTGTATGCTCTCTCTCTCCCCCTCTAATCTCTCTCTCCTGCACGCTCTCTCTCTCCCTCTCTAACCTTAGAGAGGCCCTGCTGAGACGGCCTGTATAGATTAGAGCATCCCCAGGAGCCCCCCCATCAAAAACCCTCATCGCTACAGTAATCAGAAAAATTTCCCGCCCAGGAGCATCCTATCTCTGGCCTGGAGCATCCCACGGGTGAACTCAAAAATTTGAAATCTGAGGCTCATTTGGGGAGCTGGTGGGGATCTCTTAGGATGAGCATTGCTCAATGGCGGGCTGCATCCTGTGAATGCAGTCGGGCATCTTGTGTGCAAAGGATCTAGGCAATGAGACAAGAACGATAGATCAATCTCAGCAATTGTGATTGTAAATAGTAATTGCGAGGCAAGTTCTTGGTACCACAGGGCTTGACTTTGATATCTTACATCTTGTAGATCCAGATCACAGTTCATCTCGGGGTGATTCTTTGAGAGCTTCATGGAGAAGCTGTAAAATTCAATGAATCGGGCACTTGAAGCTTGGTCATTGGCCTAGAGCCCTAGTTAGCTCCAACCACGAAGCACTGCTCTTCATTGTTTTCAGAAGCAGAGCAGGGAGTGGAATACATCTGCCCAGAAACAATGTTTAATCATGTATTCATACTAGTGCACTACACTGATCCTCCCATGATTAGAGAGAGAGAGATTAGAGAGGGAGAGAGAGCGTACAGAGAGATGGAGGGGTTTGTGATTTTTGCAAATAACCTCCTGGAAACAAGATTGTTTTAACTAGGTGTAAGTGGGGCAAATAATCAAGAGCACATCAACTTTGGACAAATAATCAAGGGCTGCTCAACTTTGGGGCAAATAATCAATTTTGCCCACAACGGCACCCGCCAGCGAAGCCCGAAGGAGTCTTCCAGATAGACGTTGGTGCCCGTTAGAGCAACTCCAGGAGGCCCTGTATAATACTGTAGCAGATATAGAGGGGCTGCTGGAGAGAAGGAATCTTTTAGAGGGTAGTGTAATTTATGAAGGAATTTTAGAGGGATGGATAGAGGGGACGCTAATAGTGTTTTAGAGGGGAAATATAGAGGGGGAGTTGGAGTTGCTCTTAGGTCTAAGATTGTCTCGGCAAATAGGGGTGGTATATCCTGCGTGTGTAAACTAGTGGTATAAGCTTTTCATGAATTTTTTGTTTCACGAACACATTTAAGTACTTGCCAAAAATGTTGTTGCTTTATTCCTCGGTCCTTTTAGACTTGCCAAAGATGAATAACTACTACTACCTCCGTTTTTTTTGGTTTGATGCCTTTGACTTTTCGACGCGTCTTTAACCATTCATCTTATTCAAATTATTTTTTAAATATCATTTATTTTATTGTGATTTGTTTTATCACTAGAGTTACTTTAAATATGTCTTATTTTTTTTACATCTTTGCACTAATTTTTTTAATAAGACCAATGGTAAAAAACGTGCTAAAAAGTCAAAGGCGCCAAACAAAAAAAAAGGAGGGAGTAACTTGTAAAGTTTTGCCTTGTCTAGAGCTTAATAAACTTGGCTTTCAGTACTACAATGAAAGCACATGAAAAAAAAAACTGTAATTACTAACCATGTTTTCGGAGAAGTAACCCATCATGATCTCGAAGAAGGATGGCAGTGTCTGGGTTGGGCGAGCCTAGCCGGCGGAAGAGGAGGGGATGTGATCGGATCAGATAAGGTCGGATATCGTTCTATCCATATTTGTATCCGTATTTTTTACCAGATGCAAATTTAAATATGAATATGTCGAATATGGATACAAATCAATAAGACAAGGATACGAATATTGTTAGTCGAATAGTTAAAATTAATTTTCAAAAATATGTTCCAAATTTTAACACAATATAGTTAAAATTTTAATTTTAAAGTGGAAATTTATAAAATTAGTAAAAACAAAACATTAGGAAATCTATACACGAATATTATTAACTTAGTCTAGATCTAAAAATTCAAGAAATAAATATAAAAGTTGGGAAACTATCAATAAAAATTTTAGAAATACATTAAAAAATTATAGAAATACAGTTGGAAGTTATCCATATTTTATATTCAGATATTATCATAACAAAAACTCGGATATTTCTTATCCACCGAATAATCAGTGCTCCGTATTCGTATCCATATCCATACCAAATTATCCATATCCATATCCTTATCCGTAAAAATAGCCGAATATACATAAAACAATACAAATCACTATCCGATCAATTCGGTCGGTTGGTCGGTCAGTCGGATAATATTCGTACCATTTCCACCCGGCCATGGACTCTTACACATCTCTGTGTGCAGTCCACGCAAGCCCGCTTCTTGTGTGGGTCGGAGACCCTCTTCCTCCTCCTCCTCCTCTTCTTCGACTTCTTGGCTTTCTCGCCATGGTTGTCGTCGTCGACCTTGTCGGCTCTCTTCTCATGGCTCTCAACCAATGCTCTCTCTCTCTCTTCTTGCTATTGCTTCAGCGCCCCTATCATTTCCACCATGGCTGCTGTTGTGTGCCCAACAATCTCACAAGAACAATCGTGCAAAACCAACAAACCAACTGACCGAGGCAATATGGTTGCACTTGTGTCGAAGAATGTCAAGTTATCGCCCAGATGCCAGTGCGTCGGGCATGCGTGGGTCCAGGTGGCAATGAGGGTTTCCCTTGAGCCTTGTTCTTTTCGAGGTATCGCTACGTTGCCGTAATACCGTAGCAAATTTAAAAGCTCTCGAAAAGAGATCTAAAGATTATAAAAATAATAATTTAAAAATAGTTTTACAATCTTTGAAAGCACTACTGTAGGTCACGAAAAAAAAATCATTACAAATTATCGTAACATATAGACTATATAAAAATAACAAAATTTAAAACAGTAATACACACGTAAGAGCATGGACAGCACGCGCTGTATCAAGGCCCCGCATCAGCTGGTTGACAGGCGCGCCTGCCCGCTCGCGTTGCCCACCCGCGTTGCCGTGTCTGCTGTTTTTGAATTTTTTGCGCGCGCGTATTGTAGCTACAGTAAATACCGAGCCCTGCTGGGATGCTCTAACGCTGGAAAAACAAAAAAACAAGGCCTCACCCCCAACTCTTGAGCCTGTTTTATGTCAGTGTCTGACACTGGCTGGATGTGAATGTGGCTGTGGCTGCTCTTGTAGTCGTGCTGTCCTACTCCTTGCGCAGGTTTATTCCTTGCGCAGGTTTACACGAGTGAACGGTGGCTTCGCCTTTGCCCGGAGAGGCAGAGGATTCTCTCAACTAGTCGTCCCGTACAGAGTACAGACAAGTGTCTGTGGTGACATGGGCCAAGGCCCCTGCGATTTCTACATTTCGGCTGGCTTCGCACGGCCTAAAATTTCTCTCACAGATTTCTGGTTTCCGTCTCTTGGGCTGGCCTCGGCGCGTGGGGTAACATGGGCCTCGGCCCATCAACACCCCCACTTTCCAACTTTCTCGACAGCAAGTAGCAGCATCATGCAAAGTTCGTTTCGGTCGTGTCCATTTGCTGCAGGAACAATTTGGGATCATTCCAGGTTGTGTCTCGCCAATGAAAAAATGCGGGGTTCCTCCGGACGCGACTACTCTATCCCTCCATGTAGCTAGCACATCTCTCCCACAGGAACCGAGTCAATTCGTGGGAAAATATCTTCGAAAGAATCAATCATAAGGATGTCGTACCGTGCCAATAGCCGGCGATGGAAATATCATCCGGGTTTAGGGAATAGATTTTTTCTTTAGTTTGAGTGACAATTTCATTTCCCTCCAAAAATATTTAATCATATAATTACCCCTATACAAGTAGTTTAGAACTTGCTAAAATTATTCTCAAAAGTCATGCCCCAAAAGGACTCGTGCGTCTATTAAGTTTTGCCTATACAGGCATTATCATGTTGGCATAGGTTTACAGGACCCCCCCTCCCCCAAGCATATATACGAGTATGCACCAGATGATATGACCAAGCTCACTCATTAGAGATTCCATACTCGAGCGTATGGCGAGGGAGGAGGCGGGGGCCGGGGATGAGGTCGGGAGGGGCACGGGGGAGCTCAACCCTAGCTCAATGGCAAAGTGGGTAATTACCCAGGAACCCCAGGTGCACCTACGAAAGGGAAAAGGGTCGATGAGCAAGGGACGGAAAACCTAGAGGGGGTGGGCGGAAATGCGCAAGGAGGCATAAGCACCGAGGAAGGACCTTTTGGCGAGCACAAAGGGACCCAAGAAGAAATCGCTGAATTCTTAGGGGGTTTTCTGCAAAGTTTACCCTCCGAGAGGGTTAGGATCGTGCGGAGGAGACAGAGGCCACGTGGCTCGATCCGACGGTCGCTGTTTTGCGGATGACGTGGCCTCTTGGGCTGCCTGGAAAGGCTAGGCGCTATATAGCTTTTAAATGCACTTCACATACTATTTCGATGACCACCCACAATTCATTTGACATGCTGAAGGACAAAAAAAAGGTTGAAAAATATTTTGTCCTCGCAGCTAACAAGCTATTTGTACAATAGTCACCCCCATGATATTATTGAATCGGATTAGAATAAACATGCACAAACAACTTAGATCATACGACGGTGTCTAATAGAGACTACTTCAATCAACCCAATCAGGGCTGGACAACTTAGATAAATTAACTCCACAAACCTAAGGATTTTACAGATCTTCTTAATCAATCATCAGTTCATCAGTATCTTATACTGAATATGGAAGACACATCATCTTCACTTGGGATAATGTAACCCTTCATCATTGCTAATTTGGTTGGCACAGTCAGTTGATCCATCATAAGATATCTAAACCTTTTTTATGCCCCCAATCCCAAACGCTAACCAGTCAGCATAAAAGCTCAAATTAGTCATCCTGGTATTATCTAGATTTGATGGAATTTTTATACAAGATTGCTGACACATTAGTAATGCATAAAAGCTGTGAATTGTTTGGCTCAAAAAGGTTGTGAATTGTACATGTAGAAACTTGATCTTCTAAAGCAAGAATCTCAGGGAAATCACTAGAATGATTTTCTTCCACTATATCAACAATCTGCTCAACAAGATCTGGTTGTGGACTACCCTCACTGCCTCACAGGAGCCCTTTACTAAGATCATCTTCACAATGGAGCTGAGCCGTTAGTTAGAATTTGATTTATCATTTCACATTTTTCATCAGTTATGGCTTCCAATGAAGTCGTGGCATACCGTTTGAAATCAAAAGATGCTTCCTCTGGATCCATCTGGATCTTTGATTTCATCATCATATATTCTCAAAAGGCAAAGGAAAAAAAATTGATCATATCTGGGAATGCATATACATGGCAATCAAAATTCAAAATAGATCATTCAATCCATATTTTAACACCATATACAGTCGAAATAGATTATTCACCTCCATATCCGTCCAATCAGGAATTCACAAAATCCACCAGTCATCGCAAGGTACATGAAACGAAGTGGAACGAAGAAAAAAGCGGAGACCTAGCTGCAAGCGGCCGTGGTTATCCTTCACTTTATTTCATCACCAGCATCTTTCGGTGGATGGACGGCTTCAGAGTTGGTCACAAGGAGAGATTAGACTTTGGAGTCCTCGGGGAAGATGGTCACAAGGAGAGATTAGACCTTAGTCGTCGGGGAAGAAGGACGTGCGCCAGTGTGCTTGTCGAGGATGGGTGGAGAGGAGCTATGCCATTAGCGGAGGCGGAGGCGGAGGCGCGGGCATGGGCATGGCCGCACGGGGAGAAAGATCGGGGAGCTCATCAGCTCAGCGACCTTCTCGTTCTGGATGGTACGCAGGTTGTTCGTGGCCCATTTCAGGGACCGCGTCCCCTGGATGGTATGGCCGACGTGGCGCTTGAGGAAATTGCCGAGACGGAGGAAATCGTCGTGAACCGAGCTGCCGACTTTACGGCCGAGATGTTGGAGCTTCCACGCGCACTTGGTCATCAGCCGGGTCAGCTGTGGATCTGCAGGGTTGGGGGCGAGGGATGGGGCGATTTCCTGGCCGATTTGCGAGGCCAGGCCCCAGATCTTCACAAGCTTGCGCACTTTGCCAGAACCCTGGATCTCCAATCCAGCATTCTCCAACTTCTGCATGGCAAAGTAGTACGCTTCGATGTCGCGGAGGGAGTCGACGACAGCGATTCTGATCTTGCTCTTACGGTCGCGCTTCGGATTACAAATGGCAACTGTCAATCCATTTATGGATCACATCCACCCACAATTTTTCCTTCGGCTTCATATTTGCAATGAACCAGTCAATCATTACCCAAGAAAATCCAATGTGAAATCCTATTTCTTAACCAAACTGTTTAGAGAAAAAAGTCATCATTTATCAAATTGAACATACTATCTAGAAAACAGAAAAAGTGGGATATATGTAACAATAATCTACAGCGTTGTAAGACGTGGAGAGAGATGAAATTGACAAGATGACATGTGATCTCCTATTATTTATGATCCTTGCGATTGCTACGTCGGGAAAAGAAGTGTATGTTGGCCCAGGAGCTCACACGAATAGCAAGCAAAGCTCTCACAAGATCTCACAGAAATATTCACTTAGGATGCAATTGAGGCTCACTATATTGCAGCTGTAGTATACATTGAACTAGTTCTCAAGCTTGGCTTACAAGTGCTCCTACATGTCCTATTTATAGGCTAAGTTAAACTAACCTTAGCTCAACCCATATATCTAGAACATTCTACATCTAGCTATTAATATTTTAGTCCTAGTAATAGCTAGATGTTTCTAGTATCTAGTATCTAGTTCATCTAGATGTTTCTATAACTAGTAGTATAGAACTAAATGATCTAGATGCTTCTAGCATCTCTATATAGCTACCAACTAGCTACTCCTTCCACAATCTTCTAGTAGATGTCAATATTATATCTAACAGTGTCAAGTAATTTCATTAAATGCTTCATACACAGATCAAGTGTTACATTGCTTTTTGAGCTATTTCGTTGCACTTCGTTGGTACATGCTTCTCGATCGGGGTTCACCAATTTTGAGTTGGGCGGTGCACACATGGGCTAGAGATGCTGGTACAAGCTAAAAATCCCAAGGCACCCGGTGTCCTATGACACAAGGTAGCTGAATGTGACTCCGCCTCTGGGCACGGGGAGGAAGATCGGGGAGCTCATCAGCTCGGCGACCTTCTCGTTCTGGATGATACGCAGGATGTCCGTGGCCCATTTCAGGGACTGTATCCCCTGGATGGTATGGCCGACGTGGCGCTTGAGGAAATTGCCGAGACGGAGGAAATCGGCGTGAACCGAGCTGCCGACTTTACGGCCGAGATGCTGGAGCTTCCACGCGCACTTGGTCATCAGCCGGGTTAGCTGTGGATCTGCAAGGTTGGGGGCGAGGGATGGGGCGATTTATTGACCGTTCTGCGAGGCCAGGCCCCAGATCTTCACAAGCTTGCGCACTTTGCCAGAACCCTGGATCTCCAATCCAGCATTCTCCAACTTCTGCATGGCGAAGTAGTACGCTTCGATGTCGCGGAGGGAGTCGACGGCAGCGATTCTGATCTTGCTCTTGCGGTCGTGCTTCGGATCCATGGCCTTGAGCTCCGCCAGAGAATGGATGACGATTTTGTCGGCGGCGGCGGCCATGGCTGGGGTGGCGGAGGACTGGGGAGACCGGTTGTGGTTGTGGAGGTGGAGGTGGAAGCGGAGCGATGGCGGTGGCCGCAGCGAGGCATATAAGGAAGGGGATGTCTCTCTAGCACCGTCCGATCAAGGTCACGCGGATCGTTAGCACTGGATGACCACCTTCCGATCATGGTGACGCGCATCGCTGGCATTGGGCGTGCCTGACTCGATGACGCGGCGCAGCCACGCGGGTCACTGCCTACTGGAACCGGACCACTTCCGCGTGCCGCATGCGTATGGGTTGCATGCTACTGTACTATGCTAGGATCGGTCGTCGTCGTCGGGTCAGTGGCCGTGGCAGGCTGGCAGTGCAGCACGGACCACGGTGCTTCTCTCGCAGTTCGGTTTGAAACTGTGCATTGCGAATCGGTTTAGATAGTTTTGGACATGTCTTCATGTAGATCTTTTCTTTTTCTGTTTAACGTGGAAAACTCTAGCATTTTTCGATTAACATGGAAATTTCTAGGATTTTAAGATTAATATGGTGGCTCTGTTTAACTCTGTTTTATATAGATAGTAGATAGATAGATAGATAGAGAGTAGATGAGAGCACAAAAAAAAACTGTAATTCCTAACCATGTTTTCGGAGAAGTAACCCATCATGATCTTGAAGAAGGACGGCAGTGTCTGGGACATCGAGCGAGCCTTGCCGGTGGAGGAGGAACGAGGAAGCACGGGCACGGCCATAGACTTTGACGCATCTCTGTGTGCAGTCCACGCAAGCCCTCTTCCTGTGTGGGTCGTAGACCCTCTTCCTCCTCATCTTCTTCGCCTTCTCGGCTTTCTCGCCATGGCTGTCGTCGTCGACCTTGTCGGCTCTCTTCTCATGGCTCTCAACCAATGCTCTCTCTCTTCTTGCTCTTGCTTCAGTGCCCCTATCATCTCCACCATGGCTGCTGCTGTGTGCCCAACAATCTCTCACAAGAACGCTCGTGTAAAACCAACAATCCGACTGACCGAGGCTATGGTTGTACTTGTGTAATGAAGAATGGTTGAGAATGACTATTGAAGGGGGTGCTCATATATTTATAGGGGTACTGGTGATTAGGGTTTACAGTGAAAATACAAGAGGACAACTTTGTCCACAGATATTGGTCGTCGATCACTAGATCGACGGCCCTTCAAGCTACCTAACCCCTTTTTGCTTACACGAAAAACCTGCAACTACCCCTATGACTATTGGGCCCTTATTGAATCATTGGGCCAAGTCACCGTAGGCCCATATCTCAGCAGCTACACTATGGGCCCATGGACCAACGCTTGGCCCATAGACGATCCTATCTTCTGCCCTCTGTCTGGTCATCTTCGGATATCTTCGGTTAACCTCGTAGCCGCTAAGAAGATCTTCGGGAACGTTTCCCCTTGCTCCATAGCTTCCGTACGTCTTTGTATTTCCCGAAGATCGTCACAGTCTTTGGGATTTTCTCCGTAATCTTCGGGTAAAAAAAGGGTAAGCCCTTCCTACGACAGTCGAGTGATCGTAAAAAATTTCGCCCAGATGCCAGTGCGCTGGGCATGCATGCTTGGGTCCAGGTGGCGGTGAGGGTTCGCTTAGAGGGGAGAGGATTCTTTCGACCTGTCGTCCCGTACAGACAAGTGTCTGTGGTGACACGGACCGAGGCCCCTGCGATTTCTACATTTCTGCTCTACTGGGCTGGCCATAAAATCGACGCGTGGGATGACATGGGCCTCGGCCCATCAACACTCCCTCGTTCTAACTTTCTCCAGTGCCTCCCTGTAGGGGCTAGGAACTAGGCAGGGCTATAGACAGCAAGCAGCAGCATCATGCAAAGTTCGTTTCGGTCGTGTCCATTTGCTGCAAGAACAATCTGGGATCAGTCCAGGTTGTGTCTCACCAATGGAAAAATGTGGGGTTCCTTCGGACACGACTACTCTATCCCTCCAAGTAGCTAGCACATCTCTCCCACAGGAACCGAGCCAATTCTTGGGAAAAATATCTTCGAAAGAATCAATCATAAGGATGTCGTACCGTGCCAATCTCCGGCGATGGAAATATTATCCGGGTTTAGGGAATAAATTTTCTTTTGTTTGAGTGATAATTTCATGTCCCTTCAAAAATATTAAATCATATAATTACCTCCATACAAGTAGCATTGCCACACAAACACTGAAGTAGAGCTATTATCTCCGCTATAAGAAACCCGAACCAGGATATAAATCGATCCTATCTTCTATCACGTGTCATGAGTACCCCATTGTATCACGTCTTCTAGTGAGTGTCGAGGTGCGGAAGAAAGAGCAATGTCAGAGAAGAGGAGAGCCGCATTGGAGGAAATTGAGGAAGAGTATGGACACAAGTGTGGATATGTTGCTCGCGCCATCTGATGAGTAGCAGGAGTAGATGACGATGATGGTGGGAGGGGGTGAAGACTAGGGCTGAGAGTACGATGATAAATGACGTGATCTAGGCCATTGAATTTTGATATAACGGTAGTTCAAATATTTATTTCTTTAGTCATGGTGTCAGTACTTGTGGGAAAACAAATAATTTATTTTTTTTTTCTAGCCATGATGTCAGTTCCTATGGAAAAACGTTTTTTTTCCACGTGAAAAAGAAGGTGCTGCAAACGAGCAGCACGGTGTGCATAGCCCAAGGAACTAGGCGCACGGTTTGTTTAATCCCACAGCTTTATCGCGTGATGGTAACCGGTAAGCGGCGGCGTCAAACCTGGCCGCGGCCGCTTGTGTAATTACAAAACTCTGTAGCTAGCGCCTGCTCCAAACAACTGCGCGGCTCGGCCAACCTGCACGCCCGTTGAATCATCGCCTCCGACCCTCCATGCCTTTTCGCAGTGCGATTCGCAGTGAATAGCGACCACTAGCCAGTCGTGCGTGCGAGACAGAGGAGGGCCCTAAAGCACAGTGACCTTTCACATCTCTTTTTCCTTGTGCTGCAGAATGCAATTGCAGTGTCGACTGTCGATCGATGATCACCTCACGAGATATTATTATGTGCGGTGACCGGTGATGAGGAGCGGACGCCTCACCTAACCTGATCCATCGTCGAAAAGCCACGCGGTTTCGCCGTCCGGAATGTCGGAGCCTGGTTTAATAGGCGATGCTTATATACATAATACATGGCCCCTGAGATTAGCGCATGACGGTGAAAGGCAAAGAGCGACATGATGATGGAGTCGGGTCAGTCTTGCCCTGATTGTCCGCGGCGAGTTTGTCAGCGATTTAAGATTCTTGATTTGTTGCTAGGAGATTGATGAGTTCTTGGTTCCTCTTTGTTTATTGACGGTGAACGGAGAGGGGTATTAGGTGAGTGAAGCTAGGCTTTTGGTTGGAACGTCTGTTTCTGCCTTTGACTCTCCGCCCTTCCTGCGACTCGGAGCCCTCCCTGATAAGATAATAAGGCGTGGATTTGTGCCATTTGGATGTTGGTGTCTAATTTATAAATGTGGCTCGTAGTACCTAAAGAAGAACGGAGCAAAGCTTGCTCCTCAACTGCAAAAACTGAACTTTCGATATTTCAATTTCCATCGGAAGTGCCTCTCTCTCTCTCTCTCTCATATGACGCAACAATCTATCTATCTATCTATCTATCTATCTATTATCTATATAAAACAAAGTTCAACGAATGGGCATTAATCACTAAAATCACAGAAATTCTAACGTTAATCGAAAAATAGTAGAAATTCTCACATTAATCATAGAAAAAAGAAAAATCTACATCGTTGTATATGGATATTATTATGTAAATCTAACGGTCAATATTAACCTCTCGAAAAAAAGTAGAAATTCTCACGTTAATCATAGAAAAAAGAGAAAAATCTACATCGTGGAATATGGATATTATTATGTAAATCTAACGATCAATATTAACCTCTCAAAAAATAGTAGAAATTCTCACGTTAATCATAGAAAAAATAAAAATCTACATCGTCGAATATGGATATAATTATGTAAATCTAACGGTCAATATTAACCTCTATAACAAACTACTAAAGCTGATCTATATATTAAAAATAAACTCTAAATCTAATCTGATATATTACCTATATCTTAACACAAATCTAGCCACGCAAATGCGCGGGTCACCTTGCTTGTTATATATATAAAGGAGGAAAAAAAAAAGCCATCACGTTCGTCCATATCATCCAAATTATTTCAGCCGTTCGATCAACGGTGGGACCAAATTATAACGGCCAAGATCGATATATAAAGGAGGGGAAAAAGAAGCCACCACGTTCGTCCACATCATCCAAATTATTTTAGCCGTTCGATCAACGGTGGGACCAAATTATAACGGCCAAGATCGATCAAAGAAATTCTCACATAAATCAAGGAAAAAATAAAAGATCTATGCCGTTGATTTTGCGGGGCTGGATTATAACGGCTTAGATTAAAAGAAGAATACTAGAAATTCAGATTAAATACTAAAGATGATATAATATGGTTATTTTATCCGTTCAATCAACTGTGGAACCAAATTATAACAGGATAGATCAATCAAAGAAAAAAATAAAAGATCTATACGGCTTAGATTAAAAGAAAATATTATAAATTCATATTAAATACTAAAGTTGATATAATATATTTAGAGATAAACTTTAAATCCGATATGATATGTTAGAGATAGATTATGAGTTAGAGATAAACACTACTCCCTCCATCCCACTTTACAAGGCACAACGGATTTTTTCAAGAGTCTCACGATACAAGGCGTGTGCTCTTCAGCTTCCGTCGCGCGCTCCTCGGCTCTTGCGTGCGCTGCATGCATGCGAAACGAAAACGAGCGAGACGCGCGGGCCGAAACGAGCATGCATGCGCTGGCAAACGACAGGACGCAGCTGGCAAAGCAAAGCGAGAACGGCGAATGACTGCATGCACGCGACACGACGGCCATGTCATGGCGCATAAGGGTTAAGCGTCGTCTGATAAGCGAAGAGAACACGGCGCTTCTTGGTCTTTGCGCTGATGGCAGTTGCGCCTTCTAAAACGGGATGGAGGGAGTATATACCAAAACAAATATAGCCGCGCAAAAGCTTGGGCCACCTCGCTCGTTCTATCTTATACACTTCACACAAACATTAACCACCACCACCCCCCAACCACCACCACCAAAACACACACACACTTACACAGAAAAAACGTCCCGTTAACGACATGTGGAAATTTCTCCAAAAAAAAATGCATGTGGAAATTTTCAGAGAGCAAGTGGAAAAGCATAGCTGCAGATATGCGCTGGTTAGTGCTGGGAGAATGGGCCGGGCCAGGTGGGCTGGCACGGGCACGGCCCGATTTTTAGGCCAGCGTCCCCCCAAGACGATTTGTGATGGGCGTGCCGGCCGGCCAGTGCCGATGCCGTCTGCGTGCCTCGAAGTGGGCACGCGCAGCCGCTGCGCCAAGACGCAAGACGACGCTGGGCGTGCTCAGGCGCTGCAAGACGACGACAAGCACGATCTGCGTGGGGCTTGGCCTCTCAGCTACTCCACCGCGGCACCGCCCCCACTCAGCCACTCACACGCCCCCAACCACTCCCGATGCGCCTGTCTCCTCTCTCCCCCGATCCCCAATTCCCCAAATCCGTTGTCGCCTCCTCCTAACCCTAACAATGGCGGCGCGGGGTTCCTCCAAATCCGGTGCGAGGGCGGAGGCGCGGGGGGCACGGGGGCCTTCCCCGAGGTGTACGTCTAGGGAGATGGCACTACGGAGCTGGCCGAGACGCGGAGCGGCGGCAGCGGCGGAATCAAGCGACGACGCTGCTTCCTCTTCGACGTCGTCATCCTCTCCATCCCCAACGCAGGCGAACCCCTTCCCCTTTTTGACTTGTGAGTTATTATTTCGTCGTTTGTTCGTCGGTGCATTGATTTGGCTCCTCGACTCCTCTTCCTCTAGGGTTAGAGTCTAGACCCACTATGGCACTATCCGTTGGACCGTTGCTATGCCTTGATCTGTTCATGTGCTGCGGGCTGCGACCCTAAACGGCTAAACCCTATAAATTGCATCTGCTAGTACCTGTTTCTTCCTCTTCCTCTTCCGGTCTTCCACTCATCCCTTTTCTTTAGAATGAACATGGCAAGGGGAAGGGGGACTGTGTGAGTTCTTGGCGCGATGACGAGAGGGAGGGGGAAGCAAGCTTCAAGGGGAAGGGTGGCGGGCCAGCACCAACAGGCGTGGCTACCCAGCGTAAACTAAAACGCTCTGCGGTGCAGCCGTTCCCGTCCCCACCACCGCTCTGAGATGGTCATGGTAGTTCTTCTCACTCTCTCCCTTCCGATGATTCTCAAATCGATGCTCGCCAACTCTCCCCGGGCATGGGAGATTATGGCATGGATGATCTTCACATGGACGGCGAAGAGGGCGAAGAGGATGTTGTTATCACACAAATACTAGAAGGTAATGGTAATGGTAATGCGGCTAGTGCTAATGGTGATCAGTCACAATCGGTAGATGGCACAGCTCCAGCTGCAACACCATCATCTGGTCGTAGCAGTAGCAGTAAGCGTACTGCTGAATGTTGGAAACATATGCAATATTGTTTGGTTGTTATTGATGGTATACCGCAAGAATTTGCTATTTGTAACTATTGTAAAGCCGAGCTCAGTGCAAGTTCTGGTGGTGGGACAGGGCACTTGAATCGACACAATAAAAAGTGTTTGATCCAGTTAGGAAAGACTCAAGGAGGTGTGCAAACTCAGTTGAATTTCTCCGCCGATGGGTCGGTAAGCACATGGGTTTACAACCCACAGGTAGCACGCGACGAAATTGCAAGGTATATTGTTTCTGAGGATTTACCCATTATGATGGGTGAAAGTAGTAACTTTGCTAGAATGATCCAGCGTGCTTTTTGCCCTCAATACGTGCCTGTTAGTAGAAGAACAACAAAATCTGATTTGATAGCATTATATAAGAATGAACTTGCTGTGTTAAAAGGAATTTTTGCAAAAGTTCAGTTTTCATTTGCTCTCACCTTTGATATTTGGACTTCAACTCACCAAAGAACATGCTACATTAGTGTCGTTGCTCACTATTTAGATGATTCATATCATCTGAACAAGAGGGTAATTGGCTTTAGATTAATGGATGAATCACACACTGGAGATGCAATTGCTAGTTCTATCCTTGAGGTAATAAATGATTTCAAACTAGCTGATAAAATTTTGTCTATTACTCTTGATAATGCTAGTTCTAATTCAAGTGCAATGACTGTCCTTAGTCCTCATCTTCAGTCATATATGAATGGTTTTGTGATCCATCAAAGATGTGTTTGTCATATCATTAATCTGGTTGTTCAAGATGGTATATCTGTTATAGGTGACTATTTAAATAATATTCGTGGTGCTATTCGGTTCATATCGAGTAGCCCACAAATTTCTGCTAAGTTTGCTGAATATTGCAGGGCAAATAACATTAGACCAAGGAAATTTGGTCTTGACATGAAGGTAAGATGGAATTCTACTTTCCTTATGCTTGAAGCTAGAGGATATGAAAAAATCATTCTTGTTTTTGTCAATGCAAATGGATCGATTTGGATTTGGTACTTCTTGACTATGATTGGAAGATTGCTAGTCGTTTTGAGATTTTTAAAAAATTCTATCAGACAACTAATGTTTTGTCCGGTGTTTACTATCCTACTTCATGTTTAGTCATTGATTATATTTGGTTAATTGCCGAATCATTTGCTAAGTGTAGAGATGATCCAATTCTTGCCTCTGTTATTTCACCTATGAAGGATAAGTTTTTAAAGTACTTTGGTAGTATATCACATGTGTATTGCTTTGCTACCATTTTTGATCCTCGAAAAAAATTAGATGGACTGAAATTGGCTATGGAACATATTGGTCAGGCATTTGATAAAGATTACTCAGATTCTTTCAATTTTGTTAAAGAAGACTTGTTTCGAGTTTTTAACTTGTACTTCTTGAAGTATGGAGAAAGCGAGGTGGACAACCAGGCTGCTGAAGAGGATGCAGAAGGTGATCACTCCTTGACTTCACACTTATGGAAGCGGGCGAAGGGCAAAGAGACATCGCCTCTACCTCCTCTCAAAGGTGGAATCCAAATCTTTGAGTTGAACCATTATCTAAGTACTAACTGCGAGGGGTGATCGTACTTTGAGGGGTGCAAAGGTAAATCTTCTTGAGTGGTGGAGGGAACATCAATATAGTTTTCCTGTATTAAGTCATTTTGCAAGAGATATTTTGGTTGTTCCTGTCTCAACTGTTTCTTCTGAAGCCACATTTAGCACAGTTGGAAGAATCATCGAGGAACGGAGGTCATCCCTAGCATCTGAGACAGTGGAGGCAATAACTTGCCTCAAGGATTGGCAAAGAGTCGACGAGAGGAAGCGGCACCAACTTGAAGATCCGAGATCGAACTTGCTCTTGCAGATTTTAACATTGATTAGTTGCTATTTAGTATCTATTTAGTAGTTTGAAGCGCTTGTATTCTTAAAGCTGTTATGTATAAGTGGATTGGATGGACATTTAAACATGGTTTGTACTCTTTTCCTTACTGAGGAGCCCCACATTGGGGTGTAAGGTTTTAATGAGGCAAACCATTAATAAAATTTTCCTTTTCCTCTAAATCGGCCTTGTTTATATTCTGTGATTATTTGTCAATTTTTCAGTTGTCAAGTGCTGGATAGTACATAGCAAGTAATGAAAGTGATGACTTGTCAATTTGGCTAAGTGTTGGATTCTGGATGCTAGAACCTAGAAGAATATGAATTTTTTTGGAGATCAAGTGCTGTAGTTTTGGAAGATTATTCAAGTGTTGTAGTTTTTGGAGATCATGTGATCAAGTGCTGTAGTTTCTATGAATTTTTTTTGGAGATCAAGTGCTGTAGTTTGTCAGTTTTGAAGTGTAAATATTTTTGGAATATGAAATTTATGAACTGCTTTGGTTGCTGGAATTTTGAACTGTTGCATTCTGAATTTTTTGGAGATCAAGTCTGTAGTTTTGGAAGATTATTCAAGTCTTGTAGTTTTTGGAGATCATGTGATCAAGTGCTGCAGTTTCTATGATTTTTTGGAGATCAAGTGTTGTATTTTATCAGTTTTGAAGTGTAAATATTCTTGAAATATGAAATTTATGAACTATTTGGTTCTTTGGAATTTTTGAACTGTTGCATTCGAATTTTTTGAGTGAATTGATCTTGATATCTAGACTTGAGATATTTGGGCGTGCTGGCTCGGCAAGACGCGAACGCACGCCGCGCCGTGCTTTGGGCCGTCTTCGTCTTTGCAATTTGGCCTCGTGGTAAGGCGACGCCGCAAGCGATTCTAATCCGTGCGCGCGTCAGCCCATTAAACGAGCACGAGGCCCACCGTACTTGGGCCGTGCCGGGCCGGCACGGCCCAACTCCCAGCACTAGCGCTGGTGCTGCCTAGTGAGCAATCCACTGGGAAAGAGGAGGGGGGGCACGTGTCACGTTTCAGCGCAGCCATTGAGCTCGCCGACCTTAGCTCACCTTGGCACTCCACTCCGGACCATCAACGTCCAGCGAGGAGACGTCGCGACAGCGACCAATAAGCTATTCACGTACACACACACAACAAAGCGGAGAAAAACAAGACAAGGCACGTACTGCACTAGCCCAGCACGCCGTGCCCTTAGCACGGACCACAGTCCACAGGGACAGGGCAATCCATGATCGTCGCAGAGAAGATTTCCGGCCCGGAACAACCTGTAGTTGTTGTCCATTCCCCAGCCACCAGTGCATCTGTGCATGCCCACGCTGATGATCGATTCCAGAAGCACGTACGGACTGGCCCTGCGGAGTGGAGGAGGAGTAGGCACGAGCTCCGATCCGATACAAGGCCATTGGCTGCGTCACGATGCTGGCCGTGTGCAAGCTCCGCCTTGAATCAGGTCCAGCCGTGCGATTTTCGTCTATCATGTGTGAATTTCTGTCTCGTTCTCTAAATTTATCGATGTACATTACGTTGTCTCTCGTACGGACAGATGCACTCTCCTTCCCTTACATATTTATCTGGTTAGAGACGTCTGAGAATAAAAATATAGAAACAAATAATGATTTAGAGAGTATAACAAGGAGCTAATTCTTAGAGGATCTACTTAGTGGCGAAATATGTGGTGTAAACCACTATTTTAAATCTTAAGCGCGTAATAATATATAAAAGTTTTGTAAATTAGTGAAAAAATTCTTGGAGATAGGTATATTTTTGTTACATCCCAAATCTCAAGTCTAAGTTTAGACACGTTTGGGAGAAACAAAAAGTATCAAAAGATATACCTATCTCCAATAATTTTTTATGAATTTACAAAACTTTTTATATGGTTTTATATATTTTTAAACGAAAACAATGGTTTGCACCACATATTTCGCCCTACGTAGTTGCTTATTAACTTTAGAAGCGTAATAGAGCAACGTCTATAGCGATCATCCGTTTTCTAGCATTGTTGTGAAAGATTCTTGTACACCATATCACTTTAGTGGATTTATTAACTCCCCTAAATTTAGGGAGGTATATTATTTGTTTCCTATATTTAGTACATCTCCAATAAAAAAGTAAATCACACTAGCAATAAAAAATGAACCAAATCATATATAAATAGTAAATAGACAACCTATTGAATGAACTACCTACATCGTTGTTTCTAAAATTAATATGCACCATACTCCCTCTGTTCCAAAAAGAATGTCATTCTAGCATTCAAACCGAGATAATATTACCCAAGCCAAATGACGCATGTACCCCTAGGTGGTTGGATTAAAGCTGGCCGGTAGGGAAAAATGATCCTAATAAATGCGCATGAAAAAAAGGAGCACATGCAATAGCCAAATAGAAAATACTCCATATTTAATGAATGGAGTGAGACCCATAGTTTAGCATGACATTCTTTTTTGTGACAAAATTTGAAGGCTAGAATAAAATTATTTTTGAAACGGAGGGAGTATGTAATAGTGTGTGCACCTCATATTCCGTTATAGACCAACTCTTATTTAAGAGCTAGTCATTATCTCTTTCCTCTCATTTTCTCCTCCACGCAAACAAAATACTGACTTGGAACCCTTACAGCTAGCTAAGATGTCCTTACGCGACATATTTATTTGGATAAAAATATCGAAAGAGAAGATAAAATAGAGTAGGTAGCAAATAAAAATAGTATAGGAGCGGCTTTTTAGAGGACCTATTTGAAAATTGATCAATTTAACTAAGGGATTGGTTGGTTTTCATGGAAAATTGAAACCAACCAAACCAGCTTCCAATTGAAATGTCAATCAACACCTAACTCGATCACCCTCTTCCCTCTTCATATCTCTCAATCTATGCCCCTCACTCCTCCTCGTCTAATCAGCACCTTCTCCCCTTTCCTCTCCTTTGCGAGCCGCCACGGCTTATGTATCCCTATTAAGCCAATGTCATCTTGCTCTATACCTTTCCTACTTACGTCTTTGATTCCTTGCGGCGCTGTCTTGAGCGTCTCCTCCTTTTTCTCCTCTATCTCTCTGACATTTTTCCTTTTCTATGACCAATTTTGGCCAAAAATTTACACTAAAATTTTATTTTATAAAACAAACTAAATTCAAAAGGTTTCCTAAATCGGATATTAGCACTATTTTTTCGTTTTAAGTTTGAACTGAATATTGTTTAGTTTAAAACTGCTGTTTAACTTTTTGAACCAAACGGTAAAATCGAGTGCGAAAAAACTCAGCGGTTTGTTTTCGAAACTACTGAACCCCGTGCGCATGATTGTCGTCCCTGCTGACACAGCCTTCCCCAAATCGCGAGACCTTTCGTGGTGATCTGATTGGTCCTTATCGCCCACCAAAATTTGGAACCAGATCTGGATCGACGGTGTGTGGCCGCTGGCCAGCCTCGAGTATTGATTTTGATTAGCAAATTCCTCGTTATTCATTATTTCCTTGCTATTAACTTTTCTCTACGCCTATGCTTATTATAACCACTTGTTTCCTTGTCTTTTTAGATAGTTATTTCCTTGTCTTTTTAGATAGTTCGGAAATAGGGGATTATTTAAATTTCTAGGTTTTTGTTTCCTCTTGAAGATATGTCTTAATTTTTTTAGCTGTGCAATGCTAGAAAAACCATTCCACGGTCCGACGTCGACAGTTTGATAACCTTGTTCTTTACATCCGTTGAAACTTCTAAAACAAACGTAATGAAAAGTTATGAAAGAATATTAATTAAACATTAAGTACGAGGCGTTTCAAAATCTAAAGCAATATGTTCTAAACTGGATGATGATTTTTGATGCTGATGATCATGGATAGTGTTGATGTGGGTTTTATAGTTATTTAGGTTTTTTCTCCTTGTTTTTTCTGTTTGGTTTTCATTTGGATCTAAAGTTCGGCTGCTGTAGGTAACTTCGGTTTCTTTCTTCCTTCTGAATGGAAATGGCCGAGCCAATGGCAAGCAATAATAAAAAAACACCTTAACTGGAAAGATATGTCTTAAAACCTAAAAAAAGGTCGAATGATGCATATTAAACTCTCCTTGCCACTTTACCCAAAAAATTCAACTTCTCAGCAAACCATAAGAAGATAAGTCAATAGAATAAACTTAAATAAACAGGAACTAAGGTATAATTTGTTTCGTCAATTTACATGGCGGGAATCCCTATGAGCTAAGGCAATCCATTAATCCGAATAATTGCGGTAGCACCTAAAAACAAATAGCTGTTCTCAACCGCTCAAGATTATCCTAAACACTTTTCGGTGTAGCCTGTCAGGAGCGTGACGGCCTAAGAATAGGAGAAGTGATCACTAATCATTCTTCTGAATCACGTCTGGAGTGCGTTTAAATTTGACGCTGTTAATGTACGGTGTATATGGATCTTTTTATACTGTTATGTGTTTAAGAGTTTTCTTTATTTGCATATTGTATATGCACTGATCTATACCCACTGATCAATACAAGATGTCTTTTGTAACATCATAACATGGTATCAAACCTCTAGGTTCTTGTCACCAAACCCTTGCCTAAAGTTTCTCTGCGGCTATCTTCGCCGCCCACGATCCCCACCAGCGACGCCACTTTCGTCATCGGAGTTCATCCTCCTCCTCCTCCTCCTCTCTCTCTCTCTCTCTCTCTCTCTCTCTCTCCTAGATCTAATCGTTGTCCAGATCCGTTTACCACTATTCTAGATCTATTCAAGATTGCTGCCTACCCACTGCCTTGTGAGTTGCATCGCAGTAGGCCGCCGTGCTGTTGCCCTGCCTCAAACGTGTTTCACACCGACCTGTCGGCGACGCTGACCCGTTCCCCCTTACCTCGAGGCGTACCGGTTGGCCTGCCTCAGGCGCCGCCGACCGGCGTCGCCTACCTCGAGGCGCGCTGCACCATCCTACCTCGGGTTTTGCCTCGGGAGCTTCTTTTCATATGACTCACAATACTACTCATCTTAGCTCTTTAAGTCATTCAGTTACACCTATGGGAAACGCCTGGGTTCGTACATCCGATGGCATCGGATGCGAACGCAGCGCGCGCGAAGCCGCGAACATGCTAACGACACTGTGCTGGCATGCAAGGTGGGTCCCACGGCATTTTTTTCTTTTAGTGCCTATAAATTTTGACTGGGTGCTCTAATCCACAAACCGTTTGCACCAACGTGTTCCTCGTATTTTTACGAACAAAACAAGATATATGTTGCCATAAAATCTTTAAACTTACCTGATGAAACTTGGGTTTCGTTTACTGAAACTGTGGGTTTCGCCTACTGAAACTTGGATTTCATATTCGTTAAACTTGCCGAACTGTCAAGTTTCATCAGGTTTAATGCAAGTTTCATCAAATTTCAACAGGTCTCATACAAGTTTCTTCAAGTTTCATCAGGTCAATTCAAGTTTCAACAGGTTTCATCGAAGTTTCATCAGGTTACATCCAAGTTTCATCCAAGTTTCATCAGATTTCATCAGCACGCAACCAAGTTTCATCAGCACACTACCAAGTTTCGCTAGTATACATGTAAGTTTCATAAGTGCCTTCTTCTAGTTTCACATCGAAAAAAATTGAAAAAGTGAAAAAATAAAAAAATTTAAAAAGTATTTAAAATGGGTTGCTCTCGATTTTAGAAGAATTATGAAATTTATTCCACGCATTTTGAACACTGTTTAAATTTTATACAAAAATCGAAAGTTTAATTGAAAAATTGATCACTTGCACGACTAACAACTCCGCGCTCGTTCTGATGCACGCAGGAGCGCAGGGGCTGCGTCGGATGCGCTTGGTGCCGGTGATCCAATGGTCAAGGCTGGTCCGGCGGGCGCGCGTCTGGACGGACGTCCGACGCCTGGCGCTCGCCTACATCTATATATATCAAGACTACTGATGGTTCCGTCTTTCAGTTATCGGTCGGACACAACTGCGTATGTTTGAAATGATGTCGCTAAGGACGAGCATTGTGTGTATATATTAGGCTTTTCTTATCTGTTTATGTCAATGAACTCTCATTAATACGTCTTTATAACAGACACGAGGCTTCGCAATTTCGATTTAAAATCCAACTCCAAGTTGAGCTCCAAACCGCCAACCGTCGTTCCTCAACTATTGATATCACATCAGCAGTCCCAGAAAAAGAAGAAGAAAAATGCTCGCTCTTTACGACCTCAAGATTTCAACCAACAACGTATTTAATACTGTCTTAATTTTTCTCCTCCCTTGCTGCTCTCGTTGATGCTGTGACTGATGCAGCATGGTCATCGTTGATCTGCGACCACACCTATATTATTCATTCCGCCGTCGACCATGAACACTTGTTGGAATATGAGATCATACCTTGCCTCACCGAAAGCATTTTTCTTTTCTTCTTCCTTCTGTTCCAAGTTCACCGGTCGCCCGGTCGGCAGCTGGGCTAAAGCAACGACTAATAAATGTGAAGCCTTCTTCTCTTTCATAACAAGAAATTAATATTTCACCATCCGTCTCCTTTTGAATTTCCCCGTTTCATATGCAAATCGGTATAAGAGTTTGGAGTTTAAATTTAGCAAGGACAGGAGCCAGAAAATGATAAGGTTAGAGCATGGCTAGCAGGGACTCTAAACGATTCCCTAAAACACTATTGCGGACAACTCCAGTCTCTATAACGTTTCAAAGAGGTCTCTATCTCAAATTTCTAAATTTAGAGACTCTCCGTAGTCTCTATATTTAGAGACTCTCTAGAGAATCTCTATATCTTTTTGAGGATAGAGACTTTGCTGGAGATGATGGAAATATAGGGAATGAATAGTGATTTAGAGAAGAGATATAGAGAACGAAATATAGAGAAGCTGCTGGCGATGTTCTTAGGATAGCAATGCTGAGGCAGTGCCCCATCCTCAGGCGTGGCTGATCAGTCGATGGCCAGCAAGAAACGTGCAGCTAAACGCAATGATTATCTTCTGCACACTGGCCACTGGGCCCCATAATGATTTTGTGCCCACTTTGTATCGAGCTGATTAGCAAGCCTGACGCTGGAGAGAGATCATAGATTCTTGCTTTTTAAGTAGTGGGGATCCATAGGGGCAACTGTGCTGCCATAGCAGCAATGCAGCATACAGACCAAAGAAATTTTCCATCATTCGCGGCTTACCTAATCTGGAAGCTTATACGTGTTTGCAAAAGATATATAGGCCTTGTTTTTAAAGTTGAGTTGAGTTTTACTGTACCAAATTTTGTTATTTTTATATAGCCTACATATTGTAATAATCTGCAATGATTTTTTATGGCTTTTAGCAGTTCTTCTAAAGATTGTAAAAGTATTTTTTATTTTTTTTAGAATTATTAGACCACTTTTTTAGTACTCTTAATTTTTGATACAATAAAACTCAACTTTACTCAACGCCGAAACAAACAAGGCCATAGTGCCAGAAATTTGTACCTTATCAGTGAATCATGTAAACGGGTCGTGTACATGCCTGAGCGCGCAGGCAAATGCCCACTTCGGCCCTTCGCCTCCTCCCACGCAGGTGACATCCTTTTTCCCAATTTCGACATAGAGAAAATTGGATATATGCCCCAAAGTTGAGAGCCATTTTGTATGTATGTCACAAAATTGATTGTCTTTGCATATATGTCCCAAAGTTGATTGGCACCTAAACAATATACCTTATCTTATGCAAACTTAAAGGGGTGAAAAGATCATTTTGCCGCTTCATTCCCCTCCCAATCTGAGCAAATTAAGCCCGTACTAAAATACTCCCTCCATTCCAAAATATAAGGCTATTTTGACTCCACAAAAGTCTTTAAAGGGAGAGTTTGACTGTTAGATTTCTCTATTATATATTATGAATTGTTACAATATAATATTGTATCAAAAAACGTTTTGAAATATGAACAATTTGATACAATTTTTGGTATACTAACAATGCATATTATTTGATTTATTTATGGTCAAAATTTACTAAGTTTGACTTTTCTCCGGTCAAAATACGCCTTATATTTTGGAACGGAGGGAGTAGATTTGTCTCTACATCCAATTTCAGCAAAAAAAAACATATTTCAACGAACTTGAACTTGTCTCTACTTCCAATTTCAGCAAAAGAGCAACAAATTTGAAAAAGTTTGAGCTTGTCTCTACTTCCAATTTGAGCTTAATTTGCTCAAATTTACTAAGAATGAAGGGGGCAAAACGGTCATTTCATCACTCTAAACCAAAAATATACTCAAAAATTAAAATGGGGCATATTATTTAGACCTCAGCATCTCCACTTGCCACAAACATCGTCCTCTAGGTTTGCGCTACCATCGCCACTGTCCTCCGTCCCACCGCCGTGGGCTGGCCAGAATCCCCCGCTACCACCGCGTGCAGGTTCGAGGCCATCAGCGGCATCCCCGGCGTCGTGGACGTTGTCTACAACGACCACATCTCTATCGAAGAGATAGACGATTACCCACTAATCCCCAAGTAATTACCCACCTGCGATCGGTTATAAAATTTTCACTTCCGTGGATGTCCTTTGACGATCAACGGTGCACATTTCTTCCATCTGAGATACCTCTAGTTACCTTACAAACATCGTAGCAATTCTTTTAATCTAAAGCAATCATTTTGATTAGCCACGGTTTTCGTAGTTAGCCAGTAAACTGCTGTAGAATTGTTTTTAGCAGTAAAATGTTTGGTAAAACGTGCTGCGTGGTATCCAAATTACATGTCTCGTGATTAGGCGCAATTCAAACGGTGTAATTCACGAACACATCCTGCCATAACCCATTGACTGAACAAATAACCAATAAATACACTAATCGAGTTACATCATTCCTAATTGTTGAATAAGATTGGCATCCTCTTCGTATTCGGAAGCACGCTCTCCTCACTCGAAAATGCTAGCTCCAAAAAAAATGTATTTGTACTTGCGTACACGAAGGCCCTGATAATTTCCACGTCACATAATGGGCATCTCTTTCCATGAGCTCATTAAAATCAGAAGGAAAACAGAAAGTGGGTCCCAGGAAAACAGGCGGTAGGTCCCGGTGGGCTGCTAGTGGATAGGGCCGGGAAGCCACCTTCCCACCAGGACCCTTCTTTTCCGAGTATCATCATCTGCCCTCCCCCATGGCCACATTTATCACCCTCCATCGTCAATCCATCTATCTACCTATCCACCCCTTTAATTTTTCTTCCCAATCTCTTTCATTTCACATTTTCTTTTTTAGCCTTTTTCAGAAATTATTCTTTAGCACCTTCTACATGTTATATTGGTTTTTCCCCAAGAGATGGCTATGCCAAGATTCGGTAGAAGAATCAGTAGATATCAGGTAGTTTTTCCTTTTTTGAAGAATATTTTCTTGATGAAAGGTAAATTTTTAAAAAAAAATTGCGAGAGGTGGAAATGAGAGAATTAGACTCATAATAACTGCTCTCAATGCCTCCCCCACTGTTTCTTGCCTTATTTGTGTAGCCTTTCCCTCCCCCTGCTTTGTTTCCTTGCATTTCTTTATTCCCAGCCTTTTATCTTCTTCCCAAGCAACCAAAAACACAAAGCAAGCAAGGGCAAATTGCAGACATGAGACATCTCCTGCGGCCTCACTCTCTTGTTATAAAACCAAGGGGACCAGAGCCACAGGACAAAAGGCCCCCTCACAGTTTCCCCAAAGCTACTTTCCCACAAACCCAAACCAAAACAGCTTGCTTCTTTCTTTCTTGTTGGCCTTCTTCTTGCTTGTTGCTTCTTGAGCCCCTCTCCTCCCTGCCCAAGACTCTCTGGATTGTTGTAGTCTTCAGCATAGGGGGAGGCATAGGTTGGGTTAGCTCCCTCAGAAGTCATGTTTCATGGTGGTAGGCCTCTGTCCCTAAGGGGCTCTCTCAAGGCTCTGGAAGCTGATATTCATCATGCCAACACCCTGTAATTCTCTCCTTTCCTTTCCCTGCTTCCTTGATTCATGGAGTTCTCTTTTGGTATTTGATTTTCCAGGAAAAGAAGTAGAAAGGGAAAGCTTACTTTTTTATTCAGGATTTTCTTGGGTTTATTCTGGCATGCTCACTGGAATTTGTGGGGGGTAGTATGTTGATGGTGTGAACCTGCAGTGGTGAATCGGTGAATTTTTTTTTCAGGGCGCATGCTATACACAGGGCCTATGGTGGTGCCTGTGTGCAGATGAGATTGTCCTACAGCTCCATGGCTCCCATCATCCTGAACCTTATCCAGTGGATGGACTGCAGTTGCTCCCTGTCATATACCCTCCCTAGTTACTTAGGCCTTCTTGAGGTTCTTGTGTACAAGGTATCGCATTCTTGCTGCCTGACTGAATTTTTTTTTTCTTAGCGAGGAGGTATTTAAATTTATAATTTGGGGTCTCGTTTGCAGATATTTTTTTTCCATGAGAATGATGTTTACATGATTTCTGTTCATTCTGCAGGTTCATGTTGATGATGATGCCTCCATTTCCACCATTGAAAGGCGGGCAAGCCTCAAAGAATTCTACGGTATGCCTGGCACACAGCTAGGAAGTTCTTCAGTTTGAGGTTTCTTCTTCTTGCACTGAGACCATGTAATTTTGGGGCCATTGTAATGCAGCTATTATATATCCATTCTTGCAACAACTTGAGGGCAACCTGATGGAGAAGGAGTGCAAGGAGAAAGGGTGGAGCAAGGAGACCAGCGGCGGCGGCCGGAAGCTTTACGCTGACGATAAGGATGCTGAGAGGGAAGACGAGTGCGGCATTTGCTTGGAGACGTGCACCAAGATGGTCCTCCCCAATTGCAACCATGCCATGTGCATCAACTGTTACCGAGATTGGTAATTCCTTTCTCTTGCCCTTGTTTATCCGTTTGAGGTGTTGTTGAGTGGTGTGATTATCTGAGCCAAGCCCAGGATATTACTAATCAATTAGGCCCCATGTCACATGCTAGTGTAAAAAATTACTTGTGCCTTGGAAAACTTGAAGGTAAGGTGGATATAACATTTGAGGAATTGAGTGATCAGAGATGAGATTTGAGGAATTGTGTAAGCAGTGACAAAGTCTTGGTAGCACAGATTCTAACAGTGCATTTTTCATTTTACTGTGCAAAGATGTTATTGGTCCAGTTTTTTTTCAAACTTGGTTCTGTTTGTGAGCTACTCCCTACTCATTCAATGCTGATGGGAGTGGAGAGAGAGTAGTTCAACAACCCAACATATAGTCTTAAGCACACGATTATGCATTTTCTCCATTTAATCTAATTTAAGCTTTTCTATAGGTTGAATTTTTATGTTTGTTCTTCAACGTAGTTGTCCAACACTGCGGGCCTCTTTGATAGCTTGTTTTATTTTAGTTTTTGTTGGGATTGTAACTTTTGTTATTTTTATATACACCATTCACTTTATTTTTTGAAAATAATTTTTTATAACTTTGTAGGGTTTTTCTCAAAGATCTCAAAAATATTTTTTTAATAATTTACATAGCCTTTTCATACCACTTTCAAAGGTGGTCAAACTTTCCCAACAAAAACTAAACTAAAACTAAATAAGCTATCAAAGAGGGCCGCTGCATCTGTCCACTTGTACTGCTCAGATGGTCTTGAAGCTGTCCACTTGTGCTACTCAAAATTATTTAACCTTCTGTTTGTCAACTAGGATGGGTTTCATATGTTTCCAGCCTTGTATACGCCATGTTCAACAGATTCATTCTGTTTTCCCTTTAACTGAATACCACATTTGGCGGACAAAACTGTGGTACTTTATAACATTGATAAATATTAACAGCAATGTACTTTGTCATACTAAGCACAGCTGTTCACTAAAAGAGGCAACAGGGAGAACCAAATTCATAAATAAAAAAAGCAATATAGCATTAGTAGTCAGCTGCCAAGATCACAAACCAAATTTGAAGGGATAACTGAAGGAGGTGTTGAGCACATAGACATGGCATTCTAAATCCTAATGATGTTTGCGTAGCTGGCAGATCATACTTGTGTACTTAGGCAAGTGTTATCTGCAAGCCACCCTGCGTATCAATATATTAAGTGTATGTCAGTTGTTATATTGATACTCAAATCAACTGGCGGCTTGATTAGAAATTTGGGTCAGTCAATAGCTTCTCCGACAACATTGCTTCAGATTAGAGGCAGTGTATTACAATTATGGTTTTAGATACTTATGCTACTCGGCCTATCAGTTTTGGTTCCTAAAAGTTCTTGCAATACAGACAAGCTTTCTGCATAGCTGGTTTTGCAATTTAGAGGATTTTGGTGGGGATATGTACATCAGTCTAATAACTATTGCCTTTATTGTCCCCGAATTACATCTGAATTAATTCAGCCATTCCCTCCTATTTTTGTTCCTTTTCCTTCTGCTATGCAGGCGCCATCAAATCTACTCTAATATGCATCATCGTGATCGCAGGTATACGAGATCTCAGTCATGCCCTTTTTGCAGAGGAAGCCTAAAAAGAGTTAGATCCAGAGACCTGTGGGTGCTCACTGGCGATGATGAAGTGATTGACACCGTGACCCTCGAGAAGGAAAATGTGAGGCACTTCCACAGTTTCATTGACAGCTTGCCTCTGATAGTCCCAGACAACGTCTTGTTGGTCTACTATGACTACTTAGTCTAACAATGAAGCTCCCCTTGTAAGAGAAGAGAACAGTGTACAAGGGTTCTGGCAGCCGACCATCCTCTGCAGATTGTGTCTGGCAAGTGAAGCCGTTCGTCATTGCAAACACCGTTGCTCCTTAGAATGGCCTTGCGTAATCGCATTGTTTGTTGTAATAAATGTACAGAAAGAAAGAGATGTTGGGGGATCTTTCTCAAACTTTCAGCTGTTCGGCATTCCTGATCTGGCAAATTGCCAGGTAATTCAGAAAGAACAGGTTGGGCTACTTCCCTGCGCCAATTGTCAATCGGTAGAAAAGTGTTCTTGAAGCCTCCATAAATATTCCCGGCATTCCTGATCTGGCAAATTGCCAGGTAATTCAGAAAGAACAGGTTGGGCTACTTCCCTGCGCCAATTGTCAATCGGTAGAAAAGTGTTCTTGAAGCCTCCATAAATATTCTGTGATGCGCAACATCAGGTCTCTATCTGTATTCTGTATAGTATTATAGCCCCCTGACATAGTTGTCTGATGATTACACTGGAGTAGTTATGCTATAGAGTTTGCAAGGCCTCTTAAGCTGGCATATAATGATAGTTTAAAACTCAAATAAAGAAGGTTATCCCAGATCCGGTCAAAAGTTCAGAGCCATAGAGTCGATCGAGCGTTCATACATATTCCGGTCATTTCCTGTCCCTTTCGACGCCATACAGAACTGTGTAGTATACTTGCCCTTTCCTGTTGGCTACACCTCAGACCAGAAAAGAACGAACGAGAAATCGAGAATCATTCCACATTGGTGTTAGGTTTTTCCGACGCTGTTAATAATTCAACAATTGGGACTGATTCTAATGACCATTTAATCATTTCTTCAACATCCTGAGCACGGAATCTGACAAAACTGGACCTCTGTTGTACAGCTTCCATTGCTCCCATTGCAGTTCCTGAAATTCTCGGTGCCCGAGCCAGCCTGGAGCTTTGCTCCCCTTGCTGCAGTTTTCCAGTTCCAATCGACTCGTTTCACCGCGATTTCAGCGAATGAATTATTAAGCAGGCGTGCTGATGATGCACAGCAACCTAACCACCGGTGAATGTATTGCAAGCGTGCGTGCTGATGATGCGCAGGCAGCCTCAGCATCCTAAGATTTTGTGTAGCAAGTCGCAAGCGACAGATGCAAACAGCTGCTGCAAACGACCCAGATAACATATGCTTGCAGCGAGTCAGCGAGGGAAAAAAATGCATTTTCTTTTCCCGAGTACAAAAATAAGAATACCATGTTGATGGCGTGGTCACAAACCGCAGCTCCACCTGCTAGGCTGCTACGCCCTACATCTCTTCATGCTGAAGGTTGGACCTAACAAGGGGATTCTTGGCGGGCATTGCCCCCCTCAATATATTAACGAGATAACAGATGCTAACGCAAGACAACATAACAAACGAAAGAAAAAATCTAAAACATGCAGGTGGAAACACAACAAAATAGAGCAAAACACCTGGTAAGGTTAATCAACATATATAAAGGTTTTGCCGACATAGCAGCAAAATTGGTTGCCACAGGACAAAACGCGGCTGCTCCAATTTACCACAAGCAGCACTGGAATTACAGGAAATTTAACTGCAAAAAGATACTAGGACGACATATATTAAAGGCATAAGAAGTTCCAGATTATTAAACGAAGTTTCTCATATATCCGAAAACTGGACTCTGAAAACCAAACCACACTCAGCGACCTCAATATCCATATGAAGACAGGCAAACAGGGGGAGATCAGTACTTGTAGTTCTTCACGTGCAGGCTCTCCGAGGCACCCTCACCAAGCACAGCATCACCCTTGTATGTGCCCAGAGTAGCCTCAGAGTTGGCCTTGCACCTGGTAAGAAAGGCCTTCCTGGCCTTCTCCACATTCTCCACCTTGCCGGCCCAGGCCTTGAGCGTGCTCTGCTGGAGGGCACGGCCAAAGGAGAAGGACAGAGACCACGGCTTCTTGGTGCTTAGCTTGTTCATGGCGTTAAGGTTCAGCGTAGCCTCCTCCTCGCTCTGTCCACCAGACAGGAAGACAATGGCAGGCACAGCAGCAGGAACGGTCCTCTGGAGGGCACGAACCGTGTACTCAGCAATGACCTCAGGGGCAACCTTCTTGGAGTCAGAGCCTGGGGTGACCATGTTAGGCTTCAGGAGAGTGCCCTCAAGGAGAACATGGTGCTCGTTAAGTGCCTTGTAGCAGGCAGCAAGGACAATCTCTGTGACATAGGCACAGCGGTCAATGTCATGAGGCCCATCAACAAGGATCTCAGGCTCAACAATTGGCACCAGACCGTTCTCCTGGCAGACGATAGCGTAACGGGCCAGACCCTGAGCATTCAGATCAATGGCAAGCTGAGAGGGCTCATTGGGGCCAATCTTGAGGACAGCACGCCACTTAGCAAAGCGGGCACCAGCCTCATAGTACTTGGCGCAGCGCTTGCCAAGGTCATCATGACCTTGGGTGGTAGTCTCCTTGTTGGTGCCAGCAACCTCGATGGTGCCCTTGTCAACCTTGATGCCAGGGAGGACACCGCCCTCCTTGAGGACATCAACAAAGGGCTTGCCATCCTTAGTCTTCTGGTAGAGAGTCTCCTCAAAGAGGATCACACCGCTGAGGTACTGAAGGGCACCAGGTGTGCAGAAGAGGAGCTCACGGAGGGAACGGCGGTTCTCCTCAACGTTCTCAACATTGATGCTAGCAAAGCGCTTGCCAATGGTGCCGGTGGACTCATCAGCAGCAAGGATACCCTTGCCAGGGGTGCCAATGTAGGCAGCGTTCTTGATGAGCTCGTCTGCAAGATAACCACTGCCAATCATCAAACACATAACGCTCATAGTTTCACATATTACCGCCAGAGATTTATGCTAAAGCTCAGACATAATTGAACAGTGGAATTTTAACAGTTTCTCAAAAACTACTCCAGTTAAAATCTACATCTGCATACGCTATAGCTAAACTCAAGGGCGGAGGCGATGCACCCTTAGTAATTAGCACAACATAACAGAGGTGCAGCCAGTGATTAAAAATCGCATCTTCACAAGCCAAGCCTAACACAAATAATAAATCTAGTAATCCAGAAGCAAATTTCAGAAACTCGAAACCAAAAACAAATCTACGACAACCAAGCAGAATCATATAATTCCACCTCGTGTAATCCGTCAATTCATAAACACCTGATCCAACTCGATTCGCCTAAACCCTTTCGAAAACAACCAAAACCCCTAGAACCAAGCAGATGCATATCAGTACCACCAGACACCCACAGCCTGTACGGATCTAACAAAAAAACTGCAAATCTTGAGCGGATTTACGAGCACGGCCAGATCTAACAGCAAGGCGACAGCAAGCAACTAACAGATCTATCAACAGCAAACGACTAACAGATCCACGCACGGGCCAACAACATCACACAACAGATCGAGACAACAACGAGATAGGGGAAGAGAACGAGGAGGGAGATGGGGGGTCGCACCCTTGTACTTGCCGCAGTAGGCCGACATGGTCGATGCAGGAGGAAGAATCGAGGGGAGGCTGGAGAATTGGAGAGGGGGTAGGTTTGGCAGAGGCGGCGGCTATGGAGGAGGAGGATGAGATAGGCGTGGCCTTATAAACCGGGGGTGTAGCCTTGGACGAGGGGAAAGAAAAGGAGCGGATCCGATCCGGATGCGCCACCGCTGGAACCATGTGCCGTGCCGCTGCCCCCTGGTTTCATGTGTATTTCCATTTAAAGCCTTCACCCTTCGGCCGTGGCTTACGGAACAGTGCCATTTGTAAAGCTCGATGGGGGCCAAGCCAGGTGTGCTTAGGGCCGAAACTTTAGCTTGAAACTCGCGAGATGCTCGAGCTCGGTTCGGTAAAAGTTTGGCTCGTTTTCGGCTCGTTTGTAAATGAGCACGAGCCAAGACCCATTTCCAGCTCGTGGCCATTAGCGAGCTTAGCCGAGCCGACTTGCTCGCGCTCGACTTGTTTTGGCTCGTTTATATGTTAATGTTGTTTATTCCATCTCTTTAACTATTAGAAAATAACATATCTTATTACCAAAAGGATTATAAAATAGACCAAAACCTAAATACATATACACAAGTCATATTGATACTCATATATACAATATTAATTTTATTTTTTGCAATGGTCAATGCCTTAAAAGGTTGGAAGACCAATGTTTTTTCCTGCCTCACGAGCTTCCAACGAGCCGAACCGAGCGCAGTTTTCAGCTCGGACATCCTGCCGAACTCGGCTCGGCTCGGTAACGAAGCGAGTCGAGCTGAGCCGAAGGCTATATTTTATTATAAAAAATTAATATTACGAAAATTGTTTTGAAGATAAATTTATTTATCCGATTTTTATGTTGTCAACCTAAATCATCTAAAGTTTTCTTTAGATAAAGTTCTCAACCTAAACAGCAAGATCTCGAATTTAATTTTTACCTATATGTGTGTTTCCACAATTTAAACTAGTGATATACCAACAATGGGACAATTTGATATATTTTATTCTTATATTCAGCGATGTAGATCAAAGACAACAAGAATGTACGTTTGATCGGTGGTTGAAGAAATATGGATAATTTGTGAAAGAAAAATCTCAAAAAATTGATTTAGGAGCCACGGTGATAGAACATCCCCAATAACATCTCTATATCTCCACTCTAAAACATTATTAGCGTCCATTCCTCTAAAATTCTTTCGTAGTTTAAACTACACTCTAAAAAAATTTGCCTAGCAGCCCTATTATATCTGTTGCAATATTATAGAGCGGCCGTCGGTACACTCTTATCACGAGATTCCCATCGTTCCCAGGGAGCGCGGAAAGAAGCCACGCACAAACCCGACCGCACTAGCTAGCCGCGGGCACAGGGCACGGGCTCACTTCCCACGACCAAAGCCTAGATGCGATGTCCCCGCTCTCCGTCACTCTAAAACTTTATTAAGTATAGTTTACACTATAGTCTAAGAAAATTCCTCTAGCAGACCTATTTATATTCGTTGCAGTATTATAGAGCGACCGTCAGTACGCTGTAATCACGAAATTCCCATCGTTCCCAGGGGCGCGGAAAGAGGAATGAAATCCTCTGTCGTTGCTCACCCAATGCCACGTGGGTCCTGAGCCCACATGGCAGAGGAGCAGCGCCCCGCGGAAAGAAGCCACGCGCAGACCCGACCGCACTAGCTAGGCACGGGGCACGGGGCACGGGGCACGGGCTCACTCCGCACGGCCAAAGCCCAAACGCGACGTCCCCATCACGCCGCGCCCGCCTCCGGTTTAGCCGCGGTGCCACACACCCGTGCAAGCGCCGCTTGCGGCGCCCGCACCCGCACCCGCGTGGCACGACACGACACGAGCGCTCTCGTCGCGGCGGCGCGCGCGCGCCGCGGTTTTCCTGGGCGCGCGGCGCTTTCCGGGGGGCTCCCGCTCCTCCCGTTTTGGGCCGCGCGGGCGCGCCACAAACGCCTGTGCGGACGCCCACGGTTCCCTCCGCTCTGGAGCGCCCGTTCCACGGCTCGGCGACCCCAAACTCGGCAACTCCCAAACTTTGCCCTGCCCCGTCTGCCGAGGGCGGCGCATGCATGCATGCATGCTGGATGTGTGCTCGTTTCCTCGTGGCCACAACCGTTCGTTTTCAGGCCATGGCTCGGCGGGCCACGCGGAGTGTTGAGGCGAACGATCATCGCGTCTCCGCGAACCATTTGGCATTTGCCGAAGCTCCCCGTTTTAGCAGGAGTAGTTAGTAGTACCTACTACCTACTAGTAGCGTCCATGGGGGCAGCACCTTTCACAGTGGCATGGTACTTTACGGCTGCAAGAGATGAGATTATGTTAAAAAGGATGGTGTGGATTTTTTTATAGGAAGCTTGTAGTAACATAAAAAAAACTATAACAAAATTGGTTTCGAGAGAGTAAAGAAGGGACACTGTTAAAACATCCAAACACTTGGCCAGTAAATGGCAAGTTTCTGATAATAAATTACTTTGTGAAACTGAACCTCGGTTTTGAAAAGATAGAATGGACAATTGAAGTCGGATTTAAATTTGTTTCGCTCATGGCTTCAAGATTTTTTTTTAAAAAAAAAGCATATAAAATCAAAAGGCTTTTTTAGGGAAAAAAAATCAAAACGTTAAGAAAGATAATTTAATGAATAATGTACCCACAGTAAAAGATAAAGGCGGCAATCGGATGCTGATATGTTGCGCGCTAGTGGCGGCACCGTTGGACCGGGCCGTCTCCCAAATGCCACTTCGCATCTAGTTCTTCGGTCACGTGAAAGACTGCTATAATCGGTTCGCCTGTTACCATCACAGCTTGTTCTCTTTCCTCCTCACGACTCCTCCTTTCCTTTTTCTTCTCATAAAAATAAGCTTCGAGAGCTAAGCTTCCAACTTCCAAGTGATCCACCGATGCGTTGCGCCAGCAGCCAGCGGCCGTGAAGGGTGAAAAGCAGTAGCAAACTGGCAATACGGGCAGCAGCCGGTGAGCGGCTGGTGTTCTCCTCTACCACGACCACGATGGTGACCGACCGCGAGCCGTCCGGCCTCTCCGGTGACCGGCCAGACGACACGGTTCGACAAAGACATCGAGCTGCGAACGCTCTGGATCATGGGGGATTGTATATCTGTAGGTGAAACAAGGATTAAAGTATAGAAAAGAATTGCAAACATCCACCTCCCTCTCAAAAAGAAAAAGAAAAAAAAGAATAGCAAAGATCCTCTTTTCATCCCTCGATTATGAGCGTTGGCGTATTTTCGTTCATAAACTGCAAGACAAGGTAAAAGTCGTTTTCTCAACAATGAACGTGATATTTCTTTGAATACAAACTAAACTGTATGTTTTCATAGAGTATTTTCTATATAAAAACACCTACAACACTTCAGTCAAATCGTCTTTACTTGTCAAAACTGTCATTCTCTGATCAAAGCGTCATGCTGCAAGTTTTCATACTCAGGGACCATATTTCTGTCGCAAAGATTTTGGAATTCGGATGCAGCCATGGCATGATTTAAGTGATTACAACAAAACGAATACACACGAGTAGGTTTTCAACAAGAAAAACGGTAGCTCTATACAGATTTAGGAAGGACAATTACATAGCATATATATCAGTCTTAACAAATCACTGCTACGCATGCCATCTCAACTCTTAACGGTACAACATTATGCGCAGTATATTGGCACACACAAAATGCTAGTACAGACAGAAAGTTCGCGTATATGATGGCGTCATGCCTATCACTGCAGCTCATAGGAAGAAAAGGTAAATCCTGAACGCTTCTCATTTGTACACTTCAGTTCGAGCTTCTGAAATGGGCTGCACATAAAAAAAACAGAACAGTACAACACGGTTACAACATTCAAACTTATTCTTTAAGAAATTAGATTGTAATAATGCAGTAGATAAATGGCAGAAAAAACATTTATTACCTGCTGTTTGGATCATAATAAAAGCCACTAATTGAGCCATCGCTGCAAGAGAAGCAGACGTAGTAGAAGCCAGCAATGGTTAACCCACAGTCCACTCCAACGTTAACAAAGTACTGTTCTTTCCATCTCTGTGTACCATCAGAACCACAGAAAGTAATAATGTAACATGTGACATCTCCACATTTTTAGATATGACGCGCATACATGAATATGTCAGGAGGTGACACATACCATAAATATATAAGGGTAGTTGCTGAGGTCCAAAGATTTGCCACCATCTGTCTCTATCTGACTCTGCATCAGAGGAACATACATAAATGAGAAATGTAACCTCAAATCATCTTGATTGAAAACACAAAGTTAAGCATTCAATTACCAGCAGTGGTGTAAATGATGTGAATTTGGACCAGTGTTTTATATCATCCTCTGGTCTGCAAAACAAAACCAAGAACTATACTTTCAGTTTCCATGAGTAACATCTCTGCACATCTTGCACCAGGACACGCATAGAAAGGTAACTGATGGCATTTGAATAAAAAATAAATACTCACGATGCCTCCCACTTGCCAGTGAAAAATGTATAGTTTTTAGCATCTACTATCTCCCCTTCCCAGAACGTCACAACCTATGGATAGAGGCAATAACCAAAGCTAAAGTTCATGAAAAAACATTAAAAGAAATGTACCATCTACAAACCTAAACTTCTCATAATCATCTTATGCTATACTTGATTTCCTGCATAATGAATTTTATTCTAAACCAGTTAAATTTGTAGAAAGCCTTTAAAAAAAAATCCTCCTCTGCAGAAGCACAGTGCCTTTGTTGGTATTTAAGAAGGTCTATGGTGAAATAAAATTTTATTTAGTGCATCCAATAGATGCTTGGTTCCAATGCAAAAATAGATTGTATAAAAAATGCTTCGTACGATAAGCTTGTGGCACAATAAGTTACAGACGGTAAAAGTGGAAAAGGAAATTGCTCACAGGTGTATCTGCTAAGGGAACATTAAGTGCTTCCATCGTTCCACATAGATAGCCCTGTTCGAGATCACAGCCATGGATTTTCACATTAACTTTCCATGCTTCATCTTTTTGATGACTCGAGACATTCTGAGTTCCAGCAAAACACTGTAAGGAATGTACAAGAGTATTTGGTGAGCAGTACCATCCAAACACGAATATGACAAGTCCAAAAAACACATATTCCAGAGTATCAAAGAGGAACCTGGAGGATATACAGCACTATAGCTATTTGACGGCATACACAACTAACGACATTGATTATTCTTGCCCTAAAATTAAAAGCATTACTTTTTTTTATAGAGAAGACAAACACAAGCACCAGAGCTGTGAATTCCACTGAAATACAAAAAGATTCTGCAATGAAAATGAAAGCTTTGGTAACTGACTTTAGTAGTGGTATAGCCAAAATGAGCATTCAACATTTTACTTTCTGAGAGGATCTGGTGCAAGGTCACAACCAATACACTAAGAATAACACATACTAGTGACCATGCATCATAGTTACTCATTTGAATAAAAAATAATTCAAACTTACTCTTCCGGCACTTAAGAGTGAACAGCTAGGTGGAGAAGGCTGTCCTGCATTTGCATCTTGACCTGAAAAAATATTAATCAGAACGTCATGATAAACCATTTAACTAGGAAATCATCAGGAAGACAGAGATGGCAAAGCAAAACCAATGGTCATGATAATTCAAAGCTGATTTTAATCCGGCAGAAAAAAAAATTGAATAGACTTTAGTATTAAAGGTAAGGGTGAACACAGGTCTGATCAAGTCGGATAATGGTTGAACCATATCCGTTTTCATATTATTTTTCAGATCCGGATAAGGATACAGTTATGGGCCTTGTTTGTTTTAGCTTAAATTAAATTAATTAAAGTAAATTTGTTATTTTTGCATAAGCCAAATTATGTAATATTTTGTAGTCATTTTCGTGGGGTTTTAAATAGTTCTTAAAGTTCGTAAAATAACTTTTCATAACTTTTTGAATCCTTTAAAACGTCTTTCGAGGGGGTCACAAATTTGCTACAGTAAAACTCAACTCAACTTTAAACTGAAACAAACAAGGCCATGAAAACAGATATTATCGAATACAAATGTGGATTGGATCAAATATGATTGTGGA
Source organism: Raddia guianensis (assembly GCA_036346415.1). NCBI lineage: Eukaryota > Viridiplantae > Streptophyta > Magnoliopsida > Poales > Poaceae > Raddia > Raddia guianensis. The sequence continues at coordinate 71,658,377 of CM070534.1, forward strand.
TACCGATTGGAACAATTAAACCACATAAATTGTACACCCAAAAACCAATAAAAATTAATAACTAAAATGATTAAAACATTATTAAAATTTATACTTGTATATATGCTATGGACCTGAATTACTAGGGTGGTGAGTTATGAGCCAGTTGGCTATGGGTCCAAATAGCTATATCTCTCATTTACAATTCATATTGGGCAATTGGGCCTTTGTATTGGGCTGGATGGCTGGGATCCGAATATAAGCAATATCGGATATTTTGGCACCAGGGGAGTAATTTGTTTCCTCTTTGATTAGTAGCTGCTTCTTCGTATATTTGGAAATATAATAATACAACATGTTTTCATAATAAGGTGGTTAAGTAGTGCAGGTTAATTCACTTTAAATGATGTTCTGCTACGATATTGGCCAGATCTACAAAAAACTGAAATGTAAAGGGTATAATGAATGACGGTGCAAGACGCTTGGAGCAGGTGATGCCGAAATTTCACATGCTTCATTGCCCTGCCAGATTGTTGATGCTGCTGCCAAGATGTATGAAGACAAAAACTGGCATATGCCAACGGTTTATTTTGGTAGTTAGTTTAACTGGTCTGGTTGTTTCATCAAGGTGTTAATGTCTGTGAAATGGTGAGGTTTTTCGTTTGCTTTCTCTAGATGCGGAAGTTGTCGGTTTCTAGATTGTGATGTAAGGGATCTTCTGTTATTCCCGTTATCGGCTAATGGGAATTGGGGTAACCCCTTTTTGGATGGTTAAAGGTAGGCAAATGTAGAATGCGTCCTAAAGCACGTGGCACAAAATCACAATTCACAAACATTAGGAAGGTTCAAACGTCAAAGCTATGTAGCCCACTAATCTCAGCTGGCAATTTACTTAAAGTTGAGGATCAAATCCTAAATCGCTACCAAATTACATAGAGATTAAGGGAGGAAATCTCCTTTGAACCGCAAGCGCGGTCAAACAGGAAAGTGGCAAGCTAGATTCCCATCGAACTAAAAGCAGGGGTCATGCTACGAAAGCATAGAGACGATGTGCGGGAGAGAGGGGATGGCGGAAGCAGAAGCCGAACCTGAAGATGGCTGGGAGGAAGGGGTCGCGGTGTCGACCACGCGCACCGGCATCCTCACCAGCGGCTGCAGGGGACAGCGTTACCAGCAACGACGAAGTGGTTGTATATGGCAGCTTGGTTTCCTTCTAGTTCCTTTGTAGGCTTGCAGCTCCTTGTGTGTGTGACTGGAGACTGGAGCGGGCAGTTTGTTAAGGCATGGGACAGGTGTTGTTTCAAAAGGAAAATTTGTCACTATAACTAGTTAAGTACCACTGTTTTGTTATGAATTAAAAGAACTATTAAAAGTAACTTTAAAAAATGATATGCAAACTTAGTCTTTTAATTTGTAGTTATTATATAAACCAATATATTCACTTTCCATTAAAGTTGATATTAATTACTTCTAGGAAAATAAACAACCCACATTAAGACAGATTGAAATGAAGTCACTTTAATTTAACATTAAAATGAATTCCGAGCGATTGAGCGATTTAACTTAAAAAAAAAAAAATTAAGTAGAACATACCAGATAATCTTAATATTAAAAATTCTATTATGTTGAAATATTAGTGTTTAACGGAAATTTTATTACAAAATTATACTTCGTTTAAACAAAGCTATTATAATAAACAAATAACAGAGTGGACACAATCTAGTAATAACTAATATAATAGCAGAAACCTTTCTTCTATTAACAGAAGTGAACGATGATTCGAAGACCTCTAATTATAGAATTGTATCACCGTTGAATTATTGTTCTATATAAAATATTCTAACCCAACATGTTATAAATATCTCTAAACTAAAAAATCTACTCTCGGTATAATTTTATAATATCGACTTAAAAGAACTTTATAGATCATTTTTATCAAAAATATCAAACTCCTACACTTATGTATGGACATCCTATAAACTTTTGTAGAATCTTTCATAGAGAATCTTTATTATTATTATTTCATATATATTCAAAGTAAACAAAACAAATTATTTGGTGGATTTGCATCAAATCCAGGTTCACAAGATAGGGTACAACCAGAGAGAGAACCAGAGTGAAAGGCACGCGTTGGAGCTTAGAGTCCGCTGGAGGAGGTAGGGTAGCGGTCACCACAGAGGAGCGGTGTCTCGATGCTCAGGTCGCAGGCGAGGCCGCTATGGGGCAGGGCGGACTTGAGGGAGAAGCTATCGGAAGGAGGCGACAGCAAGCAAGGGCGGCTGCGGGAGAGGGCGAGGTTGCAGTCGGCAGCGTGAGAGCGGAGGCGACGGCGACTGAAGGCGCAGGCGGCTGTGACTGGTCCGGCGGTGGCAAGCAGGGCTGGCGGCAGAGGACCGACGCAGCGCCGGCAGCGGTGGCGGGATGTGGCGGCGGCGGCGAGTATGGAGGGAGCGGCTGCGTGGAGGAGATGGGGGTACGGGTGGTGTGGAGGGAGACGGCGGGGCGGTGGGCCGGCGGAGGCGGCGGCGGCGGCGGGAGGGGCAGAGGAACGGGGAGATGGGGGTATGCGCGGGGTGGAGGGAGGTGACGGCGCGGCGGCGAGCGGATGCTGCGGGAAGGGAGGGAGTGAGATGGCGGCGGCGGCAGGAGGGGAAGAGGAAGGGGGAGGTGGGGGACGAGCGGGGACGACGGGCGTGTGGGTGTGGATGGGCCTGGGTGAGACCGAACTGGGCCGTCCCATTTGTCCACCTCTAGCCTCTAGGCTGATAGGATGGTACTGTAGCTAAAACAGTGACGCTGACGTGACAGGGGGGCGGCAAAAGGCCGTACATCTGTAGAAAAGGAGTAGTTATAGGCCTTATATATATCATCTTTTTTATATAGCCTATTTGATGTAATATTTTTTAAATTATTTTTATAATATTTAAACCACATTTTAAATACTCATAAATTTTATTAAAACGCTACGCTACGTTAAGCTCAAATGTACGAGGCCTTAATTGGTTGGGTGAATGAATTAATGAACCAACGACAGGCTGATGTTCGTTACGAGAAGCGACGACGGCCACGAATACATGATCAATTTCGCTTCTCTTTGATTTAAATATAAGCCGCGGCTCTCTCGACAACCTTGCTGTGTCAAAGCTTAATTTCCATTGTATAATAGATGCCAAATGTCAGTTGTATTTCCGTAGTATTATATTTTGGGTCGCTAAGTTGAACATCAATATAGCAATTGGATATAACAGAAAACTAAATAAAGAAGAGGCCCGTGTAGACCTTTTTTTAGCATAAAGCTATGATCATAATGCATTAAAAGCGGTATAAATATTGAAAAGACGCTTGCATATGCCATCAGGCTCCGAATGTTTGACCTAATAAAGTTTAAGCAAATTGCAATCAGAATAAGCATATAACATTCACCCACAGTACCTAACACTGTGATTAATCAAATTGCACTTGCTTCCATTCTTTTAAACAAATAAAACAATGATTATGAATAAATAGGATGAAGCAAGGAACCAATATGGAACATCTCACTTCTTCAATCAGCTCGTTACATATCTATAATGTTACATAACTATGAGGTGCAAACCTGTGAGGTGACGCTGCTTGAACACCAAATTCAATAAGAATGAAAGCCTACCAATCAATAAACAATCATAAAGAAAAGAAAAGAAAAAAAGGAGTGTACAACAAGATGCCCCACAAAACTGAGGACTGAGCTCCTAGTTGGCCTTCCTAGACATCATATTTCTTTGGCTGGTGCCATTGTGCTAGAGATCTTGACAAGTAACCAAGCAGTGATGTTCTAGGAGGGTATGTCCTCTTGCCATATAGATGCTTCCCCCCAAGATCAGTATACTTCGAACTGTTCTCTCTCTCAATCTGAAGGTGCATAGAGGAAATGAAACGGAGGTCATTTTATTTTCTTGGAAGATTAAACGGAGGTCATTTTACCAGGTGTACCTTGCTTATTTTTCCATCTCTTAGGTAATACCTGATACCAGACCAATTAATTGATTGGGAGAAATGAGAACGGACTGCAGATATAGGGTAGAGGAAATTGTCTACCAACACAGCAATGAACACCTGAAATTGCAGTTCAACCAAAATGACGATTAGTAAAATCATAACCACAGGAAAGTCGAGATACCTGAAATAAATTGGGGCTTTGGAAAACACTCACAAGCCCCCAGTTATATGAACCCAGGGAGACATTTGGTCCTTCTGGAGACAACATGTTGCAGAGTTGAATTTCCACCTTGGTCAAATTCCACATTGAAACAAGTTCAGCAAGAGTGCATATTAACAAGCAACTTGCCAGTTTCAGACCTGAAATAGCATGTCACAACATGATAAAAGTTGGTTGAGATTCTGACCACCAGCAGATGGGGGTGATTTTGCTACAATTAGAATATAGCATGATATACAAGATCTAGAAAACTAAATAATTAGATATAGTTCATTTCCTTGACTTCTACAGCAATAACACAGCACCCGCAGTCATAAATCTGTGTGTGTGAGAGAGACTGACCCCAAGATGAGTCAGATGCTTCCTTTACAATTCCACTGTATGGTGCTCTGAAAGCAGTCACAACATGTACCAAAGCCATAAAATAGGGCCAAACAAATCCCCATGACAAATAGCAATGTGATGCAAATAGCGCACGGTTCATCATCCAATTGACCTTTGATACATATGATTCAAGAACAAAAGTTTGTTTCCTTAGATAATTCCAATATCTACATGAAAACAAAGCACATATATAAAAAAGTTCACATTAGTCAAGAGTGCAGACACCTATATCTGTTTTTATTGATTTCGCATGCAGTGCATATGATTTCAATTTAAGATTTGTGGTACCTGGAGAAGCTAAGATCACTCGCAAGAGGGTGTGGAAACACTGCAACAGGTGGTGAAGATATGAGCCTTTTATGCTGACCTGTAAAGGATGTGCACAACTTATTCGTCGGAAAATGTTGTGCCGCCAAAAGACATGCATTGCGATAAGCAGCTTCTGTGTGCTGCCTTAAAACATAGAAACAAGGTAGCAATTTGCATTTCATTCTCAGTGCTAAATTTCCATGCTCAATACTGTACTTTTGATATATAAAACAAGAGTACATAATTCCTTGACAGAACATTACCAGCTATTGCAGCCAGGGTCATGTCATCTGAGTAACCACCATCTCTTAATCCACTGACTACACCATATAGGTCTTGCCGAAAATCATCAGCATGCATCTACAATAAACTTGTCTTAGCCACAGAACAGGATCACATGAAAATCTACACACAGAAATAATCGATATTTCCCTTTTTTGAGAAGAAAAACCAAAGTAGACCATACCATCATACAGCCACCCCACAGAAAGAATGTCTTTCCGCCAGTTGCAAATCCAATTGAACAAGGCTGTAATAAACAGGAAGAACATAAAAGATAAACAACTAAATATCTAGCTAACAAACATTATGAACAAGCTTGACAGGATTACATATGCTCACAAAAAGCTTAATGTATATAACCAGAAAAGCCCCACCTGTTATTAAATAATCTCGACAATAACTCGAGGGGCAATATGGTCAGATCGTATTACATCAGTTCCTTGAGTGTCATTCCCCAAAAGTTGGGGTGCTCTCTAACATTTGCAACTCTTTTTGAGTGTAATACATTTCATGGCCCTACTTTCATTGGATAGTCAATAAAATACCGCTTTTCCAAAATTTTGAATAAGTTTGAGCAAACTGGGACATCAAATGTCCTTTTTACCCCTCCCTACTTCTGTCTTAAATCTCTCGCCTCCAGTTAATGAGATTGCTCCACCTGGCCATCTTGGCCGCACATCCTAGCTCGCTCAGCCCCCACTGTCGTGGAGCCACCCACCCAGGCTGCTACATACAGCTTGCTCAGCCACCACCATCACCATGCCTAAGCCCTGCCATCACCTCACGCCGCCCAAGAATGGCCCTGCCACCTGTGTGGCACCCTAGGACCAGACACAGTGCCTAACTGCGCCGCCACTTTGTGACAACGCACTGGCTGCCATGTGCCCGGCTTCACTCTGTCTTGCGCAAGCCATTGTCGCCGTTGAGTTGCTGAAGCGGTGTGCCCTCCTGACTTGGCTAAATCTCGGCGTCACCTAGGGCCGACCGTGACGCCTGAACGTCGTCTAGGCTAGGCCGACCATGCTGCCACCAGGTGCTTCCCCCATCATGTGCCACTGCCACTGTCGCACAGAGCTCCACCTGGCGCCAACGCACGCTGCCCTGCACCCCATCACATCGCTGCGCCCAACCGCATGCCTAGCCACTATTGTGTGCATCAACGTCCCTTGCCCTTGGTCAGCACTGCTTGCATCAGCAATGTCATGGATGTCGACCTCCCTTCTCTCTCACTATCTTTATCTTGTTGGCTGAATAGGAAATGTGAAAAGTGTTAAGAGTATTGTAGTCATGTGTGTATTGTAGGGGTAGTTAGGTCCTTTCCCATCTCTTAGGTTCACCTTTTGTACACTTTTTATTGCCCTTTGGGCTGTTCAATAGATATCTAATAATTGCACACACTCTCCCCGCTCTAAATCTAACAAAAAGATGGGGAACGTTTGGGGTTTTAGGGGTAGAATGGACATTTCATATTCCGATTTGCACAAATTCACTCAAAATTTAGAAATTTGGCATTTTATGGACTATCCAGGGAGAAAAGTAGAATATTATTTATTACATTGTAAATGGTGGGAAATGTTAGAATACAATCCAACTTTGGGGCACTTAATTGATTATCCCAGCCTTTTTTTAAGGTATAACAGTCGACTTTCCTATCAGAACCTGAATACCAAGGGGCCACTATTAGAAGAGAGCATAATAAGTAAATGCCGACGCATCTTTTACTTTTAGGATGGTCGGCGGCACCATAAACTCGATAACCAGCACCGCGAAGTCAATAAGTTTAGAAAAAACAAATCTCTCAAAATTTCCGGCACAAGCAATTAGGGCCCTCTTTGATTTGCTTTTTTTTTGTTTTAGTTGTAGTTGAAAAAGTTAAGAACCTTTAAAAAGAGGTATGGAAAGGCTAAAAAAAATTTTAAAAAAAATTGAGATCTTTGAGAAAAGCCCAACCAAGCCTTGAAAAAATTATATCAAAATGTTACATTGACTGATATGTACAAAATAACAAAATTTTCCAACCAAACAAAAACTGTGAATCAAAGAGGGCCTAGATATTGATATAGAGTCTTTAAAAAACGTTTGCCCAAAATGATAAAAGAAAAAATGGGTCTCATAGGTTTTTTATGCTCCGGTAGTGTGAATGTAGTTGTGCTACCCAGATACTTGAGGAAAGAATTTATATACAAATAACACTGCTGGATGTAAATCCTTGCTTGACGTTTTGCAAGTCAAGGAAGCAGGGCATTCATAGCCTCCTGTTCTATAACAAATAACTTTTATAGGATAATTTATAATCGTGAGAAACCAACATACCATGTGATACTCATATATGCAATAGCTTCCCAAGCTGCCAGAAGGTAAATCAAGGGGGTATCCAGTTTGGATAAATATCTGTCAGATGCGAGAAGCACATCCTGTTAGGAAAGAGAAGGATTGAGGGTAATGGTAGAGTAAGGGTAGAAAAGCAGACCTCGGGATTCTTCTCCATTTCTTTTGTGAGAGCTCCAATTGTCCCAGGATGTAGTCTGACATCATCATCCAGAAACAAAACATATTTACTGTCCTTGTGCATCTTTTCAACACCGATCTGTTTAAACGCAAGAGCAAAAATCTATCACCCCCTCACCTCGTTAGTGGATTATGAAACATGAGCTGAATAGAAAATTCAATTATGCCAAATGTGCCATGGTAACAGATACATATAAAAGGTAGGAATGGAGTCCTTTACGTACTAACTGATTATGGATTTTCTGGCTACATGTTGTTGAGAACCCAGCTACAACCACCTTTGCCTCCAATTTGTCCTGAAAATTATAATCTAAAAAAGTCACAATAGATAGAGAGAGCTTTGGACCGATGAGATGCATAACTTGGGAGAATAAGATTATTAGTTACTTATGAGGTCTTCCACCTACCTTGTACTCCGCGATCAAACGGGAAACAGCATGATAAGCTGGATCATCTTTGCTTTCGACTACAAACAAGAATTCCAGTGGTCCCCCATAAAGAGAGGTAATCTGCATTATTTTTATGGGTGTTAATAGCATTGTGGTTCACATTATCAAGTATCAACACAAATGAATACAAATATGTTGCAGTATGACGGTACCTGAGTTCTCCAATTTTGCAAATTGTGTTCACCAAAGCCCTTCAAGGGCATGATCACAGAGACCCTAGGTAATGTTTCTTGAACTGAATGTTCAAGCTCATCTATGTCATTGCAAAGAAATGCGAAACTATTTCCATCTACGATTTTGCACCTCATCTTCCTTATTTCTTTTTTTCTAGTAAGAAAGCATCCATTGCAATATAAAATCAGTTCCTGCTAGATTTCTGGCATTGAAAAAAAAAACATAGGCAAGGAAAATGATGATTGCATAATTGTCCTCAAGGACCAAATTACCTGACAAATGCGGCAACAGCCCAGCCAAGGGCGAGTGTTAAGCAGATCAAACACCCCTACATAAATTGTGGGAAACTGCATTAGAAACAAGAAGCAATCTATAGTATAAAGTGTAAAAGTATATTTTAAGCACACAAGTATAAATTGAGATGCAAAACACTCAACTTCAGAAGAAAATTCTAAATTTTTAACCTAGACTACAGGACATGTACCCATTCATATTATCATGGGCATCTAAAACAAATTAAAACAAATGTCGAATAACCTAAAAATGATAACACACTACGCATACAAAACAAACAAGACAAGTTGAGATCGACATCGCTTGTCCTCTGAATGAAACTGACAAGCCACTAAAGCAGATCAAACACCCCTACATAAATTGTGGGAAACTGCATTAGAAACAAGAAGCAATCTATAGTATAAAGTGTAAAAGTATATTTTAAGCACACAAGTATAAATTGAGATGCAAAACACTCAACTTCAGAAGAAAATTCTAAATTTTTAACCTAGACTACAGGACATGTACCCATTCATATTATCATGGGCATCTAAAATAAATTAAAACAAATGTCGAATAACCTAAAAATGATAACACACTACGCATACAAAACAAACAAGACAAGTTGAGATCGACATCGCTTGTCCTCTGAATGAAACTGACAAACCACTAAAGCATATGTGGCTAGGGTCAGTATGAAAAAATTTGCCGGCTCGAGACATTGAGATCAAACACCTCCAAATTACAACGCTTCAAAAGCACAAACATCTAGCCGTTTCCCACAGCGAAAGCTTGCAACCTCCTTCCACCAGTCCACCACATGACAATCGCACCTTTACCGTACGTGGGCACAGGTAGAATCGCACGCTAAGTTCCAATTGCTACGGAGACGAAAATTCTCCGCCCAAAATCTCTCCTCGAAAGGGACAACGATGGAAGTAATTCAAAAAATCGGCGCTTTTCGCAGTCCCACAAAGCAATTCCGCGCTGCCGCCACGAATCGGCCGCAATGTGGAGGATACGAGACGGGGGCGGAGAGCTCGGGGGAGGCGGCGGCTCACCTGGATCTGGAAGAACACAGCGACTGGGCTGCAGAAGGCGCGGCTCGCGGCGGCGAGCATCGCGTCGGCGGCGGCTTCCATTGCCGCCATTGCCGCAGCGTCCCCTCCCTCGCGCGACCGCGAGACCCTCCCGAAGCTTCTAGACGCTTCTAGGGGGAGGGAGCGGGGGAGGCGGAGGAGAGGGGTGGAGGAGGAGCGAGAGGCCGCGTACGGGACGGCGTCTCTCGCTGGATCTCCTGAGCGGTAAGAAACGGAAAGCTAGGGCCCCGTCCCGTGGCCGTGGGGAATTTGTACGTGCAGCCGCCGCGCCGTGCTGTGGCCTTTGTGCATCTGGGCCGGGTGGCTTTTGCGATTAGCTTCATGGCCCGGCCTTCCTACTGGCAGTGGCACCCGGTTCCAATTTTAAATCGCGCCTGCTACGCGTACACCGAGGTTAGATGGTGGTCACACACATCCGGGAAAAAAAAAGTTATTCTCGCAATTCTCGACGGGCACAAAATCTTCTAAAGTTTTTTCTTCCTAGTATGTATGTTCGTTTAATTGTGTGAGGTATAGTTAAGGTAGTGGAGCATATATTATAGTATATCTATCTATTATATTGGTTTTATGTTTGTTGTGATCATTAATATACTTGTGCAATGTTATATCAGCTATGCATGAGGTCTAAATAATTACCTTAACCTTGGTAATCCACAACAGTGATTAGTTGTGGAGTTTTAGAGCACATGTGTTTATTCATGGACCGTAAAAAACAAAGCATTACTGAACATCAATGATTCCTTTTACTATTTTCACACATTCTAAAATCCATATGTTTTATCTAAGCAAAAGCAACGGTCTTAATGAAATCATACAGAACAGATGGCTTAATAAAAATTGAAATTGGTAAAATCTAAACCTGAATAATAGCCTCTAGATGACCACATCGATGCATTGAACTATTATTATCTACTATTAAAAGTGATGATAGTGACATTGGTGTGTTATTTCATAAAAAATACTCGTCATGAGTTATCACATAAAATATTTCTCCATTATCAATAAAATTACTCATATGTCATCACCAAAAATTCTTTTCCACCGCTGCTAAAATTATCCACTATTTACCATCATACATAATCTCCCATTCAACGCCACCAAAATTACATGCATCCTATAAAAATTGCCTCTAGTTCTCGTCCCTTCAATGCATTTCTCATCTCGCGTTGGTGCCAGTGCCATGGTGCTCTCCCTTTAGCGTAGGTGATGCCTTCCCTCTTGCTCCGATACACGTTGTGTGTTTGTGGTACTCGATGTCATCGCTCTCGCACTAATGCAAGGACCTTTTTATCATTTTTTTCGGCTCGATTGTGTGGATCAGGTGTAGATGCGATTTTATGAAATTGTGCTTTCTTTACAGACTTGTATACGATCTAATATTATGTGTCGTCTGTTGCAAATTATTTTTGTGGGATCGGATGTTTAGGGGGAGGAGAGAGGCACCTCAAATTTAGGGTTTCTCTCTCCAGCTCTCTAGGTTAGAGGATGATACAGAGGCTTCGGTTGCACGAGGTAGGGGATGGCTCGGGCCTTTATTTTAGGGTGGGGATTGTTTAAGGGGTCTCGAAGTTGGTTCTAGTGCGTGTAACAGAAAGCACGAGTTTAGCAAAAGCAAGCAATCTGGCGGCTCTTTCACAATATTCTGTGGCTGGGACAGAGAGGGAGATGCCAGTAGATGCGCATCTGTTCCAAATTTCGCGTTGGCCCCGTCCAAAACTTGTTCGGAAAAATGGTCTAGCTCATTTCAGTGTCACTACAGCCTGTTCTCGCATTGCATTTGCGTGGCGATGCTGCCCCCACCCAGCTCCTATCACAAGCAAACGCCCGCAAGATGCCTATCTGTACACTCCATCCCACTCTCGCGATGCTTGTTTTCCCTCCAGAATAATAAACACTGTGATCTGTGGGTGGAATTTTAAGCAACGAGAATGAGAAATCCCCAAGCAATTCTCTCTCTGCTTCCTACTATTCCTGACATCACGGTTCTGATTGGCACGCTGCTGGGTGATGATAGGGAATGCACACAAGCTACTGTCCGGCGAAAAGATGGATTTTCTATATGTACATCGAGTTATACATGTACATGTCAAATGGTAGGTTTCCGCAGCAACTGCCAATGGAGTATCGCAGGTGGTTTTGTTTTGTCATTATATACAATGGCAATTTACAATCCATTCAGCATGTCTCGAAATGTCAGTGGCAGATGAACGTTTCTTTCAGAACTCTGAAACTGGCAGCTTACAGGTCAAGGGAATTGGTTTCAGGATGTGAAGGCAGCATAGCTGTCAAGTGAGTTCGGAATACAGGATTGTATGTGTTTGGTTGCGTGTCATGCAGAGGAGGAAACTTTCGGACATGCTGGCAAAAAATCTGAGTGGGCAGCTCATAAAATCTGAAGAACTGAGGGTTGCACCAGCCAGTTCGCAAGATCTGAACAAACGGCCTCTGCTCTGGTGTATCACATGGGCTTTGTTAACGCATTCATAAACTACTTGCAAACAAACAGTAGAAATTTACTTCTGGGAAGAGGACAAGCAAGCCAACAAGTCCTTAGACTGGTATCTCAGCCTCGGATCGGAGTCACTAACAACAGAGAGATTAACAAATTAGATAAGCGATTTGCTGCAAGACCATGGATGGCCGGGCACACATCACGTGCAACGTGTAGACTGAAAAATGATTGAGCATGTTCAGGTATCGTCTGAGAAGAACATGGCGGGTGGGAGCTATACATGCCTGCAGGCGTCCTTGGATCATGCTGCCACGATTGCCCGCAGAAAAAAAATATATGATCAGATCGGCAAACGGAATCATGCTGCAACTTGATCGCCACTGTGTTCTCGAGCGTGAATCCGCTTTCCTTGACTTATTTATGAAAGCTTGAAAACATAGTATTGGGATTGGAAAAAAAATAAAGATCGCAAAAGCTCAAGCATTTGATTTTTCAATTCAAAATTAAACAGAGAAGATAAGAAAAATAAGACAAAGCTAAGACTTTTGCAACTTGTTTTTGAAATAAAAAGATTGTTGCTATTTGACATGTCATGGAACCCATGATACTCGGATACTTCCAAATATTCACGTACCGGTATCTCGACACGTACTCGGTACTGGATGTGTATACATGCTGGATACGCTAGGATACATCCATAATACATATTGGATTTTTTTTGTGAAAATAATGAATAAATATCGGGTACTTATGGATACCGCCCTGATACTTGTGGTGGGATACCTTTGAACCAAATACACCTCTCTCTTCTGCGCCTCGACTCCTCCCGTTTCTCAGTCCTGCCCGACTCCCCCTTCTTTGTATAACCCTAAACATAGGCGCCGCCGTATCTGTCGTCGGCCCGCCGTTGCCCATATCTGGAGACTGGAGCCCATCAACATTGTCGGCCGCTGGAGCAGCCGACCATGGTCCCCACCGGCCCGCCACGGCCGCCGTCGACACACCGTTGCTGCCATCGCCCGACGCCCATCTACAGGCTGCAGCCCGCTAGCCCTAAGTCACATTACCATCCTATATCATGTACTACTCTGACCAAACCTTTTGCCTCTGTTGTAATAGATGGTGGCTGGTCTACACTGCATGCTCTATTAATCTGGTGGCATAGATGGTGATGGTGTTGGTCTATTCCCTTCTTGTAATGCAGCTCATTGGATAGGATAGAGGTAAGGGCCAGAGAGTTATAGTTCTCTATTAGTACAATCTATTGCTTTTTTAATATTAGCGCACACACACAAGAGTTATAGTTCTCTATTAGTACAATCTATTGCTTTTTTAATATTAGCGCACACACACATATCCTCGTACCGATGTTTTTTTTTTAAAAAAAAAAGAGTAAAATGCACGGGCGGTCCCTAAACTATTATTCGATTCTCATATATGCCCCCAATGTATGAAACTGCAGTTTTGGGTCTCTAATCTTTTTAAGTGGGTTCGTTCAGGTCACAAACTGTCATGTGACAGCCCTAGAGCTGACGTGGCGCTGACATGTCACTAAAATAGTTTTAAAAGGGAAAATCATTAAAAAGACATAAAAATACGTGAAAACCATTTTAAAAATCATTAAAATATGAAAAAACATTAAAATATGGGGAAATTATTTAAAATCATAAAAAAAGGAAAACATTAAAAACATATAGAAAATATCAAAAGAATCATAAAAAGGGAAATCATAAAAAAAGATATCAATAAAAAATATAGAAAATAAAAAAACATAAACAGATTAAAAAGAAACATAAAGACAATGTGGTCGTCTTTAATCCCTCTATAGTTGTAAGCGCAAGATCTCTAGCATTGTGTCGTATGGGAGCTCTCAAGTGCTACTTTTTTCCTAATTTTTTTATGAATTTTCCTAATTGTTTTACTATTTAGCGTATTTTTTATGATTTCTAAATTTTTTTAGAATTTTTTTAAAATTTTTAAAGTAATTAATATGACATGGACGACCATGTCAGCGCGCACATCAGCTCTAGAGCTGTCACATGGCAGTTTGGGACTTGGACGAACCCACTTAAAAAGATTAAGGGCCCAAAACTGCATTTTAATAGATGGGGATCTGGATGAGAATCGACTGATAGTTTAGGGACCGCCCGTGTATTTTACTAAAAAAAAAACGTGTTGCATATCCGTATCGCAGATCCGTATCTTCGTATGGGAGCAACGTACCATGGAACCCCTTTGTCCCAACTACGAAGTGCAATCGTGTTTGGCTAGCTGTTCTGCTGCTGTCAATCTGTCATGATCCTGCACTCGGAGAGACCGTAGGGACCCGTGCACACACGAGCAACGCATCCTGGCTGCCCAATTCAAGAACCGGAGGAGCCGGGCCAATGCATGTGCACGCACACGCACATGTGGCCTGTGTTGGCCACGACCAAGCGGCAATAAAAAGTTTCCGAATCGAAGCGCACAGCGATCGCCATCCCGAGCTCTGTAGGGTGAGGAGGTGAGCGAGTGCGAGTGCGAGTGCGAGTCATCTGGGCCCGGCTGGTGGAGGTGCTCAACCTCACCTGATCAACCATTCAAATTGGTCACTTCAAAACAACCTCACGAGCTGATGGACGGAAGACGTCCTCCGGAGAGGCCCGTCCAGTGATGTTCTATACATTATCTCCGCCGCCAGCTGGTACTTCTGGTTAGAGAGAAACAACCGTATTTTACGACAAGCATTTTTCGACAAGTTGATAGGCCTCGACCAACGTTCCTTCTTTTTTTGCTAGACGAGTTGCGACTAACTCTGATCAATCGCAGGAGCGTTTTCTTTGTAATTAGTTAGCGTGTGCTTTTGGTCCTTCTGTTATTTTGATCAATGCAAGACATCTCTTCTGTCTCTTTTGCTCAAAAAGATGAAACTTATTTAGTAAGGTTTTACTGGTCACCGGACAGTCTGTCCAATTGAACAATATCAAATTACCAACAAAAGTAAAAAAACCGTGAAAGCCAAGTTGTTTTCCGTAACCTTGTCTCCATGGCAAATCATATTTACCATCAGAAAGAGCCTATTGGTATTTGGTAGTGGTAGGTAAGTTTTCTGCAATGCTCATCCCATCTAGTGCTCCAAACATCGTAAGGGTACTTCTATTTACTTGATCTTCCTTTTTTTTAGTATATTATATTCTAGAAAGTTTTCAATTAACTCAACATATATCAAACAATTTTTTTATTTAGCTCCCTTATTTTTAGCGTGGTATGTTTTAGAAAATTTTCGATCATTTTGAGATATACTAAAAATTGAAGGACGTGGAAGCATAATGCGGTTGAAACGCGGAAACATATAGTAGTTTAATACGAGAGGACATGTCACAATCAGGCAAGAAAGATTAAGATTAGAGATTAGAAAGTGGGCCAAACAAATCAAATATGACATAATAAAAAGTAACGTAATATTTGTTAATGTAATATTTACTAATAGCAAATGACTGAATTTCGATGGTTTTAAGGTAGTCTCGATATTTGGATCCATTTCATTTGATTTGCTTTTTAAAGTGTTACAACCTACCTTCAAGGTAGCGAAAAACATAGTAAAACACAAAACATATATTTTTAAAAAAACGTAGATAAACCGTTTAAGATGTTAACCGTTAAGTTTAAAAGAACAGAGCCTTAGGTACGCAATACTGTCCGCAATCGTGAAGCCTTAACTATTCACGTATAAACAATACAACAAAATCGTGTTACTAACACTGATAATGATAAAAGCCCTTATTACAGCAAAACCACTAGCTCTCCGCAAAGCGGGTTAATGCGTCAAAAAAGTTTATTTTTCTCGTTATATACCGAAGGTTAGAGTACAGAGGAACGATACATTGTGGAAAGAATTTCCTATAGCTATGTGCACTGCAAGCGAGAAGCAAACTATATAAACAGTCGACCAAAATTTTATGCATTAAAAAGCTTACGAAATGGCCCGTCCTTCCGATCTTTGGCAGCCTCTGTCAACGCAAGAAACCTCTTAAACCCCGTCGTCGCTGCCCCCCGCCCTAGTGCAGCAGCACGGGCGAGTACGTCCTCTCTGTTGGCAAGAGCTCCCGTCAAGGCAGCCATGCTTGGCGTAATTGAAACGGCTGGAGTAACGACTGGTGCAATCGGGACAGATGTGGTGGCAACTGGTGGCGCAATAGTAGGCGCTACGGTGGGGTGTTTGATGCTGGGGCTATGTTTGTTGAAATCTTCCAGAATAGCTTGTTGGTCTGCTTTCTTCAAGCCCTGTGACAACGAGCGAACAGCAGGAGCAGCAATCAA
Organism: Raddia guianensis; assembly: GCA_036346415.1. NCBI lineage: Eukaryota > Viridiplantae > Streptophyta > Magnoliopsida > Poales > Poaceae > Raddia > Raddia guianensis. The sequence goes on from CM070534.1 coordinate 71,674,781, forward strand.
GTGTATCAGGTCAAGTAATCGGAATTGTTTCTTTGCATATTAAAGAAGCCAGATTTTTAAGCACAAACCTTGAGGTCAAGTATCCGCTGAAATTCAAGAGGAGTGCCTTCTGGGAGGAGAGCACAGTATGTATTAGCAACAGAATCTACCGGTGACAAAATAACCTGCATCGAACAATGTTATTAGCTCGATTAATTTAAACTGCCTTTTCAGCAATATCGATTACATATATTAAATAATAAACACTCAAAAGTTCATTCCCACGCTTTACCTTAAGGAGTGCTTCAGCTTTACTCATTTCTCGGCTTACAAACTTCGAGTAGCTAGCAGCAACCGTACTCTGTAACATACAAACCACTTGTAAAATATGGAACATAACCTGAAATCTTATTTCCTTCTAATTAAGTTTACTCAATCAGGCTGCAGCCTTTTGCAGCCAAGGTCATAAATTTCAAGCATTTTTTTTTTACTGCCAATGTTCTTTAAGTAAGATAAGAATCATCTCACTTTTTGTAGTTTGCTGCATATTTCATTCTCCCCAATGACAAATTTCTTCAAGAAAGTTAATACAAAAGAATCACTCCACTTGTCAGGTCTCCTCAACCCACCACAAGTAATTTAAAAAGGGGGGATTGATGATTTTCCATCCTACGCATGAAGGTTTGTTGATTTGCCACCCAAAACATTTTTCCTGATGATTTGACAGCCGCATGTCATTGTGATAGGTGAGTGGCAAATCATCAAGACAAAATGCTGAGTGGAAATTTAACAATCGCTCATGTTTGGAGTGGCAAATCATCAATTATTCCATTAAAAAAACATAGGTCATGCAACATGCCAAAATATTTTTATGCTGACAATACCTGTTTTCCAAGAGCTGGGATGTCAAGTAGAATAGTTTTAACTGCTTGAGTATCCAAAAGCATCTGCAGGGGGGAAAACCGCAAAGTTATTACTGATGAGAAATGTGCTGAAAGTACCAAAAAAAATACTTCACATGGAATTAATGTGAACCTGCTGTGCACCAGTTTCTGATATATGCTTGCATTTGTAAATATTCAGATAAAATCGAGGTCCAAGGGAGGCTGCCAGCTGTGCATCAGAGCAACGTAGGTAAGTATGACAGAGAGAAAAGTACATTTATGCCCCCTAAACTTGTAACCGAATCTCACTTGGCACCCTGAACATAAAATTTACGTTTTCGGCTCCTTAAAATTGTTGCCGGTTGCATGGTTAACCAAAAAAGTTGTGACCGATGCCTTTAAATGATGAGGTGGTCGTTAATTTTCCCATGAAATGCCTACGAGATTGCCACACATGCCTTTTTAAAAATGAAATGGCATCCAAGACATCTTCGTCCCCCTCGCTCTAAGTAAATTTAACTTAGAAATCTATAAAATTTAACTAAAAAAAAATCAAAAGTTTTGAAAATTTGAAATTCAAATTTTACATTTGATTTAGAAGTTCAAATTCATACTTTTAGAATTTTCATAAGTTAAATTGTAATTCCTGTAATTTAACTTTATGAAATTTATAAAAAAGTAAGAAAATTTAAAGTTTAAATTTTGAATTTGAAAATTTTAAATTCTAATTTCACATGTCTCAAAGTTAAAAAAAACTCAAAACCAAAGTTAAAATTTCAATTTGGGATTTAAATTTATGAATTTCACATTTTTAACTTACATTTTGTATAATTGTTCACGTGAATTTTTTAGAGAGAGGAGGAAGGCGGTAATGTTGATGATATTTCATGCACACATGGCACCCATATATGCATTTAACGGAGTACTAACTGCCACAACAACAGTGTTTTTGACGGTTTTGGGGGCAACAGTGCAAATGGGCACAACTTTAAGGGGCCAAAAAGGTAATTTTAAAGTTCAGGGGGCTAAGTGAAATTTGCTACAACTTTAGGGAGGAAAGCGGCAATTATCTCTATAATAAAATACACTAATAGCTAACATATCATTCATGACAAAAAGATGACAAGAATTCACAAGGTTTTCTTGCCTTTTTTACTCAACAAAGAAGAATGCTTAACTTACTTTGTCCAGGAAATACTGGAAGTAGGTAGGTGAAAGCAGGCTACCAAGCACAGGAATGCTGCTGGACAGAATAGAGCTAATACCATTCACGTATCTGGCATGAAAGAAAGAATCCGCTTAGCAGATATTTATAATTTTATATACTTGACATAACCAGGTGTTTTTTGGCTGATCTGAATAATAGCAAGAAAATTATGTTTAGAAGCAGAAATTAAGTTCTTCCGAAATTGAAAGAATGGAGGGTATTCCGAATTTTTAAGGATACCTTTTATGTGCATATGTACACATTGGAAAACTGTAAACCCCTATGTTGGTGCTAATATACTCAGCCATTGGATGCTATTCCACATTGGGCACATTTGGATGGACTATGTGTTAGGCAAACTTGAAGAGGTGGGATCCCAAATGTATAACTTTGCAATCTGTTAGGGGATAATTTGCAATTTACATACATGCGACCTCCAGTCCACCTATATTCTATTCTGTTCAGCAATCCAACATGGGAGTTGTTACTATAGTTTCTTTTATTTACAGTTTATGATAATTATTCTATTTATAGCCTATGAGATGAAGATTCTGATATGAATGTGATAAATCCCAATTGGTGGTTCATACAAATTCATATATAATCTTCTTTCAAGTTGAATAATATTAACTAATATGATGCAATATTGCTATGCTATGTTATGAAGTCCCATATGTTTCAGGTACCCATAAAAAATCTAGGCCTTGGGACTTGAACTTCTGAAGTGTCTAACCTGTTATTCCATACTGTTTGAAATATGTAATAAGACTTTTAACACAAATGACATATCTACAATATGTACTATTAAAGGGCTCAGTAAGATCTTACTCTGATTGGTCACCAACGCTTTCAAGGGTGGACCATGGTACACGAGTCATGGCAACCATTTCAGCATCGAATTTAGTTTCAAGGCCATGCACAAGTGTCATCAATGCTTTTGTAATCACGGCTGAGAATTCATCCTGCAAGTATTGTGGTATTGAGCCATTTTCTATAACAAGCAATGATATCCAAGAAATAGCATAGTAATCTGTAGGCTACAATATTCACATCAGGTATGAATAACAACGAAAGATAATAATCAGTCACCTGAACTTCAGACATGTCCACCTTGTCAGCAAGCTGAGGGTTAATCATCTTAGCAACATTCTCAGCTAGCTCACCAGACTGTCAAATTTATACAAAGAAAGTTAATAATTATGAAAAAAGGGTTCAGAGAGTCTCTCAGCACATGCATGAATCTAGAATTTAGTCTGCTATGTAGTTTCTCTCTCTCCAAGCAAGATATTAACAGCGCCATAATTTCCCTCCATTTTCTTCTACACCAGTCTACCAGTTATAATTTACCTGAATGGGAAATAAACTTACCGTCTGATGACAATATTCTGCAGTGTTAACAATGTAACATATTATTTTCTCGTCCCTGTCAGAGGTCTGCAAAAATGGCAGCAGGATATATGATGGTGCTACCAGATGAGGAAAATAAAAAATTGAAGGGGAAAGAACTGCACAATGATAACTAGCATACCCTGATCTGTCCATCAGTGCCTGTAGCAGCTGCAACAATACCTGTACCACCTTTTGGTAACCTAGCATATAACTTTGCCGCGTAGGCTTTAAGTATTCTTTGAAATACCTAACAATAAGTATATTATATAAATTCTCAGTACACACCCATTTGAAACCAAAACTTCATCAGTTTTGATACCATTATATAAAAAATATTGACAGGCACCACAGCCAACATGTGCTTAAAAAGTTAATCAAAACATAGAAAAGTTGGTATCACTTAACAAAACGACTAATATAGTGTCTAAAACTCTAGATTATATAGATATCATTTTTATTCTATACTTCTTCAGCAACGTTAGTCCATGGTATGATTCATATCCTCCAGTCCCTTTCACCACTCGAACAATACACATACGGATCCATATCAAAGGTAGCAAACAAGCAGTAAAGAAGATAGCGAATATTGAAACAATTAGGTTTCATCCCAACATCAGAACAAACTTCTCAAGGACTAAGCAGTAAGCAGAAGAAATTGGAAAGGAAGAAAAAAAAGTTACATAAACTGATAAACAGCATGGATGAAGAAACCAAGAAAACTGTCCACCTGAAACAAGTTGAACAATGTTTGGTTCTTTGTTAATGCACTGCACCTCTTTAAGCTTCTCCTAATTACCAAGAACACCTGCTCAAGTGAAATTGTAAAGCAAATTAAGTATTAAGATAACAGTTTGATATAAAAAAAAAAACAGAGCATCAAAAGCTCAGTTGTACAAAACATCTAGAATGCCAGCTTTAGAAAAACCTATTCCTAGTTTGAGCACGTTATACCATTGTACTTAACACAAAGTTAACAGATTCTTCCAAACAACCCCAAGGAGGCAAGGAGGGAAGCAGAAATGAATCAAATTTTGGCCAATTCCAACAGGGAATAGTAAGGCCTTGATCAAGCCTGGGAACTGCTATCATGAATCATTTCCTTTTACCTGCATACTGCTTGATAGAATGTTTGTTTGACTGCCTTCATCTGTTTCCCATTTTTCATCCTGCCAGATCCAGAGGGTTAGATTAGCTCATGGTAAGCAGACCTCAAACACTAAAGGTTCCAATTATAAATATGTTTGTGTACCTGGATAAGTTTATCTAATTGTTCTACCAAAGATTTCTCCTCGAGTTCTATGTACACAGACATAAATGGTTCAAAACAAGATGATATAATTCCATGGAAGTTGAACTGCAAACACACAGTGGCAAAACATGGTATGAGTATATGGCACAGTTCATCATCCAAAACTTATGGGAACAGTAATAATCATGCACTGCACAATAGCTGATAGAGCACTAACCCCGGCACCAGCAACAGATATATCCTTTTGCTTGCCTTTGTCCTGCCAGTAGAGAATTGCATAAGAATTGGAAAAACAATTTAGTATAAGGGATAAAAGTTAAAAGGTTAGGCAGTAGATACTTGTTTAACTTCATTGTTGGGCAACGCCAGTTTCTTTTCATACTTCTTCCGTATGTCTGAAACAATTTTGTTGCGTTCTGCATCCTCATTTTCATCATCACTCCCAGACTCTTTATTTCGAGCAGTCGCAGTTCCACCGCTGAATTTCTCTGCCAATTCTTCTTCAAATTCAAGAGTTCTCTGCAACGCCTGCAATGCAGAAATCTCAATATGTTTGGTACAGAATTTTATATAGTAAATGAATCAGCTTTCATACTCCAACTTAACACATTCATATATTTCACAAAACATCTTTAGCACTCCAGGTTTGTAAAGTTAAAGAACCATGAATTGCATAACCTTTGCTTGTTTTCTTGATATTTTATTATATTACTTTAAAATAATATGAAATCTAACAAGACCTTGAAATAATAGTAAAGCCACTAAAGCCATAAAACAACCTAAAATAAGTACTACAAAGTAGAATACCAATAATTTGCATATCAATGTAAGATAAAGCCATAAAGGGCACATAATCATTCCCATTTGTTATCCGCTAAAGAACAAAATAACAACGAAAATTACCAGTAGCAAAGTTGCAACATCTGGCTTTTCTTTTAGATTGTTAAGGATATCAACAAGCTGGATCCTGAAAAAAGGTAATTTATCACCCTTAGATTGATTTGTGAAATTAATTTTAAATTCTTAATGTTACAGCACAAATTTACAGCTGACGGGCTGTCATGGGACAGAAATAGATACAAAATAGTGTACAAATATGAATAGCAACATAATGCAGTAAAACTGAGTAAAATGAAGTGACATGTGACTGTTGTAGTTCTATGTAAATCTCAATTTAACTGAGGAAGTTCATTAGCTGCAAAATTAGAGAGGGAGGCAAACCTTGTAATCTTACAGAACTGGATACACAAAAGATAATCAACATGCCAGGAAGATGGAAATATTTTCCAGGTATCTTCATTCGACCGTAGTCGACGCTTAACCCATGCATACCTCCTTTCAGTTTTGTCTAACTTGGCAAGTTCTGCACTTTTATCAGAAGTATCAAAAACACGAAAGAAAAGAGGCTACACAAAAACTTACAATAAAATGCCAAAACAAACTGATCTAAGTAGCATATGCAAGGTTCTGACCTGCTCCTTCAAAGATCTGCTTATAAGAAGTAAGCTCCTTGCTGCAAAAATTCTTTACTAGTTCTTCTCTCACAGATGGCTCCAAAGCATCAACCACCAAGCAAGCATCAGATAACTGCTGCAGTAGAGTGGCATCTTCTGTCTCCTTCCCAGTTCCTAAGCTGCAAAAGTATAACAACTGGTGGACTGTGGGCCTATTTCACGATAAAAAGCAGTAGATATTAAAAAAACAGAATGACTTCTTATTGGAGTAAAATTTTGCATAGCACTACTGTCCAGGCACAAAACTAAAAAAAAAGGGGGCACGGATTTTTTTTTTTCCTTATAAGACACTCACGGTTCTCGAAGTGTTGATTACCAGCAGCAACCAGTATTTGGTAAATTTAGGGTGCAGACATTATCCTATCAGGTTTTGGGTAGTGCATGGATATGAATTATTCTAACTGAACTACTTACTACTGAAAATGGCAAACATAGGAAAAAATCGCCTAAGTTTCCAAATTAGGTCACCTGCTCACTGCAGAGAGTGCACTCATGGATTTAACTTGTCCTTAGTGATAATATTTCATCCAGTACCTCACTGGTTTACTGCTGACAAATTGGCAAGAAACTGGTCCTGCCACTAGCAGGTAAGTGGTAACTAGACCGGTACCTTTTCACAAACTTAACAACAAACGTTTATTTGTTGCATACCTTGAAAAATCAGAAAATACATGAGATTTGAGAATTTTCTTGATGTTCTTGAATTTCTCTCTGAGCTCTGTAATCTTGGGTACATCCCTATAGGCTTCAAAATGACTGCACAACTGGTTTACTGCCTGAACAAAGGGGGGATCAGAAATTTGCCAGAAATCTTGTGCACACAGTTATAAGCAGCAGCATGACAGGCGGATCACTTAATTATTTGTTTTACCTCTAACTGTGCAGCCGCTTCTTTATACTGGCGTTTTGAGGCCATGACTTGAAGTTGCTCAACAGCAGAAACTGCATGTGACACAAGAATCAATGAAACTTACCTTAGGTGGATGTATATTTGCTATCGTGCCATGTCTTTTAGGCACAATAGCACATATTTCAAAGAAAAAGGTAAAGATATTAACCAAGCATAGTAAGACGGTGAAGAGCGGTTATTGTAGTTGTTATATGCCTTTTGGCACAATCCAACTTTTTTATATCGCGGCAGATTTCTTGAACCATTGTTTCGCTTTGTTCAGCCTTTGTTTTAATTTCATGTATCTTGTGCATTAGTTCCTGTTAGTAAACAACAAAGTTAATCTTCAATCAAGCAGGAGATGGTTATCCTAGTATTTGATTCACGGTTTGCACAGTAAAAAAAGAAAACAATTACCTGAACAGCATTTGTCGCTGCAGCAAGTTCTTCCTTAGCCTTTGTTCCCGAGTTGCTCTGTGGATTAACAATAGCTTCCCATTATCGGATACACTACATGCATGAGCAATAAGATCCACATACCAAACAATTCAGTACGCTTTACACTGTAATCTGGAGCTTCCAGCAACACACTTTCTTTTGAGTGTTGATCCAAAGTACATTCGCTAGTATTGCATCATCATACTACTCACTTAATAAGTACTTAAGACATCAATTTGGCCAGATTAACCGGTCCTAATGCAAAGAGTGAAGACATTGCAAACCTCGGCATTGTACAGAGACAGAACATGAGAGCAAAAGGCCGAACCTGCTGCCGAACGGCGGCAAGGATGCTCGCATCCACCCGGCGAATCTCGCTCTGTATCTTCTGCATCAGCGGCTCGACGCCCGACAGCGACGCCTCTGCAACCGGGAAAGCAAAACAAGCGCAGACTGCAACCCTGAGCGACCCGAACAAACCGTACTAAATCTCGGAACAGAGCAGCTTAAACGAGCGCAATGCGGCAGGGCATCGCGGGCGAGTGAGCCTGCGTGAGCGAGCGAGGGCTCGATTCGTCTCGTACCAGTGGGGAACATCTGGTTGATGTACTCGAGGGCGCTGGACTTGTCCATTGCTAGCAGAGATCTCTCTCCCGCGCGCCCGCCCCCGAGGATCTGGAGAGGTCTAGAAGGATCTGGAAGAAAGGGAGGGGGACGATCTCTGGTGGAGCCTGAGGTAGGGCGAGAGGCGGCGGCGGGCTTCCCCTCGTGCGCGGGGAGAAGGTGGAAGACGAGGAGGAATCGTCGTCGGCGGGGTAGTCGTCGTCCGCTCGGCCGATTTGTGTGTTCACCTCACCGGTGGCGGTGGTGGCGTCTGAGTTGTGAGCCGGTTGCGGCTGAATGCTGATGGAGCTCCGATAACCCGATTTCCAGCTCTGAAGTCTCAACATCTGAAGTGTAAACAAGCAAGAGCCAAGTGCATTTCGAGGGTGCTTCAGAATTCAGAGATTTTTTCTATTTCTCCGAAATGGCATTAAACCATGGCCTTGTTGTTTTCGAAAATTTTAATCTGAAAAATTGTGGTCCGAAGAGTTCAACAAATTTATGGAAAAAAAATTTTAGAATTCTTAACAAAAACTATTTAAAAATCTATAAAAAAAAGTTTACAAATCCTAAATCATTTGGTTGGTACAAAAATAATAAGTTCTCATTTAATTAAATTTAATTTAAACTTGAAATAACAAAACCTATATATCACTTAATCCGATGATGTTACATCTAAATCTACGTGCTCCCATAAATCTCAAACGGCAATCCAACCAATGACATCTCTGGAAAAAAAGATCAATGGTATGTTCAGACTAATGTCAAAACTTTAGATCTCGAGTCGGTGTTAATTGCTCGGTTTGGCTTACGTTCGTTTAGAAATAAATTTAAACCGAGCCAGGTTAGCTTGCTATTGACTCGCTCGTAACTCAGTGGCACACACAATCAGGTTGATCCCATGGTCCAAGGCTGATAGTCCACTGGTCTTCGGTTCGGCCAAGGCAAATATGACCACACATTCCACTCATCATAATCCTACCTCTCAGTCCTCTGCTCTACATCAACTCAATAACATAGACGACATCGTCTTTCGTTCTTCACCAAATCCCCTACGTCGCCTTGCTTCACTCATTGATATGTTGCCTCGTTTCCCAATCCTTGTTTCTCTCCTCCTCTTACCTAATTGAAGGCGTGCGGAGTAGCACCGTAGCTTAGGTCCGAGTGGTAGACAACAACAATTAAATGTGCCATGTATGACGCAACGGCGACACCTAAACTAGATTGGGAAAATCACGATGGTCAGGCCATGATAACGCCTCATGTTTCCGTCTCTGTCCTAGCCAAATCCAATCGGGCCTGCTCCGCTTGTCAGCCTCCTCGGACTGCTTTCTCTACTCCATTTCTGGTGTGACCATGGCAACATCGACATAATTCCGAAAAGGGACGCTGGGGTCAACATGATGGAGTTTGGGGATTTAGGGTTTGAGGCTCACACACAATGGAGTTAAATGGTGGCGGTGTAATTTCGTTGGCCTATGCTGACGAACTTAACGCCATGTCGGCCGCCGAAAGGCTAGAGCAACATGTGACCTAATTTCGTCGACTCAGACCGACAAGAGCCGATGCTCCACCAATTTCATCGCCTAAGATTGACGAAATTGTTGGGCTTTTGCCCGTACTGGGCCTGGCCCATCTGGCCCTTTGGCCGGTTAAGAGGCAGAGGAGGGGCAGCAGAGCTGGGTCGAGTTCATCCCGAACCTTGGAACTCCCCGACAAGTGCGGGGCTGCGTGTGCGTGCTCGTGTGGCCGGCATTCTCGGAGTTTGTTGCGCCGACGTTGCCTATATGGGGAAGTCCCTCTCCTCTCTCTGCGCAGTTGGTTTCTGGCTGAGTTTATCCCCTTTCCTTCTCACTCTCATGCTCCTAGGGTTCACCTCTGTTCGCCGGGGTTTCGGCGTCCTCGCCATCGGTGCGTACTGTGGTGTTGCTTCCTCTTTCGTCTTTGGTACTCGTAGGCCACGGGGTGGTCGCCGAGTTGCCGTGCTGCTCCTTCGTGCTCCTCGGGCCCTTCTCCTCGGCTTGTCCGTGGTGGGGGGTGACGGCATCGTATCTCCGATCCATTTCGTCGGTGGTGCTACGTAGCACGGCGATCTGTTTTCTGGGTCGGTGCCTTGGGCACGCTTTGCCACTGCTTGCTACTTTGCCGACTCCGATTCGGCACTACGTAAGTACTATGGTTTCTTCCTTTGTGCAGCAGCCCAATCGGTGATTTGGGGACCTATTCGTTTGAATAGGGGCTAATTCCGATTAGGGTATGTGCACTGTTTTCTGTGGGCTTATGTTGCTCGATGATGGTTGCTTAAATTCAAGGCTTAATTAGTCTGCTTATTAAAGGAATCTGCTAGACCTAGATAAGTACTGCTCTTAACTTTCGCTTTGTTGGCTCACTGTGTATGATTAAGCACCTGGAAGTAAGATAATTGATGAATTCATTGCTGCACTGTTTATTTCATAATTTGGAGAACTAGTGTTGTTGGTTGATCTTGATACTAGTTAGTGCAGTGTGTAGTTGAGCTGCTGTTCGGCTTAATTTGGTGGCCGTTTAAGCTCTGGCCGAACTGGTATATTGATCTTTTATTATCCTGGTGCACACTGCCTTTAATTGTCATTTACATAGAGCGGTGATTATCCTTTTTTGGGCTTGAGCATTACTGATGTTTGGTTGCAATCCTGAAATTTTTAGATTTAATAACCTGTGATATATTGCCCAAATTATTTGTTGGATGGCTAGTTAATATAGCAACCCATAATTTGCAATCTGAGAGCACAATAGTCAACTTTACCCTGAGCTTTATGCTGGTTGTGTCTCTTTTGTTGGTTGCCATATTTATTGAGATAAACTTGATCATGAATTTATTTGCTTCCAAGCTTTTATTCGAGGAATTCATGATTTTGTTTATATATCATGGTAATTTATTTCTTGCTGTATTTTGTGTGAATTATTTACCCATCTTGCTTATACTGCATTGTTTACAATAGAAATTACACCACATGGATGTAATGTAATTTTGTCGGTACTTAAAAAAAAATTGAATACGCTCATGCGGGTGGTGACCAAATCAATTTTGCCGATCTTACCGAACCATTGAAATTGTGACATCATTTCCGTCGGTTTTCTTTGACCGACGAAATTGTCGAGATATTTTCATCGATATTTTTTGTAGCCGACCAAATTACTTTCCTTCGACGAAGAAACTAGGTTTTGATGCAGTGATTCACGTGCTGATGCAATTCAAGCGGCTATTCTTCCTCTTCGGGGAAGCCGGCCTCGAGTGACCAGTGATCCCTGCATTTGTATAATCTACCGTACGTTACGAAGTAACTATAAATAAGTATTGCACTTTGTAATTGGCAGGCTATGCTAGCTGTTGTTAGGATACCGTACACGGATCGACCAGATCATGCTTCCATGGAGGGAAGCAACACAGAGCGGGCGATGGGAATATACGTGCACCTTTTGGCCCTGTCCCTAGCGTTAACTCTTCGACAGCGATACACGCGCGTTGAGGCTCAGCCTGCAGGACGCTCCAAATCCAACTCGATCCCAAGATGCCGCTGCTTCGCCATTCGCCAACCCTCGAGCCTGAACCACTCCAGTCTCCTACCCACCTACCCGAGAGCCAGCCGCTCGCGTCGCTTCCATGAAGCCCGTCGCCACCGGACGACGAACGATCGCTGCACGCACAGGCAAACCCCTTGGTCTGTACATGGCTATGGCCAATGGCATCGCGATGCAGATGCAAGTTGCTTGGACAATGGAACCTGGTTGGTTAGTAGCACCAAGGACGACAAGGCTAATCGACCCCTACCAAATCAACACCATTAACGCCGCGGTTCCTCAGCGGCTGGACATTGCAATGTGCCAGAATACAGCCTCGATCGAAGGATCAGCTAAAGCTAGAGTAGAATACTTAGGCCTTGTTTGTTTCAGATTAAATTAAATTAAATTAAATTAAATTAAATGAAAATTTGTTAATTTTGTATAAGCCAAATGATGTAATGTTTCGTAGTCATTCTTGTGGAGTTTTAAATAGTACTTCTTAAAGTTTGTAAAATATTTTTTTCATAATTTTTTGAACTCGTTAAAACATATTTTGAGGGGGTCACAAATTTGCTACAGTAAAACGCACCTCTACATTAATCTGAAACAAACAAGGCCTTAATAGCATCTTCATTTTATCTTAAACTTAGGTTTACCAATCAAGTATAAATCATTTGGAAAAAGCTATAAATGCTTTACCTTTTGAAGTCTAATTTTACTACCATGTAATCATCTCTAAAATCTCTTCAAATAATATAAACAAACTGGGTCAGTTTTGAAAATTATATTTAGAAACATATCGAAGTATAGCTGAAAATTTTGTATCAACCAACTTATTAATTCAACTCAAACATTTCAAGCATGTTATAAGTATCCGTTCTGACTAAAAAAATGACATTTTATCAAGTTTAGTTTTACATCACATCAATTATCAGTTGGGAGCACAACTCAAAAAGGTAAGGCTACCATCACCTGTCATGCAGTCTTTTGGGTTGAGTGGGCCTTGAACCTTAGTGTAGCTCCAGTTTCGGCCTGTGGATATAGCAAAACCAATAAGACCTAGGTCCGAGACTAAGCATTGAACTCCGAGGAACCAGAGTACATATTGTGGGGCATGGGATGAGCTAAATAATAATGGGCTTTAATAAGTGGTACCGGAGCTTTAGGTTTGAAACTTGAAACATCTTCGGGGCCACATAGTTGTCGGGCTAGGTTGCCCGATGTGTGGTGGGAAAAATTGTTGGGTTTGGTTCCACATCAGTTATCGGCTATGGAGAAGCACAACTGAAAAAGATATGGTGACCATCACCTATCAAGTTAGTCTTTTGAGTTGAGTGCGCTCTAGAGTTTGGACGTGGCTCCAGTTGGACCAATGGATGAAAAATAGAAGTTATGAAAATATAGCATGTTTAGTTTTTTCATATTAAGAGGGAGAGAGAGAGTGAGAGGTGTGATGTGATGTGAATGCCACCTCACTAAAAATTGCATGTGTGGCGGCGATACCATCACTTTACAACCAAATAACTACCATGCAAATTATTAATGGATGATCTAATGGATATGAGGTTGTGGTGCAAACATAACCAACTCTCGAGGGCAGCCGTTAACACTTTAAGTTTATGGAGCTAAATAAAATTTATGTCCAACTTTAACTAGTAAAAGTACAATTTACTCAAAAAATTGAAATAATAATTACATGTGAAAGGTATGTTTCGAATACCACATCTATGTCTAAAACCATGAATTTTTACTCTAGTATTGTATTATCACCGTATGTCCATGGATCCGTTTGGTGGTAAGCCAACTTTGTCATATTTTCTTCTACTAATATTGCTATCTTTTCTTTTTAAAAATATTTTTTTTAGGATATCAACCAAACATATGTATAGCACCAAGTAGTTGGCTCCCAGTCTCGCCGAGGGACACGGAAGGCTGGGTCGGCGCATGTGCGGCCCTGATCTACGTGCCGATCCGGCCGCAATCATCAGGAGAGCAGGAGGCGCTATGAATCATGATCGAATTGTTTTTTTTTTTTTGAGAAGGAGAACCACCATATCATTCCAGAAAGCTCTTCAAAGTTACAGACCAGTCCAAGAAAAAGAAGGAAAATACAAGAAAGTCCCCCAAGGACCGAACTGCAACACAACCTGAGTTTCTTGTGAATTTCCGACCGGAAATCTCGCCGGCAACGAGGATCCGAACTGGACTTCGCAACGACGCACCCAGACCGAACTCTTTCAGGCCAAACCACCCTGGGTGACGGGAAAGAAGCCAACCAAGCAGGTCGCACGAGGCGACCATAAGCATCGAAGCGCAAAATACCGTCGAGGCCTGCAGCAAGGAAGAACAACACCAGGCAACTCCGCCGCTATCATCCAATGAAACCTCAAACGTCAGCTCGACAACCTCCCCAACCAAGAACCGGACCAACACAACTCCTTGTCCTATCAACGGCGAGCTCACAAGCACACCATCAAGGTCTAACCAAAAGCTAACACAAAAGCAAATCACAGACATGGAAGAAGCAACTCGAAGAACCACCGGAAGAACTCCCTTCCCAAAGAAGCATCCGAAGCCCTGGAGCACCTCTACCACCGGATCCACTCGTCGGACCTGCAAGACGGCACAAATCGGGAAGGATGGATCCAAGAACTCACCGGCGCCGACGCCAACGCCAACGCCAACGCCAACCAAGCTCCGCCTCAAGCTCCTCCAGACCCGCACCACCTCGCCGCCGTCTTCTTTATTTTGGCTAAAACAACGACTCCTAAACCTACCTCTATACATTCCTCCCCAGATCCGCCACCCCCCACACCGGCGACAGCCCGAAGGCCAGCGACGGCGGAGGAAAGCGGCGGATCCAGGCGAGGGAAGCTTGGCTGACTCGGTTCCCCCTTTTCCGCTGGCTCTCTCCTGTAGCGAGAACCTTATCACTTGTACCTTATCACTTGCTGACTCATCATGATCGAATTGTTTTCCCTGCAGCTAGCGACCAAATCCAGATGCTGCATGCGCCCGGGATTATCATTGTGCTGCAGCTGGGTGCGTTTCATTTCGGCAAAGCTACAAGGGCCATGCATCGGCTCCAGGAGGGGCAAAGGGTGGCGTGAATTCTGCAGAGCTGGTTCAGGGGCTCTTGTCTCGCTCCGACATGCCGCCGCTGCCGCTGCTGCTACGCACGTTTCGAAATGCATAGTTTCTAGACGTGTTTCGATTGGGGTACTGTGAGCACGACGATCTTTGCTCTGCTGCTCTGGCTTGCATGCATCATGCATGATGCAATGAGCCAATGATGATGCATGGGATGTTCCTTGCCTCTTGCCGTCAGGAGGAATGACCCAGAACGAATCCGGGCAGGGCATTAACTGACTTCCCCGCATTTGTATGGCACGGAAATCAGAGCGGGTTTAACAGTTTCTTACGGATCCGGATCCTCTGACATTGCATAGCAATGATAGAGATGAACAGCAAACTATGCGAGAGGGAATGACAGAGGAGCACTGTAGCACCAGGGAAAATATCGTAGAAAATACTGTAGCGATTTTACTGTATCAAACCGCTGTATAAAAAATACTGTATCAACACATTTCATCCATCAGATTTAGATCGGACAGTGTAGATTCTATCAATGCAACAAACACTGTTCACCTCTGCCGTTGCTCATGTAATGTCAGAGGATCCAAATCCCTTACGTATACATCCCCCCCCTTTTTTTTGGACACATCCCGCATGAAATAGAATATCGCACATGTATATAGTTACATGCATCCACTCCTCTCTCGTATATCTTAAGAAACCTATAACTTTTTCAAAGCACAAATGAGATCTTCTTCAACCCCCCCCCCCCCCCCCATCTCCTTTTCCCCTTCGATGACCATTGCCCTCCTTGGTCACAACCATGCTGACCCACACTCAAGTCGTCCCTGCCATGTCATGGCCGAGCAATCCCCACATATATAGTCAGTGCAACGGCTCGAACGGATGTCTACATGCATGGTCACAATTAGGGAGGGCCTGATGGTCTTTGATAGGGACCACATCAGTTAGGAGCTGACTCATCTGCGTTTGAAGAGAGAGGAAGAAAGGGGAGGACGAATAAGGATGCAATTGTGTTTTGTCAAAAAAAAAAAAGAGCATATGAAGCGAAAGTGGAGGTTGAAAACAAACATTTCAAGTGGAGTCAGTAATAGCGTGTATAATAGAAAACAATTTACTAACACAAATACCCATTTTTCTTTTTAAGCAGTTAACTATTTTTTTAATTTATCTATACTATTTTCCTACTTAGCTCGATAGTGGAAATTTAGTTGTTTTGTATTGGAAAAAAGTACTTATATATAAGCGAACTTTTTTTAAAAAAAATCATTGATTGACTGATTTCTTGTTGATTTTGCTAGAAATTTGTTGCAAGTTTTTTTAAGGTAGTTTTTGGCTAACTATACGAGTATTTTGTAACTCCCGATAGAATTTGGGTTGTATGTTTCCTATTTGTTTTTTTAGTATATGTTAGTCTAGTTTTGGGTACATGGTTATTAAAATCCCACTGCAGCCACATGTCACTGTAAGTGCCGGTCACAATAGATAAACTACACACACGGGATTGACAACATCGTGGAATGGAACAGTACTGTAAACAGCTGCATTGTTTAACAGGGCACTAGGTCAGAGAGGGATAGTAATTGACAAACCAACTGATGCTAGGCAATTGACGTTCTGTTCTCGCAATTGCAACTTTGTGACGGATAAGCTGGCAAGATTGAGGTCTTCTACCAACCAGGAGAACCCAATTGTGTGGCTGTATGATTTCCCCGTTTCTGATCAGGATTTGATGGCCGATTTGCACGGCTGCATCTGAGTGAAGACTTCTTCTTCACTCCCTCAAAAAAAAAAAAAAAAACTGATGCTAGGCGATTCCGTTGGCCTCGCCATTGATGACAGGGCAAACCGTGTTGCCACCTCCCATGTGCTGCCGCTTCCACCTGCCGCGCTGCGCATTCAACTCTCGCTCGCTTCCACGTTAGAATAATCTCCTCTTCCTCAACCCTCTCGCCGACGGCTACAGGTGTCGCGCGTCCCCGTCCCGCGCTAGGCTTAAAGATTTGATTAGCGGGAGGGCTTAAGGTGTTAAAGAATCCCGCGCTTAATCACCAATCATTTTCTTCGGCGCGCACGGTGGGCGGCTCGTCGTCCCTGTCCTGACTTAACCTCCTCCTGTTTTGTCCTCGTCGACAGCTTCTCCCTCTTTTAAATCTCAAGTCTTGCGAGTCTTTGCCATCCACAGCAACTAGCTAGCCATCGGCAGAGGCAGAGGAGGCTAGAGAGAGAGAGAAGCGAGCTCGAGGCTTGAGGATATGGTGAAGATCCCGAGCCCGAGGAGGCTGTTCCGGAGCTGCTCCAAGAGCGTCGGCGGTGGGGCGGACACCTGCGCCATGGTCGCCGAGCACGAGAAGATCGAGTGGGAGGTGCGGCCGGGCGGGATGCTGGTGCAGAAGCGGCGGGCGCCGCCGCCGGAGGACGCCGACGCCGACACGGCCGGCGCCGCCGTCGACGCCATCCTCGTCAGGATTTCCACCGGCCGGCAATGGCACGACGTCTCCATCGACGCCACCGCCACCTTCGGTACGCATCGCATCACAATGCGTGCCCTCTGCTCGATCGTCGTTTCCGCCGATCGCTTGCTAATTAAGCTGTGCCGTGCTGTGGCGTGATCGATCGATGCAGGCGACCTCAAGGTGATGCTGTCGCTGGTGACCGGGCTGTGGCCGAGGGAGCAGAGGCTGCTGTACAGGGGGAAGGAGAGGGACGACGGCGACCACCTGCACATGGTCGGCGTCCAGGACAAGGACAAGGTGCTGCTCCTGGAAGACCCCGCCGTCACGGAGAGGAAGCTCCGGTCGACCACCTTGGCGCAGCTCATGGGTGTGCCCTGCCATTCTTTCATCCAAGTGTAGGAGCAGCTAGGCCTCAGCCCTCTTGGATTTTTCTTGCCGGGATTTCAGAGGTCCAGTTTCAACTTCAGCCTAACTGCATTTGTTCAGAGTTTCTTGAGTTCGAGGTTTTGGATTCGGCCGACTGAATCGAAACATCTGCACCGGTAGGGCAGTAGGAATACAGTTAATACACGTTGCACATTACTGTAAGAAGATGGTAACGCCATTGCCAGTGTGAGTGTGTGTTAATTATACTGTATATTCTTAGCTCTGCTGCAATTTGCAATACAATTATGTTGTGCCATCTACTTCTTGTCTGTCAGATTGTACTGGCTAGTACCTCCTTTTACACTGATCTCTGCAATCAACCCATGCTAATGGATGTTTACCTATTTGGCTGTTTCACCCATTTTTTTCGTAATCACTAATTCAGTATCCATGTATTGATGTATGTGGGCATCTGCCCCTTCGAGTTGCAGTTAACATATACCAGGCAGCAGTAGGTTTACGGTTACCAAACACGTAGCCGCCAGCTTGCACTGAACTGCAAAGCTCGGGCAAGCTAACCACCATAGCTTAGTACGTACTGAGTACTGACAAAACACTCGCCGGATCAAGGCCACAGTACTGTCGAGTGTGCCATTGCAATTTTGGACCCAATTTGATTCATAGCACAGATTTGGCTAAACCTGCCAAATCATTGGCGTGCCAACGATTTGCAGCGCAAAATCTTGCCAATTCATGGGCGCAGTTTTTCTTCGCCAATGCAAAATTGGCGAGCACATTTCCAACCACTCATCGATAAAATTGGGAACCGGCTGGCGGGGTGGCGAGGACCGCTCCTCTCTAAAGGTGGTAGACTAACGCTCCTCAAGGCAGTCCTCACAGCACTGCCCACTTACATCCTCTCGGTCATCAACCCCCCTGTCTCGATCACTAAGAAAATCGACCAACTCAGGAAGGCCTGACTGTGGAACGGCTCCTCCACTCGTGGACCTCCCCCTCGAGTAAATTGGGAAACGGTGTGCTCGCCCATCCAGCTAGGGGGCCTAGGGGTCCTCGACCTTCAACGTTTCGCTCGCACTCTGCGACTGCGATGGCTTTGGCTGAGTAAAGCCTCGCCGTCCCGCCTTTGGGTACATACCCTAGACCCTCCCCCTGACGTGGACGCCGCTCTGTTTCGCTTGGGTTCCTCAGTTACCCTACAAGATGGCGCCTCCACCTCCTTCTGGGAGGACCGTTGGCTAAATGGGGCATCGCCTAAAGAGCTCGCGCCCCTGCTTTTCACAGCTTCATCTAGAAAGGGAAGATCAGTTCGAGACGCGCTCGAAAACAACAATTGGCTCACCGATCTGCGTCGCAGCCTAACACCCTCCCTGGTACCGAGCCTCATCTAGCTGCTCACCCAACTCAGCCAGGTTGCGTTAACTCCTCAGGTCGCGGATGTGGTCTCCTGGCGCTTCTCCGCGGACGGAAGCTTCTCAGTTAAATCAGCTTACAACCTGCAATTCGTGGGCCGGTGTGCGACGCCTGCCCTAAGCCGGGTCTGGAAGCTTTGGGCTCCCTCCAAGTGTAAGTTCTTCACTTGGCTTCTCCTGCGACAACGAGTCTGGACAGCCGACGCTCTCTTGCGCAGGTGGCTACCCAACAATTATTTCTACCCACTCTATCAAAGAAGCCTAGAAACCCCGGAACACCTTTTTCTTCAATGCAGCTACAGCTCCTTCGTCTGGTCGCGCCTGGCCATAGCTCTTGGGATCCAGACTCTTCACCCAACTCGGTGGCGCAAGAGCACCTGCCTTCGTGATTGGTGGGAATTCGACATGGCGTCTCCTGCCGTCCCTCGGGAGACGACCCCCATCATCCTAGCTACCATCTGGCACCTTTGGCTGGAGCGAAACAACTGCATTTTCCAGGCGACAGAGCGTCCGCGCGAGGCCTTCCTACAACAACTTCTCAACCAACTGCGGCTCTGGGCTGCCGCAGAAGCCCGTTTTGTAATACCCTAATTTTGTAAACGCCCTCTGGGGGGGAGGGCTTTCAAAACTCCCCCCACAAAGTTTTGTAACACTTTCTCCTTATTGAGCAATAGACGGCAGTTCTCCTGCCCTTTACTAAAAAAAAAATAAAATTGGCGAGCCAAATCGACTGACATCGTGGGGCCATTGCTGTCAGCCCTCACGGTTCTATACTTCTTTGCATGGGACAGCAACAGCAAAAGAGTGGGTCCCAGGGATTGCAGTGAGTAAAGTAGTGAACTATTTAAAATTCTGATTTTCATAACTATTGCATGCAATGCAAGGTCCAAACCGCACAAAATAAAATTTAAAATTCATCTAAAATTATAGTATATTTTTCTATTTTTCTTTTTATAGTTTTTTTTGGCATTTTCATAGTTTTTATCTAGAGTCAGAAATCATAATATTTTATTTTCATAAATTCACTCGTACATGGCAATAAACCAAACAATACTAAATTTTGGCTACTTTATTTGGCTTCCAACTAAACAATAGCCATTTTTAACCCTACCAAAATTTGGCTTCAAGCCAAACACAACAGAATTGCCAATGTTTTGATTGTACCTTGAATTGGTCACGAACTCATGATCAATAGATTGACAAGACTATCCAGAATCACCAACTAAACACACCCATAACCTGAAAGGTGCTGCACCTCTTTTCCCAGCGTGCAGTGGTTCTCAGGAGCACGTACTCTAAATTGATAGCTGTGAAAAGCGATCACAATTTTCAGCAAGACACGTGGTTGCATTGGCTCCAACAAATTAAGAACAACAAGGCATCAAGAAGAAAAATTAGGCTGAGGAAAAATTAGGCTGAACTGTGGTCATAGGTCCAAGTCAAGCAAGCAGCAGAGCGCAGCTGGGGTCATTCATGAATTTTGCACCTTCCTGAGGGAAATCGTCAATTAAAATTCATACTTCAATGTTCAATCTCTCATAATGGTCTTCTTATTTTTTTTGTTGGCTGGCAGTAGCTGAAAAATTTATTCTGAAAAAACTATGACTCTTGAGAAATGTCTTGAAAAGTTTACAAAAATATTAAAAATTAAGAACTATAAGAAGAACCATTTAAAATCAATAACAATAAGTAGGAAACATTATATTGTTTAGCTTGAAACTTCTTTTTTTTTTCACAAATCATGTTTTGTAACAATTTGTAATTGTTTTCTAGGGTTTCATGGTTTTCTTGAAGATCTCAAAACTACTTTTAAGTTTTAACGTACAATATGTTCAAAGTGACTTATTTTATTTTGTTAGAAAACAAATTTAATTTTTCGTATGGTTCATTTCCTATCGCAAATCCACCTCTAAAAGGTCCTAAAAATAACAAAAAAAGTCTCCCAGCTTAAAATCCAACTTACCTCAACCCAGTCACCCCAAACTTTTTTTTTGTATTTTTATCCTCTTTGAGCCGCTTTTCGAGAGCCTTCAACTTTTCAGATTTTGATTTCATCCAAATTTCGAAGTGAATCAAACTGGGAGACAGAGGATATGTGCCTGCCTCGCACTCCCAAAGCTGTACACAAGTAGTTTCATGCGAGAGCAAGCAGTGACTTTTTTGTGTAGTGAACACCGTGATCAAGAATAAAATGACTGGAATGATAAATGCAGGATGCAAGCTAGCTCCGTGAGAGCTTGAATAACGATGCATAATAGGCTTAGACGTCCTAGTATCGTAAAAAATAAAATAAAATATAGAGAAATATAAATAAGCAGTAAAATATGTAAATAATGGCTAGATCAATCTAAATTAGTCTGGTTGGTCGGTGATGCTCCGATGAAAAAGAAAATTGCACACCTGGGGCTGGGCCAACGCGAGCAAATCAAGCAAACAAATCACTGATCCGCCCACTGTGCCCAACCCAGCCCCCTCCACTCACGCCGCGATGGGATCATGGGAGGAGCAAATGGAATGCGCGCGCCCGTTGAGCCCACCGCCGGCCCGCGTCGCGCACGCGCATGTGCCCCGGCTCAGCAAGAGCGCTGATCAAACATTGATCGGCGCTGACGCTGACGGCGATGAGTGTGCGGCCGACCCAGGGGCGCCTTGCCTCGCGGCTTATCCGAATCGCGGATCTCATCTCGGTGACATGCGGCCGTCCACCGAGGGTCCATGCCTCCACGGTAGCCCAGCAGCCGCATGTGTTACGTGACGTGCGTGACGCCGTGCCCACCGCCCGACCGGGTGTCTATCTGTACGTATCCTGTGTGAGTGCATCGTACCGCATAAAAAACATCAATTAATTCGTCATCTTCTATACTCCCTTGTTTGTTTTTTATAAGGCGCGATTTGATCTAGCACGGTCTTCTAAAATATACTTTAACTATTAATTTATCTTATCCGTTATTAAAAAATGCTTTCAAATACGAATTGAACAATAGCTTTTTTTACCATAAAATTTATATATTACTGGATAAACCATTGGTAAAAAAACAAAGTTTGGATCTTAAAATGAGCGTGCACTTTATAAAAAAAGAACAGAAAAGATATCTTTTTAGCCCTTTTCAACCTTTTTTTACTAGAACCATAAAAAGCCAATAAAAAACTCTACCACAATTGTGAAATAAGAAGTTGAACTAGCCAACCTGTTTTTAGCCCTGTGGTGCGTAAACTTTACAACGCTAGGGCAAGTTTAATGATGCCTCTATCCCACCCACATCCCAATACTATTCATCTACTTTTTAATCATTACCTCATACCTTCTATCTAATATCCACGTTTTTCTCTCTTATATTTTACTACGATAGTGGATCATAATTTAAGTCATAAGAGCATGCACAGCAGGCTCCGCATCCTGCTCGGCATTTTACTGTAGCGCGGGCAGGCGGGCAACCGATTCAAAATTTTGCTGACTGCAGCCATGCACGCATGAGGGCGGGAGCGCTGCGTGCAAGTGGTTAGCGCGTGGGCTACCATTACCTTGCTCTTCCTAGCAAACACCTCTTGTGGGCAAAAAAGAGCATGTTGTTGTTAATAGTGCAATCTCCTCTGCTTATGGACTTTGCTATGCATTGCTTGCTCGATTTGAAAGTTGTTAACATCTCTCACAGAGTCGAAGTAGGGTCAACTACCGATCGTAGGTCCTTTGCCCTAAAATAGAGTGTGGCCATGTTCAGAGGATACCAACCCGTCTTTATGCTTTTTGATGCATGTGCAATGTTCTACCTTGCTGCATAGATACCAAGTTCGAATGTGTAAGGGGGTAGCCAGGTAAGGTTGAAACATAACTCGCAAGCTACTTAGGCTCAACTTGATCGAAGCTCGGCTCATGCTTGTCTGATCTTGCTCGTGACTTGGTCAATCTAGCAAAGGAAGTCACATGAGATCTTTTTCTTTTTTTCATCTATGTTGACTTCTTGGGCAGCGGCGTGATGATCGACCTTTCTAGGCGGCGGTGAGGTGGTCGATCTCCTGGGCGGCGGCACGATTGAGCTCTAGGGCGGCCCGACCGGCTGCACAGGCAACGAATTGTCGGGAGGGCTGGTTGGGCAGAACAAGAGGGGTGGGCATGCATTTGCAAAATGACCAGGCAACAGATTTCGATCCTATGATTTTGATCTGATGGCTACAGGACGTTTGGTTGCACAGGTGCATAGGAACAGTGGTTGCACAGGATAAGTTCTCAAATAAAGGCCCTCTTTGATAGCTTGTTTAGTTTTAGTTTAGTTTTAGTTGAGAAAATTTGACCACCTTTGAAAGTGGTATGAAAAGGCTAAATAAATTATTAAAAAAATATTTTTAAGATCTTTAAGAAAAACCCTACAATGTTATAAAAAAATTATTTCAAAAAAATAAAGTGAATGGTGCATATAAAAATAACAAAAGTTGCAATCCCAACAAAAACTAAACTAAAACAAGCTATCAAAGAGGACCAAAAGACCGAATTCTGAATCCCATGCCCAAGTTGACAAATGTGCTTGGGGATTGTTGGGCCGTTGTTTGGTGGTGCAGATGATATGGCCCAATTATCCCAGATGCCTTCGTCTTCCAGTTCCAGCTTCCTCTTCACCAGCCTGACCAAGACCACCGCGAGTGCTCCTCCCGGGCCCCGGCTCCCATGGCGGACAGCGGCGAAGGAGCCTCGCCGTCGGCGCCTCCGCCCCTGACTGACAGAGACAAGTCGCTGACGCGCGATAAGAAGCCCGGGACGAAGCGCCTTCTCCTCACTGCTTCCGTCCTCCTCTCCTTCCTTATCGGTACCAGCTCCAACCTCGCCACAGCTCCCAGAACTAGGGTTTCAACTCACCGGTATAACTTGTGTGCTTCTGTCTGTTTATCTCTATAGCACTGCCCATCCTGCACAAATCCACCGAGATCCACCGCTCGCCGCTGCCCTCCGATGCAATCGCTGCCCTCTCCCGCCACCTCCACTCCAAGCCGCCTTCCTTCCCCTGCGGCCTCCACGTGGTGTTCCTCCGCTCCGGTGCCGGCCCCTCCGATGCCTTCCGTGCGGATCGCCTCGAGCAGGCGATCTCGACCCAGCTCCTCCGCCTCCCCGCCTCTACCGCTACTGGGAACATCTCCGTCTCAGTCACCGTCGAGTCTTCTGGTGTCTGCTCCAGCAGCGGCGGCGGCGGCGGCGGCGTTGCCCCGCCTTGGCAATGTGGCGTCGTAAGCACTGCTAACTTGGTTGGCAGCGATGAGGTGTTTGATGAATTGCTACACTCGGCATTGGGTGATGGCAATGGGGAAGGGATGAAGGTTTACACTGTTGTCGTTATTGAGAGCGATGATGGTCAGAAAACGAGGGTTGTGATTGGAAAGCATCGCCACGCTTGGGTGGTTGGTAAGGTTGACGACGCTGAGGCTGTGTCAATTATTGGCAAGGTATTTGTCAAATATTTCATGAATGGCGGCATCGAGGAGGGTGAGACCAGCATTGGGAAAGCAGAGTTCATGCCCGTTGGTTCAGATGGGAATGCCGTCCTTTCGTTTAGCTTGTTGAATGCTGATCCAAGCGATTGGGTCTATGATTGGTAAGAACCAAAACTAACAGCTTCTGTTATACTATTTTTTGCTATATATATTCCCTTCTCTATCCACATTTCTAGAAAATATCAAAGCATACCTTAGTCTTTTTTTTTTTGAGTCAAAAAGCATACCTTAGTCTGTGATATGGTAAACTGTTCAAGTATGACATACCATACTATATTAGTAGGGTAATTTGGAAACATTGTGTCAGCAAAACTGACTATGGACTTTTATTATCTTCCTTATTTAGAATCAACAGGTTCTGTGATTGTATTTAGCTATCTGCAAAGATGTTGTCCTATTATTTGATGTTGCTGGAATTTTTACACTTATGCATCCCACATGCAGGGAGTTTGGAGATATTGGTGATAGGATGTTGACTCCTGTGGTTGAGGCATTGCGTCCAATTGCTGATATTAATATAGAGAGTCAGGTGCAAATTTGCCTTATTTGGGCTAATCTTCTTTCGTCTCTTAGATGTCAATGTTAAATAAGTACTTCACTACTGATCCTTTTCTTTTCAGGTTTTGTACCATACTCCGAAAGCGTCCTATTCTTATTCAGATGATGAACTTGGTGGGAATGTCCTTAGCATGGGAGACATCCCATTTTTTGTATGTTTCACTTGCTCTGTAGAAGTCATATAGTCTTGCTCATTTCTGCACTCTATGGATAGGTTCTTGTTACTTGTTTGTGTCTGAATCGTTTAGCTGTCAGGCGAACTAATTTAGCCGTGCAATGAAATTGATAGGTAAACTCTAATGAATGGCACTTGGATACATCAATTGCAGCTACAGGACGATCAAAAGTTCTTCAATTTGTGGTGTATGCTTTTCAGATCAGAACCACAACTTTGTTATTTTTTTAAGGAGTTACAGTTCAAATTGGCAACTTTATATTTTTGTAGGATTAGTTTCACTTTCCCCTCTTAAATTATCAAGTCAGTAATACCTTTAGTGATTCAGCTAGGCGTTTTTTTTCCCCTTCTGAACTCTGGCCATTATGTAATAGATTCACCACATTAAATTTTTTCCCTATGTCGGCAGTCACATAAGCAAACTTGGGTACATAGGAACCACGAAACACTCTCTCTTTGCACCCCCCCGGTCATCATTCTGACACTGCTACACAAACCAAAAACCTGGACTTGCTGCTGGTCGCCAGCTTCAATTCCACTACTTCAATATATTGCCCCCAACTAATGCACATCCAAAGCCCAAATTTGGCCAATTATAAGGCAAATGGGTTCACAGTGGTACAAATGGTGCTGGACACACACAATATCTGCTAGGAGCCATATAACCTTTCTGGCGCAGCACAAGAGCACTGAAATGCTACTGGCGCCGGCTATGCACACACAGTTGCATCCACTAAGCCTTTTGTATTATCTGCCTATACATCCTGTAGGTTGTCTGCATTGGCGACGCTGAAACAACAATAATGGAATATGGAAATTTCAAGACTAACCAAAAAGCCAGAAAAATCTGCAGCATAAATCTACAAATCAAAGCAACCTTACCTAGCAAGATGCTACTTTGAGGTCACCCCAATTTAAAGACATGAGGCATGTGGCCAGCTTCAATTGCTGCTGCCACCGGTGACAAACTGAGTGAACTTTGTGTCACTTCATCATGTGAAGAAGCAGAAAAATGAGAGAGGGAGCTCATTAATAGTTTAATACACATCACACATGTGGCTGACTTGTACCATGAGAGATTTTGACACACTTTAAAATCAGCATTTTAGCCCATAATACCTTGCCCACTTTCATTAACTCAGATGGCCCCACATGTCATGGGCTGAAATATTCACTTATACACAGCGAGTGGGACTAAAAGATGATAAGGATGCCCATGTGGCGGAAACAACTCGAGATTTATACCCATGTCAGCTAAACTATCAAGCTAACCACCAAAGGGTGCAATAACTTACTCCTTAATTTTATGAACGTTTATGGATATTTAGTCGTCTGAACTGTTTGTTCAATGATAAAAAGGTATATTCCATCTGCAAGGGAATGCCCGTTGTATTTGCAACTTCCAGATGGGGAGCTTTCGAAAACTAATGCATTTATATCCCCGGTAAGTATCATGTGCCTTCTTTGTGTCATCCATCTTACCTTTTTTTTGACTGTCTTATCCTGATACTTAGATGTGGGGAGGTGTTGTTATTTGGAACCCACCAGGCTGTTCACTTGCTTCCAAGAAGACACGTGGGACCCAGAATAAAATATCATCACAGGTGTGTGAAAATTGACCATTTTCTTTCCCTTTTGATATGTTAGATTGTCAACAGTTATGCTAACCTACCTGAATCGTGAACTCATGATGTACCTTTGACGAGCATTACTTGCTGGCAAATTTATATGGAACAGGAACTTATGGAAACCCTTGAAGTCTTCATAGGACAGATAAGGCAGTTATTTGGTCTAAAACCAAATTATAACGCACAAGACATGTATGTGATGACTAAATTCATAATTAGCGAGAAAGGCTTTGCAGAATGGTAGACTATCTCTCCATTAATTGCTACAATTATACAAGTTTCATTTCGTTATGGCATCATACATTTTTACAACATCTGGAATTTTTATTTTGTACATCTAGTCCATTTGGTTGGAGAAATTATTTATTACCATGATCGTCAATCTGTTTGTTACAATAGTTTGCATATTCTCAAATTATCAATACTGTAGTATCCAACATGAAGGACCATGTTAATTGTTAAGCGAAGCTAAAAGGTCTAAATTAAATATCAACATTTAAAATTATAGATGCCCTAGTCATCTGTTTCAAAAATCATTAATGTTGGTGGTCACATGTCATATGGAGTACTTACTAAAACTTTGGGTGTGCAAAATCAGTGGGTTTGGAAGCTCATTTAGGTTTCCCTGTTTGTTTAACTTGTCAACCTCTAAGGCTCTCATATTTATTATCCTTAATTCTTGCTTCTTCTTCTGGTGCAGGGAATTAGATTTACTAAACCGGCACCATGCATGTTCCAATCTTTTGTCATGTGTCACCACTTTGGAGTCTCTTTCCAGCTTGGTATGCAAGTAGTGCTTATCTAAAAACCTGTTGTTCACACATACATACGCTAATGTTATTTCTATTGGTAGGTCCAATCGCTTCCAAGAATGATTGTTATGGATGAAATTGGGAGGCAGGTTTGTTCTTGCTAAATGGATAGCTCACGATTCTGTGTGACACTGTTATTTAATTATTATATTTATACTCTTTTGAATGTGAACTTATGACTAGTAACAACATCTTTTCTAGGTTGAGCTTTCTCTTGAAGCTGCAAGTTTAGCTCAAAGAAACGCTACTCTTGGGATAAGCAACTCTTCAGCAGGCAAGTTGATGACTTTTCTTGCAAGTGTGCATTAAAGTTTACCACACTTTTGTTAATATTGTGCTATTCCACAGCGTCTGCAACTAGAGCAAGGGCATTGGCAGAGGATGCCTTTTTTCATCCGTCTGTTATGTCAATCAGTTACGCCTCAATAGAGCACTATTTCGCGATATATATGGTCAGTATTCTTTTGTTATATAGCTTCTGACAGTTAAATTTATTATGGGCACTTTTTAATTTACAAGCAAAGAAAGTTATTACTCAATTATTCAACCATGGATGTGAAGTAACCATTTGTTTTCAAGTCATAGAATATCAACATGAAAGCTGAACAAAGTCATGGTGCATGTGCCTTGAAAACCATACATATAGATTCGTCTCGAGAAACACTTCCATTACATCATATTTTTATGCATTTTATAAATAAATTACAATGGTTGTTAGTGGTCAAAGATGTATTTTGAAGACCGTGTTGATGTCCAAGACATCAAGTTTTTATGATATGAAGGGAGTATAACACCAGCGATTTGAGATTGATATGGCATTTTTTTGCAGCCATTCTTTGCACCAGTTTCTTTGCATGTGCTCTTGGCGGCAATCAAAGAGCTGAAACGCTACAAGGTAGAGCGAGCAAAATATTCAGCATTTCTTGCTTCCCAGGCGACAAGCTAGATCAACTGCTGCTCAGGAGCATCACTGCTTCATGCTGGGTATCATCACACATAAGTTTCACTGGTGATGGAAGGTAAATGATCTGTAGCGGTATATTCTTGCCGTGCTGAAACTGGACGCAACCTTTTCCCCATCCACAGTTGATTGGGCAATCAGGCTGATCATTGGCACACAAGTATGTCTACTGGTGTGCTTGTGAAGCTATGACATGATAGATTTTTCTAGCCCAGTGAAGGTTCCATGTAACACCATTTCGTTATTGGAAGTAGGGTAGCAGGGTGGTTGTGTGCTCTACCCTCTCAACAAAAGTAGGCATTCTTTCTATTAAATACACGTTTGAAACTGTCTACCTCAGAGAGGAAGACCGAGTGTTATTTTTAGGGACGCTTCTGTAATTGGTAAATCATTGCTGTACAAATACATCCATCAATTATCTTGGGAAGCACCTTTTTTTTTTGGGGGGGTGTGGTTCACGTATCGCTGGAATGATGATTTCACCAGGACCGTGCGCCCCGTTTAGGCCGGCCATTGATGCCATTCTGCAATTGCAATTTTGCATCGTACGCAACTCGGGCCTCCAGTATATAACTGGGCTTCTTCCTGTTTGGCCCTCTCGCGCACGAAAAAACAACCCGAACAAGGCGCGACCCGCTCCGCAAGGCCGCAAGTGAAGTGAAGCGAATGATTGCGAAAACCGCAAGAAACATTGCCCTGGAAAAAAAAAGGAAAAGAAAACTGTACACTCGCGTAGACCACAGTGCATTGCCGTATTATACCGTGCAAACCGCACGCAGGCACAGCAAACCGCCACCACTCCGCCGGCGCCACGTCAGCCGGCAACCGCAGCAGCAGTTGCGCACGGTCGCACACGCACACGCTCGCTCTCGCAGTCTCGCCGCACTTCCCTTCCGCACCGCTCCGCGTCCCAACTCCCAAACCTCTCAAACCAAAACCTCTCTTCCCCTGCTCCGCCTCCGCCTCCGATTTCCCAGCAAATGCGCGAGTAATCCCCCGCCCGGCCAAGCACGACGCAGCGGCGCGCGCCATGCCGTCCTCGCCGCCGCCGCCGCCCGGCGCGGCGTCCGAGCTGGTGCCCCCGTGGCTGAAATCCCTCCCCCTCGCGCCCGAGTTCCACCCCACCGCCGCCGAGTTCGCCGACCCCGTCGCCTACATCCTCAAGATCGAGCCCGCCGCCGCGCCCTTCGGCGTCTGCAAGGTCGTGCCGCCCTGCCCGCCGCCGCCCAGGAAGTCCACCCTCTCCAACCTCTCCCGCTCCTTCGCGGCCCTCCACCCGGAGGACCCCGCCCCGTCCTTCCCCACCCGCCACCAGCAGCTTGGCCTCTGCCCGCGCCGCCCGCGCCCCGCGCTCAAGCCCGTTTGGCGCTCCTCCCAACGCTACAGGCTCCTGCAGTTCGAGACCAAGGCCGCCGCCGCGCGCAAGTCGCTCCTCGCGCGCCTCAACGTCCCTGCTTCCAAGCACCTCTCCCCCCTTGACGTCGAGGCGCTCTTCTGGCGCGCCTCCGCCGACCGCCCCATCTCCGTCGAGTACGCCAGCGACATGCCGGGCTCGGGCTTCTCCCCCTGCTCCGACCGCCCGTCTCAGCAATTGCCAGCGCACGTGGGGGAGACGGCCTGGAATATGCGCGGCGCGGCGAGGAGCCCCGGCTCGCTGCTGCAGTTCATGCGCGAGGAGGTCCCCGGGGTCACCACGCCGATGCTGTACGTCGCCATGATGTTCAGTTGGTTCGCTTGGCACGTCGAGGACCACGACCTGCACAGCCTCAACTACCTGCACTTCGGCGCCCCCAAGACGTGGTACGGGGTGCCGCGCGACGCCGCACTCGCGTTCGAGGAGGTCGTGCGCGTGCACGGCTTCGGAGGGGAGGTGAATCCGCTAGGTGAGGCGGCTGCCGCTGTTCCTTTCCTGTGGAAGCTCTGCGTGCTTCGTTCTTCCGACCGTGATGTGACTTTTGCGGAATTGTGAATTGAGGTGCAGAAACATTCGCGATCTTGGGGCAGAAAACAACGGTGATGTCCCCTGAAGTACTCGTGGGCCTGGGGATCCCCTGCTGCAGGTGGTGCTTTTGCTTCCTTCCGTTTTTTGAATGATTTGCTTTGATACGTGAGGTGGTTGAAGGAAGTTCTTTGGTTCTGTGCACGGGGGACAGATTGGTGCAGAATGCAGGGGAGTTCGTGGTCACTTTTCCAGGATCTTATCACAGCGGTTTCAACCATGGTGAGCACTATCAACAGTTAACCTCACTGAAAAGCTTCCATTTGTATGTTATATTTCTGACTGATGCATTGTTTACTCAATGATGCCATACCCATGCCAGTTTCTATTGTTTTCAGCTTTAAGTTATTAGACTTAGTTATGTAGAATTAAACATTAGGGTGGCTTGGTGACTTTCGCACGTGTTATATCCGCATGATGCGATACTTTTCATTCGCAGTTGTATTTTTGTCTGTATTGGATTACAAGGTGCTACACCCAAAAGAAAGCATTTGGAAAGGAATTGGGGCATTTGCTAGAAATAGGGAGTTATTTGCTGATAAAGATCTGTCCAACCCTCTAGCTACATTAGCATATCCCTTTGCCGAGTTTGGTTGTGCATGGTGTGTTTGCCAATTTATCTGTACGGCTAGACAGGTGTGCAATATTCAAATGCATAATGTGTGTCCGTTGCAGACACACCGTTGCACGTGAGTCACAAGGGTTTTCCTTGTATCACGTGTTACTGGAAAAATAAAATTGTTTTGTTTCCTGGCTATCACTTTTCTGCATCTTTCAATAACAATTTACAACCAACCCCATGAGGATTTTTTCCATGTGCAGGATTCAACTGTGCAGAAGCATCAAATATAGCTACACCTGAATGGTTGAGGATAGCGAAAGAGGCGGCAATTCGTAGAGCCTCAATCAATCGTCCTCCCATGGTTTCACACTATCAACTGCTTTACGAACTTGCACTGTCAATGTGTTTCAGGTATTTGTTGTAATCTGCATTCTTCATGATTTATGCTCATTGTTGCTATTGGTGGTCGTGTATCCTATGTAGGTGCTAGGCCTGAGATCCCACCTTTGCTAACTAGGGGATTTTCCAGCCTAGGCGGGATTAGGTGCTAGGCGATAACCAACCACCAAAATAGTGCCACGCTTAGGGGAACACTTTTTTGGGCCTTGGGATGATACTTTGCTAGTCTCCTGCCTCCCACAAAAATTCTGATCACCAACTTACATTATGTTTTCACCTAAAAAGAGTATGGCGATAGGTTTGTCATCAATAACTTCCATGTGACGGCACTCAATATTCCTTTCCATTTCCACAATCCGAGCTAGGAAGTTGTTTGTCTTTTTGTGTATGTCTCACAGTAGCCATACTTTTTTATAATGCTTCAATCTGGTAATTGCTTTTGTTATTGGGCCTGTTTTCTTAGTAGCACTTTATATGCTTGCCCCGCTTTCGTAATAGGACAGTATGGTATTAAATTTGTTTTAAACTGCTATATTTCTAGGGAACCATCCATTGGAGAAATGGAACCACGAAGCTCTAGATTAAAAGAGAAGAAGAAAGGCGAAGGCGAACAGTTAGTTAAAAAGATATTTGTCAAAAATGTCATTGAAGACAATGAACTGCTTAGTTCACTTCTTAATGATGGGTCTTCTTGTATTATTCTTCCTATAAATGCCCATGATGGTCCTGCACTTTCATCATTACGCTCAAGATTACAATCAAAAATCAAATCTAGGATATCAGATGGCGTATGCAGTAGTGGAGAACCTCTGGAAGTTTTGGGATGCTTACCGCTGAATGGCACATTTGATAAGAATGCTGAAGTCGGAAACTGTAATGCTTTGTCCTCATCGAAAGGCAGCTCATTACCAGCCTGTTCTGAAAAGGAACTCACGTCTACAACATGTATGGTTGACTGTATAAATATGTCTAGTTCATCTCATACACATAATTTAGAATCTGATAAGGGGGATATAATCAGTGCTGCTGGGCTTTTAGACCAGGGTTTATTATCCTGTGTCGCCTGTGGTATTCTAAGTTTTTCATGTGTAGCTGTTGTCAAACCAAGAGAGTGTACAGCAAAATACTTGATGTCCTCTGATTATAGTTTGCTTAACGATAAGCTTGTTGGTTCTGGAGAGTCTCATCCTGTAGATGCATTAAGAAAGGAGAGGACAGATGGTGCTATTTTGCGTAAGTTATATATCTTACAATGTATTCCGCTGGCATTTTATCTTTGACTTATTTCTCCTTTTTGGTAGTCTATTTGTGTTCATTTATTAAGAAAAAATTGTATGCGCTGAGTTACCGGTCTTTTAGGTGGTAGTAAAATAACAAGCACACATTAATAATGTATTTGCAATCCCTTGAGAAAAGTGACCTGTTAGAAAGCAAAGATTAAAGTATATGCAGATTTAGAGTCTTATGTTGAAACAAATAATGAACTTTAGAATTCCACTGCTAACGAAATAACCAGCATTAGCCTTATAGCTTGCTTTCTCTGATCATGCAATGTCTGGTAACTCAACCTCAGGATAGTTTAGCTTTGTTCTAAATATGTTAACTAGAAGTACAGGCTTCATTGTTGGTAGCCTTAGTACTGGTGGTTTTTTTATATGTGATTTATGTGGATGATTCCTGTTGAAATTTGAACTTGTTCTATTGCATAATTAATGTCATGGTAGTGAAAAGTTTATGATGCATATGTTGTGTTTGATTGCTCATCCTGTATTATCAGTTATCTGCATGTTAAATAGTCCCATCTCGTTGATTGTAAAGAAAATCAGAGTCACAGGTATTTGTTGATGCTTGCTGAAACAAGAATGCATGGATGCTCCTTGTGTAACTCTTGTTGAATTTGTAGTTTATCTGTCATGCAAGCGTGTATTTAATCTTAAGTGTCTTTGGCTTATGTCGTCAATTATTGTTTTTATCTAATGCAATCTATGTATGTCGAATGAACATGTAGGGCCTGGTTTTGAAATGTATGGCGACAAAATAATTTTTGATGCGGGACCACTCAATAGGAATTCGGCTCTTGATCTTTTGGCATCTATTTATGGAGATCAATCAGATTCTGATGAAGATATTCAGAACAAAAAAAATCAGGACATGAATGAGTCACTAGCCAACAATTCAACTAATGTAAGTTTGGAGGGAATGACATTGTCAACCATTAGCAAGGAATGCCAACAAAGCTCATCCCAGGTCTCTCAATGTATCGGTAGCTCAGATATGTCAAATAGACCAAGAGGTGTTCGCACAAGAAACAAATATCAACTTAAGATGGTACTATCTGAAGGTTTTCAGCCAAAAAAAATGAACCCAGTAATGGAAAAGGAAGTCTACTCTGAACCGTCTTGCTCAAAACAAAATTTAAAGAAGCCACTTGATGTCAGTGGCACAGATTATGATGCTAGTTGTAACAGCACTACAATCTCTATGGGTGACCTTAGGAACAATTTGAATACATTGATTTTGAAATCTGATAAGGATTCATCAAGAATGCATGTATTTTGTCTTGAGCATGCTATCGAGGTTGGGAAGCAACTTCAAGCCATTGGCGGTGCCCATATTATTCTTTTATGTCGTCCAGGTCAGTCATCATGCTGCTTGCTCTATTGTGATTTGAGTGCAATGAGCTCATTTTCATCTACCATTTTGAGCGTTCGCTGCATGCTATTTTGGACTTCATGCATTCTAGTAAAACTTATGATATGAATGAATGGGTTATCCCGTTATTCCCATCTAAGATATTTTACTATCATAATATTTTTAATTCAAAAGCACATCATATTCCATTAATTTTGGTAAAGTGAGAATAACTTGGTCCAGTGTTTGAGGTTTCAATAATACTAAATAGCGCATCTTAGGTTGACATTAAATAACTTTGTTTGTTATTATTTGTACAGAATATCCCAAAATAGAAGCAGAAGGAAGATCATTGGCTGCAGAAATGGAAGTCAAGTATGATTGGAAGGACATTCATTTCAGGGAGGCAAACATGCAGGACAGGGAGATGATACAGGAAGTTCTGCGGGATGAGGAAACAATACCAACAAGCAGTGATTGGGCTGTAAAATTGGGTGTTAACCTTTACTACAGTGCAAATCTTGCCAAATCTCCACTATATAGCAAGCAAATGCCATACAACAGGGTCATCTATAGGGCATTTGGCTGCAATTCACCGAATAACTCACCAGTAAAGCTGAAGTCTTGCGAAAGGAAACAAGGCAGGCAGAAGAAAATAGTCTTTGCTGGCCGATGGTGTGGGAAAGTGTGGATGTCAAACCAGGTACATCCACACTTGGCTCACAGAATTGAAACCCGTGAACAGGAAGAATCAGATGGAATCAGTTCTTATTGTCTTGATCAGAAATCCAAAGCTGAACCAGTTGATAATTCTAGTAAAGTGGCAGCTTCCAAAAGAAGTAGCACCACAAGCACAGATATAGTAAAATCAAGTAAGAAAAGGGTGAATGGACCTTTGGAGAATACAAACATTAAGAGGCCCAAACCGACTGCGAACGACAACTCCGAATCATTAAAAGGTGTTGCTGAAGTTTCCTCCCCATCACCAGCTGGATTGGTTCTCCGTAGTAGCTCTAGGATCGCCAATAGGAAAAACAAGCTAAAATCAAAGATGACAGAAGAGGATGATGGTCTCACTAGCCATCCACAGTCAAAAGTTAAACAGGATATTAATGGGCCTGCTAGCCATTTGAGAGCAAGACTGCTGAAGCAGAAGAATAAAGTTGAAGCAAATAAGCAAATAAAGAAAATTAGAGAGAAGAGAAGGGCTCCAAGTGCTATAGAGCATGAAGAAGAGCAACCGTCCCTGACTGAGGGCTGTTCTCTGAGCTCTGACACAAATCGGGGGCTGTCTTTGGATAAGCCAAGGACTAGAGCAGAAGCAAAGAAGCAAGTGGAGAAAACCAGAGGAGAAAAGAGAGAGATTTCAAGAGCTCCAAAGCAAGCAGAAGGGTACACATGCGATTTGGAGGGCTGTTCTATGAGCTTTAGCACAAAACATGAGCTGTCTTTGCATCAGCGCGCCATCTGCCCAGTGAAGGGCTGTGGGAAGAAGTTCTTCTCGCACAAGTATCTGCTGCAGCACCGCAAAGTTCACAACGATGATCGTCCGCTGAAATGCCCATGGAAGGACTGCAACATGGCGTTCAAGTGGCCATGGGCAAGGACAGAGCATCTGAGGGTCCATACGGGCGACAGGCCCTATGTTTGCCATGAGCCAGGTTGTGCGCAGACATTCAGGTTTGTCTCTGATTTCAGTCGTCACAAGCGCAAGACAGGCCATGCAACCAAGAAGACGAAAGCAAAGAGATGAGCCGCAAATGCAGTGGTAAGCTATGGTGGTACCAGAAGCAACAAGCGAAAATTTGTACATTCCCATCGTGGTATGCTGACGATTTCATTGATTTAGCACTAATCTCTTTGTTTGACGAATTCTGATGGCACCACAATCAGCGTGCTCTCCCTATGTCACTAACTTTGCTTAGCATTTCCATGATTAACTCGCATGTCCTAACCATCCTTGCCCTCTGATGTTTGATGTACTGACAGTAATGATTCTTAATGCATGGTTAACTAGCATGTTCTAATCCCATCTCTCTTTGCGCGTTTCCTTTTCTGTATTGACCTTGTGATGTGCTAATGTGCATGATATCTTGATGCTGCTGATGCCATGGTGTCGCTGTCGTAAGTACATCAAAGGAGAGATGATGGTGCATTGTGGGTACTGCAGAGAGAACCGCGGGGCACAGATTCCTCTGCTGCCGTGGATCTGTTTGTGCTGTTGTGGTGGGATGTTGCGTTTGTTTTTGGTGTTATCAGGCTTCAAGACTGTAACCAAAATAGCCGCCGGCTGCGTCAATCATGCATTGCATACATCATACATGCTCATGGAATCCACAGGATGTCTGATCCCTGGAACTGAATTACTGAAAGTGGTTGGAAAACAAGGCGACCGGTGCCCTGACAAGTTTTGCTTCACTCTCAGCCCTGCGGGGCTGTTCATTAGAGCCAATCTTATTTTCTCATTAGCCAAGTTTTTTTTTTTATTTGCGGTTTTTTTCCTCTCGCAAAACAAACCACGTCCAAAGCTCTCAGAGGTATTTGTAATTAGCATGACACGATTAGCGAAACGCGGCATATCTTATGCCATTCTTAGTTTAGCAGTGCGAGTTGCAAAGAGAGGCACCGTGTAAGACAGTACGAACGTGCCGAGCAGCGAATGAAGGAAAATTGCTGCATGCTGGATCTGCAATTAGATGCACCGAGTAAAAGGGCAGTAGAACTCCAATCCTTTTCGCTGGGAGCAAGTTACTGTGAGCATCTACATCCGTAGGAGGAGCTGTAAGATAAAGTGGGTAGGGACAGAGTGTCTGCTGGAGAAAATGAATCTTTTATAGTATAGTGTAAATTGTAAAGAGATTTTAGAGGGATGGATAGAGTGTATAGTGAATAGTATTATAGAGTGTGTATAGAGCCTCAGTGGAGATGCTGGGTGTTCTAAACACTATCCTTTATGAACCATCTATATATCTTTTAAATGATATAATCTTGCTAAAAATGATGAAAACATAGGAAACAAGTAGCGATTTAGAAAAGAGAATGAAATATGGAGATGGTGCCGATGCTCGAGCAGATAGATGCAAACCGCTACACACCGAACTCCTCCCTTGGCCGCCTCAACTGCCATCAATACCGCCGTTGATCTTCTCGACGGCCGCCCTA
This sequence comes from Raddia guianensis, assembly GCA_036346415.1. NCBI lineage: Eukaryota > Viridiplantae > Streptophyta > Magnoliopsida > Poales > Poaceae > Raddia > Raddia guianensis. Next base: position 71,712,189 of record CM070534.1, read on the forward strand.
TCGCGGCACGGCAGCGATGGTGTAGCATCCATAAAATTGCACACCTATGGCTACCGCGAATGAATGAGGGGATGATCCATATCGGGGCATGCAGCTCGAATGAATCTACCCTGAATCTTGGCACCAATCGCACAAGCCCAGCGAGGGCAAGTTGCTGCAACCATCCCGAGCTGAATCTGACACCATCTCCGATCCTCCCCAGCTTTCTGTTGCCGCCATTTAAAATCCTCTCTTTCCCGCCGCAAAGCTTGTCGGCCTCCGCCTATAAATACACCTCCTCCCTCCTCTCGTCGATCTCACACTGCAACCCACTTAGCTCGCTGCTGCTACTACTACCAGTCTACCACCGAGGCAGCACCGCAGCAGCTGCTAGTACTTCAGCTTGTGGTAGTGGTGGTGGTGGCGAGGACGATGGGGAAGCTGATGAGCAAGAAGCTCCTTGTGGTGGCGGTGGTGGTGGCGGCCATGGCGGCCGTGGAGGTGTGCCGCGGCATCCCGTTCGACGAGAGCGACCTGGAATCGGAGGAGGCGCTGTGGGAGCTGTACGAGCGGTGGCAGAGCGCGCACGGGGTGCCGCGCCACCACGGCGAGAAGCACCGCCGCTTCGGCACCTTCAAGTCCAACGTCCGCTTCATCCACGCGCACAACCAGCGCGGCGACCGCCCCTACCGCCTCCGGCTGAACCGCTTCGGCGACTTGGGCAGCGAGGAGTTCCGCGCCACGTTCGCAGGGTCCCGCCGCTCAGGCGACTTCCGCGGCGACGGCGCCGCCGCTGCGCCGGCCCTCCCGGGGTTCATGTACGAGGGCGTCAACGTCGCCGACTTGCCGGCGTCCGTGGACTGGCGCCGCCGCGGCGTGGTCACCGGCGTGAAGGACCAGGGCAAGTGCGGCAGCTGCTGGGCGTTCTCGACGGTGGCGTCCGTGGAGGGCATCAACGCTATCCGCACCGGGCGGCTGCTGTCGCTGTCGGAGCAGGAGCTCGTCGACTGCGACACAGCCGACAACAGTGGCTGCCAGGGCGGGCTCATGGAGAATGCCTTCGAGTTCATCAAGCACAACGGCGGCATCACCACCGAGGCCGCGTACCCGTACCGCGCCGCCAACGGCACGTGCGACGCCGTGCGGGCGCGGCGGTCGCCAGTGGTGGTGATCGACGGCCACCAGAACGTGCCGCCCGGCAGCGAGGACGCGCTGGCCAAGGCGGTGGCGAGCCAGCCCGTGTCCGTGGCCATCGACGCCAGCGGCCGCGAGTTCCAGTTCTACTCCGACGGCGTCTTCACCGGCGACTGCGGCGCCGAGCTCGACCACGGCGTGGCGGTGGTCGGCTACGGCGAGACGGACGACGGCGTGGGGTACTGGATCGTCAAGAACTCGTGGGGCACCTCCTGGGGGGAGCGCGGCTACGTCAGGATGCAGCGCGACTCCGGCGCCGACGGCGGCCTCTGCGGCATCGCCATGGAGGCCTCCTTCCCCGTCAAGACCTCGCCCAACCCCCGCGTCTTTCGCGCCAAGCCCAGGCGCGCGCTCGGCGCCAAGGAATCCCAGTGATTTCATGGCTGCGCGCTGCTGCTGATGATGCTGATGCTGCCGTCGTTCCTAGCTAATTGGGTTGCATTACCACTATATATATTTACGGGATTCGTGTCAGTCGATCGATCAGGGAAGAAGCCTAGCTGAATAAATTAAAACCAAGCCGTATTTGCGCGCGCGCGGACAAGATACTGCGTGCGACGTGAGGTCCATCTATATATCTTTAATATCTGAAGTGTAATGTAATTTTATATATGTAATGTAATTTGGTAATGTACGCAAGATTGCAAGCTTGCTAGTAATATATTGTGGTTAGTTATATTCCCAATCTGTGTCGTGTTTCTGTCTCGGCGGCGTGTCCACTTTGCAGTTTCGCACTGTTCGGTACTTCGGTTTGGTGCTACGATACCATCGAATGTTCAGAAGCGGAGAGAAGGCTGTTTTATTTGTCAAATTCAGATAATCCTGCGACGCAGATAAGCTGGTGTTCTTATTGGGCCGTATTATTCTCGTAGTTGGGCTAGCTGGACGACGATGCGGGGGATGGGCGTATTGGATTGGACTTGGCCCAAGCTGACTTTTCTTTCGTGGGCTGGGCTAGGTTTTACGCCCATCCCGCACCTCACCCTGTACCGACCAAAAGCAGATTTCGCAAGCTGCGTGGGTGCGAGCTCCTCTCTTTTTTTAGCTGGAAGTACTGCATTTCTGTCTGTTGGGTTTAGTCCCACATCGGTTATTGGTGATGGGAGAGCATAACTTAAAATATGAAAGCACCCCTCTCCCTTCAGACTAGTCTTTTGGCTGAGTTAGATCAGGACCTGGGTTATGCTTTCAGTTGGACCAATACATGTGGGGACTTGGATCGCAGCGGGCTCCAACAAGTGGTATCAGAGTCATAATCGGTAACCCGGAACGTCTCCATGAGATCGCACGGTCCTTCAGGCTAGTCTTTTGGGCTACGTTTAATCCAAAAATATTAGAAATTCTTAGAAAAATGGAAATAGGCCATACATACATGTAGGCCCAAGTTATAACGGTCTAATTAAAAAAAATTATACTAAATACACTAGAAAATACCTAATTTCGAACGGTCTCTGTACAAAGTTCGATACAACATACAGTCGATTTTTGGCCGAACAAGCCGTTGCCGTGGCAGAATGACGACGTCTAGCAGCGACAAGCCGTCACCTCCGTCGATTTTTGGGACACAACAACAAGCCGTTGCCATGGCAGAATGACGACGTCTAGCAGCGACAAGCCGTCACCTCCGTCAATATCGCGCAGAGCACGGCCATTTCAATTTTTCCCCAACATAGCAATTTATTTTTTCAGAAGAAAAAAAAAGCGACAAAACAACTTTATTCTTTTATATGGTGTTTAACGAACGTTCCACGCGTATTTCGCTCGATATTTGATGAGCGTTTCACATGTTTCACGCGATGCTTCCGCTAGTGTTGTATTTGGTAAACCCTACGTAAGGTGGATCCATGCGTCGTCATTGAGATATATGAATACTAAACTGAAAAATCATCGAGAATAAAATTTGTAAACATGAGACCTGACGGCGTGTTCTCCGCTCAACCACCGCGGATCACACCCCTAGTCAGATTTCTACCTTGCTAGTCTATCGGCCGAGCTCAGTTCGATTTGAGCGTGGGACGCAGCAAGGAGCGACTCACAGAGATTACCCAGGTTCGGACCTCCCTGTGGGTAATAGTCCTACTCCTGCTGAGTCTTAACTCTTTTCTTGTTGTGGTTGAATGGAATGTGGTTACAGAATGCTTGTGAACCGTGTGAAAAAAACACGTCTAAAACGTCCCCCTCTCCTCTCTCTCCGCTCCTTTTATCTCGGCCTCGAGCAGGCGGAGAGGCCGAGGAGGTAAGCGATCTGATACTCTCAATACAGCGACAAGACACGAGACACGGCAGGAGAGCAGCGTCTTTGCTGCCCACGCGAAGCGGTGCCGCCGCGCGCGCCGCCAAGTGGCCTCGACCCGCCAGACACATCGGTGAGGCTGCTGGCGGGGCCCATCTGCTCCTCCGGCGCGGCGGCTATCTTAAGCAAACCCTCTCTCTGCCGGTCAATTCCGGCTGCGCCACGATGTGTACCGCTTAGACTGCGAGGGTCATCATGCGGTAATCATCTCTTGTTGTCTATCCGCGTGATGTCGTATTAAATGCGCTCGTCCTTCGCGGCAGGGAAAGCCTTCGCCCAGAAGACTCCTTCCGCAACGCTCCCTACCACGCGGGCCCCACTTGGCAGTGGGGGGCCTTACGCGCACCGAGGGGCTCGCCCACACGCCCGCCTGACGTATGAGGCCCTCGCTCGGTGAGCCGACGGGCTCGCCCACACGCTGGGGCCTGGTCGCCCGCCTGACGTGTGGGGCCCTCGTCCGGTCTTCTGAGGGGCTCACCCACGCATTTGAGTCGATCGTCACTTTGACGCGTGGGGCCCTCTTGGCCTCCCAGGAGCTTCGCTGCTTGTGGGGTCAGTCGCCCGCTGACGCGTGGGGCCCTCTTGGCCTCTGAGGAGCTTCGCCCGCATGTGGGGTCAGTCGCCCGCTGACGTGTGGGGTCCGCTGAAGCTGAGGGGCTCGCCACGCCATTGGGGCCTTGATCGCCCGCCTGACGCGTGGGGCCCTCTCGATACTCCGAGAGGCTCGTCCACACGCTGGGTCTGGTCGTCCGTCTGACGTGTGGGACCCTCGCCCGTCGCCCTGAGGGGCTTGCCCACGCGCTGGGGCCTGGTCGCCCGTCTGACGCGTGTGGCTCGTCTGATCTTCTCCAGGACTCTTCACACCCTGGTATTTACTGCACCGACAAGACCATTGATTTCCGATCGTCCCATGCATGACACATGGCAGGAGTAATCTTGTGATTTTGACACAACCCCCCAGTCACTGAAGGCCATCCGTGCCCAGCGCGCCGCACGCGCGCGGTGCCTACCTAGCTCGTGCCGGCCGCGCGCGTAATCGCGTATAGCTAGCCACTACCACTACCCACCTACGTGCGCGCGTGCGCGCCCTGCCCGCCTGCCGCTGCATGGCGCCAGGCGGTTAGCTAGCACTGTGCAGCGCTTGCGCCGGCACAGTAACATCCGATCCACCGACGCGACGCCTACGCGCGCGCGCAGTTCGTTCCTCGAGCCGTGGCGCTACGCGCGACTGCTGCTGTACTGCTGCACGCGTATGCAGTGCGCTACTACGTACTACTGCGCCTAGTGGTAGCAGCAGCAGTCGGCCATATCACTGTAGTGCCGCTGTGCACAAACGCAGCATGCACCGATGCACGTACGCACTACGTACTACGTACACGGCCGCGTAGCTAGGGTCGGCTGATCGATGGGCTGGAATGAATTCTGCTGCTTTTAAATCGGCAGGAGCAGATCGTCGCACAGGCTGGAAACCTGGAAGTGAGCTGATCCTATCAGTTATCTGCATGGTCTGCCATTCTGGCCTCCTCTGCACTGTTCCTTTGGGCTAAGCCCAGTTTTAATCTATCCTACATGCCCCTCGCCCTTTCTCGTTTTTTGACGAGACAAACGAGATACACACAGGGCACTGCCCAGGACTGTGGAATGTGATCGCCGTCTCGCAGATAGCTAGCTAGAGTTACCTACTGGCCGGCCTTGAATTGAAGCCAAACTTAATCGAGTTAGAGAGAGCATTGGAGCTTGCGTTCAATATTTATACGTAGTCGGTCGATAAATATGGATGTATCCCTGGTGTAACCGTTCATGACGATCTAACTATAGCGCAGAAAGCGCAGGGGTCAGCATTCGGCTTGTGGCCACGATCAGGGTGGCCTGTTGTACTTTGTGCCGATTGGGGAAGAACACCCATGATCAGAGCTCTGAAGACATAGTCAATTGTGCAGGACTGTGTTACTAAATATCGTACCTCCGGTGTCATCTAATCTAGCCTGTGTGACCATTAAATCGCAATAGGTGGTATTATATGCATGGTTAGTAACCCAAAATTTCTTTTGGAGATCGCACAGTTATCGGAATGGGTTCCAATGTGTGATGGGAGAGATTGTTTCACATCGGATATTGGTGATGGGAGAGCACAACTTAAAATTAAGGTAAAGGTGTCCCTTGCCATCAGGCTAGTTTTTTGAGTTGAATTGAGTCAGAACATTAGTTGTGGCTCTACCCGTGGCAATGGATATAGGAGACATGTGCCTAAGACCAGTGTTGGTCTTCGGGGGCAGTCGGAACGTTGCTAGGCCATGAGATTGTAGGATCGCAGCAGGCTCGAACAAGTGGTATCAGAACAAGGTTGGCCATGCGAAAAGTCTATAGAGGTTGTATATTCATGTCTCTACATGACGGTGGAAAAACTCTAGTGGTGCAAGCTGGAGCATGGAGACGATCGATGAGATCAGTGGAATAGAACACTCTGAAAAATAGGCCTGAATATTTCAATGGGGTGCAATTGATGAGGATCGGCCACGCATGGCAATCAAACCAACGAGGTGATCGGGGATCCGGCTCAAGTCAAACCGACGAGGGCCAGACGTGGCTGAAACCAAGTAGATTGGAGCGGTGGAAGCATTGCGTCGATGCAACCATGTGTGACAAGGGGCACCATCATGACACTATGAGCTAATTTGCGTTGATCATGGGATCGTCCGGGGCACTATATTGAGCAAAGTATATTATAACTGCGCTTGTTGTTACGGCTCAATGAGGACGGATTGGTCAAAATTCAAACAATTAAACCAAAACTAAGAATTGAAAAGAACTAATTATATGTCGATTTGAAATGGTGAAATATTAAAATTCAAAACAAGTCGATTATACTCAAATTTGGCTAATAAATTATACACAAAATTTCTGATACTTAGCGTACATAGACTTTTTTTTATATTTATATTCGTCTGTCAGTAGGATCGCGCGCAATCTGCTCCAAGTTAGGGTTAGAAAAAACTGACGGTTAATATGGGTTTTCAACAAATTGACTAGGTGCAGTTAAAAAAATTGACGGTTAAAAATTATAAATCGAGCAGCTCGAGTTATTTTTTATTTAAATTAGAATGTATGAAAATTTATAAAATATAAAAAAATTTATTGTAATTTAAACTAATGGTGTACAAAATTTTGAATCTGTTTTGCTCATGGATACTAGTTATCTGCACAAACATTAGGTTGAACATCTAGAGTGTGTCTTAGCCCTTGTTGCCTAGCCACTCGCTCACTCATGTACACTACTGTCGTGTCGCACTGCTGTTGCACACGCTCTTGGTTCGCGGTTTTATTCCACTAGCTGAGTTTGCGCGCCTGTGGCGCGCGAGGGTACCTCTCGGTCTGTATTTCGCTCATGCATTCACCACGTAGGTTGCCTGAGTTGGAACACTCAAACGGTAGAAAATCATATAAGAAAAATGAAAGCAAAGACAACCCTATAGGGTACTGGCATCGTACGCAATAGAAAGGATGCATATTTATATTCTGCATACTGGAAAATGACAATTCATGCAAATCAATTGAAATATGTGCTTAGACATAGTAAAACCATGCAATTTGTCCTTTTGCCTTAAGCAAATTTGAAGGACAATCCAGAACAGGTTAGTTCGAGGAAAAGGTTGCATAAACTAAAAGGAAATCTTCCTTTTGCCTCTAGCATGTTTCATCCAATCAAACCATCCCGATGTTCTGTTAGTCCTACAAAACAATCTGCAGTAGACCAGAAAAGAGATGGTCACCTTCAAAATTTATCAAATATAATAGAGCCATGGGTGAGAATGTAACTATTAATAGAATGCATTTTACTCATTTCAGTTACATAGGTGAGCTGGTAGAAAAATCTATATGGGTTAGCAAGCTAGAAATAACAAATAAAGAAATAAATAAACCTTGATGATCCAATTTGGATAATTTCAGCAGCAGTAGCCATGAAACTGACAATAATGTATAAAGGAAGTGTTTCTTTGAATTTAATTGTTCTTTATAATAACTTATAAACATCCTATAGGTAGTGAACCTATAAATTTAATTAATGGTTCTATTTACCAAGACCAAGAGTCTTCAGCAAGGCTGGCTGCAGATTAGGAAGGCAAATCTTGATGTCGAAGCTATAGCTTAGGAGTTAGGTGTAAAAGGTGGGAAAAAATATATGGCATATAATAAATATTCATACCGCTTTGTGAACTCCATGTACCACATTCTGCGGTCTCTCTCCATGCAAGACATTCAAATAAACCATGTATTTCATTTGAAAGCCAATATTGAAATATGTGTTGTAACTCCCAGTAGGCAAAAATCCATTGGATCATGATGAAACCAAAATAAATTGGGTTAATTTCACTGGTGCCATTTTCAAACAGCCCGAAACCACGGTTGCCATTTTTCAATCGCCTCAAGTAGAGATGCCATTTTAATGGGGTTTTCCTCTCAAACATGCCATTATGGAGCATTACGGATCAAAATACGAGAGAAAATACATCTGACGGGTGGGTCCCATGTGTCATACTCTACACTTCTTCTTCTTCCTCCATCCTCTTCATCCCCTCTCTCTCCCCTGTCTCTCTCACTGCTGGCCGCCGGCGAGCTCCCTCGTCCGCCGTTGCCATACACGCCGCCGCCGTCGACACCGCCGTCGGAATAGCTGCCGGGCGCCGCGAGCCGGGCAAGCGATGAGGGCCGCCTCTCTCCCAACTCCGTGAGCGTAAGCAGGCAGAGGAGGAAGAGAATCTGGCGAGGAAGTTGAGGGATATCGAAGAGGGGGGCACGGGGAAGCTATTGGAGGCGGTGGCTCACCGTGGTGGTCTTGAATCGACATCAGCGGCACTAGGCGGCGGAGCTTCTGGCACTCATGCTTGGCTCGCCGGCGTGAGGAGGTGGATGGCGGGGCTAGGGAGCTCTTCGGATGTGCCAGCTCGGCGTGGGAGCACCGACGCGGCGCGTCGACACGGATCGGGCCTACTCGCTAGAGTTGGGAGAGGAGGAGGCTAGCGGCTGTCGGCTCCGATGTGGCGCCCCGTGGCGGCTCGTGACTATTCCATTGTGGCGCTCCGTGGCAGTGTCTGCAGGCGGCGGCGGTGCAAAGCGTGGCGGCGGTGGCGTGAGAGAGAGAGAGAGAGAGAGAGAGAGAGGAGGAGGAGGAGGAGGAGGGAGGAAGAAGAAGCAGTCGGTAGAGGCTGACAGGTGGGACCCACCTGTCAGCCCGTATTTATCCCGTATTTGTCTTGTATTCTGTCCTGTAAACCCTGATAATGGCATGTTTGAGAGAGATGGCAGGTTGAAATGGCAACGCTGAGGGAGGTGATCGAAAAATGGCAAACGCGGTTTCGGGCTGTTTGAAAATGGCACCAGTGAAATTAACCCAAATAAATTACTGAAACCATTGATTCTGCATAAACTATCACCAGTTATTCTGTACATAAAAAAATGTGTCAGTCATGTGATGTAAGTTAGTATTTCTTTTTAGGCATTTGCCATCAGCTTGTGAAATACTAAAACTTAGGAACAAATCTAAAACTCTTAGCTAAATACTGATAAATTTTCAAAATTAGTACATACCTAGCATTCCCTCTTCCTTTTATACAACCAATTTTCAAAATTAGATATTTAAACAATGAAAAGTAGGCCATGAGTTCAAAATGAATTCTTGGCATAATGACAGCACAAAAATAACATCAGAAAAGAACATGGATTAAGTTACGGAGAAAAGGCCTACACTTGCAAGATAGCAAAGAACAAGGCGAGGGAAAGAACATGGATTTAAGGTAACTCGGACTTAGCTTTGTATAGTCATAGATCTACCACTTGTAAGAAACCTATCCTTTACTGTACAAAACACCCTTTGGTAAAAATCATATTTACATCATAGAAAGTTGAAAGATATATTGGAATGCTGATAAGGCTAGTCACCAAATTTCTCTTTGTAGATCGGTAATGAACGAACCAAGAGGGAATAATAAATGACATCAAATAGGTCTGAAGATTTGAGAATAACCTGATTGATGAATCAGTCCTTAGAAGTCCTTAAGCCAACAGTGTGACCTCTAGATATGAAATGAATGGCAATATTTTCCTCTTTTCCAATGGAAAAAACAGCCACTAATACAGTGTGCAGTAATCAAATAAACTAAAACTATGGTGAACAATGGCAATTTAAATAAACATATAAGGCTAATTATCACTCATTAAAACAAAATTAAAGACGGTGGTAATTTGACCAAGGTTGAAGGGTGAACTTGGTATGGTGAAGACAAAAGGCCGGCACAAAACCGAAGTCCAAAAGCCAAGGATCTGTGCATTCCAAATATGTCGCATAGATCAGCCCTAAGAGCAATCATCCTCTGCTAATTAGATATAAACCAATCAATGCAAGCATAAGTTCTCATGCAACAATGCAAATGTATAAAGGGAGTGTATCCTCCAAAACAACCTCTAGGACTGCACGTATAACATCTGAACATACACAGCACGTAACAACAGGTATTCACGATTAGAGATTTATGGAGATTAAACCAACAATTTTAAGTAGAATTAGGATCAGCAGTCTATGAGGACAGAAGAGAGAGTGTGAAATACCTCTAACGATAATATCTTGTCATTTGTCAGGCCCATGGGAAGGTTTTTGGTGGTCTCATTTAGCTGGGGATTTTGAAGGAGGTGAACCACTCCTTTTCTATATCTTGTCACAACCTCTACCTATGCAGCAATGCAGGCAATTACATTTTTGATAGGAAGAAAACATAATATATAAGATTAAAAGACTGTGGCATGAATTAGCTGTTACCTGGCCTTCAACTACCTACAGTAAGGGGGAGACAAAAGAAGTAAGCCCAAAAGAAAAAGATTTATGTCAAAAAATTAAAAAGACAACATCATGTATTAAGGAAGAGATCCGAAGAAAATCTTTCTCAGAATAATCTTTTGCACGCGAAGCTACAATACCACAAAACATAAATATATATATACCACAGCTAATTTTCTTGCATTACCAAGTAGGACAATAAATAATTGTCTTTGTGGGAACAGATAGTCCAAACCGAAATGAAAGAAGAGGATGATGCTGGCATTAGATAAAACCAAAATGGATGTCACTAAATATAGAAATACATGAACATTTTTTAGAAATAAACTAAGCAAATAATAGGAAAACTTTATCAGCATTTGGAAAGGCAAAAAAAATTACCATCAGACACGAAAATAAATTCAATGTATATAGATAAAGCATCAGGACCATGCTTGATAAGGTAAATGTACTTTTGGCAATCCATCTTCACTAATAGGAAGCTAAATCAAAGCCCCTGCAAGCAATATATGATGCAGAACCAACACACACATAGCAATCAAACCAGGTATGAACTAACAACAACAATGGCAATGACAATGCATTTGTTTTGCCGGAGAGTAAGAAGATTCATGGCACTGGTGGCGGCGTGGCCATGACAGGGCCAATTCGGAGCAGGCCAAGCAAAGTGGCACCTGGAGGGGAGAAGTGGCGGGTGCCGTAGCGTTGTCGGGGAGTAGCCGCCGTCACCGCCGTGGGGGAGCAATCGCCGCCCTGTGTCGGCAGAGGCGCAGGCCAGTTGAGCCGCCACGGGAGTAGCCCCGTTGGACGACGAAACCACGGGGGGCGGGGGCTGCTGTCGCCAGATCCATCTTCCTCAGTGGCGGCAGCAACAGGGGAGGAGATCAGCGGCGACCAAACATCGAGAGAGGTCGGCGTGGAGGCGGGATCAACACGGACGGGAGGGACAGCGCACCTGGAAGGAGATGGCGATGGATTCGAGGGGAAGGCGGCGACAGTGAGGACGACCAAGACGAAGACGACGGTCGTCAGGCCTAGCCACGCCCGGACCCGAGGAGCTGACATCCCCGTCGCCCACCGTTGATGCAAGGACGCACCGGCGGAAGAAGCGAGGAGACGACGTAGGCCGGCGGTGAGACGCAGAAGCGGCAGCGCTGGCGGGCTTGGGCCTTCGAGGCGGAGCAGCCGAGGCCGGGATGAGAGCGGGCGGCGTGGGGAGGAGCCGAGGACTCGTGGCCCTGGAGGCAAACTGAGAAGATGGGTGAAGCGCGACGTGGCCAAACAAAAGCCACCGAAGCCACCGCCTGGCTGAGACCACTCGATGAGCATCGGACGGCCGGCGTTTTTTTGGCGACGTGGCCACCGCGGGGCAAGAAACCTGCCACGTGGCGAGGTGGAGCAGGGGCTGGTCGGCTTTGTATTATTTATAGATGTGGGTGGTGTAATATTTTGTAATTATTTTTTAGATCTTTGTAGGATTATAATCAAAGATCTAAAAAAAAATTAATAATACTTTAACCTTCCTGCATCGTTTTTTAGAAGCCTTTAATTTTTATCTCAACCAAATAAAATTGGGCCCAACCGCGAATTAAAAGGGGACATGTCACGTGGTTCTAGTATAAACCTGCTATAGTTTTTCAAGAAAGTCTAGTGGAATTTCCGAGCCAACTTTAAAGTTTCAATACAGTTTCATGGTTTTTATAGTTTTTCCTGTGGTCGGTAATCCGATTTTTCTCCGTTGTATATAGTTAGCTGCACTGTGGTCCATATACTTCTTCTCATTCACTCCATCCAATCAATTAACATCTATTATAAATTTTTATTTATTATGTGAGGCAACCAAACAATTCATGATGTTTTGTTCATAAAAGAAATAATCAATCATATCAATTGTATATTCTTTACTACAATGACAATTAAATCTGATGAATCGAATCAACAAATACCAAGTCACCGAAGCTAGCACTCGGTCTTATCCTTGAGCACGAGGGAGGGCATGTAACATCCCAAATTTTCAAAACCAAATTTGGCACGTTAATAATTTCATTAAAATGCATAATTAAAATATTAAACTATTTACGTGTTGAAAAACATCATGGCATCATCATCGCATGTAACCTTTTTGAAATGGTTTGGGTCATTAATTTTTAAAATAATAATCATTGTCATGGGTATCAGTTATTTGAAGGTATAAATATTTTCATGGGTGCATTTAGAAATTTTCAAACCCATGTGAATTTGTCAAAACCTATTTAATATTTGCTCTTTGAATAATTATTTAGAAACAAGAAAAGAGAAAAACAAAACTGGAAAAAATTAGAAAACTTTTCTCTCTCTCACCTTTTCTCTCTGTTGGGCCTGAAGCCCTCTGTCCTCTCCGTGCTACCTCTGCACCGCAAGCTTATCTCTCATTTAACTCAGCTGTCGCTTGCGAGTTACTCCCTGCAACCACCACGTGCGTCGTCGGCACACCAAGACCACGTCACGACCTCCTCTCGCCGTCACGCCACGCCAAGCGCCCCTGACCTCGTCGTCATGTCGCCGCAACTATTGTGCAATAGCACATGTCTTTCGTTGCCTCCGCGCGCTGTGCCACCCGTCGGAGCAAAGTCCGACGCTTGCCGTGCCCATCTCAGCTATAAAGTAGAGCTCTGTGCTCCTACTTCTCCTTGCCAGTGCCCTGCCGTGCCGTGCCATACCGCAGTGTCGAAGGAACCCGAAGAACCATCAAGTTAAAAAGAAAATTGCGCTCGGTTAAGTGCGTCGCCTCGGTAAGTTTCTGCACATCTCTAGGTGCGCATGAGCTTGGGAAGATGATCCCGGGGTGACCGTAGTCTCCCCTGCATGTGCCATGTTGAGCTAGAGCTCCCATGGAAGCCATGCGAGCTAGTTTAGAACGTGTACTGTAGCTATGTATAAAAATCGTCGTCGGTAGCGGTCAGAATCAGCGACTATAGGGTCCTTGGAGGCGCCGAGTCGAGAGGAACCCATTTTTGCGATCGGTTTGTCGAGCGGAGGTCGCCACAACCGGCCAGCCGAAACTCGGTTGCTCAATGGAGTTACTGCGTCTTTGTGTGCTATGTGCATCTTGAAGGAAAAGCGCGAGCTACGCTAGCGAAAATCAAAATTTTCGCGCACACCCAGGATCAACATGTAAGTAGGGGACCAAGGATCGTTACCCTCGGCGCGGATCGTGGAAGAAGACTTCAGCACGTAGAGGAAGTAGTCGAACACGCCGTCGATCGCGGCAATTTGCTTTCGAGAGGGGTCGCCGGTCTTTCGTAGAAGTCGCCGTGCTTGGGGTGGTCGCCCGGCTCGCTAAGGATCGCCGGTGCTCGTAGAGGGGTCGCCGTGCTTAGGGTGAGGTCGCCCGGCTCGCCAAGGATCGCCGTGCTCGCCTAGGGTCGCCGGTGGCGGGAGAGGTCGCCGATCGAAGTGCGTCGCGGCGCGATTGCCTCTAAGGTATCCACGTCGAGGGTGGAGCGTCGCAGCGCCGGCGATGCTAGCACCACGTCGTCGCGGCTAGGGTTTCCTCAGAGGCGGGAGGCGCGGCGGCTAGGGTTTTTTGGTGGAGTCGTCTAACTCATACCCGCGCCGCCCGGCCTCCAACTTATATAGGCGTGCTAACGGGCTTCTACACTAGAAGGCCGTTAGGACTCTATCTCTACGTGGATCCATATCCACGCAAAACCCATTAATGAAGTGAATCCGTTAAGCATGTTCCAACCCGTTAAGTGTTCCGTTAGGTTCATATGCAAGTCGACGCGGACCGGAAACTGTTTCCGATCCACGAGATCAATAGCGGTATCTAGCAACACATATTGACCCCGAATGCAGAATGATCTCATCGGTGAACCTTGATACAGCGTACATACCGATCCCTTTGCCACGCGACACCGGTCAAGCTCAAGGCAAGATCGTGCCACCCTTGTGATAGCTCGACCCATTCACTCGTTCCGTGTAATGGATATAAGATGTGACTAACAATTAGTCACCTTAGCGCGGCCGCGCACTTTCCTTATCCATCCACCACGAGGGGCCAGAGGTATCTCTCCGTTATCGAGGAGGGCAAATTCCATCTTGATCTATCACACCCCACGCCATGTTTAGCGGCATACCCGTAAGTTACCTTTATAACTACCCGATTCACGGAGTAGCGTTTGATAACCCCAAAGTATACAACTCGCATCTTTGGGACTCTATAATGATCTCAGGTCTAAGGACCATATAGGTGTACCACTCGAGACAACAATCGATGGCACTATTAAGATAACAATCTCAGCGGTGTCTCGGGTAGGTCAATCCAACCATCCGTGTTCTCTAACACGTGTCCACATTATTGATTCGATATCCACAATATCTATGGTATGTGAAACAGTACCATCAATCAATACATGTGCCGATCAATCATTACCGCTCCTCATAATGATTCTGGATCAGGGATCAGTTTAGAGTAATGTCATACAAACAATGTGTCCCACAACTAAGTCATACTTGATGAACAAAGTTATGACCATTATTCATGGAACCTGATAAGCTAGTTATCGAAAAGTACATGAACAAAGACGTATTACATAATCATCTCATGATTGATCTAGGGCATATTCCCTTCACATGCATGCATGTGGCTAGAGCTAGAAGAAGAAGTGCTTTGAGATTAGTGCTAGTAGGTGAATGGCTAGCCTTTGAATAAGTGGAGACGTATTCGAGCAGAATACGCTTTCCAGAGTTCAAAGCGCACACATAAATATAATTCAAAAATTTAATAACTCTCTATTTATATTAATACCTATAACAATAAAAATTAAACTAATCATTTTGCATTAACTAGCAAATAACGAATGATTTTAAAAAACCTTAGAAAAATGATGAAAATATTATTTTGATGCATACACTTGATTTAATAAAAATACAAAATAGTTATGCATGCATCACATTTCCATGCATATTTATTTCGTGCATGATTTTCAAACCAAAATTTCATATAAATGTTTCTCTGTTTGATGGATGTTTGTATTATCTTGTATGTGTTGTCCGCGTGGTTAGACCCGTCCAACGTCGCCGGTTGCTCCTACCCGTTTTCTGATCAAGGCAAGTCCCCCTTTGATCATATTGTGAAGCCATTTTCGGTTATTTAGAAAATGTTTATTAGACTTGAAAATATGCATGCTAGTTTAAAAGATAAATGCCGTATTTGCTAGAATTAGTTATTATGCCAAATAGAAAAGGTAAGAAATATGGTAGGTTAAACCTAAGGTTAAAAAATATGGATTGCTCATATTTAAATTCCTTGTTGTGGTAGGATAAATGCTTAAAATCATTTATGCGGAATGATTCAATCATTTGTGTGAAATAAGAATATTGTTGAGAATGTTTGGGAAAGGATGATTTAAAGATAACGCATCAAGGGTGATGTTTAATAGGAAATGATTTCCCTCTTACCCCAAAATCTTTCCGACTAGGGAGATATTGTGTCAGTTGGTGCAGTATGGCACCGGGTTTTACTGGGCTAAAATATAAAGTCTCCCCTAGTCTAAGGACTGCTCATCCTATAATCCTATGAGCGAAGCCATTCTGATCGACCTCGAGCTCCGGTATGGGGCGGACCCGATCATTGGCCCTCGTGGTTGATGGTCTTGTGGCGAAACATCGTGCAGGTGCGTAGCCTCTCGAGGAAAAGCGTACCACTCTGCGAGTTAAAAGCGTCATGATAGCCATGCTCGGTTATGGCTTTCGAAGGGACTGATTATATGGTAGCTCCTTCATTTTAAAACCAATTTAGAAAAAAGGTTTTGAACAAAGGATTTGATATGAGTAAGGATTTGAGAAGGATTTCGTTTGAGTTAGGGGCCACCGGTGATATTTCGAAATGGGTAACGGCCTATCGGAAAGTGTCGCGCGGAATGGAGCTAGCCGATTTTGAGAAAAGAAAAGAAGAAAAGGTTTTGTTCTTGCTATGGCACTGAGGCCAAGTGGCGAGAACCGTTTGCGAAAAGCCCAAAGAAAATATGGAGATTTAATGTTTCTAAATCGCTTTGTCAAAACTAGGCTAATAAGCGCAATTTCATAAAGCGCCCAAGCCATCCATTGGTACTAAACCCCATCGCATATATCCTCGACTTCTTGAGTACCTTTGTACTCACCCCTATTTCTCCTTCCCTCTTGAAAATTTCAGCGATCGAGAAGCTCCCTACGACTCGCCATCCGAGGAGGACCCGGACTTCGAGGAGGAGGAGGACGAAGAGTAGGGTTGTGTCCTGCCTGCCGCTTTGCCTGTGGAATAGTCTAGCTACTAGAATAAATCGTGCCATGTTGGGCTCCTGCGTTACCGTGTGTATAACTCTGTATCTTGGCCTGCGTGCCGTGCTTGATGTATTAAATTGTGACTTCCTGTGGAACGCTTAGTCCCCTATGTTGTAATAATGTAACTCGAAGACAATGTACCATTATTGTTGAATTGTGTGTGTTAGCCATGATCCTCTGGGACTAGTACTGTGTACACAATTAGGATTCGGTCTATTAGACCGGGTCCTGACAGGGCATCAGGTGAGAGAAAGCATAGCCCATCTAGATTCGGCCATCCCCCTCGCCACCGTCGGCCTCCGTGTCATTTTTTTGGGTGGGGGAGGGTCAGATCTAGGTCGGGGATAATTCATCGGCAAGATTAGGAATAGATTAATACTTGTGAATAATAGCCTTCTATTGGTGGGGGCGATTTGCGACTACATGGTCTATCTTCGACGAGTGTTCTCGGCAAAGGTTGTTGCGTCAGCCTTACCGTCCTACTAGTAGAGCGAATACTCCAAATCCAGCGTCTCGACCTTCCCCTCTCGGCTTGCACAGTGGAGAGAAGGAAAGACTGCTGTGGAGGAGATGGTTTTAGAGGAAAATGGTATGGTTGAGGGTTTTGGGAGACTCTTAACCCCGACGATGAGTTGAATTTGGTTATGGTGGCGGCCTCGATGCTTCAACTATGTTTCTGTCTTTTGTGGTTGCGACAAAAATCTTGTGCTTTGAAGCTTATTTTTGGTATGGCCCTTTGCTTCTATCATCTTGGTCGACCGAAGGAGATCACCAAGGTGGCACCGTTGGCCTTGTCGTCCTTGCCGGTACGTGGAGGGGGGGGGGAGGTGTTTCTTCTATGGTTGTGGGTTCAGGCCATTTGCGGGTATGATTATATTTTTGCTTTTTTACAAGGGTCTGGTTGTAATGCGGATGATGCTTGATGAAAGAACTGATATCTTTTTCTCATAAAAAAAAATCAGCTCATACCATTCAGGAATGCATGCTCCTTGTATCCTCCGCCGTTGTGTATCACAAGACTACGGCATCATGGACTCTTCGATCGGAAACGAACGTTCCAGATCAAGGGAGAAACTAATGTTTTGAAAGCTCTCGCAGGAAATTGAGATCATCGCGTTCGTTTTAATCCAAACCGTCCGTGTCCAATCCAAGGGAAAAGCGGCGGCCCAGGATTACCACCCCCACGGCCCCACCCTCTGATTTCCGGCAGCCCGGCCGGCTCTCGTCACCACATCCGATGAGTAGAAATTCGGCGAGACAAGCATGTGAGACCGTGTCAGCCAGAGGTCGAACGGCAAGTACGGCCGCGTGAGCCGAGCTGTTCCCTCCCGAGGTACACGTGCCATGCCTCTGACGCGTGTTTCGTCCGTCTACCAAAAAGCTTGGCAAAGTACACTTCAAGTACTAATCAGCACCTCGGTGACGAGTGATCGAAAGGAGAAAAGAACGAGCACAGGTTTTAAAATAAAAGGCTCAACTCACCGTCTAGCTCAAGCAGGGGCGGAGCTAGACCAAAAATGATTGGGATTCACTCGCGCATTTACTGATTGGATTGTTTCACCGGATGCATAATTATTAGGTTTGGGGGTGCACTTGTTGGAACAATTCACTACAGAAATTGCAGTTTATGTCGACGGCCAAAAAAGTAATGTCGGCGGTCACAAAAGCCGCCGACAAATCCATCGTCTATGTCGGCGGCATACACCAGACCGCCGTGTAGCCGACATAGAAACTAGATGCCCCGCCCGAGAGCGAACGGGAGGTTTTCCCCTTACTCTATGTCAGCGACATTTCCTAGGCCGCCGACATAGACACTCCACAGCCTCGCCCATACAGGAAATTTGAAAATTTTCCCTTCCCGCCACTTCATCTGTGTCGGCGGCCCAAAGCTTCCGTCGACACTGGTCCTTCCCGGTCACGGCACCTTCACGGCCTTAACGACGACATCCCAAGATGGTCCTACATGGCAAAGGAGGCACGTCCATGCCATGTGGGCCCATAGTAAATGGCCGGGGGCCTGGAGAGCCACCTATGTCAGCGGCCTTGACTATGACGCCGACATAGAGAAATAAAAAAAAGGGCGCGAGGCGGGGCTCGAACCCGCGCCTTAGGGCGCCCACGCCTCGCCGCGCGCTGTTAACCAAGTGGGATGATAGCTTTATACGACATAAGGGGGACTGAACTTTTTTATGCCCTTAGGACTGAACTTCAACAGCTCATTTTTGATGTCTTTTATTCATCAACACAATATAGCTAATTAAACATTTGTTCTGAATTATACATGCAGTACGTTGGTTTGCGTCAACAAGGGGCGGGGACGGAGCTGGGAAAGCAGATAGGGGTGCTCTGCAGACACTACTACCTCAGGGGCACTGGCAGGGATAGACACCCGACGATGGCTTGGAGCGATTACGACCTCGTGGGGTACGAGGAGGAAGGAACAGTCGTCGATGCCGTCGTCGACGAGTTTTAGGTAACATGTTCACTACTTTAACCATTTGTGTTTTTTTATACAATTGGCGAAGTTATTATTTTAATCATTTGTTTCTTTCTTCATGCAGGCGCGCTACCGGTTGAATCCTCTTGACGACTCCGCCGAGCACTACGAGGCTGCTCGCCGTGTGATCAAAAAGATGGCATCCAAAAAGATTAGAAACTCCCTCAGGTTTGCTCGTTTGGATGCGGTGATCAAACACTACCGATCGGAGGGCACGAGGATCACGAGGGACTAGGCTGGGCAGGAGTACCAGGACATGAAGCAATATCTTCCTTGGCGTCCAGACTGGTTGGACATGGAGCCAAAGGGTTGGAGCTACCTTTGCCTTACTTGGAAGATGCCTGAGTGGATCGCCATGTCCAAGAGGAACAGGGAAAACAGGGAAGTCGGGGCTGAAATGTGCACCACATACATGGGCGGCCTCGACATGGGTCACGTGGCACGAGACTTGGCGAGTACATTCATCTTTTATACCTATAATTTACTAGATTTGAAAAGGTTTAATATGCCACTATTTGATTTCACACAGAAGGCTGCATCCCGGGTTGAGCCATCAGGATTCGCCGTGTGGAGGGTTGCACACACGCCACGTGTGCTCCCAGACGGGAGACAACCACCAATGCCGCCAGCTGCCCAGGAGAAGGATGTAAGTAACCAACTCTTTTCGTTTATGTACACCTACTCGACAGTTTCTAACTATTCCGCATCATCTCATTTATTCGCAGGATGCATATATTGCGGCCATGCGGACGAAGCACGGTGAGGAGTGTGACCCCGCCAGTATGCCAGCCGACTCTGTGGTTCTCTACGATGAGTTTAGTGGGAGGGCTCACGACAAGTATGGCATGATGGACTCCGTCGTCGATGCCACTGCGTACCTCTCGAGGTCGAGAACACGTCGACAATGAGCCTCATTGCCACCTCTGCTTTCGGCTAAAGCCCGGGCCAAGCATATCGAAGTTGCTACAAAAAAAGGCGGACGACGGCGTGGCGATGGCAGAGGCAAAGCGCAAGCACAAGCGTAAAAGGATGCGGCGAACGAGAGGAGGATGAATATGCTACGGAATCAGAACCTCTACCTGATGCAGTTTTTACAACAAGTAATTAAAAAATCATGTCCTATCGGCATTTATATCTGTTGTTATCCTTTCATTGTTTACGCGCTAACATATCATATTTGTATATATTTGCAGGCATTTCTAGGGGCGGGATCCTCCAGCCAAACCCTAGCGCCTCCTGCATCACAGTACGCCTACACGCCGTCGCAGGAGGGACCACCGACGCAGCCCGGCACTTTCCTCGCGTTCGTGCCACCACCCTGGATGTTCCAGTTCCCGCCATCGGCAATGTCTTCTCCAGGGATATGTATTTCTACCATAATATTTTCATAAGAGTACACAAATGCATAAAGTTTCTTAGATACATAATTTCCTCCGCTCTTACAGGTGTCCGGCTTAGCTACGCCTGCTCATGCATAGAATGAGCAGCAGGGAGGTGACGACAGTGCCACAGGCTCTGCTGCCATGCAGTTCGTGGACGACATCTTTGCGCATGATCCAACCCTCTACGACAGTTCGCAGAACCCTTAGGTTTAGCTTATATGCGCTTGTCGATGTCTAGATTATAAAACTTACTAATATTCTATCTATATGACATATGTGTCGTTTGGTAATGTATACGGAGACTATTTGTCATTTGGTTATGCATGTGGAGGCTTTGTGCCATTTGGTTTAAATTTATTGTTGAATTTGTAATTTTGTATTGATGTGATTGTAGAGTGCTTGAAAAGATGTGGATTCGAGCACGTAAATATGTGTGGCTGATATGTGAAGAATTTGGGACTGGAATTATGTTGGGGGGTGGTTATTTGCAGGTTAAAAATAAAGTTTTTAATAAAATACATGACTATTTTAATTCTTTCTTTGTAATATTTATATCGTGACATCGGGCTTGCCGACATAAATTGGTTTAAATTTATTGTTGAATTTGTAATTTTGTATTGATGTGATTGTAGAGTGCTTGAAAAGATGTGGATTCGAGCATGTCAATATGTGTGGCTGATATGTGGAGAATTTGGAACTGGAATTATGTTGGAGGGGTGGCTATTTGCAGGTTAAAAATAAAGTTTTTAATAAAATACAGCAGCTATTTTAATTGCTGCTGTAATACCTCTGTCGGCGGCATAGGTGGCAGGCTGTGTCGGCGGTTTTTTCGATGCCGCCGACACTGATGCCCACAAGGAATGCCACGGGTGCGTCTGGAGCTTGAACTATGTCGGCGGCATAGATGGTGACACGCGTCATGTAGCCGTTGTTCGGCGGACCCACCGGTCGGGGCGCCGTTAAATGGGAAGAGCCGTGAGGGCAGGGCTACGTCGACGGCTTGTAAGGCCGTCGACACTGATGGCATCCAGGTGGGCTTGCCCAGGCTGCGGCTTTGTCGGCAGGTCCGTTGACAAAATCTGGCTATGTCGACGACGGGGCCTCGACGGGACAGTGTCGGCGACTAGCCGCCGAGATAGATCTATGTGGACGGCATTATGGGCTATGTGGTCGGCTTTTACCGACCACACAGAGACTGATTCCTGTAGTGATTGGTCTACTCTTTACTAGTTTTTGCCTTGCACCCTGGTGCCTGTGCACCCCCCTCGATATACCTAGCTCCGCCCCCGAGCTCAAGTATAATATTTGGGGTGTTTATAACCTTCTAACACGAGAAAGTAGAGATTCGGTTACAAATAACCTCATGGCGACTATTCGAAGGATTGTTTTGTCACCATAGCACATGCATTTAGAGGTTATGGCCACACAAACTTGTAACTATGATATTTTGTTTACTTTTTAAATGTGTGTTCCACATGTCATACTGTGTGCGCTTCCTTACCGGTCTCTCTCCTCCCATGGTTTTCTTCTCAACCGAACCAGGACAGAAAGAATGAACCGCCACACAACCACCTCGCTCGTGCCTCTATTGCTGAATCGGTGATGTGTTATGCGGCTGCTACACTAGTGGATCTGTATCCTCTCCCATGGAGCCGCACCCCTTCTCTCCATCCTCTCGATCAAGCCCATCCGCCGCCACCCCTCTCGGTTGATCGAGCCCCACGTACCTGGCCTACCTCATCCCGGTCATGCCCCTCCCCGACGTGCCTCCTCCCAATCAAGTCGTAGTTCGCATGCTTTTGTCTTGCTGTTGTTGTTCGCGCACCCCACCGACGCCATAGAAGCAGTCCTCGCCCCCTTGTATCATGCACAAACACAGCACTGACGTCCTCTATGCCCCCTAGTTGATCTCGAAGACGGATTTGACGACAGTGAGGAAGCGGTGGTGCTCCAATGAGGTGGCGGTCGGTTGCCGGAGGGGAGGTAGGCAACAGGAATGGAGGAGGCCGGAGAAGATGAGGAGGGCGGCGGGGGATGGAGGAGGCTGAAGGGGAGGAGAATAGGAAAGTGGATGACACATGGGCTCCTATCTATCTAGAGATTATCTTTTAAAAAATTCCATATGTGTATCCTACATGGTAAAACAACCGTGTGTGGAAAATTCTGTCATGCATGTGGACCGCCACAAGGGCAAAAAATGTTTGTGGGAGTTATTTGCACCACTTCAAGAACTTGGGGATACTTGATTTTCAAGGTGAGAGACAAAGAGCATCACCAACTATTTGCGGCACCTTTATCCATCTCTATAAAATTTAATCACAACTTACACTACACCGTAGATTATAGAGGATATATCTCTAGCACCCTAGGTTAAGAGCAACTCTAATAGCTCCTGGGAAATACTGTAGCAGATATAGAGGGGCTGCTGAAGGGAAGAAATTTTTTAGAGGGTAGTGTAATTTATGAAAGAATTTTAGAGGGATGGATAAATGGGACGCTAATAGTATTTTAGAGAGGAAATATAGAGGAGCCGCTGGAGTTGGGGTTCATCGGAGATGCTCTGAGCTTTACAAAACGTAACATGCACAAAGTTTTTAAAGGGCAGACCCAGCTGAAGCTGAAGCGCTGAAGTAGCTCTACTATGGAGTGTATGGCTAGCTCGGAGCCCTGCACGTCCGCGGCAGGCAGCCATGATGGTCAGTAGGCATCATGGATCGTTATCTCCTTCGGCCATGATCGATTGACAGGCAGTAGTAGATCGATCAGAGAAGGGGAGGAATGACAATTCAACAGCGCATGCATCGACCGCAGGCTAGGTGCCTGGGGCGGAGGAGATAAGAGGCCACCTAGCGTGGATAAATACTCAGGATATACGCCTCGACATGACCGGACAATCCTCCTTCTTGCCCTACTGCGGCGGGCCCAGCTGTGCTCTACGCGTCTGAACCGCATGGACACTGTCGCCTCACCTCGATCTGCATGCGCTCGCGCGCCGGCGCGCCTCTTGCGGCTGCTCCTCCACGTCCAGCCGGCGCGCGGAGGCGCCACGCCATATCTTCTGCGACCACTGTTGCGAACATCATCACATCCTTAGCTGCGCAGATTGCATGGCCTCCCAAGGGTAATGCTAAACTCATTTATTATAGATCGTTTTAGCAGATTGAATTAATTGTGACCCTGAAAATAGGGCTATGAATTAGAGATCTAGATAGGTTGAGTTGATCGGGCTGAGTTATGTCTGGACTCGACGGTCGACATGACTTAGCCATCAGGTATGTCGATCGCTTGCATAGATCTGTTCTTCTAGTGCGCCGGTTTGTGCCGACCAAAGGAGAGGAGGAAGAGGAAGAGGTGTTGACCATAGGGAAATCCAAGTCGTAGCTGTAGTCTCACCATTGTCGTCATTGCCATTGCCCCTGTATCTAGCCCATCATCATGGGGAAGAAATTAAGGAGTTTGGTGCCATCTTGGAGCCATAATCTTCTCGGTCGCCGCAACCGCATGAGATGACGAGGCCCTCTTGTTGTGGCCCCTGCCACCGCATCTATGGTTAGCTAAAGTGGGAGTGGAGAACCGTTTGTGGTAGGCGTTGTGAGGGGCTAAGGGGAGAGTGGGGGGGGGGGTGGAGATAGGGTTAGTGGGATGGACAATTGGATATAGATCACCCGTAGCGGAAGTGTTGGGTTGGTATGGTTTGGTGTGGGGTCCATGCGAACCTAGTTAACCTGAATTTGACTCGGATCTCGGGGTGGGTTTGGACCAGCGGATCGAGTTAGTATCTAGATCCCTACTATAAATAGTGAAAAGGGCTAAAAGTAAAATATAAGAGATGAGGGATATTACCATCCTTGAAGAGCTATCAAAAGATACTAGATACCTTAAGGTACCAAGTGAGGGTTAGTTTTTGCAATTATGAAACTTATCTCCTTTTTGCTCTCCTCTTCACTCTATTATCTCTCTTAACATGTATGGACGGCAAGGGCTCATCGGTGGTAGGCTCCCCGTTCATGACTTTGACCAAATAAAATATGTGTGGATCGATGTTCCAAACACAAAAAACAGTTTCAACCAAAACATCGAAACAAAGTAATGCCAAAGTTTTGTATCCAAATAGGCCTATGTTTTCTAAACCGCTGTATTTTCACAAAACTAAGTTTTGTTTTAGAACTAAAAAACCATGATTCCATAACCTGCCCTCATCAATAGAGATAAGAGGGTATTTGAAATGCTAAAAACGAATGACCTATATAGAAAATTGAGAAGTTAGAGACAAAACACTTGAAAACGATGGCCTATGCGTCAAGATTGGAAATATATATATGTAAGACTAAGCAGCCAAAAGAGGCAAAACATAATGACTCATGCATTCATTATAATTTTTTAATAGTAAAGATATGTGCTATTAATACATATGATCTCATATACAGCTAATAACATTTTAATATGTAATAGGTCTGTTTGATTGATGTTGGGGATTGTTTGCCGCTTTACATGAAAAATACAAAATTTTGGATATGATATTAATGGTTAGGTAGAGAATACATGGAAAAGATAGAAGCTCAGTTGATAGAAGTTTATCTATAATTAACACGCATAAACACATATTGCAACCACTTGTTTTATAAATTAATTATGGTAAAATGAACATACAGTAATGCCTATAAATTAATTAAAGCAATGCTATTCCTGGACCTCCAGCTTGGCGCCGTCGATGTGGATCTCGAAGAAAGAAGCGAGACAAAAAAGAAGACTAGAGTAGGAGAAGAGACGAATAATTATTTTTTATGCAAGATAATTAAGTAAAGGACTGGTTTGATATTATTCAACTCTCAGCCGAATTTTTGACCCGTAGATCAAACACATCCACAGAACAAATAAAAGATTCAACAAAAACATCTAGGTGTGTCTGCATGTGAGAGAATCAATTCAGAGTTATATATATAAGTCTTAGCCGCTTGATAAATTGGAAAAAAAGTTTAAAAATGATCTAAAGGGACAAGCGCATTTTAGCTGGTCCAATTACATGGACTGACGGAAAACAATTTTTCTGAAACCCGTTGCCTCCACACCATCTGTCTCACCATCTCCCGCTCGCTCTCCGCCTCTCCGGTCAGGGGAGACCGGTCTCCCTCTGATATTGTAGAGCTCCAAATAAAAGCCCACCTGCTTTCTTTTCCCGCGACCATTACCATAAAAAGAGCTCACCCTCCCGCCCCTCTCTCCTCTCTCTCTATCGTTTACTACCAGCATCTAGTACTACACACAGGGTATACAGCTAAGCACGAGTCAGGAGAGAGAGGCGGTGGGAGGAGAGGGGAGGGGAGGGGGTCCCAAAAGTACAATTCTACCCCAGTTCTTGATCGGAGGCATGATCAAGAATCAGTAGAAAGTTCTAGATCTTTCTTCCCACGCCTCCCTCCTTCTTCTCGGCTTCTTTGGGCTGCTTCGTACCTCAGTACCTGTACGTACGTACCAATCTACTTGGGCCATGGAGGAAGCAGGAGGGAGTGGCATGGGCGGCATGCCGGGAGCTGCCCCGAACCTTCTGGACGCCGGAGCGCAGGCGTTCTACCCTGGCGTTGCCGCGCCGCCCTACCCATTCCTGCCGCTTCCGCATCAGTTCTACTGCCCGCAGCAGTACCCGGTTTTGCCGTCGCCGCCCATGGCCGTGTCCATTCCGCCGCCGCCGCCGCAGCCCGGGTACTCCGTCCCCGCGGCTGCGACGGCGGCGGACGGTCCGGCGAGCCGCGCGGTCGTGCTGAGCCTGGTGCCGCCGAACGCGCCGGAGGCCGAGGTGGCGCGCGCCATGGCGCCCTTCGGCGCGGTGCGAGCGGTGGACGTCTCGGCGCTGGCGTCCGAGGGCGTGGCCACCGTCCACTTCTACGATCTCCGCGCTGCCGAGCTCGCTGTCAACGCCGTGCGCCACCAGCACATGCTGCAGCAGAGCCGCCTGGGGCAACTCTACGCCGCCGCCGCCGCCGCCGCGTCCCCCACCTGGCCACCTCCGCCGCCGCCCCCCTCCTGGGACTGGCCCCACGACGACAGTCACGGGCTCGTCCTCGGGCAGGCCGTCTGGGCCCACTTCGCCGCCGCCTCCACCCTCCCCGACGACGGCGCCAACCGCGGCTCCCTCGTCGTGCTCAATTCCCTCCCCGGCATCTCCCTCTCCGAGCTCCGGGAAGCCTTCCAAGCTTTCGGTACGCACCACCAGCCACAATTTCTTCCCGCCGCATCCTGCTTGGATTTGTGCTTCTCCCACCAATTTACTACTCCAGCAATTGATTTCGTTGCCGCGGTTGCAGGCGACGTGAAGGATGTGAGGGAGTCGGCGCAGCGGCCGAGCCACAAGTTCGTGGAGTTCTTCGACACGCGGGCCGCGGCCCGCGCGCTCGCCGAGCTCAGCAGCAAGGAGCTCTTCGGCCGTCGCCTCGTCGTCGAGTTCACGCGCCCTTCCGGCGCAGGTCCCCGCAGGTACACGCTTCTGTTCGCGCCGCGCGATTCCCCCGAGCTACTCGCCCAACTCGTCTAAATTTTGGCGTGTTCCCCGTTTCCCATTGCACTTGCACGTAGGCGTGCGTACGTGCCGCACCAGCCCATGACCCCGATCCCGCCGAGGCTGCAAGCGACGGCGTGGCGCCCGGCGCAGTCGCCGTCGCCGCCGCAGCCGCCGCCGTCGTCCTCCGGCGCCGCCGTTGCCGGCGGCAAGGCGAGGGAAGGCATCGTGCTCCTGCGGAGGAGCTCCACGAAGTCCAGCGTGGGCGATCACTCCAAGGGCGGCAACGCCGGCATGAGCCACGACCGCGAGCGCAAGGGCAAGGCCGGCAAGAACAGTGCCTTGTCGTCGGCCTCCGCGGCCGCGTCGTCTTCGTCGTCAGCGGCGCCAGGCAAGCAAGGCCAGAAAGGCGGCGGCGGCGGCCGGGGCGGGAGCTGGAGAGGCCAGAAGAGCGGGTGGGAGGCGCGCTTCTTGTTTAAGGAGCCCGAGTCCCCCGGCGATGTCGGCGGCGGCGAGGCGGTGGAGCCGGCTTCCTGCAAGGACACAAGAACCACCGTGATGATCAGGAACATCCCGAACAAGTACAGGTGGGCATGTTAGTCTCCCCCATTGCTGCAAACAAGGTTATATTTCATGGGCGCTGCAAGCTCGGGATTGCCCCGTGTGAATGTGTGATGACGCTCGAGCATGTTCTTCTGAAATTAATGGCAGCCAGAAGCTGCTGCTCAACATGCTGGACAACCACTGCATCCTCTCCAACGAGCAGATCGCGGCGAGCAACGACGGCGAAGGCCAGCCCTTCTCCTCCTACGATTTCGTCTACCTCCCCATCGATTTCAAGTGAGTCGGCTCCCGATAAGCTGCATTTTATATTTCATGGTGCCCAACGCATCAAACATTTTTCGGCACACTTTCACAGCTCAAGATTTTGGCTTTGTCTTGGGGAATTCGGGGTGTGATATTGGAAATTGTTAAAAGGGGAAGAGCAAGATGAGACAGTGGGACGGGTTGGGAAGCGGGGAGCTCTGGCCTCTTGAGCTTTTGCTTGTATATCGAGGCATCGTATCTGTGGGTTGTAGTAGTATGGTACACACTGCACTGGTAGTCTGCAACTCGGTTGGACGCCTACTCTGTGGCGCATTGGCCGTGTTAGCTAGCCCAAATGGAAAAGAAAAGATCACACCAGATCCTTCTCGTTTTGATGATGCCATCAACTCTGCTGTTGCATGCTCCAGCTGAGCAAAAGGATCTGTTTCACCTGACTTGCTTTCTTGCACATCTGCCTCTAGGATCTCCTTCCCTCCCTGCCCTTGCTTTCCTGCTTGCACTTGCATAATAATGCCAACATAAAAAGCATAGCAACCTTTTTTTGTTGAAAAAGAAAGGGTTGGCTGCGTAGCAATGTTGTAACGTACTTGGATGTGGAGTGTTATTTGGCTACGTGGAGTAGACGGTGAAAAGGCGCATCGATGCGTCGTTGATCTACATTGAGGATGTATGGAGCTCTACTGAGGTGAAGATGTGATCAACAATGGTGTAGGCTAAGCACCTCCTTTCAATGCCCAATGAAAGATGTGACCAGCTTTTCTCTTGCATGAGCCAAGTTGAGAAAAGACTTATCAATGCCCAATGACAAGAGGACCTTGGAGGTGTCAAAAGGCTGCTCTACTCACCTTGCTGACAATTTAAAAAATGTTATGTTGTTTTACTACCCAAAGTTTCTGATTCTTGGCATCAATCCATTTCTTATTAGTTCTCGCTAGCTAAGTTTTGTTGGAAGTTTTCGCAACGTAGAAGTTGAGATTAATACTTGCAACGCAAAACTTGAGATTGATACGTGCAAAGCGAAATTTGAGATTGATACGTGCAAAGTTTTACTGTCACGCAGCAACAAGTGCAATGTGGGCTACGGCTTCGTCAACCTAACCTCGCCAGAGGCGGCCGTGCGGCTGTACAAGGCGTTCCACAAGCAGCCGTGGGAGGTGTTCAACTCGCGCAAGATTTGCCAGGTCACATACGCACGTGTACAGGTACACTTCCATTCATGCTCACATGCCACAAGCCCACAAGCAGTTCGTCCCCGTGTTGATTCCATCGATCCAGTGCATAATTCCCAACCTCTCGCGTCCATGCACATACACAGGGCCTGGACGCGCTCAAGGAGCACTTCAAGAACTCCAAGTTCCCGTGCGACAGCGACGAGTACCTACCCGTGGTGTTCGCGCCGCCGCGGGATGGCAAGCAGCTCACCGAGCCGGTGCCCATGGTTGGCCGCTCGCCGGCGCCGTCGTCGCCGTCGCCGCCCAAGAGCCGCGCCACCAGCGCCGACCCGCTGGAGCTCATGGCCTTCCCTTCCTCCGGCGACGGCGCGTCGTCCACCACCACCTCCACCCACGCGCCGTCCGACCACGCCGACGACGACCACGCGGCTACCGACTACGACGAGGAGGAGGAGCATGGCCTAGCCGACGAGCTACAGCGCCTAGCCTACAACGACTAGACTGGAGGCTGCGACGATGATCGATCTGCAAAGCATTTTCTTCGAGAAGTGGGACGAGAGGCAGTGACCGTGTCTAGGCCAGCTTCGCTACAAGCTGAGATGCTGCTCGCGCAGCAAGTGAAGTGAAGGGGCAATTCATTTATGGCAGTGTGAAGATGGAAAGATAGGAGTAGAAGAGGGACTCGGGGGGAAGGAGCGATTTGATGTTATTTTGGGGGGAGGTATTCATTCGTAGCTGCAGCTGGAGTTCTCTTTTGGTTTATGTTTCGTTCTTTGAAACTTGGAGCTAGCTAGGGAGAGGAACCATTCATGCGTTCGTTTCGTTTGTTACATTATTTACAACTTACCGCCAGATTTCGAGAGCCTGTGATGAGTTGATAGATTTGATCAGGTCTCACCAGATCTTCTCTCCTCTCTAGCCGTATCAAACACCCTTTTTTGTGCTCTGTATATTGTGGTTTTTTTTTTACATCCAGTCGTTTTGGGCTGTAAATTAATTTTGCTCGCAAACCAGATTTCCCGAAAATTATGGTTGCTGATGTTTGGCCTTTGTGTGGTATTGTTCTTTTCAACTTACATCAAAATTAGAAGCGACAGCTGAAAATTTGTTATTCTCATACAAATATGTAGCATTTTGTAATTTTTTTGTATAATTTTTAATGGTTCATTTAATACTAGTTCCTAAAATATATTTATATATATATATATATATATATTTGTACTCTCTAAAATCTCTCAAAAGGTCACAACCTTTTCATATTATAATGGATAATATTTTCATTTTGTTTCAGCTAAAAGAACCAAGGCATGTGCTCTTAATGGAGGGCTTAAAGAGAGAAAAAAATATTAAAAATAGGTTTCAGAGTTTTGAGAAGAAGTATTAGTAACAAATGTTAAATGTGTTAAAAAAGGTAAAAGGTGCTAAAGCGTTTGTTTTTTTAAAAAGGAACAAGTGTCCCCCTTATGACTGAAAAATCAACAAGATTTCAGGTTGTGGGCGCGAATTTTAGTTTCCTATTTAAATATAGCATTGTTAGAGATGGAAATTGCAAACACACCCCATTAAATACTGGTATAAGAAATACCTCCGTTCATGTAGCTAGGCCATATTGAAATACTATTTTTCATGCGTAATATTTCTCTTATCTTAGGAATACTGGTATTTATAAGTTAGCTGCATAGCTATTTAATTAAGCATAACAACAATACAGTGAGCTCAATTTTTTTTCATGTAATTTTCTTTGATACGTTGGGAGTTGTGTTTAGTTATTTGCACTGTTAGAGCATCTCCAATGGGACCACATCAGCTGGTTATAAGGGCTCCACATCAGTTTTTTTCCTTATGTGAAGAAGAGAAGGAGAGGAGAGAGATAGAAACTAGCTCTTAAGAGACTGTCTCTAATGGATTACAAGGTGGACACACACTATTATATGTGGACCCAAATTAATTTTAGAGACAACAGTACTGTAACTAGCACCATTGGAGATATTGTCTCTATATGCTATCTCTTAGTGCCATGTCATTTTCTTATAGCTAGCACCATTAGATATGCTATATCGCGCGCGTCGATCAAAGGGAGGAAGTGTATAGCCTAATTTTACAATGATAATTTAGAATTTTTTTTGTGTCTTCGTTACGTGCAGAAAGGTTATCCGAACCCTCGCGAAAATGGGGAAAAAAAGGGAGCAAGTTCTACCGCTTAGAAGTCTCATTATATTGGACGCTAGCTGCAAAAAAAATAAAAGTGCATAAAAATGTGTGAACCATTTTGGCCTTTTATTTTCGACCTAATTAATTTATCGATCCGGTTGAGAAACATCACTTCAAAAGCTTCCCAAAACAGCGTCGAAAGTGAAATGCATCTTTGTTCAAATTACTTTTTAAAACTTGTGGCACATCTTTAAAACAAAAATGGGCGAATAGAAAATACCAAAATATTGGTGTTTCTAAAAATAACCCTATATATATATGTATGCTTAGTTGCTCACTCTGATCATAAATAAGTGTTATTTCGGTCGACGTGTACGTGCGCTGTCTTTAAAATACACCTTTTAGCATACCCCTAATTGCTATCACGATTCATCTACCAAATCCACTAAAATCATTATATATATTATGATATTACTCCTTAAGAAATATCTATATATATACATACAATTTGTATATATATTCAATATAATTAATAAATTTAAAGATAACCGTTGATTAAACTATACTTCAAATGATATATGCCTGAGGGAAGGAGTAGTCATCAGTTTAATTAGCGCAACAATTTGAAGTGGTGTTTGAACCATCTCCTTTAATTTTGTCTGGAGCCTCGCGGTCGCGGTCGCGGAGCAAACGAGACCCGCCATGCCGAAGCGTGCGCGTGTACTTGTGCTATATTTCATGTGCTGGGCTTTGTCTTTGGCGCGCCTGCATGCGCTGCGAGCCTGCGACGTTGCGCCGGTGGGGCCACCGCGCTCAACGCCATGGCTCTCCTCAGCTAGATAGCACCACACACACTGACAGCACGAGCCGCTTTAACGGCCAGGGTAGCAGCAGCAGCAGCAGCCAGCACCGCACGCTAACTCATGGTGGCTTCGCCACGCAGCGACGACGACGACGACGACGACGAGGACGACGACGATGCCGCTTAGCTAAACGGATTCCGAGCTGTCGGTCGCAGTGCTTTGACCGGCAGAACATATCTGTAGGAGAGCGTGCCGGCCAAACTTAGTTAGCGACACTAGATTATGTCGCTTAATTGGGGCACGAACTCCCCCATAGTTTATGTTGCGCCCATGTACGGCAGCGCAGGGGGCCTGGCCGCCTGGGTCGCGGACGCGTGGGCCAGGGGGGAGCCGGGCAAAATGGCTTCCCGTTTTGTTTACTCGGAAACATATATCAGTGTGTGCGCGCGCGTGCCCCATGATCGATTCCACTGCATGCATGCAGAGACGACCATTCTAAAATCCTGGCACTAATGGCGTTGTTGGGCAGCAGCAAGCCAGCAACAGGGAGCGAGAGCTGGCACTCGTGTGCGCACTGCGCTCGCGCTCGTGTGCGTCGTGTGGGCACGCACGCACTGCATGGTAGCCTAGTGGTGGTGGACCGTGGGTTTAGTGATTTGTTTAATACTTGGGGCGTTTTCAGGTAAGATTTTGTGCTGCATTGTCTGGATGGGCAGCGAGGAGAGCGAGTTTTGGGTGCCAAAACCTGCGATTTGCGGGTGCTTTCGGGGTCACCGAGACGGGCGGCCGGGGCGGGCGTGCGCGGCCGCACTATTCTGGGAACTCCGAGGCGGCTGTGTTGTGACTCGAAGCAGTGGGGGCGTCCACCATGCATGCATGCAACAAGGCGGGCCGGTAGCTCGTCCATCGCCAACTACTAACTAGTAGTTCCTTCCTTGGTTGCATTAAACAACTGGATTAATTTGGAAGACCCTATGTTAATTCAGGAGAGGGAGAGAGAGACAGAGATTAGTGCTACTAACTAAATGGACGGTAAGTACAGCTAGGAACAAGAAATTAAATAATGTCGACAATACAAGGAAAACAACAGAACTTTCGCATGAATCCCGGGATTGTTATATCTAACAGCTCTGCGTGAGCTCACTGTCCCTCCATTTCGCTTTTTTTGTCTATAGTCTCGCGAGTGTTCGATATAAATTATTGTCCATTGTAGTAACCATGGTTGCTTTATGGTCTATTTTAACGTTACGTAAGTCGTAAAGCTGATCGGTTGTTGTTTGCTAGAAAACTTTAATGCATGCACCTACGTACAATCAAATTAATTCGTATATTCAACCAATTAAATTCACTAATTAGAGCTAATATGGCCAATTCAATATACATTTGCACCTGAGGATTTTTTTTCCGTGCGCAATGTTGGGTGTAGATAAATATAGCGAGGCAGTGGGAATAATAAACTTTAACCGTGTAGGCGTGTAGCAGTGTGCGTACCTTCCATGCACTACCAGAGCAATTGGAGTTTAACCCTGCATTTGATGAGGGAATTGCATGCATCGGATACTCGGATACATGGGACCGTTAAACGGGAAGTTGCACGGCCGACCGACCCAACGAAGAAGCCTCTTAATTTTTGGATTTTCGATTTACCGAGCTTCAGCCTTCAGGTTCGATCACCCGAAAAGCAGCAGTACTTGCGCAGTGCATGCATGCATATATCATGTATGGCCACCTCCTAGCTTGTACGGCAAGTAAAATTATTGACATATACTACTTAACCGATCGAGCGCGCGACTGCACTGCTCATTCCGAGAAACCGCGAGGCAATACCTCGCCAAGCACTAGTACTAGTTGGTTTCTTGGAAGTTTGTTAAAACTTGTGTTGTCAGCACTAGCCAGGCGAGTTCAGTAACCTAGAAGGCTTATCCTTTTGGATATCAACGCAGTTTTTTAACTGTACACTAAATTATTTATCACTTGTAAATTTAGTTATATAAAGTTCAATACAATTACAATATCTTAAGTGTATTCTTAGAGATAAACCTACTTGTATAATTTTTATCGACCGAAAATAAATAGATAAAAACATATTTATAACGTTTGAAAACTTTGACTTGCACGCACCTCAATTGATAAATATTTCTTACCGCAAAGATTGAGCACTCGCTCCCACCATTTTTGCATATAGGGCATATAGTTTAAATGATGTTTTACAGAAATATAAGGCACAAATGTGAATTTGTTAATATTTTTTCTTGTCTATCCTCACGCACATCACTTTCTCATATATTTATAAACAACTTTCACTTCATGTTCTTTCTTATATTTCCATGCATTTCACAATATATGTATTATTGTTATTTTCTCTTAATTCTATAATTTTTCTAATCGATATATGTCAATTCAAAGTTATGATAAAAAGGAGATAATATTCACAAGGCCACGACAACCTCCTGGTCTGAATACTAACCGCTAAACACACAAAAAAAACCATGTTGTAGGCATGGTTTTAAATCGTAATTTAGAAAACGATGCTTTTAAATTTTTTTGATAAAGAAAGATTAAATTGCTTTCAAGAACAATACATCGAGTTGATACAAAGTCTTAAAACTTTCCTAGCCTCTGCATAATAAGATGAATATAGCCTAACAAGGATAGAAACAAACACACTCTAGTGACTATCAATCCTTAGACTAGAACAATGCTCTTAAATAGTACTTAAGTCTACATAATTAAGATCGATTGGGTTTGCATTTATATATTTTCAGGAATTCCTAACAACGGGATCCCGTCCCGGACGGGATTGCCCTCCCTAGCGACACGTGTCCACTCACCCCGTGCACAGCTCCCCTTCGCAGCGCGCGCGCTGTGCAGAGGAGGAGGAGGAGGAGGAGGAAGGAGGAGGCCTACCTCGACGACGTCGACCTCGCCGTCGCTGGGTTAGGGTTCGGGTTAGGAAATATTTGGGTTCCTCGGGTTGTAGAGGGAGGTCGGGGAGGCGGCGGATCAACGGTGGATAGGGTTCGTCGGGCGGGGCGAGGCGGTGGATGGGGTTCGTCGGGCGGCGGTGGCGCCACGAGCGGGAGGCGGCGGGTGGGCGGTGTCGGCGGGGACCACGCCGTCTCCGTCCGTTAGGGTGGGCAGGTGGTGTGGCCGGCGGGGGTAGGAGGCGGAGAGGCGGCGGCGAGGGCGCTGTCGGCCGGGGTGGTGGTGGAGGCGGCGAGGTGGTGGAGGTGCGCGGAGCGATGGCGGTGGCGGATCTGGTGGCAGGAGGAGGTGGCGGCGACGGATCCGGGGAAGAAGGCGGCGCGGCGGGGGGCGCGGGCGCGGGGCAAGCGCGGGGGAGAAGAGGCGGGCCGGAAGAAGAGGTGGGAGTGGGAGGCTATCCCGTCGTGTTGGGCCCCCGACAGCCGGGATACCATTCCCTAGTCACCCTCATATATTTTTCAATACAATTTTCATGGCAAATGGGACTACAAGGGAAATGACATCTTCCGTGTCGGTTCACTGGCAAATCTCTGGCATGGACGCATAGTGGCATGTGCGCACTGCGGCCTGCGGGAGCGCGCGCCGAAGCATGCACGCGCACATGACCGCTCACCACGTGGACACTGACACGTGGGTGCCACGTGAAGCATGGCCCGCGGCTCAGCCGGACGCATGGCCGACGAGCTGTCTCCCATGGCCGTAGAGAGAGGAGAGAGAGGGGTAGGTTGCGAGCTGACCTGAGACTGATGAGAGAGCGGAGGGACTGAGAGAGCATGCTATTATCCGGGCAGAAGGGTGATCCCGCCATGCAAAAGGGTGATGCGTGTGCGGTGCGGGACGAGGTGACCGCCATCTCATGCAAGGAAAATACTACTGCCGCGACCCGCGAGGAGGCCAATAAAAGAGGAGAGAGAGAGGGAGAGGGACAGAATCGTTGTGGCTGGGAAGTGAGAGGTGGGGCGGCGCGGTGAACGAGGAGGGGAGGGAGGTGGCAGCGGCAGTGCCTGCCACGTTGGACGGCAGGCAGCGATGACATGGCGGTCCGCGCCGTTGACTGGCTCCGTACGTCCACGGCCTGCAGAAACTCCACGCACGTACACACATGCGCCCCACCCCCCTCACCCTGCCTGTCTCACTCAACCATCCCCCCACTCGCCTCTCGGTGATGTCGTACAAGAAAGAGGTAATTATATTCTCAAGAATCTAAGATGTAGTTAATGATTTGGTCTTTAATAAAGATGTGAGGACTATATGTTCTCATTATGTGTTTTTCTTCCTAAAATTTATTATCCAAACAACCCTGCTTACATTCTCGCTCCAGTCCATGTGTTATATGTCTTCTTTGGAATAAAAAAAAAAGGCATTTTAGTCTAGATGAAAAACTCGTAAAAAAAAAAACTTCTGTGCTACCCTGATCACAAGGTGAGAAAGACATGCATCTAGAGAAATACTATTTTGCGATAGTATGTAATATTTACTATCACAATCGACTATTTTTGCCCTCTTTGCAAGCGCAATTTGGAGACCCCCAGCCACCTTTTTCTGGACTGTGGCTTCAGTTGTTTTATCTGGCGCGGTATTGCCCAAGAGTTCAACAACGCAGCTCTTATACCAGAAAGCTGGTCAAACACTACTGATTTGCTGACCTGGTGGTCCTTGGTCCTCCGCATCGCTCGATCTCCCAGAGGAACCAATTCGGTCATCCTGGCCGTCCTTTAGCATATTTGGCTTGAGCGTAACGCTATGATTTTTCGACAAATCGAGCGCCACCCTAATACTGTCCTCAATTTTTTGATAGATGACATCCGTCTTTGGGTGGCGCCGTGGCGGCGGGAGCTAAGTTTGTGATGTAGATCCCTTATGCTATTGGGGTCTTGTACCACGTGTAATTAACTCTTTTTCTAATTTTGAATAGATGACAGTTCTCCTGTCCTTTACTAAAAAAAAGTATCACAATCTTTGCTTATTAGCAGTATATTCTCTGTTTTTAACTTGATATGGACAGTAAGCTCTCAGTAAAATAGTATAATACTTTTTTCGAGAGTTCATACCATAGTTTGATAAATATATCGCTATAGGATGTACTATTTAATATGACAAATCTTTACTTATGTTGTCTGTGTTTTTTATCTTGATCTGGCTTGTAAATTCTCAGCAAAATCTGTAATAAATTTTGTAGAGTTTATAATGCAATAGGTACGTTATTCATGATTCACACTCCCTTTGCAATGAAGTAAAATCGTATTCATGTTGAATAGAAGTTCCAATCTAATGAAATAATGGAGAAGATAAGATGGGGCTTTTCTTACGATTTGTATGGCATGTTTAATTTGGCGAACACACGATGGGTATATAATCGATTGAGCTCTCATTGGGACATATATAATCTCTTTATTGGACGCACACCTGTCATGGACTGAAGCAAGGACCCCATGCACTCACTAACTTTACTCAGGGCTCCAGGCCGATGGGTCCCAGTTTCATTGACCGTGTTAACGTGTAGGTGTGCCTCATTTATTGACTAGCCAAAGCCAGTTTCACCTCTCCACGTACGGCTGAGAATACTTATAATGAGTGTTTTTATACATAATGTGAATATTTAGTTGCGTGGAGGCAAGAACATGCATTTCACAAAATGTAGTATGAAGCTGAGGTTGCCATTAATAGGGTGCTAAGTTGCTTAAACATGAAATCAAATATGAAAATCGGCATGCAGTAATATTTGCATGAAAAACTAAACGCTAGCTAGCTGTACATATGCTCGCGCGTGTTTGCACTGAACCCTACATGCATCTAGCTCGCACTCTAGCAGATTATTATAGAAAAAGAAAATCGCGCAGATAATACATAGAAGTTTGATTTTTCTTCATATTCATTGTGATTTATCTCTACATATCGCCTTTAATACTCCTATATGATACAAAACCATGGACTGGCCGTTCAGAGTATGACACTAGCAGCTAGTCCAAACTATATATATATACAACATGTTTAAAGTTATGCTTATTCGGTTAAAATATTTTGAAGCATGCAACAAACTCAAAAATCTTCTCGCAATAACATAAACAAAGTGTATGAGATTCGAGAGAGAGGCGGATCAAAAAACCTATCATAATCCAGCTTACATGATCGAACTCGCTTCATACAATTCAATCAATTTTCAGCTCGGTCTTTCTTAACATTCTCCGGAATTGCCTAACTACTCGCATGTATATATGGGGCATGTAAATCATATAAAGAAATATTTTTGGTTAAATGATTCTCGTGGTACAGTCGCGAGCAAGAAATGACTAATTTTTTCCCCGCATCGTACCTTGTCTTCTCAACAAAATTTCGATATTGTCTAGAACTTGTATATATATAGTACATTTGACGACATGACCCCTTGTACATATATATGCTTCATTGCTTCTTCACGTACGGGGCCGGCTGTACAGAATTTCCACCGCGGTCTTTTTTTCACGTGATTTTCGGTGGCCTAAATGAATGGTTACCACCTCTCAGATGCGGCAAACCATCTTCTATCGTGAGAAGACGGCATATATATATGTGGCGACGCTGACCTAGGGTTTTAAGTGCCCAGTTGGATGCTCAGGTGGAGGGAGCGAGAAAAGGTGCACGTAACGTTCGTACGTAACATGCCTCCAAATGCACTACGATTACTTATCTAGTTCGGCGCACGCACACGAGCCGTGGTCCGACATATGTATAACTGCGTGCATATAGCTAGCTGGTACAAATAGCAAGATGCCATGCATCACATAAAATGTCAAGATGTCTCCCACGAATCCCAATTTGTTTCATCCGATAATCGAATGTCAAAAATATATAGCAGCGCTAGAAAAACCTAGCTAGCTAGCTTGGACCAACAACACACCATGCATGCAGCAGCACGGTCTGCCGCACACGCGGTACTAGATGTATGGAACAAAGGAAATTTGCTCAGGTTTCAGCGTAAGCTGAACTGATTTGCTTCTACGTACTACAAAATTATATTCCTGAACACCGTACGAAGGCCATTTAAATGAGGCATCTGACAGATTATTCATAATCACGTGTGCAGGGGCGCCGGAGCTTAATCCAGGAGAACCTGGGCCATGGCCTCCCCAACTTGCTCCGGCTATTACATCGGGCTAAATCGGGCGGGCACCTGTTCTTCCAGTCTACCTTTTATGTTTATTTATTTTTTAAATTTTAGGAAAAAATGTATTGGTTTGGTGGAAATTTTAGAGTCAATCGTCCAGGCACATTGTGTTGGATATGATCTCGGTGGCTAACCACCAAAACCGAGTCCTAAGAGGCTAACTACCCACTAGCGCCCTGATCGGGGGCGCTCTAAACGACTTTTGGTGCGGCCCCCTGCTGCACAGCGCCATATAAGAAGGTTGTTTATTAACACCTGATTGCAATTAGCTAATCATTCCAACAGCCCCTACTCCCTATCCGATCTGGGAGGCGCTAAAGCACTGGGAAGGCCGTCACGGGCAAGGTCTCCACTGCCTCCTCCCTGCGACCTCTACGGCCTCTCTGCACTGAGCCTTCTCCAAGCAGGCGATCTATAAGTTCATCTACCGATGGCATGTTCCTGTGGTTAGTAACCTATTGATCTATGTAATTAGTATTAGGTGTTCATGTTTAGGCTAAGGAGATCTTGTTCATATTATTCTGGTGATGTTTAAGCCTAAGGTTAAAACTAACACATTGTACATTCGCTTGCTAAAACAAGTAAACATGGCGGGTGGGGGAGAGATAATGGGGCATCGACTACTGTATCAAAAATTGCTTGTATCGTCTACTTAAAAATCACGGGAGGTGATACAACGTGAACAATAATGTGCAACGCAGTGCTTTTATTCGAGTGCATGCTGTATGTACTGATACTAGCCGCGTGGGCGCGCCCCTGGAGCGCCGAGGCCGGGGCGCGCGCTGGTCGGCACAAGCGAAAAAATTTGGTGCCTGACCGGGAATCGAACCGCGGTCTCTGCGATAAAATCTACCTCTGCTAGCCAACCCGGCAAACCACCTGAGCCGTTGTTTTCTGCGCGAAAAAAATTATTTTGTGCGTAAAAATCGAACAGACAGTCAGATCTGACTGCTGCGGGCGATCGAACGACCGTGGTGGTGCTGGGCGGGGAGGCCAGCCACGTGGCCAGCAGCATTGAATATCAACAAATTTAAAATTTGAAAATAAATTCTAGGGAGTTTAAAAGAAATCAAAATTTTCATTTGAATTCGGGTTGGAAATAAGAGTTAAGTATTTGAAAACTGTAGGACTCAATAACATGAATTAAGCAAATTATAGAATACCAAAAAAAGGGAAACTAAATTTAGAAAACTAAATTTTGGAATTCAAAAAAATAAAAGCGAATATATAAAAATCTAAAATACAAAATATCTATAAAGGTTTACAATTCCGAAATTCATTTATTTTTAATTTATAAGTGTTCTATATTTGAAGGTTTTTATTTCTATTATTTACTAATTAATATTGAAAAATTAAACATATGTAATGCTTAAATACATTTATGGGCGTTACTATAAAATTTTGGTTGCACTTTGATAATACGTAAATTTCGAATTTATTTATCTTTGCTAGACCAAATTTTCCCACTTCATCCCCTTTCTCTCTATTCTTTGTAAAATTCATGTCTTACGGGGTTCAAAGTTTGAGAATTGAATATCAACAAATTTAAAATTAGGAAATTAATTTAAGAGAGTTTAAAAGATATCGAAATTTCTGTCTTAATTCGGGTTGAGAATTTGGAAATAAAAAAAAGGATTTGAAAAACTGTATGGTTCACAAACATAAACTAAGCAAATTATGGAATAAAAAAAGGAAAACTAAATTTAGAAAATTGAATTTTGAGAATTCGAAAAAACTTAAAGCGAATATATGAAAAATGTAAAGTTCGAAATATCTATAAAGCTCCAAAATTTCTAAATTTTAATTAAGCAAATTATGGAATAAAAAAAAGGAAAACTAAATTTAGAAAATTGAATTTTGAGAATTCGAAAAACTAAAAGCGAATATATGAAAATGTAAAGTTCAAAATATCTATAAAGCTTCAAAATTTCTAAAATTTATTTAATTTTGTTTTTTTAAAGGGGCGAAGCAAGGTAGAGCAGAGGGTGCACCAGGTTGCGGTGGCGCATCTTGCGTGCACCAGTTCTTGCCGCCTTGTGCATGCAAAGCAGCAAGCAAGCAATCGCTGCAGCAAACCTGCGCACCTGCGTGCAAGCAGGAAAAAAGCGACAAAATGGCGGAGCCGGGATTCGATCCCGGGTCTCCCACGCGAAACTCGCCTGCGCTAACCAATCGGCCAAGGCCGCCGCGTGCCTGCAAGCCGTGCGGACGAAAAGCTTTTATATGTTAAAGCAAAACCAACGGGCTGGATCTCGTCGGCTCGCACGATCCAAGCAGTACGTGGTCATTTGCTTGGCCGGCTAGGCGAGCCACGTGGCTCTTGTGAGGGGAGCGGCTATGGCGACACGGCTATGTACTATTTATAGATGCAGACGTCTGTTATTGAGTCGGTCTCTTAATATTTTGCTAAACAACTTCTAATATGAAAGCTAGATTTAGCTTGATTCACTAATAGAGCTCCAAAACAACACCCCCACCACTCCACCACCACCACACACACACATTTGCCATAGCTTCTCACCCCCTAAACATCTCTTGAACCTCTGCCACTGCGAGAGTTGGAAGGACGATACACACGTTAATCCCCAGCTACAATACAGACAGGTGATTCAGGGAATGGTGCACTCAGTATCTAAAACGTTAATCTCACCGTCCCTTGCCCCCAGTATCGGCGTGGAATTAATCGAGATGGAAAAGCTTCGTCCAGGGCACAGCCTTAACACCCTTTCTTAACTTAGTTGTAATATTTGCTTTTTGAAAGGGATCCTTAATTTGTAAGATGACAGAAGGTTAAGGAATGAAATGGTCTCTTTCACAAACAAAAAAAAAACTGTACACTGTAATGTCTAAGCAAGATCATGTCGATGGCACAACTGAAGTGGGTGGCGATGGGCCCGACCCTCCTCTCAATTGCGAGCGCAACAATCAACAATGCGCGAAAGCATCTGCGGTGCACACGCGAACGACTGCATGTGTGGGTGGTGGGTATGAAGCAAACGAGACCGCCCAACAAAAAATAAACAAACCCCTGCAGGGTCGCTGGTCGCACTGTCGCAGCGCTTGCACTGTACTGGCTGGCTTCTCCGATTGATGGATCAGGGCATGCAAACAGTAGCCATATCGGGCAAAGCCTTGCCCAACCATTTCTGGCGAGATTTTGGGGTCACACCCTCGAAACTGCAGGTACAGACAGGTAATATATACGAGCAATCCTCTCCTTTCTTATCTTCTCTCTTTTCTTCAGACTTATTTGGCCATGTCAGTTGCTGTAGCTCCTGACATGCGACGGCAACAGTGCATTTTTTTCCTTTGAGAAGAAAGGTCCTCTGCGAGTGCTTAACATTAGGTTGATTTGATTAGGCTTTAA
Source organism: Raddia guianensis (assembly GCA_036346415.1). NCBI lineage: Eukaryota > Viridiplantae > Streptophyta > Magnoliopsida > Poales > Poaceae > Raddia > Raddia guianensis. The sequence goes on from CM070534.1 coordinate 71,754,609, forward strand.
GGATACAAGCAGATCTAGAGAGAGAGAGAGTGAGAGAGATGAGCAGACAAGGGCTGAGCTGAAAGCCCGTGTCCTCTCTTAAGTGTCTGGGGAAAGCTGCAACCACGGCCCAATTAACGACCTCAACGAAGGAAGCAAACGCCTGGGCTGTCGGCCGTGCAGGGCTTGGCTTTACAGCCGCGCGGGAGGATCACTGTGCGAACTACCCAGCAAGTGCGAACCTGTACGTACTGACACGCATGTGCTAAGCTGCACGACATCCTCCCCGCCTGCATCCGCATGACGTCCCAGAGCGAACGGCTGCCGCGCGCTGACTCCCACCGTTTTTACTCGCCACGGCGTACGCTTCCGTCGCCGCGGCACGAGATGGGACGCACGGACGCAGCAGTGGTGTACACTTGTGTGGTGCATGCGCGCGCGCGTGGGCGTGGGCGCGTGGTGGTGGCCGTGCGTGCGCGGACGGGGGCCGGGAGGTGTCGCGACGCGCGACGCCAACCTCGTATTGGTCCCCGATGAGGGGCAGGTATCAGGTATGGATGTGGATGTGCTCCGTTTGTGGCCGTGTGGACCTCACCCTCCTCCTGCTCCCTGCGAGCTACAGTTCCGGGGCCGCCCGGGCGCTCCATGCGTGTCCCCCGCGCACCCGCCGCGCGTCGCAAAAACCGGACGCGCGGTGGCCAGTGGGTGGCCACGGATCGACCAGCGGCGGGCTAGGGCCTAGGGCGCACCAATGTATAAACCGGCTTTGCCAAACACGGCGGCGTATCCGCCCGTGTCTTGGTCGAAAAGACGAAAAAGGAAGAACGAGAGGAGAGGACATAGATGGCCAAACGGGCGAACCGGCACGGCCCGTTTAACTAATCGTGCCGTGCCATGTCAGCCCATGGATAGAGGCGGAGCCAGGATTTGAACATAAGGGGGGCCAGGCTAAATACACCATAAAAAAATATTATAGTTGGTACATACATATTCATGTATGTTGCTTATATGTTGGCTAAAAATTTTCTGCTCAGTAAGGTGAACTTAGCATTTTTAGGATTTATTGTAACAGAACTTCATTCACTTCCTTATATAATAGTGATTAGCACAAGTAGGATTAGGGGTAATGGCAGATTACAGCTTTGTTAGGGGGGCCAGGGCCCCTGCCAGCCCTCTTGTCTCCGCCACTGCCCATGGGCCGAGGCCGACGCCGAGGCCCGAACCTGAGGCTTGCTTAGCCGTCATCGAGCCCTCGTCTGAGGCGGCCGTTTACCTGACGACCCAGATTGGGCTAGCGCCGCCACGCGTAGGAGGATGGGCCGAGGCCGAGGCCCAGGCACGAGGCTTGCTTAGCCATGGCGAGTCAATTTGGTTTACACTGGCAATGACTGTTGGGCTAAGTGTGACCCAGCGTGGGAGGAGGTCGCTGGGGTGGATTTGATCCCGCGACCTCTCCAGACGCACTACACTACCTGCACAAGCTTAGCTAGCCAACTGAGCACGCTTCGGTTGTGCCTTAGATACACCAAGGCTTGTTAATATACCTATATTGAATGAATAAAATTTTAAAAATATAATTGTCTTGGTAGGGCCACCGCACTGAACTGACCTTTGGCCCGCACGCAAGACGCCAACATGGCCCGTTTATTTTCGTCTTGTCTTGCGTGCTCGTCTTAAGACCAAAAATCTGGCTTCGTGCCGACCCATCTGGCCATCTATAGGAGAGGATGACATATGTGACGCTGGACGCCTGGACCTGATCAAACCCTGGGCTGAATCGGGTTTTGGGTCGGGTTTGGAAAAGCCATAGAAACTAGCCTGAGGCCGATCTGGTCCGGTGCGTTGGGACTCATCTTTAGGCCCTAACCTGGCCTGACCACGGCTATTTTCTCGCTTTTCTTAGGCTTGAGCATGCTCGGCCCGACAACCGGGCTTGAAATCAAAGCCCGAGTTTGGTCTGGTGCACTGGTCGGGTCGGGCTTTATCGGACCGGGTCGGGCCGAGCTTGCCGGACCTGGATGCCTATGAACAAGTCTATGTGACAAATTCGTGTGATCGTATTTTTTATGTGGGTCTCGACAATCAGACTGTATTTCATTGTGTATTTCGTAGGTCTATACAGAATGGCATCTATGTAGTTTTATATACTCTATAATGATGTATACGGCATAATAGACCTTGGGGTGGTTTTTTATTGTCTCTGGAAATTTGAACCTAAATGATGGACTTCACAACTATACACTTGACCACCTAGTGGTGTTTTTGCAATTTTCCCATTTTAAAATTACATTGTAGCCCCTGATTTTAAATTTTGCAGGTAAAATTTAAATTTTATAAACTTTAAAAGTTTTGAACTAAAAATTTATATTTTCTAACTGAGTATCATGTGCAAATCTGAATTTGAAAACATTTATTTATTGAAAATTTATAAATTAAAGTTCAGAAATTTCCGAATTTATTTTTTTCCCCACATTGAGATGCACCAGTGTACTAGTCTATAGAGCCAGTTCAAGATGAACAACCCATGAACCGAAACCCATCTGTTGCTTGGTTCGCACCCTTGTGAGAAATCCTGTCTCACAATTTTGTCCACCAGCCTGAAGATCCAAAATCAGTTCTCAACTTCTCGCTTGCTTGAACAACAGTCAAGATGGAGGGCGGATCTGCATGGGCCAAGGGGAGGTCATAGGACACCGGGTCAAAAATAATTTTTAACAGGGATTAGTGAGTATGGACCATTGGTGCACCTCCAGCCAAACCTGGTGATCCCCTGTCCTGTCCGTATACAAGGAAGCCCATCAAGCATTTTGGCCGGCGGCACGCAGCACACTATCGATAAGATTGATTCGAAACTCATATCGCGGCGGCAACTTCGCCTAAACCGCGTCGTTTCAGTTTTTTCCTAATCCACCGATGGTCGCATCCTCATGGATCGCTAGCTGGCGCTTGACGCGGGCACCTGCCGATCGCCATCGCCCGATCGACGCTCATCATCGCCTCAGGCGACCGGCCGCCCGCGACCTCGCCCTTGCTTGATCGTGGTGCAGAACGCCTGTTGCTCAGCGCCATAGCCGGTCAGCCACAGTGCACTGTAGACGGGGCACGATCCATCGATGATTCTCATATTGACTTCACCGATTGTGCTAGAAGCCTAGGAGGTAAATACTCGATTACTTTGAATACTAATTATAATTATACTTATCCGATCTCCAATTTAGATTACTATTAATCTATTATATGAATCTTATTTAGTCGGTGTTAATTTTTTATGAAACCATAGTGCTGAGTGCTGAAGGCTAAGAGTGAGAGTGTGAGACCTACATTTTCTATTTTTCAAGAGACTAAGACAAGACTAGTAGATTACGATACGATGTCAAATTCAAGTAAGTAGCACTCTTACTTTTAATACATGAATATATATGATCTTTTATTTTTTATTAGTGAAACAATGCTATTACTTATTAGTGAGCTTCATCATTTTGGTAACTGTCCTGTACCACTATTATTTTTTGACTGGTTGTTGTCTTGTTGAATGGTGAATCCTGACCATGTTCGCTCTAGATGCGTCCCTTGAAACGAACAGTCACCGACTTTCGGAGATGCTCTTGTATTGGTACCACTGTCCACTGGCTTGAAGAACAGTCAGGATCGAAGGAACGGTGCGGCACCCATCGATCCGGGCACGCACGCACAGTAGCGGTGGCGTGGCGACTGCATGGTTTCCATCGGCTGGGAAGAGCTGGGCCGGGGGGTCCTGTTCAGTAAATTTGGATTATGCCCGGATTGACGTCCATCGATCATAGCCTTCAGCTACAACTGCTACAGCTAGCTAGGCAGGCAGAGATTGCGCGCAACGGCGCAAGCTCCGTCTCTCTCTCTCCCCTCTCTCTCTCTCTCACCCTCTCACTGTATATTTTGTCTCAGAGATTGAAAGATCCCTGCACCTGTCGCGCCCACCCAGACCTTCAGGGACAGATCGCCACTCGCCTCCTCATCAATTCCCACCACCACCACCATCACCTCCTCCTCCTCAGAGCAGGACAATCTAGCGGTCGCCGCCGTATGCATGCCACCATGCATGCCAATTTCGCAGCATGCCAATTTCGCAGCGCTGTAAATTTTTTCTTCCACACCGCGGCGGAATTCCACAAGAACTCGAGACGCTGGTGCGGTGAGGATCAGCGTGGCGGTTCAGTTTTAACTGTATTTTAAAAATTAACGAGTAAGGTGGTCCGCTCATTTGCGCGGCTATATTTGTCGGTATATAGAAATTATCTCTAACTCATAATCTTTTTAAGGTCATCTTCAACTCATAATCTATCTCTAATATATCATATCAGATTTAGAGTTTATCTCAAATAAATTAGATCCGCTTTAATTAATAGTATGTTATAAATATTATTTATTTATATTTATATTTGATTTGGTGGACAACCATTCAACGGTTATAATAATACGTGCATATATATGCCTTGGTTTTTAATGACTTGACCGGATTAACCTTTTAATTTCTCAATTGATGGGCCTAGTTTTTTCCCTTTTGCCTAGAATTTCCTTGTAGCTTAGTATGTACGGGCACTTGGGCGAGTAGATAGATAAACAGAGGAGGACCTATACGGCATGGCAAGTATGTCTCTGCACGTGCTTGCAACTGTAGAACCGCTGATAGAGTTTATCTCTAACTCATGATCTTTTTTAAGATAATCTTTAACTTATAATCTATTTCTAATATATTAGATCAGATTTAGAGTTTATCTCTAATATATTAGATCGGTTTTGCTAGTTATCTTTTCAATCTTTTCAATTTTGACCGTTAGATTTACATAATATTATCTATATTCAACGATGTAGATTTTTTTTCTACGATTAACGTGAGAATTTTTACTATTTTTTGATTAACGTGGGAATTTCTAAGATTTACATAATATTATCCATATTCAACGATGTAGATTTTTCTTTTTTCTACGATTAACGTGAGAATTTATATTATTTTTCGATTAACGTGGAAATTTCTAGGATTTTTGGATTAACGTGGTGGCTCCGTTTAACTCTGCTTTATATATATATTAGATGACCATTGAAAATGTTACGAAAATGCTAACCAAATTATTAAAAAATGTTTTTCAGTTTTTTAAAAAATTACAAAGTTTTTTTAAAAAAATATTCAAAATGTAAAAATTCTCCATATAGAACCAAGCGCGGGAAAGGGCAGGCACGCAGGCCGTAGCCTGTAGCCTGTAGCCTTTCGGCTTCGGTCACGGTGAAGCTTCTCCTCACCGGAACCGCACTGTTCTCGAATCTGGGAATGGGATCTGCTCTGGTCTCTGGGCCAGTACACAACACACGCACATGTATACTCTACTACACGTGCTTATTTTTACGTTGTGTTTTACATGCGCCATGGACCGTGGTCCATGCATTCTTGCGTCCATCTCTCTATCAGATCATCTCTGTGGTGGAGCACGTGCTTATTTTTACGATGTTTTACGTGTGCTATCATGCTATGGACCGTGGTCCATGACTCCCATGCATTCTTGCGTCCATCTCTGCCGTGGAGCTGCTGCTTCGTTCAGCTTTGGAGAATGGTGCAGGGCTACAGCCTACAGGAGATTGGGATTAGCAGGACACTATTCAACGTGTGATTGCTGCACATGTCACTTGGGTCGATTCATGATTTCGTGCCAGTGTGAGTGAAAACCAAAGCAGGTCAAATTGCAGCAGATAGGGAGACGTATCGATGGAGTAGAGATGATAAAACTTCAGGTTTCAGAGCAGTGGTTCTGCAATGCTGGAAATGCAGTTACAGTCTTGACTGAATAATGCAAGTGCAGCAGGACTCCTTCACAGAGGACGCTAGTTGGGTTCAGTGCAGCTTATTTGCGACGTAAAGGAGGTGGCTGATGTTGGTTGGGGGGTAGTTCTGCAGAAGCTTGAGGTTGGAAGTGAAGTCGCCAGCCAGTAGGCGTTTCCGGACAAGGATCAGCATGGCGCAGCAAATTCTGAGCAAGGTCTCCTGCGTTGGGCAGAGGTAAAACTTTAAGACAACGAGCTAGAACCAAAGCTAATAACCTGCAGAACACAATGCGTGCAGTTTGATACCTGAGGACCATCTGGGTCACTCAATAGCGTGTCCCAGATGTGGATCGTATCGGCAAAGTTGAACTCCTGGGTTAGCAGCAGCGTTATCCACCTGAACGCGTAGAACTGGGGATTAACCTGCACAAAAAAAAACATGTCTTTTTGTCAATATAAGGCTGCAGGCACTTCCACAAGAATGGCAGCTGCACCAGTGTGGATTTCCTGCTGTAATGTACCCAACAATTACAATGGAACTACTGTAGGGGTGCTGTAGGTCCATGTCAGAAATGAACAGGCGCAATGTGATTGGAACAGTTTGCACAGCAAGATCAGAGGACCACCCTAAACTAAACTAAACTAAGTGAATTTTAGTAGTACCGAAGGGCTTACTTCTGTATTGATTTCCAAATGGCGCTGAAGCTCTCTGTCGTACTTCGCCACGAGCAGCGATAGTCTGGAGAGCGTGCCCTGAATGCCAACAGCGCTGTTGTCTAGTTTCTGGCAGAAGTTGTCTCTGAACCCACTAAGCAACTCCATGAAGCAGAAGAAAGAATCAGCTTCTGCAAACTTCTGCAAGGATTGTAGATAGTAGCATCACAATATTCATAGTTTCATGGCCACGATAATAGCAAATAAGAACTGTCTCAACAGTCAGCTCTATAACAAACGACATTAAGTTTTGCTCAAAAAACAAATGACATTAAGCATATGGTAGCACAATCGCTTACTGCATACAGCATTCTTATCATCTGGGTCGTTACGAAATACAAAGAAGAGCGGTGCCAAGATTTCGTTCATCCCTTGCACATATCTTATACCGGCATCTAGCTTGGCAAAGATAAGTAGTACATTCTTCAGAGATTCCTGGTCAGATTCACAAACGATCAGCCAGGTGACCCAGAAGAACACTGTTTTGACTCAGATAGTGGGGATTTACCTGATTGGACTTCGCAAAAGACGAGTGTCCACAGAAGAAATGCATGTCAGGGTGAGTGCGCTTTACATCACGGTCAATCTGCTCCATAATCTCTGAATACTGAAAGAAAGATATATTCCAAGACAGAATTACTTACCAACGTATAACATATGGATGATGAAAGGTGGTGAAATGATTCACACCTGAATACCAACTTGATACCAATATACAAATGCAAACAGTGCATGCGTATGCAAGCACAAGTACACACAGACGGAAAAGATGGATGCTTTTGAAACTAAAGACCAGGCAAATACACCAGTTCTAATATCTTACAATAGTTCAGCAGCCTATTGTTGCATTATGTGACCCAGAAAAAAACTTCTACAATCAGATGAGCGGTTTAAATTACTCCATCTGCACTCCTTGTCATGATCAAATCGTGAATGCTCTAAATTGTGACCACACTCACCAATGGCACCAGTGCAGCTCTAATAGAAAATCAAAGTACAAAATGTGAGTAGCAATAACATGGGACCAGAAATTCATTCATGAATAAATAAAAAAAACATCTATTATGCATGCAACACTGTAACGGCAATAAGCCTAAGGCCCAAAACATAACATCCAAAGGCATCAGCGCTCAGCGGATATACCTGAAAGAAATGATTCCATGCGCTCGTCTTCCCTAGGCTCAAAGGGTGCTCCCCTTGGGTTACCTGTGACCTATGAAGGGTTCCATTCATGGTTTGCACTGCATTCTGACTGTTGTGGCCTCCAGGTTCCTCTCGTCGTGCAATTTCCACCTAACTACCAAGATTTGAGTTTAGGATCTCTCTAACTCTGTTTTGTAGTGTGGATATATATATAATCAGAGAACATATTTGCGCAAAGAAGTTTGGCATGCAATCAAACTGAAAAAAGTTATAAAAAAATTCTGAATTAAGAAATTGTGGATGTATTCCATGGTTTACTCCACCTATATATTAAATTTCGTCATCATCATCGGTGTATGCAACCTTACCCCTGAGATAAAAAATCATATCGGTTGTTTCTATTTAATCCTTATAAAGATAGTTTTAGATGCCAGTTTGATATACTTCATGATTTACTCCACCTATATATAAAATTTCAAGTACAAATTATGTAAAGAGTAACAAAAAAGAGAAAATCATGATGAAATTGATTTCTCAAACATTTTGAATAAATTTCAAGTACAAATTTCAATTTTTTGTTACTCCAAACATTGAATGAATTTGAACTTGAAATTTCATGCGTAGATACAGTAAGTTTTCAAGTAATATTTTCGGAATTTTTAGCAACTTTTTTTTAGTTTGCTTGGACATTGATGGAATGACAATTTCGATTGCACATATGTTCCCATATAATTGACCATCACCGGTTCCACACCAGATGCCATATGTGCACCTAAAAATTACAGCCAAGATGGCAAGATGCCAGCAGTCTAATCCAAATACGAACTGACATACAGGGTTGCTAAGGAATTCGTCTTTGAAAGCCGCATATTGCGATCTCTTCTTTGCCAGCTCCTGCTCCCACAGTGCACGATCATTGGGCAAATAGCCCAGTAGCAGCTGCAATACCAACACATGTACTGTCACTGAAAAGGCAAAAGTTAACAGTTTTGAGGGCATATTTTCTCTCATACTGACCAAATCAGAACAGTTCCGCACAAAAGATTAAGGCCTTGTTCTTTTCAGCGTATCGTTGCGTTGGCGTATTATTGTGGCAAATTTGAGAGCCCTCAAAAAGAGGTTTAAATATTAAAAAAATAATTTAAAAATAGTTTTAAGATCTTTGAAAGGACTACTAAAAGCAACGAAAAAATCGTTACAAATTATCACAACATATAGGCTATATAAAAATAACAAAATTTGCTATAGTAATACGCAACGGTATGTAATGCTGAAAAGAACAAAGCCTAAAAGCAGCAAGCACAGGAAACATGAAAGCACAGTTTATTGTATGTGTATGACCATAATTAATGTGTAGAATAAGTAATTGCAATATGTTCTTTTTGTGTGTATGTTATAGATAAACTACTCTAAGTGATCATATCTTAGGCCCTATTCTTTTGAGCTGATCTGAACAGCTAAACGGCTGAAATGACCGAACTTCGAGAGCTTCTCGAGGTAGTCTCGAGATTCGGATATATTTCATTTGACTTGCTTTTTAAAGCGTTAGGACCCACCTTCAAAACAACGAAAAACGAACTCAAAAAACTCAAATCATACGTGTTTTCAAAACGTAGATAAGCCGTTAAGCTGTTAAACCGTTAAGCCGTTAAGCTGAAAAGAACTGGGCCTTAGTTATGTATTAATACTATAACCATTCCGAGGTTAGATGACGTAAGAATGAAGTAGAGCATAACGAAAACACAATTGATGGTTTAATTTTCAAAGTAAATTGTAAGAAGTAGTATACCAGTGCTATAGCGGCTACAAATATAGCAGAAATAGTGCTAAATTTAGCGGCTATAGAGGTCATACTTGTGTTTGCGGAATTTTAGTCCTTAGCGTAGCATTTTAAGTCCGAAAACGTTATAGCAATGCTATTTACAACCTTGACCAAAAGACATCTGAATTTTAACCTGTCATTGGTATCATAAACCAAAAGGATAGCCTTAAGGTCATGTATATATGCACGGCGCTTAGATATTCAAAGCAGTAGAACAGATGAACAATTATATACCACTCTATGTAAATAGGAACATAGTTTTAAAAAGAAAAGTAGTGTCCTTTGGATTGACATTGCCTCCAAGAACCCAGGCTGCAGATTCTGACTACCGAACAAATTCCACGATAGGCAAACGAAGAGCGAATCAAGTACCTTCCACACAGTCGACCGGATGCCGGCTTCGTCGGGGACGCCCTGAGCCGCGAGCATCCTCAGTTCATCGAGATCTATCACCTTCTTGGACAGCTACATCAATCCCCCCGCCCCAAGAGGGACGCATCAAGAAAGGACGACACAAAAAAAAAAAAGCGGCAAAGGCTAAATCAATGAGAAAACAGAATGGCAGCTCACCGCCGCAAAGATACGGGACTGCCGCGAGATCTCGAACTCCGGCGGGCGCGCCGGCTGCGGGGATCGCGGCGAGCTCGCCATGGATTTGGGGATCAAGAACTCAATACACGCCCGTCCGTGGCTTCAGTTTGGGTCATGGAGATGTGCAGAGTGATCCACCCGAGACCGTCGATCTAGTGGGGCTCGTTGTCATGTACGGCTGAGATCATCAGCTGGGTCTTCGTCCGAATTTCGGACCCACTAGTTTGAACGTGGGCCTTATAGAAAAGTTGAGAATTCGAGTTGGACAAAAATAGAAGGCCCAGCCGCCCAGCCTACTTAACGGAAGCTCTAACAACCAGTGGGCCTTATAGAAAAGATGAGAATGTCGAGTTGGACAAAAATAGAAGGCCCAGACAACCAAACGGAAGCTCTACGAGCGCGTACAGTTCTGATACAAAGTGCAGGCCCAAAGGAACAAAAATATATTGATTTTCGTGAATACCGAGATGGCCTTAGTGCTTGTTTGTAAAACGAAAAATCCAAAAGAATTTTATAGAAATCAATTCATTTTTTCGGAAATAAAAAATGGAGCTCAAACGAGCTCCTAATAATATGACATTTAATATCCAACACTGGCAACACATAAACCGATATAACGATTCTGTAGTCTGTACCAAAAGAAATAAAGAAAGCACATCGCGTCACAAATTTAGAACCATATAAGTTTAGGAAATTGGAAGCTGGAGTTTTGAGCCGAATAATCACATCAGAGTTGTATAATACATCTTTGACAACGTGAAGCAAAGACTGTATAGAAGAGCAAGGGACTGAACAAATGACAGCATCCTCTATTCCCGATCCAGATCAACCACAACCCGAAATAAAAAAACGAACAATTCAGAACGTGTGCTGGTTGGGAACTCCTAACTCCTACCTTTGCTGCCTCCCATAAACTTGTGAACGAGGTCTCCCCATGAGATAACAACGACAGCGACAGAAAATCTTTCTAATCATCACGTGATCGGCGTACAATCTTTGTCAAGATCAGATAGTCAGCTGATTCAGCTCAGCAAGCATGAAGCAGATAGGAATGTCCTAGAAGAGAAGATAAAGATAAAATCAGAAAATAGGATCAGCATTTGCAACTAAGTTAGAACTCCGGTCATGTGTATGTGCACACGCATAACGCAGTACGCTGTTTTTCTTTGCTTCTGAAAGAGAAACTAGGAAGCTGGTGATCCACGAGGATACGGATATAATTGGTCAAACCAATAAAAAATTAATGCTAATGCTTCAGGGTTCAGAGCAATTCTTCACATCGTTGGGCCAATTGCCATCGCATATATTTTTAGCCTATGGCAATAGTATACACAGGTCTGAGTCTGGCCGGTCGCAAGTCGCAACAACGAAGAAGTGAACTAGCCCGAACCTTTATAGGGTTCCTTTTTGTTAACAGCGTCACCAAGCACCGGAGATCTCGCCGATTGCTATAGGTCATTCTTAAAATCCTGGTATACCCACTGTGGAGTCTCCTAATTTCATTTATGTCGTCACATTTACACTTTACCTTTACTAGAAAATACAATTACATTGCAACGGAGCTGTATAAAAAGAAAAAAAATACATAAGTCAGATCAATATGAAAAATTGTAAAGATTAATTTACATGGTAAGATGTGATAACTTAACCTGATGGTCATACTAAGATATTTCAAAAGAGAAAAATACTAGTACAATGCCAATACGTTGCTATGGAATACAAAGGGATGAAAGAAACATGTAAATTAGGGCAACATAAATTATAAAGGTTTCTAAAGTTTTGTGAATGATGACATTGGACTAATGGTGTAATAAAAGTAGCGCTAACATGTTAATCTCATGAAATTCATGATCGCTCAAAGTTGACCTGAAACTCGAACCCTCTTTGATCGAAACAACATTTGGAAAAGATTTAGCCATGTGTCTAGAGCGAACATATTGTACAATGAACGAGATGTTGATTACACTTTTATAGACCTCTAAAAATTTTGGCATTATATTTGAACAATAAAATTGGTGTTATTTTTGGTTGCATGTCAAATTTAATTTTGTATAATCCTAAAATTTTGGCGCCTATGTTTTTCACGTGGAATGCTTATTTAGTGTCACTTTACAGTTGCATGTCAAATATTTACTCAATCACTAGTTTTTTTTTCCTTTCCTTGCCTAACTGATCACCAAATAATTTGGTGCGGACCAAAGAAAATTGAATCTAAATGCAAGGTGTCATGAAAAGGAAAGAACATATGTGGAAAAGGTAGAACAATCCAACGAGTGGATGTGATTTGAATTTTTTTAAATAATTAAAAGAAAGAGCATGTGCGGGATATGTGAACTATCCAATAGGTAGACACGATTTGAATTTTTTAAAAGAATGAAAGGTTAGAGGATACACGAGATATTAATAGGTGGATCTAACCAATGGGTACACATGATTTGAATTTTTTTAAGAGAGTGATTAGCTATGATTTTAGTTAAAATATAATAGTAGGGATAGAGGATGGAGATTGAAAGTTGGTAAAGCCGGCCCCACCATCACAAGGCTCTTTATATTAGCAGAGATTACACTTTTGTAGCTCTTTGAAAATATTGTTGCCGTTTTTTTTACGATGAAGTCGGCGGCTTTTTTCATCGCATAATTTAGATTGATCCTAAAGTTTTGACGTCTATTTTTTTACATGGCTATATAGATGCATTGTGATATTTTAGGTGTAAAAATAAAGTGATCTTGAAAAAATATATAAAAAGATACTACAAATGTTACGCGCCGAAAAACGAGTGCTAGGTTTGCAATGGTTACAACTACTACCTTTGTCACAAAATAAGTGTCCTTTAAAGTTATTTTGGAAAAAAAATAAGGAGGAGTGTATGTAGTTGGGAATCTAGAGTACTTTATAGTGTCGGAGGGGAATATAGGGGTACTTCATAGTTGTGGGAGAGGAATGTAAGGGTATCTATTATATATATAGGAGGGGAAAAAGAAGCCACTACGTTCGTCCACATCATCCAAATTATTTCAGCCGTTCGATCAACGGTGGGACCAAATTATAACGGCCAAGATCAATCAAAGAAATTCTCACATAAATCAATAAAAAAAAATAAAAGATCTATGCCGTTGATTCTATGGGGCCGGATTATAACTGCTTAGATTAAAAGAAGAAGGGACCGACTACGGTGCGGCAGCTTTGCATTTTGCGTTCGTCAGTAGCGCCCATTTTTTCAAGACGATTATACGAAATTTCAAGACGATTATACGAAATTTCACCGCACGTAATCTTGAAAAACAAGATAAAAAGTGAAAAAAACTCCGTAAGCTATAAAAGCGTGCACGGCGTCGCGTTTTGCCGAGGAGAAACACCGGCGTCGGCGGTGCAGCGTCGTCGGCGGCAGCGATGGCGGCGTCGCCGGCGAAAAGTAACGGTGGCGGCGAAGCAAAGGCCGACGACGCAGCATCGCTGCGTCTTGACGAAATCGCAGAGCGGCGTCCTCGGCGTCGGCGCAATAAGAAGAAGCCAGCGCGGCGCAGCGCGGCGGCGTCGGCAGCGTCTTGCGCGGCGTCGGCGGCAGCGAACGGCAACGCTAACGCGGCACATGGCAGCAGCTTATGTAGGCCATGAACGCAGCGCCAGCAGAGCAAAACCGAAAGAAGAATATTAGAAATTCGGATTAAATACTAAAGATGATATAATCTTCTATTATATATATAAAGGAGGGAAAAAAGAAGCCACTACGTTCGTCCACATCATCCAAATTATTTCAGTCGTTCGATCAACGGTGGGACCAAATTATAACGACCAAGATTAATCAAAGAAATTTTCACATAAATCAAGAAAAAAAAGATCTATGTTGTTGATTTTGTGGGGCCGGATTATAACGGCTTAGATTAAAAGAAGAATATTAGATATTCAGATTAAATACTAAAGATGATATAATATGGTTATTTTATCCGTTCAATCAACTGTGGGACCAAATTATAACAGATAGATTAATAAAAAAAAGATCTATGTGGCTTAGATTAAAAAAAATATTAGAAATTCATATTAAATACTAAAGTTGATATAATATATTAGAGATAAACTCTAAATCTGATATGATATGTTAGAGATAGATTATGAATTAGAGATAAACACTATATATCAAAACAAATCTAGCCGTACAAACGCGCAGGCCACATCGCTCGTTTATAGTGATGGGGAGGAATCTAGAGTTAGAAGAGCATTTTTTTTTTAAAACAGATTTGAATCCTAGAGGAGCAATTATTTTCGAACGGAGGGAGCTCCCTCAGCCAGTAATCAGATGCGTTCACACTGGCGAACTGTGATGCGGATATTCGGCAGCGATCAGTTCGCCGCTTGATTGCGAGATGGACGCCGCCACCATGCAGTGTCATGCATGCACTCTTTTAATTGTTAATTAAACGCTCTGGCAATAGCTTCATGATTAATCTGGTCCTACTCCCACTGGATCATCTCCCAGCCCGTCGACGTCCCCAGCGGTCGCTGCTAGCTTGTAGCAGTGGGTTAGTATTAAGGCCAGGCGATTAGCGATCAATCTTTGCTTACTCGCCTAGCTACGGCAAGGGGCAAGCTTGAATGCTTAATTAACCTTCTCGAGGGGCATTTGGGCGTGTCCGAAAGGGTCAAACCGAGCGGCGTTTGTTTGGCAAGTGGGGTGATCAAATATCTGGAACGATCTGATTCACCATCGATGGATCTTATCTCATCAAGCTCCAGTGGCCTGAACTCGAGATCTTTTTTAGCTACAGTCGAGAGAGACACCCATGTTTTGGTTTAGCGCTGGCTAGATGACCGAAGGGCCCAAAAGCTGAACAGTGAGAGTTCGAAGAAGTCAAGAGAGTTTCGTGATTTTTTAAAATCAAGGAAAGGAGCTTCACCAGTTCATTCAAATAGAATAAAAATATGAGAAAAAAACAACGACGCCAGACACCGTACAATACTGCAACTCAACGATACCATCCGACGAATGCACTTGTCCAACGACCATCCACCATCGGCAAACCACACGACCGCATAAAATCATTACCATCCCGACCACAGCCAAACAATAGGTTAAGAGAAACAACACGACAACAAACACAAACGACAACGCCTAAGCTACCCAAATAGAGACACTTTACAAGGCACACACAGCCCGTACGAGAGTATCCAAACGACACCTTCAACAAAGAATCGAAGACGAGGTCGACGCTATCACTTGAGCACAACATGGTTTTCATCCAAAGGCAAGGGAGCGCCCACAACGGTGCCACTAGGGAGGAAATGATGTCGGGAGGCATTAATTGCCACTGGCAACCAAAGAGGATAAAACTTTCGCCAGACATCACTTTCGCACCCAAAACCGTGCTGAAAGTAGAAAGTCATGTCAAGGCACCGTAGCTACCGGGCACCGTCATTGCATCCACCACCGGAGTCCATCAAAGCCACTGCTTGTGTAATCACCCTGGGGCCATGCAACTCCCATAGGAGGGTGGGGGAGCCGAGTAGGAGGAGACCCGCAAGCGGGATGTCCCCAACGTAGAATCATGAGGACCAAGAGCAGCGTCAACTTCGCTGTGCTACCCAAGCAAGAACCGACATGTGGGATCAACTGAGCTCACCTCCCGGGAAGACTTGCCACACACAATAGCGGGCCAGCAGGCACCTCGTTGCCAACACCGACCCTCCTGAGCAGACAGCCAACGACGAGCACACACGAGGGGTGGCCACTCCACCAGATGCGGACATGTGCCATTCGCAGCAAAGCACCAGTCGCCGAATTTGGCGACTCCACTGCTAGAACCTCCCCCTTCACCAACGCTCTCAAACCACATCACTCACAACACCATCCGATCGGTCAGTGCCGCACTGCCGTCTTATCCGGCCTGTCCTCCTCTGCCGACATGGACAGCTAGCCTGCTACAACACACCTGGAGAGAGAGGGAGGAGGAATAGAAAGAGGGAGGGAGGGGAGCCGCTAGGTGGCAACAAGGAGAGATAAGGTGTCGGCAGTGGAGCTTTGTTTTGGCAGCGACGAGTTTGCCTTCCGAGTTGCCCTAAGGAGTGGCTTAGGCTGGCTCCAATAAGACCCCTTAAATTTGATTCCCTATAACTTGATATAGGGGTTTTCTCTAAAAAATCCATCCCCTATAAACATGCATGCCTCCAACAGTAATCCCTAAAGTGGATCTGTACCCAACCGAAACTACGCCGGCTCACTCCCGACGCGAGCGCCATCCGCTTCGGCTTCTTCTCGGCGGTCGCCATGCTGGTCTACATGCTCTATAGCGTGCACGCCAGCTACGACGCTGAGGAGGGCGGCACCGGTGCGCTCAACGGCGCCAAGGTGCAGGACGACGAAGCCTGCAAGGTGTAGCAACAGGAAGGAAGGAGCTAGCTAGCCAGTGAAGTGAAGTGCTGCGCTAGGTTTTGCTCCTCTTGGCTTCATCCGTGGTGTTTCAGATTTTATACTAGTTATCCATCGATAGTAAAATAATCAAAGAAGCAAACAATGGGATAAAGAAGCTAACAAGCAGAGGAGGCGGGCGAGAGGACGAGTGGGAGGAGAAGAAGAGCGTGGTACCTGGATTCCGATCTCGCGTGGGAGCGACTGCGGTTGAGGATACGGGAGGGAGAGAGGTCCGCTGCATATACCGTTTCTCTCTCCGGCCCGGTGAATTAGGGGCTGCTATAAGGGACGCTGTTGGATGTTGTAGGGGAGCAGTTCATCCCTTTTTTTAGAGGTTTAGTGATGTATACAGGGTGATGTTGGAGCCAGCCTTAGGGGCCGGGGCACATGACGGATTGCCCAACTTTTTAGCATGTTAACTTAGATTTTGAGAAGCTATTTAGGATACACTTTACAAGCAGATGTAATAAACCAAGATATTTAGCTCAAAAAAAAAAGGCATAAGCCATATGCAGCCAAAAATAATAAATTGGCCTAGCTCCCACGCATGGAGCCATCGACAGGCATATACCATTCCGCCTGTCGGGGAAAGGTAGTACCTATTGACTTATATAGTTTGCACTTAATTAGCAACGTAGTTTTAGTTCTTCATTCTTTGCACTTAGCAACGTAGCTATTTGTACTTATAAAACTTTGAAGACAGATTCAAGGGAACTAGAAAAAAATACTCGTTGGGTCACTTTTTGCATTTCAAAATTTTCCTTTTGATGCACTATGCACGCACACTTGCCAGTGATGCAGCAACCATGGCCAGGAGATAACAAAAGTGCTCATTAAGTATATACCACGGGTCAATTACTCCAGTTATAATAACAGTGCCACTTGATGCAGCTGATGCAACCAACAACATGGTTAAGAGATAAGCATGCATGCCCTAATTTTACCCTACCCGCCACGGCCGACGACGCCCATGCACATAATTAACTAAACATGCCCGGCCCAGCAGCAACCAACTTGCTAATTATCGCCGTGATTGGAGGTACGTACTCCCTTCAACTCCATAATACTTATCGTTTTAAGTTTGTCTTTAGTTAAAGGGAAACGCTACAGTCCGGGAGTCCGGCGCCTTCGGACTCCCGCACGCTACGCACGTAACGCGCGGGGGGAGGGGCACTGTGCGCATGCAGGGTGGGGCCACGGATATTTTTTTCTTTCGGTGACCATAATTTTTGACTGGGTGGTCCGATCCACAAACCGTTTGCGCCAATGTATTCCTCGTAATTTTTCAAATAAAACAAGATATATGTTGCCATATAACTCTTCAAACTTACCTAGTGAAACTTGGGTTTCGCCTACTGAAACTTGGCTTTCATGTTCGTTAAACTTGCCGAACTATCAAGTTTCATCAGGTTTAATGCAAGTTTCATCAACTTTCAATAGGTCTCATACAAGTTTCTTCAAGTTTCATCAGGTTTCATCCAAGTGTCATCAGGTTACATCGAAATTTCGTTTCATCAGGTTTCATCAGCACATGGCCAAGTTTCATCAGCATACGGCCAAGTTTCGCTAGTATAGATGTAAGTTTCGTAAGTGTCTTATCCTAGTTCACATAATTTCTTTTGAAAAGGTGAAAAAATAAAAAAATTGAAAAAGTATTTAAAATGGGTTGCTCTCGATTTTAGAAGAATTATGGAATTTATTCCACGCATTTTGAACACTGTTTGAATTTTGCACAAAAATTAGAAGTTTAATTGGATTTTTAATCAAACGCACTGCTGCTAGCTAGTCGCTGGAAACGCAGGACGCGGGCGCTGTCGTGCGCGTACGATTAGCGCGGTGCCTTTGATCCTATGGCTCTGGTTGGTCCGGCGCGAGCGCCAGGCGTCGAACGTCCGATGCCTGGCGCTCGCCTTAGTTAAAAGTTTTAAAACTTTAGCTATAAAAATCTTTTAAACTATTTGGATTATGCACATAAAAACGTGCACATAAATTTTACTTGAAAAATACTTTCACAAATATCATTTTCTTATAGATGATCAAACTTGCATTTCGAATACTGTGTCAATATCGAAAACAACAAGTATTATGTAACTGTAGGAGGCAATTAACGGCTAAGCTAATCCCCGCCACGTCGGACGGATTAGCCTCAGGCGGGGCGCGGCGCGAAGCCAAGACTAGGCGGCGAGGGCGCGAGCTAGGCTGAGCTGTGACATGGCTGTTGCTTTTTGTCCGTGCTGGCCCATGCGGATGAGGACGAGGCGGCCACGTGGGGGCCACGGGGGGCGCCACGTCGACGCTGGGGGGCACCTATGTGGCGCTTCCTCCTTCCAAGGGCCGGGGCCGTGGCGCTGCGCGACCCCTCGACCGCGTGCACGTCACGGCTCGCGTCCTCAGCTACCTTTTGCGCGTAGCCCCCTCCGGAGGCTGTTATTTCTGTGACCGGGACATTTAATTGAGCTTAATTAGCTGCTCCAGCTTTCGGCTCGTGTCGGCCACTTGTGTTTATAGCGTAATCATCATCCATCACTGGGATCGATCCGTTCTCTGACTGCGAGAGATTTTCTTCTCGTACCTCCGCATGCATGATCGATCATTGCGTTGTATGGTATTTTTCTAATTAGAACGAGTAGTGACGCGTATTGTATGGTAGGCATGGTTACCGAATGGCTGGTTAATTTGCGTGCCATGGACGGATCCAGAAAACAAAAGCACGGTTCGCGTCGTTGAAGTTATTAGACTCAATAACAATGAGGGCATGGCATGCATAATCGATGCACAATCTCACGATGCACGTTTGAATTTCCTTCACCGTTACAGACAACGCAAGCATGGCGGACAAGTTCATAAAGCGCAAACACGTCCAGCTAGCCACCCCCGTGAGGCATCAAATAATGGCCCTCTTTGATAACTCGTTTAGTTTTAGTTTAGTTTTGGTTAAAAAAATTTGACCACCTTTGAAAGTGGTATGAAAAGACTAAATAAATTATTAAAAAAATATTTTTGAGATCTTTGAGAAAAACCCTACAAAGTTATAAAAAAAATTTTCAAAAAATAAAGTGAATGGTGTATATAAAAATAACAAAAGTTGCAATCCCAACAAAAAAACTAAACTAAAACAAGCTATCAAAGAGGCCCAATATGAGCTCCTACGGTAGCATGAGATAGAAGTACCCCAGCGACAATGTAGTTGTGTGTGATGTGGGTCAGCCTCAGCATTCCATCGAGCACCGCAGTTACAATGAAGACACATAATAAATACAACACAAGGATCTTGATGAATAATGACGATATGTAGCCAAAAAAATTGTCAAAATGCCACTTCCCACGTATGGCTTCATTAAAATGCCACTGATATCATAATGGCATGTGGGACCATCTGTGTTTATGACAGTGGGACAGAGTGGCATTTTGACAAAGCCACTTCTGGAGAGTGGTATTTTGACAACTCTCCCTTCAATTGTAACTGCGATGCTCAATGAAATGTTGAGGTTGACCTACATATGGTGTTGCAACGCAACACAAATACAACATAAAAAGCTTGATAACGAGTCGGCGATATGTAGCCCTCACATTAGGAGATGTATGTGGATGTACATAAAAAATTATGAAACTATATAAAAAAACATATATAAAATATATATGATTTTTATAAAACATATAAAACCATTTTAAAAGATTACAGAAAACCATGTAAAACTACGTGAAACAATTAACCAGCTGTAACCTTCATTCGTTGAATAGCCACCCCCTAAAGCACAATAGCATAAACCGAGGGACGCATCGTATAAAAGCAGATGAGCCAGGGGCAGGGGGTTTGTGGTAATTTAAATTTTCCAGGGGGTTATCTTCGAAGTATAGAACAATTCAAACCAACGCAGGGCTCTATATAAGCGTTCAAATGCCCGCGGCAATTTGCCTCCCTCGCATTCGCATCACAACGCAGCGACGCCCCTCCACATTTCGTTCTCTTCCCAGATATTTTTCTTCCCCCTTTCCTTCCTTCCATTTCCGTCCGGACACCGGATTCGCTTATCCAGAAACAGAGATGTGCCAAGCACCACGCCCCGCCGGCGACGCCGCCACCGCCGCCGACGTCGACGTCGTCACCACCGGCGGTCGCCGTACGATCCCCGCGCATTCCTCTGTTCTTGTAAGTACAGCTGCTCTGTTCTTGCTAGCCGATCCCAAGTTAATTTCTCAACTCTCTTCGTCAAATTTTCCAAACAAGAATCGCTTCAAAGAGTTCTTGTCGCCTGCTCGCCTTGGCCGTTCTGATCAGAGGCTCTCGTTCTCTCTGTTGTTCTTCGTCTTCGCCAGGCGGAGGCGTCGCCGGTGCTGGAGAGCATCCTGCAGCGCCGCCAGCAGAAGGACAGGGCCAGCGGCAAGGCCGGCAGAGCCGTCGTCCGGATCCGCGGCGTCACCGACGACGCCGCGGCGGCGTTCGTCCGCATCCTCTACGCCGGCAGGTGAGAACCGTACCGTGCTTCCATTTCCTCCCTGGAATTCCATGCCAGTCTTGGCCTGTACAGATCCGTTTCTTGCAAGCTGGTAATGGCTTGCAAAGACCCATTAGCCAAGAGTCTTGAACGCACGAGGATAAAAGGAAAACATGGCAATGGCATGCTTGTACCCCACGTTGACAACCTGGACGGGCCTGCTCTTAATTGGTTTTCCTAGCTAATTAAAACTTGAACCGAAAAGTAGTACATTTGAATATTCTGGTCTTTTTCTATCTCATGTCCGTTTAGCACTCCTGCGACCTGCGGTACACGAGGGGTAAAAGTCTGTAATTACCACGGTTACATCAAACATACACACAAGAAAGATGTACCCATAGCCTTTCGTTTTCTGCCTCCATCAACTCGGCCAATTTGCGTTGCCAATTGTCGAGACTCGCAAAGCAGAGGCGCGTGACACCCACACAACTAAACAAGACGAGACAAGCCGAGCCATACAAAGCCGCGGCGATTTGCGAGCCGACTAGGACGGCGGCGGCGAGAGAGAGAAGTAAACCAAAGCCAACGAGAAGATTAAATTGGTTGGGTGTTATTATTTCTCTCTCTCTCGGTCGTTTGGTATTCTGGTTGGTGTGTGGTAGCGCCTGCCCGGTTGGAACCGTCCCCATCCACGTAGGCATCGCCGCGTGAGTGGCGCGCGCGAGGCGACCAGCCGTGCGAGGCGCGTCCCCATCGGCAGCATGCTGTTGCTATCGCAGTCGCCGGCGCTGCCGGGAAGGACCAGTGCCGTCGGCGTTATCATCGTGTACCCTGCCGTTATGATTTTTTTTCTCTCTCCTCTCTTCCTGCGGGTGTGGAGATCACGCCGTCCAAGAACGTGATGTCCTTGGGTAGACTTGAATCCCAGCTTAGAGTTTATCGTGACTTCCACGGCAACCCAACGGTGGAAATGGGTTGGGGTGGAGTGGTGAGGCGACGACGGTATAATATGAGCCGACAAAAATGAAGGATCAACGGTGGATGGGGCTGGTCGAGGGATCGGTGGTATGGCGGCGGAAGGATGGAGGCTGAGCTGTGGCGGAGCCGGTAGCCACGAGTAGATGGGCTGACAGAGGTGACATCAATGGTGAAATGCATGGATCACCTCGATCAGGGGGGAGAGGAGGGGCGCATGGAAAACGTAAGAGTATATAAAGAGCGATCTAGACCATTGGATTTTGATTCGACGGGTAATAAAAACAACCACAAGCTCTCTTATTTCTCAGGCGACTCCAAATTAAGCCCTAATTAGGCCATCTCCAATGCAGTGCTTAGATAGGTGCTTAAAGAAAAAAAAACCAGATTTTTTGTCATGTAGGATAGAGAAGGTGCTTGCATGGGTGCCTAATTAAGCACCATGCTTAGAGGGGTGTTTAGAGGAACTAAGCACCCATACAGGCTTCTATGCATTGGAAATAAGTTTTTCTATATAAATGCTTAGTGATGTGATAGCACTCTCTCTTCTTGAGCATCTGCTATAAACGTTGTGCATTGGAGAGATGGCCTTAGCCGTCCCCTTAATTTTTACTTGTCGGTGATGGTGTGCTGATGCGGCGACGAACGGCAGGTGCGGCGAGGAGGCGGCGGAGGAGGAGGAGCAGGCGGTGCCGATGCTGGTGCTGGCGCACGCGTACCGGGTGGAGTGGCTGAAGCGGTGGTGCCAGGCGGCGATCGGGGCGCGGCTCACCCCGGAGACGGTGGTGGACGTGCTGCAGCTGGCCAGCCTCTGCGACGCGCCGGAGCTGTACCTGCGCTGCGCCCGGCTGCTGGCCAAGGAGTTCCGCGCCGTCGAGAACACCGAGGCGTGGCGCTTCCTCCAGCTGAACGACCCCTGGCAGGAGCTCCACATCCTCCAGCACCTCCACGAGGCCGACCTGGTACGTACCTCGGGGAGCATGAGCACCACCGTTCGATCTATAAGCTCAGATTAATCTCTGATTAATTTCTAATAACTGGTAGTCCTAGCAGTTAACGATTGCCGATTAACTCCGATTAATCCCAGTTGATCCGTTGCTTGATTATTCTGTTTAATTGCTGATCCCCACCTCAGCTCTCAATTAGCGATTTCTTCGACTTGGGGAGGATGATGATGCATGCCAGGCGTCAGGCGTGCCTACCTCTCGCAGTGCGCGATGCATTTGGGGACATGCATTGCCTCGATGTTTCAGAGCTTGTATACGCGTTAGGGAAGACGATGATGCCATGCTGCCTCTCGCAGTGCGCCATGCGCTAGGGCCTGCCCATGCCCAGATCTTTCGGAGATTTGTTTCCTGGAAATGGCCGGCATGTCCGGCCTCCGAGCCGGACCACAGCGTCGCGTACGTGCGCATGCACTATGGCGCACGAGATGACGAGACCGATCTTTTCTGTGGTCGGCTCGGTCGGTTGTTTGGGTCGGCTCCCCCGTGCGTACACGTCCGGCATGACGAATGTTTAGCGTTTTCTGGCACGTTTTAATTTTGGTACAAATTTTACTGACCAAGTGTCCTGCCCGGAAGCAGCTCCCGGTCGCGGTTAAGACCGACCAGCCTTTTGATTTGGCAAACCTTATGGGTCACTCCAAATTAGGAGTAGTTAGGTTTAGAACGGGACGTGCCTTGGTGACCATCCAAGGAAAAGTCGTAGGAAGAATAGAATTAATCGCTGATCAGAATCTAGAAGTACAAGGGACAAATCACCCATCTGAATAATTAACTCGTGCCTTAACCACTTTCGTATGTTGTCTATGTTTCAATGACAATATCTTTTTGAGGACTGACACTGACTCCGCATGCATGGGTTGATCTCCGGCGGTGCAGCGGCGGCGCAGATGGCGGCGGAAGCGCGCGGAGCAGCGGGTGTACATGGAGCTGAGCGAGGCGATGGAGTGCCTGCGGCACATCTGCACGGAGGGCTGCAAGGGGGTGGGGCCGGCGGGGCAGGCGCCGGCGCCGGCGAGGTCGCCGTGCCCGGCGTACGCGACGACGTGCCGGGGCCTGCAGCTCCTGATCCGCCACTTCTCCCGGTGCCACCGCCGCACGAGCTGCCAGCGATGCCAGCGCATGTGGCAGCTCCTCCGCCTCCACGCAGCGCTCTGCGACCTCCCCGACGGCCAGTGCAACACGCCGCTCTGCGCCCAGCTCAGGCGCAAGGAGCAGGAGAGGGTGGCGGGTAAGGCCGCCGGCGGCGGCGACGACGGCGACGACAAGTGGGGGCTTCTGGTGAAGAAGGTGAGGGTTGCCAAGGTCATGTCCTCTCTTGGCAAGAGGAGGCTGACGAGCTGCTCCTCCCCCTCTCAGTGCTGAGCAAGTGTGCAATCACAGCATCAGCCTGGGACAGTTAGGGCAGTATGCTCCAGCTAGGTTCAGTGTACGAGTACATGTATTGAAGTGAGTGAGATGTTCACGGCGTGTCCTAAGATGATTTCATTTATCTTGAGCTAGTATGTAACTATGTATGTATGTACAGGACATGCCTGGTTGCTTTTCTTTTCTTTACACCACCGCTGCAGATTTATTTCGCAAAGCGAGGTAGTAGTGCCCCAAAATTTGTTGTGCACAGTGAAAAACCGCATGTACTGTAATTGCGAAACATGTGATAAATCGTACCAAAAGTATGCGATATTAGTTTGAAGCCATTGTTTCTTCTTTGCCCTGGCAAGCGGGGTAACGGTGACACAAATCTGAAATGACTAGAGATTAAATTCAGACATCCACGCCCAAATGCTACGAACTCAAAACTTTTAAGTCTTGATCAGAGACTAAAATTTGGATCGGATATCTAAATTTTCTGATGACCAATACTTCAGACGCTCTGCTGCACAAGCTAGGCTATGTACAAAACTGCACACCGAGCTGAAAAGGCACGGCAATCATTATCTAGAACGGCACAGTAAAAAAAAAAGAAGGAAACTTATCCCGAAACACCACCAAACATTTGCTCCAATGAACAGCAACGACTTGCTACAAAATCTGTAGTATCAATACAAAACAACACCTCATATCCAGGTAGTGGAGATGAGCAGTGCCATTCTTATAAGCCACAAATGATTCAACATGAGCATAGCCTCTTGCAGTTCAACAAAAGCCACACAGCTCTTCAGTTTATTGGAGGTGTCTAGCATACATAAGCATTATCACTTGGAAAGCACATCACAAGGAAAAAAAAAAACCATGGCAAAGCAAGTAAGCAACTACTTCAAGCCATTGGAACAAATAATAATCATGATTCACTCTCTTTGGCTTGGGCCATCAACTCAGCTTGCATTCTCTTTATCTCCAGCTCCCTTTCCATCCTCTCTTGCTGAAAAAAAGAAGGCACTTTCAGCAGCTTCCAGAAAACACTATTGTGCATACACTAACGGTACATGAATTTGCAAAGTTTTTTTTTGCCCCATGGTAGTGCCTTTGGTGGTGGGGTTTGTATGTCGGTGGACAGATGGTGATAGTGTTTTTGGTGGAAACAGCACACAGAACACCTGAACCTATTTGCCTGTGTTTCAGTCTAGCACTCAAGTTTCTAAAAGCAATTAGCCAACTACACCTAATGCAATCATATGTCAAGTATCAAGGCAATTCAAACAAACAGGAATCTAAAGAAGAGTTAGCCATGCATTGTTGCATACAGAATCAACAATCCTACTCCCACTTAAACACAATTGTGCCAATTGTCTCTGCAATATCAATGTATCAGATGAGAAAGGTGTAGAGAAATAGACACTCGTGATGTGTTCGCAAATAGATTACAGGTTTGCCCTTACAGAATTAACCATTAACATAAGAACCATGTAACAAAATACAGAGAACATAACAAAAATAAATATTTACATGATTAATATGGGAGTTTTTTGGGAATGAATTGCTGCAGCCCATAAGGCAACCTCTAACCACGCAGGCATTGTGTGGCTTCATACTTGCTTACGTACTAAAACTGTACCTTTTGTTACGCAGGGCACATATTAAGGACAGTTACCCAAAGAAAATTTGTAACCTATTTTCACAATGCAAAAATGCCTTCAGTCAGTGGTAGGGTAGGTGCTAACAAAGCAGGAAACAAGCTAAGTTGCTAAATTCAATATGTAATCCGAGTTTCAGTGAGATGACTTTTCTGCTGAATGATTAACATTTAACAGCAGCAAGGAAACAACAAAATTCACTCTAATTGTATTTGCACCTACATACTAGACACCCTGGTGAACCATAATTATATTATCTTTCAGCATGAAAAGCCGAAACAATTCGAGTAATTTTCATTTTCATATTCTCCCATCAACTGTGGAAGCTTGAAGGAACTATTGTTAGAGCATCTCCAATGATACTTAGTCAGCTAGCTATATGGATGCTGACTCAGCATTTCGCTTGTGGATGAGATATAAACTAGCTACTAACTTATAACCATTCTATAGCTGATTCCAAGATATATGCACACTATTACATGTGGATCCATTTTTTTTACAGACTATGCTATAACTTGTCCGTTATAGAGGTTGTCTATATGATATCTACAGATGACTAGGGCTGGAACTTTAGCTCGAAGCTCGCGAGCTGCTCGGTTTCGGCTCAGTAAAAGCTTGGCTCGTGCTCGGCTCGTTTGTAAATGAGCACGAGCCGAGCCCCATTTCCAGCTCGTGGCCATTAGTGAGCCAAGCCAGAGGCTGGCTCGCTCGGGCTCGGCTCGTTTACATGCTACCGTTATTTATTTCATCTCTTAACCATTATAAAATGACATATCCTATTGCCAAAAGACCCATAAAATAGCCCAAGACCCAAATATGCATGCACAAGTTATTTTGATACTCATATGTACAATGCTAACTTATATTTTGCAATGTTTAATGCCTTAAAAGGTTGGGAGACTAATATTTTTCTTGGCTCGCTAGCTTCCAACGAGTTGAGCCGAGGCCAGTTTCCAGCTTGGACAGCCTGTCGAGCTCGGCTCGTTTCCACCCCTGCAGATGACATGTCAATTTCTTATAGCTAGTAGTTGGCTATACCATTGTTGATGCTCTTAAAAGGGTACAGGCTTGCATGGTGACCAAAGCTGCTGTCCAACAGCAGAGGTTATGCGGTGTGCCATGAATGCTGGTTCCAATGTAGCCCAAGTGGTGATGGATATTTTTTCCTTCCTACCATACATGTCTTTCGTTGAGAATAGAATACCCGTTGGATATCTTCAGTTTAAGGGATCACAGGTGCTTACATAGTTACATAGTTCTGCCATACTATGAACTTCCTAGTGCTAGCATTGCCTTTTGCTGGACTGCCGGGTGTGATCATACATGACTGCTATGACTGTTACATGCCCTTTTTGCTGCAATTTTCTAAGATGCGTTTCTGGGTCTGTCTGCTGTTTCAGAAAATCAAGACATAATCCGTAAACAAGACCGCAAGAACATAAACAACTAATTGGAGAAAGCCCCGACTTCAAATCTCAAAATCACACTTCAAATCCTACTCCCGAAATGTGCTGTTCATCCGTTCAGGCCGGATCCCGAAAACTCCTAACCCAATCCAAGATACACGTGGACGGAGCATACACCCAATCGCACGAAGAGATACCTTAGATCTAACGAGCGGCGGCAAGCTAAAGATTCCTGGGTGGGCGGAGGGGAGGATTGGGGCAGCAATTCGTTACCTTCTCGTCCTGGTGGAGGGCGATCCAGACGTGGACTCTGTCCATGGACTGCCAGAAGAGGAACGCGCCGAAGGTCATCGCGAAGTACGACGCCACACGCACCATCTTCTACTCCCTCTCCGCTCTCTCTCCACGCCCGCGGCGGACTGGGATTTGGCGACGGCGGCGTCTTCTCGGCTCTCGAGTCTCTGCAAGGAGACGGACACAATCGACTGCCGGGGCTCTTCTTTTGGGCTGAGCGTGGCACCAATTTGGGCCGGGCCTAATATGAGCCCAAGTGTTATTATTATTCGGTTCTGTGCAACAATTCAAGTTTGTGCTCTTAGAAAATATAATCAAATGAATAGTGACGCAAGAACAGTCACTGCAGCTGTTCTATAACGGTGACCAAGCAACGATCATAGTGCAAATAAACGAACACTGTCAGCTTTAACAATAGAAACAACGAATCCTCGTTTAGGAGTTAGACCAAGCCTGTGGCATTTTTTTAATGATATAAACGTACAACAGGTTTACAAATACAACGACACCACAAAACTGTTACAATGGCAAATGCATCAGCGGTCAGCATTTAGCCTGGTGAGCAATTGCTGACCCAAGTTTCTGACCCAAAAACTGAGTTGCTATGATAGCATCGCGGCTACAACTTATACAGCAACATTTTTCTTCGGTTACATTATCCATCTCCATGTACAAGGAATGCACGAGAAAAGCTTCATATTTCTTGCTTATGTTACTGACATGTTTCCAGGGCATTAATAGTGTAATACAATGGAGTTGCATGTTGCCCTCCTTATAGAAATCTCTGTACGGCAAGTCTTCCATGAGAAGTGATGCATGGTTGCGCCCTCATTGCAGTAGTCCACTTCTCTTCCCCCAACCCATGGCTACTATGTACAAAATCATGCAGCCAGCAATGGTTCCGAAGGTGGTTTCCCAAAATTTCACATGTGCTGCTCGTTTCTCCTCGTCAGTTTGGGGATTATAGAGTGAGATACCAATGTTCATCCCAAAAAGACCAACAACAGCAACTCCAGCAGTAATGACAACAGTTGCAGTGGAAAGCATTACGCCCATCTGTAGAAGCTGATTTTGCTTGTCATCCAGCATTATGTTGATATAATCTTCAGTATCATCAACATATTCCCTCAACTTCAAGCACAGATAGAACAAGCATAATTTCAGTAAAAGAATTTTCTTATTAATCCTCATATATAGAAGCCGCTACACTAGTCCTGCAATTAGAATGAGTAGCACAAGGCACACCAAGTCTTAAACATCGAAATAAAATCAATTGTACGAGAACAAATCGAGCCCACAGAAAAGTAATCACTAAGCACAGGGCCCCATTGACAAACTACTATTTATAATATGACCTAACCCCCCTCTTTAATATTAGTTCTATCAAATAAAAAAGATTTTATAACACCATAGTTTTGTTTGCAAAATATGAAAAAGGCATCTTAAGATTTTATGAAATCACGGCATCTGATCTAAGTGTTTATTTTCTATATTTATTGACAAAACACTTCCAGTTAACAATAATAAGAACGTAGTAGCATTGGAACGCTGCAATGCAAGTAATACGATAAAGTGAGGTATATCACATGAGAAAGCTTATTAAGTGTGCCATCAATTTGCACAAAGTAGGCCTCTAAAAGCATCTCCAGTTCTTCAATGTGAGGCTTATAACCAATAAAGCTAACATTGCTTTCATCATGTCCGCTTTTATAATCTTCATCTCTGCACAAGTAAAATGATCGCATACATTTAATATGACAAAAAAACATAGAGATGCATATGAACTAGCTGGGGTGGTTAGTTAAGCACATAAGATTTTGTTCTTGCAAAAAGACATATATGCTTTCATGACTTGCCTATCCTCCTCCAATTGGGATGGATCATCAACATCAACTCTAGATGAAGTCTCACTGATATCTTGTTGAGTAATCTTCTCTGTCAAGTACATTTCAGCCATATCCATTTCATCATCCAATAAATGCTCAAGCTCATCTCTCACCTATCACAAAGTAATTTTTTAAAACAAGGGTGGAATATATTCAGTGAATTCTAAATGGGAAAGCGTTCATAAAAGCGAAGTGATTCAGTGAACAAAAAGGGGTCCAGAAAAGTGGAATGAAAATTGTTCTTAAGCAGAATTTTTATACGTCAATAATAGATATATAGGTAGGTGGTGATAGGATGCATGTATGGTGGAGGTGGGGTGTGGGTGTGCATCATTATGGAAAAAAATTTCACATGATTATAGAAGAAAAAAAACCAGAAGCTGCAAGTAGAAGGAAGCAGCAAATAATGTTTGACAGTATCTACCTATGAATTATGATACAGCACAAGCACAAAAAATAAGATTGGTGGTACGTGATATCAGATACACACCACTTGTTTAGCAAAAAAAAAAAAAGTAAGAAACAAAGCCACAAAGGCCTTAAAAGAATTTGACTAGAAGATTGACATTAAGTAGATTGAACAAAGTTGAATTGCCCACCTTTTGCACACGACCAGAGATTGCCACCAGGCGGCTCTTAATTTGCCTAACTCGCTCAAGATTCAGTGTGCTGATCTTCGAAGTTAGCTCATCCAACGCTGGATATGCCTCTTGCTCTAGAGTCGAAGTCTATAGAAGAAAAAAAGGAAACCATTTACTATCTACAGGCAGGCCATGTTTTGTTATAAGTGAGAAATACCACGATCTCAAAAGTAATTTGTAAACCTTACTATATCTTAAAAGCAATATAAATAAAACAGAGAATAGCTAAAAAGTTACTCCAAACTGGTCAGCTTTTACAAGAAGAATAATTCCATGTATAAATGAAATTCAACACACCACTTTCCCATATTTTCAAGAACCCAGGCTTATCGAACTTCTATAAGTCACTCCAAAGAGGCCCAACCTCAATTTCCATAGCACATGCAAAAAAAAATGATGTGATATCCTACACACCAAAGCTGATTTAGCTATCAAACAACCATAAAAATATATCAAATCTTGTTAAAGCATGATATCCTAGAAGACAGGTAGATGAGATCAGTTGCACCAAAATAACTCGATCAAAATTTTGAGATGCAAGATAAAGTACGCACCTCCTCTTCCAGACATCTGCAAGCTGACTCGAGACAAACTTCAAGGGCTCGGAATTCAAATGGTAAAACCTTGGTGCTTCCATCTTTCAAAGCATCCAATGTGGGCATACTGCTGCTATGAGCCATTTCACCCGTCACAATAGTGGAATTCTTAACCATCTCTATTCCATGACATTTGGATGAACTAGGAATAGGAAATGGTGATGCAACAGCTGATGATTCACCCTCCATATCAGTAAACTCTCCAGCCTATTGAAGAAGAAGAAAACCACATAGTAATAGAGCCCCTAATCACAGTGTCATCCAATATGTAGATATAAAAGTATTCCATCATAAATTCAAAAAAAAATATAGTTCAGATCATCATGGTTTACTTTCAAAAAATAGTGCAATCCTCATGCATGTCCTTTGACGCACATCCCATGGATCCATCGTTAAGGTGAGGAATTCGCCAAGGAAGCACTAAAATATAACGAATTGCTGACCATATGTAGGTCTGATGCTTGTTGCAAGTGCCCAGAGGAACTTCATCAGCGATTTCAAAATTAAGAGAACATGCTAAACATGTTTCATTTGAGGAATGGGACGGTGAATTGACTGATCATTTGATTGGTTGGGGGAGTAAAATGGGCTGGTCCATCACCACCTCATCTAACATCCAGTGCAAAAAGAGGAATGTTGCCATCCTACCAAAATTCAGGGGATGAACCCAATCACCCATTCCAGCTAGGATGCGGTGACTCCTCAGACCAAAAAAAAACCATAACTTGTATTGTTGGGGCGGCTAGCATTTGCCCAGGTCTGAAGCAGTAGGTGGCAGAACCAGTGCAATTGGCCAATTGCAGTTTAGAGAAACTTTAATAAACATCTGATCAAAATCGTACTGAAAACTAGGTCATTAGCACTATTATCACCGAAACAGCCATCATTTATGCAAGTCCAGAAGCCCACGATTTCCTTTTAAGAGCAATTCAAATCTTCCCACGAGACAAGCAGACGACGAACAAGAGGAACTTAGCGAGGAGAAAACGAGGACCTGATCTGAGGACAACGTGAGTACGCGCGCCTGGAGGTCGCGGACGAAGCGCGCGAAGGCGGGGTCCTTGGAGTTGGGGAGCAGCACCTCGGCAGCGGTGATCACGGCCTTGACGCGCTCCAGGTTGACGACGATGGCTCGCTCGCGGCCCAGGATCGTGGAGGGGTACGACAGTAGAGGGTCGAGCACCCTCAGGTCGCGCGCTGGCAGCCCCGTCCGCGCCATTATCGCGTACTTCCCGGCCTCCTCCACCCGCGCCCGTCCCGACGCCGGCACTACCAGCCACTCCCGGCTAGCCGCCGCCGCAGCGGCCACCGCCTTTCGCCTCCCCCCGCCGCCGCCCGGTGTCGCCGCCGAGGGCCTCATCCTTTATTCCTAGGGTTAGGGTTCCGATTGGGATCGTCGATGGAATTGCCGAGGGGAATGCAGGATGGATTGTTCGCGGGAGTAGGTGGTCGGCTGGGAGAAGACGTGGGGTTCGCTTGAAACTTAAAACAATATGAGGATGTTTTTGAAAAATGTTAGTAATAGCATTTGCAAATGGGTTTATACGGTGTACTGCTCTAAATTTAGGTTTTTAATAAAAAAAACAATAACAAGAGTTTTCACCCTAAAAAGGTCTAAAAAAGTTTTGGCACCTCAAGCAGTAGATAAATTTGTCAAACACATTCTTGTGCTCCAAAACTAACTCTGAGTGGCAAAAAATTCCAAGAAGCTTGCCTCTAGTTTCTAAGAAGTTGTTATATTTATTTTTAAAACCATAAAACTTCTAGGGAGTATATTATCATATATGGTTTAAGCTTTAGCAGCTTCTTTTGACGATGCTCTACAAACTTTAATTCAAGGAGATTTTGTGTGTTTACTTTTGCATTGTTTAGTTCGGTTCAATTAATATTTTGAAAGACTTCAAGAAAGTGAATATTTATTTCATTTAGCCTTTGTGAGAGAGATTCATAAACTTTGAAATGCTAGCGAACTTAATTAAGAGGAACGGCAAAATGGCACACGTCGAACCCTGTGCTTATTCTTTTTGGCATTCAGTCTACTTAACGCAAATGGGTTTGACTGTTAAGAAATATAAACGATTACAAAAATGATAGAAAAATCATTGAAAATTTTGTGCGGCAGTAATTTTGTTTAGAAGTGACCCCTTAGTCCTTCTGAATTCTGATAATTTGGATACTTCTCTATCTTCTTTAACCATAAACTTTGATGACTAACTAAAAGTTAAGCTTTTTAGGCCATCTTCAATGCAAGGTGCTTAGAGCTAGGTGTTTAAGGTGCCACATCACTAAGCACCCGTATAAAAACTCCTTCCTCCCAATGCATCAGAGCTTCCATAGGCGCTTATAACTGCCTTGTTAGCACCTGGACCAGGCGTTTTAATCTCCAATGGCCGATGCCTAGTGTAACAGAAAAAATACAATCAACCAGCTGACGATCGGCCAATAACTAACGATCAACTATTTGCAGCTTGCAAGTAAGACATACACGTGATGGCACGTTCAATGAGCAAGCAAATAAATAGTCTATTTGATAAAATACAAATGCAAAAATAAATTAATATTAATTGAAACAATTAACTCTCTCAAGTTTGCAATATGCATTGATAAAAAAAATCAAACATATCTAATTGTTTGCCTGAGTAGGTCCGTATCGATCCAAAATATGTTGGACTAGGTCTCTCTTTAGCCGA
Source organism: Raddia guianensis (assembly GCA_036346415.1). Taxonomy (NCBI): domain Eukaryota; kingdom Viridiplantae; phylum Streptophyta; class Magnoliopsida; order Poales; family Poaceae; genus Raddia; species Raddia guianensis. The sequence continues at coordinate 71,787,997 of CM070534.1, forward strand.
TTATGTCTTGATCTATCACGAATAGAGGCGTTTCTATTTAGTAGACCAATGAAAACATCCGGCCGCCGACGCATCCAGGAGCCATCATTGCTGCCCCAAGGAAGCATCGAAGCAAGCAGCTGTAGAAAAAAAGGTCGCAAGCACCGGGTAGCAGTCGATGCTAGCCTAGGCATATTCTCTCTCCTCTAAGCACCTCTATTTACTGATGTGGCAAAAAAAACCCGATTTTTTCTCTAAATACCTACTTAAACACCTGCATTGGAGATGGCTTTCTTTGGCCTTAAGTGTGTTATGAAAACTCCAATTCTAGTACTATGAAAATCAATCATTTACGTTATCACACCAACATGTTATATCTGTTGTCACTTATATTCATTTTATTACACTGATGTGACTTTTACAGAGGTTGCGCTACCTCGTGGAAAACAGACGTGCATCCTCTGCAGTTGGGGTAGTTGTGCAGTCCTCTGCAATCCCTTTCTGACATGTGGGCCTCGCCAAGCCGGGACCCACATGTCAGGGACGAACTGCCCAACTGCACAAATGCAGAGGATCCCATTCCGTGGAAAAGATCCTAATAAAGGAGGATCTGGGTGTGATTTTCCTACGTGTAAGTTATTCCATAATCCATACATATCTAAATCGTTCCATCACGGTTCAGTTTTGCACACCTTTTTACTTATCTCTTTATTTGCTTATCTGCATTCTAAAAAAAAAATTTGATTTTTTACAACCTATCATTTTTCTACCTCAAAGGCATATATAAAAGCTCTTCAAAACAAGTAAAAAAAAAAAAAGTAAACCCAACTCTTCAAACCAACTCGAAAAACTCAAAATTTAAAAATAAGTTAAATAAGATAAGTTTGAAAGAACAGACCAATCATACTTCCCGATCCAGTAGCTTGCTCCTCTCTTGCCCCATTTTGGATGAAAATTCCACTATTGTGTATACATAATTTGTGTGGAAGCTATGTCCCCTCTTGTCCCCATTTTGGATGAAAATTCCACTATTGTGTATACATTATTTGTGTGGAAGTTATGTCCCCTCTCGCCATCCCTTCCTACATATGTCTCTTCCTTCTTAATCCACACCTCCTTTCAAAAACCTTGACCATGACCCAAACAAGCGGCCATCGCCCCCATGTTCAGGCTTCCTACATATGTCTTTCCTTACTCCCACGATCCTTCGGTCACTATCTGAATGCTCCGAGCTGCTTTTTTTTTCTTCTTCAGCGAATGTTGTCCGGTGGCCATCTGACAAGGTCTGACGGAGCCGGCTGATTGCATGGAAAATGGCCTTAAAATGGTGTTGCAGGCGCTGGAGTGGGGTTTCAAACCATGGTCTATGGGGTGAAACCTCGCTCCGCTAGCCAACTGGTCAACGCGCCCGTGTTGCTCTCTAGCCAGCGCATTACTTCGTTTTAAAGGTTAATTGAGTATGGACGGTCGGATCTAGTCTGAGATGATCGAATGGCCGTGGTTTTTTGACGACGCAATAGCAGGTGACTGCACAGTGCAGGCACGCCGGTTATGTGGACGCACCACGAGCCGGTCTGTAAGGGCTTTGATATATAACATAGATAAGTACGTACGTACGTATGCTTACGTATGGACATGCTGACAGTGAGACATGTAGGGGTAGCACCAGAAACGGCACCATGAATAGCATCTGGAGTTTCAGATAAAACTAGCGCGCGCACTAACCACCAGTGCAGTGGGGGACAAATACAATCGTTTTCGCACGTACGGCGCGCTGTGCAAACGGATCTTAGCCATCGCTCCTTCCAACCTTCAGACATCTGCAAGGTTAATCTTAGCTATAACTCTTTCATTTCCGCGCACTTCCTCATGTTGAATCCTCTTCCTTCTTGTTGGCCATAGTTTTTCATCGTGGTACTGATGATCTGCAAGATGCTTTGATCAGCTCAGGTCCAAGAGAAGGTGGGCAAAGTTTCCCAGATTAATTGCCATGTGCTTCAATTAATCAATTCTTTGCCTTGTTGCCTTGCTCTCACACCATATACTGGTGAGTGGTGGCTGGTCAATGCATATCAGCATATGCATGGTTGAGTGCTGCATTGCATCAATCAAATCCTCTCCCCCATTGTGTGAGAAAGGAGACATCAAAGTTCTCATGTGGTTCTTTTGCTTTTGATATCTTCAAAAGGCTAATGATATGCTTTGCACTAAGCTAATGGAATATTTAAACGAGAGTAACAGGATATCGAAGTGATGTGGCTTTTCTAGCATATTCTATATATTGCTCTACAGGGAATCTGTCACACTTAAGATCATTGTCACAACGTTATTCTGGTACGTTCTCTTTTGCTTTAAGCATTCCCCTTTGGGTAGTTTTCAAAAAAAAAAAGGATGGAAAAAACATAAGCACAAAAGAAAAGTCGGTTGATGAAGAATTGACCTCCAATCGTCCATCCACAAAGCCTCGCACGTAAAAATATACTATCATTGTGATATGGAATAATAAAATCAAAATCAATGCGAGTCGGTAGATCGAGAGGAATGGATGATTCATTCATTTTTATGTATAGTAAATTTTTTCTATATTGAACATGGCGTGCAAATTTTTTTTTTACTCATGGCCGCATATGCTCTCTCCACATTACTGCTCCGCCTTCGTGAACCTATCGCCTTCTTGTTAGAATAATTATGGGGTTGGCCCATTTAATTATTTTAATAGAAATTCCAAGAGGCCCATTTAATACTAAACCGTTCGGAAAATTGGGAGGAGAATATCTCAACTTAAATACTCCCTCCGGTCACAAAAAGAAGTCGCTGTTGACTTTTGGACATGGTTTTGACTATTCGTCTTATTCAAAAAAGTTATATAAATATTATTTATTTTGTTATGATTTGGTTTATTATTAAATGTATTTTAAGTATTACTTATATTTTTACATATTTGAACTAAATTTTTGAATAAGACGAATGGTCAAATGCATGTCTAAAAGTCAACGGCGACTTCTTTTTGTGACCGGAGGTAGTAGTTGAATTGTGGTTTTCCCAATTAAGAAAAGAGAGAAAAGAGAAAGGCGTGGGCGTGAGCGTGACGTGTCAAGACGGGCGAGCTCTCCCCGAGCCGGGCGAGCTCTCCTCGGGCACGGGCGACCTCACCCTGAGCATGGGCGAGCTCTCCCCGGGCACGGGCGACCTCACCCTGAGCATGGGCGAGCTCTCCCCGAGACGGGCGACCTCTCCCCGTAATCGACGACTTAATGGCTGGTGTAATGACGTTCGTTACGTAACGGACGACTTAATGGCCAGATGTAATGACGTTCGTTACTAGTGCTTGATGGCGCCTATAAAAGCATGAGCACCTCGCCCTGTGATAAAAGGCTCTAGCCCTCAAGAGCTCTCTCTCTCCCGCACATTCCGTACTTCCATCTGTAGCGCTGCCGTTTTGCGTTCCCGCCTCTGTTTCCTTGCGCGCACAAGGAGCGGAGGGAGCAGGCCTCCGGAACCTCGTCCTTCTCGAGATCCTGCTCGGGATAGAAGGCCGATAAGGTTTTTGGAGAGCGTTCTCACGCGACTGCTCAAGCCTGGGTCATTGCGAGGAGGCACCTGTACATCTACACTGCACCGACGTTCGACTGCACCGACCTCTCCACTGCATCAAAGGCATCTCTGCACCAACTTGTGATCGACTACATCAACCGTCATGGCGGCTGAGAATGTGCAAGTCATTCCTCCGCCAAATACCGTGCTACGCGCCAGAGTGGCTGCGGCTCCGGCTCAAGAGTATATTTGTTTATACCGTGCCTTTGCCTTTTTGTTTTTCTGTTCATTAGCACTTGCGTATGAGATAGATATTTTTATATCTAGTACCTTTGGTCTTGAACTGGAAACTGGCAATTGTCTAATTATGATTTACATAATTTTATGGATTAAAATATTGAGGAAATTCCTAATATTTCCAACACTTCTTGTCCTCTCCCAACCTAATCCACGCTATTTTGTGTCGATCCCCTTTTGCTGCCACCCACCGTCAGGCCATTGCATCCCTGGCCTCCCTCTAAGTCCGCATCAGTGAACCCAAACGACCCACATCTGGACCCTAACCTAAATGATCACGCCGATGGGAGAAGAGGGAGGCGACGTCCGAAAAGAAGGAAAACAGTGGAGCCGCAGGTGAGTAAACTCGACTGAGATTTATCAATTCTTCAAGTGGCTAATGAATAGCAAAATCGTTAGTTCACACTTAGCCAAAGTGAGTTGGTATCAAACCTTATACGTGTAATTCTAATTCTAAACATTATTTTTCACAAACGAAATAAACAAAGAAAATAAATATGAGAGCATGCTTAGACGCGAATCACCCACGTATATGTTTTGCAATTGGACTGTGCGTCGATTGTGTCTGCACTTTCACCTCATCTCGATTGCGTCTGATTAATCTCCATAACCACCACCCCACTGGCATGTACAACAGTCATTCTATTTTCTCCCATCCTACCAGAGCCGGGATAAGAACATGTTCAACAAACCCTATATAATACTATAGCAGATATACAGGACTACCGGAATCCCTATATAACATTGAAGTATAGTATATAAATTATGAAGGAATTTTAGAGAGAGCGATAGAGGGGCCACCAATAATATTTTAGAGAAAAGATATAGAGAGCTTGTCGGTGATGCTCTAAAGTGGTCAAGGAATAGAAAGCCACTTATTACCCAAATGGATTTAGCCCACTAACCCATATATTAGCGGTGTCAATTAAGGTCAAATTAGCAGCTATCCAAACCTAGCTCTAGGAGCACCATTCACGAACTACATGCCCAACTAACCATAAAGTATTTGACCACATCGTTGGTAGCATCCAAACATTTAATTCTCCAGCGATCTTAACGCTTTGTTCTCTGGTATTACTCCTTTTTGTCTACCTATTTGAGTTGTGTTATATAAATAGTTATATAAAAGATATTTCTAAAATTAAATGGAACTTCTTTGACGTCACAAACCAGAAAAAAAATATCTATTCAAATGAACTTTGGCTTATGTAAGATCTCTTGGTAACATGTAAATTCAAATTGCTAGATATGTAATTTTTTTTATTTGAGCAAATTAATAGATATTTGATTTAAAAAAAAAATCCTAAAAATATATGTTACTCCATTCTGTCAAAAATGTTTGACCATTTTTTCACATAACCACCGATGGACATCGTAGATTATTTATAAAACTCATTAAAATTATAATATTTTTGAAATACCTTCTAAGATAAATATGTGCATTATATATATACTATTTTTTATATAACCGGTCTACCTTTTTAAAAGATATTTATAACTCAAGTTTCAAAATTTTGACTACCAGTAGCACGCGTGTCGAACGTTCAATATTTATGGTCGAAGGTATGTATAATTTTGCTAACATATATTTTGCAAAGTATATACATATAATGAACAAGGTTTTTTTTTTGGTATAGTTTGCTTTCCCATTCCCCCCAAACCTAAATCCAAGACGAGCCCCTGCATTATATTCTCAACTCTATGGTTGTTACCGTCTCTCCCTATCATTATCCGCCTCCATATATCTCAACTTCTTTTTTTTTTGCAATGCTCATATATCTCAACCTTGCACAACAAGTCAACATCAATCCCTACCACATTTTCTATAATCTTTCTCCCACACATCCTATCAATATTCACCTCTGGTTCTATATCAAAATCAAACCCAACTAGCAACTATTACCCTAGTTCACAACGGTAATAGGGTGAAAAAAAAGGACATTAAAGCCATTTTGGAAAACCATCCTATATCAAATTCTTGTTAGCAAAACGACAGACAAAAAAAAAGGTAGATCAAGATTCAAGAACAGGTGGCACAAATTTTATGTTAAAAAAAACTTGTAGGTGTGAACACCCCACTCTCACAAACAGAACAGCAAGCAAAAATCAGATATAGATCAAGAGACAAAAACACGAGACACTAAATTTATATGAAAAACTATTTTTAAAAAACTACACGAAACCTTCTCTGTTTCGAAAGAGTTGCAGGAGATTTATAATGTGTGTTATATTTTTTGTGCGGCTTATACGATATCTGTGTCGTAGTCAGCAAGGTCTTAAAAGTGCCCGACCGAACAAATTAAGCAGAATGTTTAGTAAAAAGCTCTTAACCGTATACATTTGCAGATATACCAGCGTTTAGAAAAAAAACCCTTTCATTGTATACATTAGCAAATATACTAAGGTGATAGTATAATTTAAACCTGACCATTAATTTAAAGAGCCTTTTAACACTGTAGTATAAATACTACATGGTAGTATAAAAAAAACAAGATCAATCTGAGTCGTTAGATTGAGAGAAATAAATGGTTCATATTTATTTATGTGTAACGTAAAATTTCTTTTTGAAAAAAACATACATTTGGGATGACATCACTACGTGTTTGCAGCAATGCACAATACGACCAAATGGCCCAACACGCAACACGTCTAGACGCTGCGCCAGCCAGTGGCGGAGACAAGGGGGGCTAGCATGGGTATGGCCCTCCTGTGATGTAACTAGTTTACTGAGTAAGTATGATGTTGATTAATGCTAAGTCCATGCTTCTTTCGTTTCAGATTATAAAAATTAAAAAAATTGTTTCAAAACATAAGGCATGTATGTGAAATTACCGATACTTTTTTCTTTCTTGCCCTTATTCATTGCGCACTTCTTTCTCCTACATTTATTTGCATCACCCTCACAAACTAGTCTCTTTCACATTTTCAATGTATTTTTAACATGAGTAGCATGGTCATTTCCTTTTACCTTTTTATTGACTTTATCATATCTCTAATCTATGTCTCCATCTCTAATATATCTTATAATTTGAAACAGAGGTAATACTTCTTTTTTGATAGTCGTGCAAGATTACGTAGCGCAAAATTAGAACATATATAAGTAAATTCGTCATCCATTAGCTACGATTTTTTGCATGTTTTTTTTTGAGGAAATTTTTTGCATGTTTTTAATAGAGATTTGTTTGTAAATTTGTGCTGTTAAAACGGACAAAAATGGCGACATCTCCGTCTAACATTATGTCACGGTTGTTTTTTTTAAAAGAAGTAAATGCAATTGGTTTTTTAGTTGGACGGCACCAATAGCCAATAAAAATCTTAAAAATGATAAGACTTTAGTAGCAAATTTATGTCTCTTTGTCGACTCCCTTTTGTTGAAATCCTAACTCCGCCCCTGGCCCCAGCCCCTATGGCGGTGGTCACCCACAGCATCACTCAGGCAGCCCCTTGCTTGGCCCAACTTGGCGATTTTGGCCTACCAACAAAGTGGTGACGTGTGATGCCGCCAAGACAATGCAAGTTGCTTGAACGAGAGCTACATAACCTCAGCACAACTTACAAATGGTGTGAGTATCTGTGTGACCAAAGCTGGACTACAAAGACATACGCTAGAGTTGGTGATGACAAATATTGCACTCTTTTGCTAGTTTTTTTTCTATATTTCATATCTCTTATTATCTGATGGTATCATAATTTAGAACCATTGAAATGGTTATATCCAATAATTCGTAATAAATGGAACCTTTTGGTGAATTTACCACTTCACCATCTCATCCAAGTCCTACGAAATGAGGGGTAAATTAAAAAGGATATCTTAGCCCCCCCCCCCCCCTCTTTCCTCATCTCTCATGTTGTCTCAATTGCTTGCCACCACTGCCCTGACTATGCGCTGCCACAAGCATCCTAACTATCGCTCACCGCTGGCATCCTAGTCATTGACCAATCACCACCGCTAGTCGACTCTTCATAGTCGTTGTCCCAATCACTCACCAGTGCTAGCCGCTCACCACTGTTGATGGCCTTCCATCAATGTCCGGAGAGAGAAGGGGTGAGAAAAGGAAGAGGAGAAAAAACTTTTTCAGTCCTATCATAGAGATGAATGGTTAGCTCTGATTTGGTATCTTGTAAGGACACATCTAATGGTGGGCCTATCTCTTTTACGGTATGTAGTTGGTCTTGTTACTGGAGAAACGGGGCCATGACAATGAAAATAGACTTAGGAGTAAAATATAAGAGAGATAATTATATGGATTGAGAAAATATAGTCTAGCGCTACTTGACCAGGAAATAGGGGACAGAAGATGAATAGTGTATGAATTAGTGAAATAGGTCCAAGCCCAACATTAGACATGCTCTACAGGACTGAGACAAATTCTTGCTTATATACGTGGGTGCAGGCGGGTGTGCAGCCATATATGGATATGGATATTGGATAGTGGTAGGTCACACCGTGTTTCTTCCCCTAGCTGGGTCGCCCAAGCTATAGCTAGCAATATGGAAGCAGCAGGTGAGAAGAGAGAGGCAACGGCTTCTTCACTGGACACTGAGGCTGGTGCCCAAGGAGCAGTTGACGACCACAAGGGCGGCGGCGGCTACATCATTGCAGCTACTGCACATGCAGTAGACACAGGTGCACACATACTGACATACATGCATGCTGGCAGCTGATACATGATCCATGCATAAACTAGCCAGTGGCTGCTTGTTTGATCCCTGATTCTCATCTTGATTCTTGATCGGCCGTGTTGCTAACTGTACATTGGGCGTTGATCGGCTTGCATGTGAGCTGTGGATGCAGATTCATGGCAGCAGGTGGGGCTGCTGCTTGTGATCGGCTTCAACTGCGCCTACGTGCTGAGCTTCTCCAACCTGATGATGGTGCCCCTGGGCTGGGGCTGGGGCGTCACCTGTCTCCTGCTCGTCGCCGCCGCCGCCTGGTACGCCAACTGGCTCCTCGCCGGGCTCCATGTCGTCGACGGCCAGAGGTTCATTCGCTACAGGGACCTCATGGGCTTCGTCTTTGGTACGCACAGAAAGCATTCCAGTATTAGTTACAAGGATTTTTTCGTCACTGTCTCCACCATCGTTTTCATAATGAATTTTAGAGCTAGGCTGGTTGGAGTCAGGCTGAGATGATGCAAATGATTGTTGTTTGGTTAGGTGTATGAGATTGTACAGACTGCGTAGAGATGTTGTTTGGTTGACTGCACTAAGGAGAGAATGGCATGGAGAAATTCAAAAGAGGAATGAAACGTTTTAAAAAATAAATTATAGAAAAATCAAAATAACAAAAAATCAATTACGAAAATAAAAATTCAAAAGAAAGTCTCATAAATAAATAAATTCAAAAAAGAAACTTTAAACTTTTAAAATTTATATGGCAAGCGTGGTCTCGTTTTGTTCGAAAAAATATCAATAACCCATTTTTGAAATCGGTTTGGTAATCGAAAATACTAATAAAAAGATATAGCAAATAAATGAATCAAATGTGTCACGCATGTAGTTGTTGCTGTATCCGTGGAGCCTGGCTCTGAGAAACGCCCAATTTGATCGTATCTCCAGAGCCTGGCCTGGAGGGGTTAATTGCATCTGGAGAGTCTGGTTCAGATGGGTGAGAAGACAACCAAACATCCTAGTTTTGTATCTCCAGATGCAAAACTCTTTGGATGCAGGCAACCAAACAGTCTATTAGAGCATATTCTTCACTCTCCGACGTGCTCGGAGGAGACAGGGACAAGAAGATTGTTGTGCAAGCGTGAAATCATATCTGTGCTCTTATGCTGTCCTGATACTAAGTTCATTCGTTGATGTTTGTTAAGGGCGAAAAATGTACTACATCACTTGGTTCCTGCAGTTCACCACTCTACTTCTTGGAAACATAGGCTTCATTCTGCTTGGTGGAAGAGCACTTAAGGTATGAATTCCTCTTTGGATCATAAAAAGATTGACGTTTTTAAAGTTGACTTTTTTATATTGACATGACCTTTGAAATGCAACTTTAACCACTAGTTATTATTGAAAATTTTAATTATAATATAATCCACAATAAAATATAACATTGTGGAAGTGTTTGTTAGACAAATATATACATATAATTTTTGAGACCGACTAGAACGCAGGCGCCTACGTTTTGCATTTAGTGCAGGCGATCTTTTTTTCAGTACGATTGTGCAGAAATTTCACCATACAGAAGTACTGAAAAAACAATATAAAAAAGTGAAAAAACTCTGTAAGCTGCCAATAGAGCAAATCAGAAAGGTAGAGAAGAGTAGATTGACGGGCCGTCGGAGCAGGCGACGACGGCGGCCTCGAGCACGGCGGCTCGGCGTTCGCGAGCACTAAGCCTACGTTTTGGCACGACGTTCGTTCGTGAGCACAGCGGCGTTCGTTCACAAGCACGGCGGCCTTGAGTAGCGGCGTCGGCGTGCTGATGCCTGCGCTCGCGACGGAACGCAGGCACCCACAATGGAGCAAAAGCGATAATTTTTATGTATCCAATCTTAATATTTCAAAAGATTTACATAGATAAAATTTTAAAATTTTGGCTTAGAAGTTAGAATAAATCAAAACATTAACTTTTTGTGACATGGAAGGAGTATCTTTCTATCATCGGTCTGTTGCTTTATTCTAGTATGATTAGACAGGTTTTGTTCTTTTTGTCGGAACCAATCATAGATTATGATATGAAAAGATCGTGGACCCTCAATTAAGGATTTGGAGAGATAAAAAAAATATTAAAATTAGTTTTGTTGCTGTAAAATGTTAAATATTTGGTTTGTAAAAATAACAAATTTTAGTAAATTTAATTTTAATTTAAACTAAAAAGAACAAAGCCTCGATCATCCGGTACTCGCTAGGCAATCAACGCGGAGTTCACCGACTCCCCCGCGAGGCTCCAGTGGTTCATCGCCGCGACCGGCGTCGTCTACTTCGCCTTCGCCTACTTCGTGCCGACGATATCGGCCATGAGGAACTGGCTGGCGACGTCCGCCGCCCTGACGATCGCTTACGACGTCGCCCTGCTAGTCATCCTAGCCAAAGATGGTGATCATCTGCTGGTTTCTTCTGCACTTTATGGTTCCGCATGACGCATGTTTGTTGAACAGAATAACAGAAGAGAACCTTACCAAGTTTAGTTTTTTTTTTGGCCGTTTTCTCTTGTTTTCCTCGTGATTAAGGGAGATCGAATAAGCAGAAGGACTTCAGCGTCCATGGGACCCAGGCGGAGAAAGTGTTCAACGCGCTCGGCGCGATGGCTGCCATCCTCGTCTGCAACACCTCCGGCTTGCTCCCGGAGATTCAGGTACGTGTCCATCTTTGCAATCAAGATCAAGGCTCGCCAAGTTACCATGCATCTTGACTCGAGCATTGCCCGATCTCACGATGGCTGGCCATGCCATACTATGCATATGCATCTTTGTTTCAAAAACCAAGCTTTCTTGAATACTCTCTCAAGCTTACTCTCTCTTCCTCTGTTCCTTTTTATTTGTCAACCAAGCTTTTTTTAAGTACTCTCTCAAGCTTTTTTTTACTCCTTCGGTTCCTTTTTATTTGTTACTACCGATTTTTGTACATCTCTTTGATCATTCGTACGTCTTATTAAAAAATTTAATACAAATATGCAAAAACATAAGTAATGTTTAAAGTAGCTTTAATGATAAAACGAAGCGTAACAAAATAAGTGATATTTAAATATTTTTTGGAGGCGACTACTGTTCGGACGTCCGTCCGTCACAGCGGCCGATCGGACGGTGGCGTGGCCCATGAAGGCTCAATAACCCCGCGTGCATCCAGCTCCAGCATCCAGCACGCATTGTTCTAGCGTTACGCGCCATTGTTCCAACAGCAGGATCCCGCAATAAAAAATTGGACATGCATGGCTGCAGCGCACAAATTGGATGAATGCATGCATGCAGTGATGCCGTCGCTGATGTCAGCAAAGATTCCTTCCTCGTTTTTTCTTTAAACGATCATAACTTTTGACTGGGAGCTCCAATCGACAGACCATTTACGCCAACGCGTTCCTCGCATTTTTTTAAACAAAACAAGACCCATGTTACTATATAAATTTTTACTGGAACAATCTGTCTATACTAATGGAACAATTAATTTGTAGTATTGAAACAATACGTCTAATACGATGGAACAACTTGATATTTGGCCTGCTGGAACAATAGGCTAAGCCCAATTGGAACAATGCATTTGGTCTGATGGAACAACTTGCATACTTATTGGAACAATGTATTTGGTCTGCTGGAATAGTAAAAAGAAATGCCTACTAGAACAAGAATGTTTGCCTACTGAAACAATAATTTTTGCCTGTTGGAACAACAAGGTTTGCTACTGAAACAAATAAAAGTTGACTACTGGAACAATAAGGTTTGTGCTATAAGAACAGTTGAACTTTGCCTACTAGAACAATAACTTTTGTCTTATGGAACAATAAATTTACCTTCTGAAACAATAATGTTTGCCTTCTGGAACAAATGAAGGTTTTGACTACTGGAACAATAAAGTTTATCTACTGGAACAATAAAGTTTGCCTAATGGAACAATAAAGTTTATCTACTGAAACAATAAAGTTTACCTACTGGAACAATAAAGTTTGTCCTACTAGAATAGTTAAGCTTTGTCTACCGAAACAATAATTTTTGCCTTCTGAAACAATAACTTTTTGCCTTCTGGAACAATAACTTTTGCCTTCTGAAACAAATAAGGTTCTGCCTACTGGAACAATAAAGTTTATCTACTGGAACAATAAAGTTTGCCTATTGGAACAATAAAGTTTGTCTGTTGGAACAATGAGTCTAGCCTTCTGGAATAATCTATCTTGCCTGCTGAAACAATGAGTCAAGCTTCTTCGAACAATCAATCTTGCCTGCTGGAACAACTTTTATACCTGTTGAAACAATGTATTTGGTCTGCTGGAATAATAGGCTTACCCATTTGAAACAATATGTCTAGTTGGATGAACCATAATTTGTATACCTACTGGAAGAATCTATCTTGCTTACTAGAACAATAAGTCTAGCCTTCCGGAACAATCTATCTTGCATGATGAAACAATTATACCAATAAAAGATAAAAAATAGAAAAAATACAAAAGTATTTAAAATGAGTTCAAACGGAATTTAGATGAATTATAAAATTTGTACTACGCGATTTGGACTCCAAATGAAAAGGATACAAAAATGAGAAATCGAAAAAGGACATAAATGAAACGCACATTCTATGTTCGTTGGCTGCAAGCTAACTAGCTAGTGTTGGCCGCAAGCTAGCTAGCTTACGTAGCCTGTAGCGGCTGTGTGGAATCGCGGGGATGCTGGACGCGGGATCAGGTGGACGCGCGGGGGATGCTGGGCTACCTCGTCGCTGTGCGTGCTGCTGGGCCGGGCGTCCGACGGAACGGACACCCGGTTGCAATCATTTTCGATATTTTTTTGAATAAGATGAATGGTAAGAGGGCATGTATAAAAATCAATGGCGATAAATAAAAAAGAATTGATGGAGTATCTAATTTTTAAGATAACGAAAGAGTTCCTGCAACAACAGATACATACGATGAATACAAACGCTTGACTCGAGATTTCTTGAGTACGTATCAGCAATTAATGGGATGTGTGTCATGTGTGCCTGTGGATGGATGCAGTCGACGCTGCGGAAGCCGGTGGTGGCCAACATGAGGAGGGCGCTGGTGCTGCAGTACAGCGTCGGCGCGGCGGTGTACTACGGCATCAGCGTGGCCGGCTACTGGGCGTACGGCGCCGCCGTCTCCGAGTACCTCCCGAACCAGCTCAGCGGGCCGCGGTGGGCCGCCGTCCTCATCAACGCCTCAGCCTTCCTGCAGAGCATCGTCTCCCAGCACGTACGTATAGCACGGAGGCCGCCGCCGTAGCCAGCCATCACTCCTCGCCGGCCGCCCGGTTCCGAAGGCCGTTCCTGGCAGTTTGGGGGCCCGGGGCAAAAATAAAAGTAGAGGCCCATACGTCAATTAAACATATATGATCTTTTTTATTTCATTAGATGCATGTCACTACAAACATAGCCACTAATTATAAATCATCCTTAAAATTTAGAATTATGTAATCTACACTCTACAAGTTGAGGAGAAAGTAGATAAATTTTGATGATCATGCCGGTGGAAGGATGCGGCCTAGTATGGTTAGAATGGTAGCTTGAATTAGCTCAATGATGTGCTCGTCCTTATTCGTATGTGCAATGAAGTTGAAAATGTTGGGACTCATTGCTAGTGTGGATTAGTGTTTATGGTAAGTCAAAGGATAATAAGGCAGACGATGAAGTTAAATTATTGAAACTAAAACTGAGTCTAAATTGATGGCACATTGTATCGTACATTACTCCATTCATATCCAATTTAGGCCCTACTAAATATATCATTACGAATTTACGATGTTGTTGTAGAAATAGGTATTACAGATTTCTTTGAACAACAACTAGAAGAGATTTAAAGGAGTCTAGCCATCGGTATACATAGAGTTAGAAAAAAGACAAAAACATGAGAAGACAAATAAATTAATGAATGAATAACGATTTTTTTATTTCTTATGCATATATAAATACATATATAAGCTACATGAATCAAATTTGGGGGCCCCGCCGTTTGGAGGCCCAGGGCGGCCGCCCCTCTCGCCCTCCCCCAGGAACGGCCATGAGTGGCGGTTCGCCGGCGTGCTCGTCATGTGTGTGTTTGTTGTTTGCTCGCCGGCGTCGGTGATATATATGGTGATGGTGGTGCAGCTGTTCACGGTGCCGATCCACGAGGCGATGGACACGCGGCTGCAGAGGCTGGAGGAGGGCATGTTCTCCCGGCACAACCTGACGCGGCGCTGCGTCGCGAGGGGGGTGCTCTTCGGCGTCAACGTCCTCGTCACCGCGCTCATCCCCTTCATGGGGGACTTCGTCAACCTCTTCGGCTCCTTCGCGCTCTTCCCGCTCACCTTCACCTTCCCCAGCATGCTCGTCCTCAAGGTAAATAAAGTAAACTACTACTAATAATTATCCACCGATCGAGAGTTCGAAACAGACGCATCGATTATGTATGCCTTGCCCCCAAGGCCAAGGATTCTGAATCTTTGATCGATCCATATGGTGTCGGGGGCAGATCGAGGGGAAGGGCGCCGGGAGATGGCGCCGGGTTTGGCACTGGGGGATCATCGTCTTGTCCTCGGTTCTTGGCGTCGTTACCAGCACCGCCGCCGTGCGTTTGATCGTCCACAACGCCAGGATCTACCATTTCTTCGCGGACATGTGATCGTGCAGCGCCAGAACACACGATCGATCTCTGACGAACAGCAGCTGTGGCCACCTAGGATTGTTGGTAGGGTACTAGCTACGGTACCGGTATGATGTAAACGGTGAAGCGTGAAACCCGTGCACTCCAATGCGGTGGTTTTTAGGTGCTTCGTCTGGATTACTACAATTTAGGTAATGTACATGAAGATGCAGTGCATCGATATAACGGGGAACATGACGTGAGGCAACTATATTCATGCCGATTAGTAGGGATGTTTTGTCTAATCATGCCGATCAGTGGATGTTTTGGCATTAGACAAAAGGCAGGCTGCTGGAAGCACTTTTCACTAAAAAAAACGAAGGAAAAACAGTGTCATCTTCAGTTATATGAAAGCTTCTGATTTTTACAAACGCATCGAAAAAACAAACAAATCTCAATGAAACGGCAAGGGAAGAACCATCCTCTAAACCTAATGTATGTCAGACACCCGGAGGATAACAAATAATCGTATATACAGACTAATAAGACTTCTATCCGCCACCCAAAAAAAAGCATCTGGTTTCACCTTTTCTTTTGAAACGGCTTCTTGTTTTTCTTCTGTTTTTTGGCATGGCAAATTGGCAATAGTATCTTCATGGAACCCACTGACTGCACTGGATGGAATTCGGATCATTCCTGGTGGGTATGAATAGAAGGGATTCCCTGCTCCATCTTGAAGCGGTCAATCACCGGCCCTGCAGCGCAAATCAATACCTCGCAGGGCCTCTGCAAACCAATTTGCAATGAACCAAACAACCACTGGTCAATATAACTTTATTCTCGTGGTGATTTGAGTACGACAGATTGGGCATGACTCTAGGCTCTGTCCACAATCGCAGCAGGTCTGCAAGAAAAGCTTTGTTAGAAAAAGATGTAGACGCTAACATTTCAACACACACAAAACAGAAAATGAATCCTCAAGAAGCAACAGCAATTTGCTAATAGACTGAGAAAGAGTGTCACCTGGTGTCCGCAGCCAAATGCCATGTCTTTAGGGTTCACAAGGCAGATAGGACAAACCTGCATATCAATATCGTTGGCAAGAAACTCAACAGACTGCAAATTTTCCTGCCTTCAAAGCAGGCAACCAAAAGACTAAAAATGAGAAATAGATATGTCGTCACTGCATACCTGATTGTCATAAGTAGAAGAAGGTGCAGCAGGGGACACAGTATGTGCAGTTTCGTAGGGAGTATATGGCGATGATGATGTACTACTCTGTGGGTAGGAACTTGGTTTGCTGAAGCTTTTAGATCCATGCGAATAAGAATCATGGCTTCCAGGAGGAGGAAGAGGAACCCTTTCTGGAGACTTCAAAGAGCGACGACTGTTTGGCACATTGATAAGTCAGTGCATCCTTTCAAAAGATAAATATTTCATGGAACAAGCAGCTAATGCACATAAAGAAAAGAAGATGAGGACATACCCTAAAATTCCTAATTCCACAGTTGCTCTGTACTGTTGTGGTATCTCCATCAAGGCTGAAAGAGCAAATGCTGCCTCCTTCCTTGATTGTGGCATGTTTTTGGACATTATCTCTGAAAAATTCACAAACTAGGCAAATAGATTCCAAGTGTTAGAAAGGAAAAAAAGTGTCATCAAGAATTCACAGAGTAAACAGGCATTGTGTTATAGTGATACAATAAATCATCTAGATCTCTGTAATTAAGTTCATCAACGACTTACTTGAAAATTGTCAAAAGCTCGAGTAGGAATGTTGTCATCAAATTCTTTCATCATGTCCCAGGGGCCATCACCGACTCCTACTAGTACTATTGACAAAGGCAATTCGCTGGATACAAAAAAAAAAAAGCAATGAGAAAAATCTATGACAGGTCAGGTAATTTTTATGAACAAAACAAAGTTGACATCGTGAAAACCAGAGTCCAAGTGCATGTCAGTATGAGCATGACAAAAATTGTAATAGAGGGCACTTAAGAAGGACAAACCTGGCCCTCACAATGGCATCAACAGTCTTCTGCTCTTGGGAACTCAGCTGGCCAGATGCGGTGTCTACACTCCTCGTAACCTAAATTAATGTCAGTTAAAAAGAGAACATAAAGGTAATATCTGGCTCTGAGGTCAAAATGATAACCACAAATATGAACTGTTTGATCAAGGGATCCCTTGAGACTAGAGGAAACAAATTTCTTACCAATAAAAGAAGGCTAAATATACGGAAAATGGGCTAAATGTTACAAATGCATAATATGAAGGGCTGAGGTTCTCAAAATTTCTCAAAAAATTACAATATATAAGGGATCAATTTGATCATTTTTTTTTTGAACGAACGGGGCAGGCGCTCTGCCATTTCATTAAGGAGAAGAGAACTGTACACTGTGATCATAAAATTTTAAATGTCCATAAAAAATGTCGTCCATATATTCGGCAATTTTGATATTTTTTTGGAATCATTTACACCCAATTTTTACAGTGTGCACAATATTTTGCCATTTCTACCATATGTCTGCCCATAAAAGGAAGCTGGAAAGTACAAATAGAAAACTCACTCCATAAGTGAACAAACATTGTGAACTCAGCATAAGAAAGTTCATTAAAAGCATGATAATAGTAAACACACAGTTTCAGCATTAAAACTCCATTGAAGCACAAAAATATCTTTCAGAGTTGTATATATCAGCACTCCGGATGTGCATAAAGTCATACGGAGGTTAAGCGGGGAAGCATCTTGTTGTTGGAATACAACAGCATATCTAAATTAATTGTGTCTATACCCACTGCTTATAATTACCAACTATGGAATTACATGCACTATCAGAACAGGAAGGTGAAGTATTAACATGGTATGTTAGTACCTGCCCATCAGCAATTATCAGCAGAACATGGTATTGTCCACCACTTTGCTCCACGATGGTCATAGCCATCTCAATAATCGGTGCAAATGATGTCGGTCCTGTTCAAAATCAACATTACATTACAATTTAAGAGTTATGACACATATAAGACCTAATTAGAACTTATGAATTACACGCACAAAACTTAACTGAAAGACAGGACAGGATATCATCAGCTTACCAGCTAAGCGCAAATGTGGAACAAGTTCCCTGTAACACTCTAGAGCTTCTGAGAATCCATTGCAAGGTCTCTCATCAGGATAAAAACAGAAGACGTCTTGGTCATGTGTTGATGCTGAAAAAAAAATACTTGGGTTATGATTTAGGCAAAATATAAACTAGTACAAAATGGTGAATTATCACACACAATCATTACCATCTCCAAATCCAAAGCAGGGAATCAAGTTATCTTCATCAAATTTTGACAGTGTTTGTCCAATAATTGAGATTGCTTGCTCATAAGGATTTGGAACATTGCTAATGTGATGTAAGCTGCGTCCATGGTAGGAGAATTTGCCTGATGAAGGAAATCATTGATAAGCATCAGCATTCAGGAGGTGATGCAGCACAACAGACTATTGAGGGAATAAAGCAAATGATCAATTCATAAGCACTAACCAGTCCATTCATTGCTCTTTGTGAAATCAATGCCAACAATAAGATTTGAAGACTCAAGTCCCGCTTGAGCTAGAGCGTCAGTAACCTGCAAACAGCTATCAATCTTTAGAAAACCAGTACAGGGGAATAACAGCAAGTAAACAGAAACATGTTCATTTGGTCGTGTGTCTGTCTATTATACTGATGGCACATTAGCCAGTATGCAGAAGAAATACTATAAAAATCTAAAAAAATTGGTAAAAAAATATTTTTCATTGATAAGCAACCAGTTTAGCAATAAATTTAACGATATATTATAGTCTATACTTCAAAAATAGATAGGAAAGTCTGACACAAAGATAGATCATTTAAAGGTGAAACAGTACAAAACTACACGTTGTTGTCCAGCACATAGGCATAAACTTGTCACATTTTGGCCATTGCCACTGTTGGCAAGGAGCCCTCTAGAACTTCAGGCAAAAGATTGTTCCACTCATAGGCTGTTTGGCAGGACAGGCAACATCAACCAACATGGCAACTTCAGTCAAGCATATGGAGCATCATTTGTTGCCAACCTTACACCAAACTTCTAATATTCTTCTAACGACTTGAGACCAGAAAACAACTTATTTTAGTGCGCATGAATCATTCATTGGTAATGGTTAGCTACCAATTTAACGTGTTATATCGCTCTGGTTTTGGCTACCTCGAATCGGTTGACCAAGTGACCAACTACGGAGCATCTCGAACTCCCCAGAAATTTCAAATCAGTTGCAGGTTGACCAACTATGGAGCAAAAATCGTTCATGCCCCTAATTTCCTAACAGTCCTAAGATGGGAAAAGTAGGGACTTCAGATATCACATACTCTCTGATCAAACGGAAAGTTCAAACCACTCCAATTCACACTGCTAAGATCTGACATCGAAACGAAGCCATGAAAGCGCCGCGGTTGATTCTGGACTCAAAATTCACCAGTAACAATCGCACGCGTACCTGATCCACCGATTGGTAGTCGTCGGCGATCCGCGAGTAGCGCCTGTCCAGCCGCGGCTTGGAGGCCCCGCCTGCCCGCGAGGGCGGCTGCGCGGCGGCCGGGGGCGGCGGCTGCTGGTACGCCGGGTACGGCGCGGCGTACCCGCCCTGCTGCGGCGCGCCGTAGTAGCCCGCCTGCGGGTCCTGGCCGGCGCCGTAGGGGTACCCGCCGGCTCCCCACTGATGCGACGGCTGCTGCGGGAAGGAGCGGGAGGGGCCGTACCGCCCGTGGCCGCTCCCGTCCCGCGAGCCGCTCCTCGAATGGCTGGCTCCCATGGCCCTCGCTCGCTCAGAGACGATGTTGGCCCCGCGTAGGAGGAAGTCCACGGAGCAAAAGGATATTTCTGCAGAGCTGAGGCGGTGGCGCGCGGCGGCGGCGACCAGATGAGAAAGCAACCGCGCCGCCTCGCGAGTTTCTAGAGCGGCGACCGCGAGCGCGAGGGGGAGGCTTCGGGTCTCCTTCCTTCGTCCTGTCTCGGGTTTCGGATGGGGCGGGGGGGTGACTTGAGCTGGATGGAAACGTTTGCAGCGGTTCACGGGAGAGAAAAGCTGGTGGTTGCTGGATATGCGAGATTGCGAGTGAATATATCCAACCGCTCAGGCGCTCACGCGTGCGGCAAACCTTCCTCGTGTCAAAAGCAGGCAAGCTTTTTTTTTTTAGAGCAAAGCGAGGAAGCTTTTGGGAGGACAGAGATAGTTCGTGTTTTTAGAGGGAGAGTCGGTGTTAATAGTATTGCTAGGATGTACTCACTCCGGTCGTAAAAATAAGTTGCCGTTGACTTTCAAACACGTCTTTAGTCATTTGTCTTATTAAAAATTTAGTACAAATATGCGTAAATATAAATCATGGTTAAAGTACCTTTAATGATAAAACAAATCAAAACAAAATAAATGATAACTTACATAGTTTTTTTGAATAAGACGAATGGTCAAAGACTTGTCAAAAAGTCAACGGCGACTTGTTTTTATGACCAGAGGTAGTAGCAGATATAGGGTGGCTGTTGAAAGAAGAAAGGAAAATTTTTAAATTGTAGTATAGTGTAGATGGATTTGTTGGAGTGTTGAAGAAAGGGAATCTTTTAAATTGTAGTGCGGTGTAGAGAGACTTGTTGGAGGGAAGGAATATTTTCAAGCATGGTGTAAATTTGTGAAAAAAATAAAAAGATGGATATAGTGTTTTAAGAAAAAAATATATAGTGACAACTGGTGATGCTCTAAAGACTCGAGAGAAAATCGATACGGTAAATTATAATAGAAGAAAGTTCACTTTACCCTTTCAACTATAGTTGGAGTTCGGTTTTATCTTTAACTTTAAAACCGGCGACCAACCTCTCTACATCATCAATAGACAAATATCTCTCTCACATCCAAACCACCTTAGTTTTAGACGGCATAGCATCGAGGTCAGCAAGGTTTACTAGAAAATAAATTCTAAAAAACTCAAATAAATTGCATAAAATCATAGAAATGTTAAAAACATAAATTCATATAATTTTAGCCAAAATATGCAATAAAAATATTATATTTATGTGGCAACTTATATGTCAAAAAATATATTTGTTTTGTGAGGTCTTCTATTAATTAAATAAATCAAGTATTTAGAAAAAAAATTTAGCTTGGCTTTTAGAAAACATGGAGGGAAATAAGATTAATATAAGGCTGTAAGTTTTACCTTTAAATTATAATTTTAAATTCAAATTTAAATAGTTTGACATTTTATTGTAATTTTAAAAATAAAATTCAAAGATAAAAACAACATCCTTACAGCTTTATATTTTCTCAATCTTTCCAAAAGCTAAAGTAATTTTCCCATTTTATCTAAAAACTTAATTTTTAAAAATAAACGACACAAATATTTTTTTAATTTTTCTATGCTTCCTATGATTTTACATAATTTATTAGATTTTTTGGAATTAATTTTCGAGGATAACATGATGACTAGGAGGCCACATCATCCAAAATCAAGGTGGTTTTAGGTGAGGGGGTATTATGTCCGATACTGATTGTAAAAGGTTGGTCGCCCAGTTTTTAAGTTGAGGATCACAAAGTGGACTTTTTCCATTATAATACGAAAACTCATGATTTTTTATGCGTTTAAAGAGGTCAAAATAAGTAGTGCTATTGGCGGAAGGTATACTGTTAGGATGATAAATGTGTTTCATGTGAAACATTTGAAACACTCATGCAACACGACAGCGGCGACACACATAAATGGATCATGGAACACATTAAACAACAGTATACCGTTTTAGTATTTCTTAAATAATAGAAGCGGGTTTTGACATATTCAAGAATGAACACCAATATTTTCAGAAAAATAAATCCTGCTTTATACTGAATTAGAGGAGGTCGTTTTTTTAGAAGAAAAGGAAGTCATATTGCTTTGCAGAGTAGCGAACGGGAAACTTACATCAACTTCTTCCTGGGGCGTATTTATTTATATGGGATTATACTACCGATTGCATTGCGATGATGGGTGTGTAGTCCTAAAAAAGTACCCGATAATAAATAAGGATGAGTTGCAAAAGAGTATTTGAGCCGTGCCTTGTTGAAATTTAGATGAGAGTTTGTTCAACTGCACACAAGTGAAGTTCCTAACAATTTCATTCTCTTGACCACAATCAATGGTTGGTTGGAGTACATAACTGTCGACAGATATATTATCTAATTTGATTTGTCATATGTCAATTACATGGATATTTCTTCCTTGCACAAATTGCAATTCGTGTAGCAACCTTAACTGGCATTAATTAGTTTGGCCTCACATATGCTTTTTTTTTTTACGCGGAATGTAACACCTTATTGCTCTATCAGTGTAGAAGTATATACTCAACGGCCACCTAATTAGCTCTGCGCGTCGTCAATTTTTTTGTAGTCATGTACAGATGTACTCATGTGCTTGCAATGTCTCCCCTCAAAGCACGTTTTCTTGTGCATTTGCGAAGTTCCTTTTTTTAATATTGTTGTGTCATCAAATGGATCAAGTGATCAACCAAATAACAGATGGCAATAAATAACAGATGCACATGTGCTATGTATCAAAGCATGGAAGCAAATTCTCTGCAGTATCCACCTGGCAGTGGCCCAAAGTCAGAGGGCAGTACTGCAGAGGATCCCGTTGGTCAAAGCACCGTGCTTCATGTCATTACTGTCATTTTAGGACATAAACGTAACTACACACATAGAAAAATCTTCTAAGTGAGACTATGATCAACTGAATATTGTATAATTTGCGATCATCTAGCTCCAAAATACATGGTGCAAGTATTTCAACCGCCATGGCATCTAGATCAAGAATTATTGTCGACGCGTTAATTAGATCAAGAGAAGCACGAGCATTAGGATCGTATGGTTCCTAATTCCTACTTAATCAAACCGATTAAATGGTCAACTACGTACATTGGCCCAGTTCTTTTCGGCTTAACAACTTAACGACTTATCTACGTTTTAAAAAGCTATATGTTTTAAGTTTTTTAAGTTCGTTTTTTTCGTTGTTTTGAAGGTGGGTTCTAACGCTTTAAAAAACAAGTCAAACTAAATGGATTCGAATCTCGAGACTAACTTGAGAAGCGCTTGAAATTCAGTCATTTCAGTTGTTCAGCTATTCAACCGTTAAGATCAGCTCAAAAGAACAGGGCCTAGATCTTTCCAACATCTGGGTCCACGAAGCCAACACGCGTTTTATTCAAAGTTCAAAACAATCTGCGCATTATCCAACGTACGTCACCATTAGAGGTATGCACGCATGCATCATGCATCACTGTTTACATAAGCATTAGAAAAAATCAACCATAGAAATGGGAGATGATGAAGCCTGATCGAAGCCATGGAGGTAGTTTTGGTCTTTTGGACGACGTGCTAGCCAGTAGCCAACATGTCTTAAAAAATGATAAGGGTTTTCTCCATAGCATTTTCACGATACAATTTACTAGTGATTTTGCGGAAGAAGTCAATAAGTCAAGGATGCAGCAATAAATGGTATCATAAGGGCATGTGGAATCAAAATATTTTTTTTATAGTTTCGAGGCAACACCATGACTACTACCATGGTATAAAAATTTGATTGCCATTTTAAAAATTCTATTTTGACAGTTATGATTTTTTTAAAACCATGTTATTTTTGGAGCATCGAAAAGTTCAATGCAAGCTAAAGTTTTCACTTCAATTATTTGGTCATTATCAATACTTTAGTACAAAAAACTTTGCAACCAAACAGTTTGTAGTTTTGAAAAATAATATGGTTCCAAATGAGGTTTGAAAAAACCATGATATTTATGATAAAACAGTTGGTAAACTATGGTATTAAAAAATTATGGTTTTGAAAAATTTTGTTTTGACTACGCGTATGCGTACGCGCAATGTATACCCCGCTGGATATGGGCAGTGACGTGTATGCTTAGCTCGAAAGAAAGTTCCATGCATGCTCAGCAGCCTATGATCATCGTCATCATGTGTGTAGCCGCATCGGATGGCTTAAACTTAATTCAGAAGAAAGATAACATGACTTTTTTTAGTTTTTCTATGAAGCCACTTCTCTTTTTCTTTTTTAAAAGAAGAATTAACATAAGTGAAGCATACCCGTTTCACGTAATAACCAATTAAAGAACCAATTTAACTTACTCTAGCTCGGTTAGATTATTTCTTCAAACGGAGCATGCTTGTATTTTTTCCGCGACATCTTTTGGTTGACGTTGAGCTCCAGATTACGTGCCCCCTACTCTTCTACTCTTCTGTGCTCTAACCTACTTTAATCTCGACAATTAACCAATGTTATTAATGATGACTTGCTGCACGTGAGATAGAAGAAAGGTGACCCGATCAAGGTAATTAAGCCATCGCTGGCGAATGGCAGCGCGTTGCTGATCCCATCCGAAGAAGGGAAGAGGAGAAAAATGGGATATGTCCTTTTTGTCAGCTAATAACTCATTCCAGGCCTGATGGCTCGCAAAAACTGTAAAAAAACCGTGGAGAAATCGCAAGGCAATTTGGCGCGGGCGAGAAGGAAAGAAAGAGAGAGAAAACAACAACAACAAGAGGTCGATATATATGCAGCGGCGCACGTTAGAATCTGAAACCGGAGGCCGGCTCTACACGTACGTTCTGGTCTTCTGGATACAGGTTTGCGCCGAGTTTTTGACGAGTAATTAATTTGAGTTAATTTTTGACGAGTAAATTGGCATGAAAGCTTCCCAGACGTGTGCGGTGTGCCTGTAGTTTTCTTCTGGATGCATGGATCAGAATGTGTCGGTGTCAGCGCCCGCGGAATGTTATGAATTTGTCGATGTTACGACGACGACGTACGTACTTCCTGTGGCCAGTGTTGGATTTTGGATAGATTTCTGTAGCGTGCCAGTTCGTCTGTAGCATGAGGGAGGGATCGATGAAGTGGTGTGACCGGGTTTCTTTCGCGGATTTAACTCCTTTGTAGTCGTTCGGGCGGCAGGTGGCCACCTCGCACCCGCGCGTTTGCGCTCCTCCTCTTTTGCATGGTTAGAGGAGAGGTTGTCCATATCCTGAGGTTTAGAGAAAGGTCGAGGAGACGGACTATGGTGGAAAACGACGCGTTAGTGCAAGATGATGGTGGCATTGGAGAAGCTATGTGTGACTTGAGAACAACTCGTGGTGTCTTCGAGGGGGTCAACACATAGTGGTTCGAATTTAAGGTGAGTGAGATCAGCAAAGTGGCAAAAGGATGAAAAGCGGAGCAGTGATGTGACGAGGGCTCCATCCATTGTATTTCGCCACAGTAGGTATACAACAGGCCTTGGCCTAGGCCATTGATTCCTGATCTCCCTACTTCCCTAGTGACCTGTCCTCTCCTTTCTTCTTCTTCCTTCATGTCCCGCGTCGCAACCAAAGATGGGCCCACGTTAGGTCAAGACACATATATGCCTTATTTGATTGAATTGAAAGTTCACTACAGGAATCGGACGTATTGCCGGCGTAAATAGCTGAAAAGCCGACGTAAATGGATATTTATGTCGGCATGCCGATGTAAAAATAGAGTTTATTTATGTCGGCCCCACGGCTGACGTAACAAAAGATCGTCGGTCCGAGGCGTCGCCTTGGCTCTCATAGGGCATCCCTAAACCAGCCAAAATCTTTTTCGAGTAGTACATATCTTTTCGCAAGTTGTGATTTTCTGGGAGGACATTACCAATCAATTCGATCAAATCGTTATAACATCTTTGAGAGAAGCCATACTTTGATTTTATATTCATAAGCTTTGTCAGAAACGAAAGGACTGACACCTCAGAAACGAAAGGACTGACACCTTAGTGCCCTCATGTAAAGGCTTATCTGAAGCATCTACGAGGCTAAATAATTTCTCGGCTGCTATGGTCGGTACATCTTCATGACGCACATCTTCATCCTCCGGAGCATTCTGAAATTACCGATCCAAGTCCTGAACCATCTCATCCATCCTATCATCCACTCTATCAGTACTATCATTTTCATCAGATACATCTACCGTCCGTGACTCACCATGTTCATATCATGTGAGGTAATTCGGCATGAAGTCCAATTTGCATTGGTGGCCGGCCATAACGGATTTTGTCACTTGGACAAAAAGATGACATTTTACACATGGACACTTCGCTACCCTGCTAGGAGGATCTGGGGTGAAAACCTTATCCAGAAAACTTTGTGTGTTAACTTTTCATTCTTCAGTGTGCTTCATACCATTATCCCAATCGTCGTACATCCATCTGCGATCTTCATCCATCTTTAATAATAATAATTTCAACAATACACGAAAAATAAGTTTAGTAATTATCCTAACAGGAGATCTAGACAAAGATAGACCCTAAACCCACCTAGGGATGAACGGGTTAGCACGGTTTGTTGTGGCATGTGGTGTAATCTGAACGAAATTTCGGCAGCGTAATGTCACGACCCCCTGCGTCTCCACAAGGAATCCGGCACCATGATCTGATACTAGGCCCAGGCTAGTACCTCATGGTGGACAATTACACGGCTATCATCGCTGGCATTCCATTATTAGTCAAAATAACGGAGTATTACAAGGTAGTACCATTTGCTATTACAGTAAAACAACTATGACAAAATATTAAGAACGAATAAAAAGAACATCAGAGCAGCAACAGCCTTCAGCGACGATATCCGAGCAAAATTGACCCGGACACCACCATGACTAGTCCCAAGACTTTGAGTTCGGACCTCCGGTCCGATCGGACTTGCAACCTGAATAATAAAATTATCTGCGATAGATATAATGAGTACGCGGCTACCCAGCAAGCAATCCTTAATAAATGTATGCAATGGCAAAGATCGGGGGAATTGGCTATTTTACACCAAGACCTATTTACTAATCAAATTTTAGTAGTCAAGTTTTTAAATGTTGAATGCATGAATTAATCCGATCATCTCGAACATCAAAGTAAGGTGTATCATCACACCAGACTAAATATCAAAGGAAGGTGCATCATCACACCAGGCCAATCCCAGCCTATTCTAGTCAAGTTCAATTATTAAAAAGGTGAATCTACATGTGCAAACCTCTCGCCCCGTCCATAACCGTGGACACGGCTATCATGATAGTTTTAACTCTGCAGAGTGTGTACAAATTTCCCCACAAGCCCCGTCTCATCTACTAGGAGAAACGGTACAAGACTTTTCCAGCCTACTACGCCCACCACTTTCCCAGCCCTCTCTTAACGTTTCCCGGCCCACGTGTGCCCACAAGAGGGCGCCTTCTACGTCTAGGCACCACCCGTGAGTCGTTCCCCATTTAAGCCATTCGGTCTCAGGAACGCACCTACCCCTCAGAGGAGATAGCTAGTCTCCCCAGGGAGAAGAAGTGATTTAAACGTAACCGACCAACCTACGAGCCAGAGTTAGTGGGTTTCAGTAGTGTACTAAGCCGGCGAAGGCACAAGTGGTGTCTGGTAAGGTTTGGTCGATGAGTACACAAGCTTGGGTCCTTATTAGAGGAGACCTTCAAATCTCCACCACAATCCCGGAAACATCTCTGCCGGGTCTCCCCTAAACAATCTACACTAGTTTTAGTTGTTTAGGTTTTATCCAAAACACCAATACGAAGCAAACGCCTCACAAGGCACATTTTATAATCAATCCCAATGCAATCCTAACATCTAGTCAAAGGATAGGTTAAGGAACAGTAAAGGGTTTATCAACTGAAGTCTTATCATGCTAGTAGATGACTAACATGAATAAGGCACACACACTATTCTAATATGCATGCAAAGGTTAATTACGAAAAGGTAAATACGATTAAGCTCTCTCCGTCCAAAGACTGTTGCCCTAAATTATAGTCAAGAGAACACATATTTTTGGACAGACGAAGATAGTAAAACATAGGACAGGAATATGCAAACAACTAGTGTTTGCCTGGTAGCGATCGGCCTCGCGAGAAATCATCAACGTTCTTGGGTCAACATTGTTCACGGTGACTTCTCGGTCCGAATTCCACGCCTTCACGTCTTTCCGGGAGATTATCGGCATCCCCGGCTCCAGCGTCTTCGGTGACATCTCGGTCCAACGACCGAGTCTTGACGATCCTCCGCGAATCCGTTAGGGTTTCCGACTCCGATGCCACCGCGGGTGACATCCTTGTGCATCTCGGGGTCTCGATGATTTTCCGGGAACCGATCGACACTCACGACACCGGCAAAAATGTCGGAACGGCCTACGTGCAAACCGAGGCAATAATAAATAAACAGCAACACAGAATAATCGTAAAATCATAAAATAAATACGGTAGATAGTATAGAATATTACGAGACTAGGAAAATTGGTCTGGGGCGAATCGGACTTACGGTTGGAGAGAAACAAAATGGCGAAGGCGCACTGTTCATCCAAATAGTGCACAGCCGATTGGATTAAAAGGGGATCGGGCTTTGCTCCAAGCTCCATATCTGCATCCAAGTATCCAACCAAGCTGAATGAGAGAGAGAGAAAAGAGAAATGGAGGAAGGAGGCCACGGGGGAGAGAGATGGAGAGATCCATGGAGGAGAGAGGAAGATGGCGGCGGCCTTGGGGAGAGGGAGATGGCGCGGCTCCACGGGGGCGGCGGTAGCTGGAGGAGCAGGACGGCGTCCGGTGGCGCGGCAACGGCGAGATCTTCCGGCGATATGGCGGCCGTGCGTCAAGGCGGCATAGCGACGGCTCGGGGCGGTGCGGCGGCGGCTGCGGGACGCGGGCAGTGCGGCAAGGCGGCGACGAGTCGGCCTGGGCGGCACGGCGGCTCGGCCTGGGGGGTGGCACGGCTGGGCAGGGGAGCAGGGGGCGGCACGGCTCCATGGGGCGGCGCGGCGGCTGTGCTGGTCGGCGCCGAGGGGCGGCTCCGGCGGCGGCAGCTCCACGGGCAGGGGCGGCGGCTGTGGATGGTTTGGGGAATTGGGAGAAATTGCTAGGGTTTGCAGGTACTTGTACGTGGAGGCTGGCATTGGAGGTGTCCGTGGAATTGGGCTTTGGAATAAATTTGGGCTTGGGTTTGTGATGGGTTTCTGCAGGTCGGAATTGGAATTGGGTTTGGAGAATTTGGGTTCGGACTCTCGGTGATTTGTTGCAGGTACAACTGGCGAGGGACTACGAAGGATTTGGGTTTGGTCGAGAGGGTTTTAGAGTCGGAATTAGGGTTTTGGAGGACGTCGACCGATTAGGGTCTTGATCGAGAGACAGGTCGGGTCGACCATGATAGGGTTTTAGTCGAGAGAGTTACAAAGGGAATCGACCGGGTTAGGGTTTCAGGATTCGTCGGCCTGAGAGGAACGGATGTTCGACAAGTGAGGGTTATGACGGAGGTCCACCGAAACTGGGGTTTCGGGTGAGGGAGGGGAAGGTGGACTTGACCTAGAGCTTAGGGTTTCGGACGAGAGAGAGTTAGGGTTTCGAGGTTCGTCGGCCGATTAGGGTTTTAATCAAGGAAGGGGATGGAGGATCGGCTCAACCAAAGGATTTTAGGATTTCGGTCGAGCTAGGGTTTTGATCGGGAGAGAACGATAGGGTTTCGATCGGGAGAGGGACAAAGGTTGGCTCGACCAGGAGATCAGGGTTTCATTCAAGGACAGATGGAGAGAAAAGAGAAAATAGGAGAGAGCTATCTATATGTAAATTTGAAAATTTGAAAATTGTAAATTATAATAAAAACACTTAATAAAATGAATTCTTATATGTAAATAATTGTTTGAAAATTTAGGGATTTTCATATAGAAAAACAATAAAAATTCTTTTAACTTGGTTTTTATTTTTAGAGAAAACTTGGGACATTCTAATAATTTTATTAGGATGTCACACGTAACCTCACTGTTCTCCGAATGCACGCATGATACTTGTGCATCGGAGAACAACAGGGTTACGCAGCCGAAATTTCGTTCAGATCGCACTATATGCCACGACAAACCGTGCTAACCGTCCATCCTCAGGCTGTCCAAAAGCGTGAACAATTTGGGAGCGACAAATATCAATTTAATGTTATCAATGTCGCTCCCAAACGGGTGACGTATAGGCTG
Organism: Raddia guianensis; assembly: GCA_036346415.1. Lineage (NCBI taxonomy): Eukaryota > Viridiplantae > Streptophyta > Magnoliopsida > Poales > Poaceae > Raddia > Raddia guianensis. Next base: position 71,818,080 of record CM070534.1, read on the forward strand.
GGTTGACTTGTGTTTCAAAAACTAGTTTATTGAAATATACGTAAATCATGACAATAATATACGGGACGGACAAAGGCTATAAGCAACCGAAAAACAAAGCTTAACAATACAATAAAATATAATTCCTCAAACACGAATTCTTGCCATTCAGACATAGTTTAACGGTTAACATTACTAATGGAGAAGTAAATACTAGTGGAGAAACCAACAATACAACAAGTAGGAGTATGTTGATGTACCTCAGCTGACTAGGGGAGCGGCGTCGGCAATGACTATGAAGGGAGACGACGCGGCGTCATTGTGATTCTGGCGGAGGCAGCGTCGGCTTGTTATGGGAGGGCATCGGTGGCGGCTAGCTACGTAGGGAAGGCGCGGCAATGGCTAGGAAGGGAGGCCGCGGCGGTGGCGGCGGCGGCAGGCGGCGGCGGCGCGGAGCGGCGCGGCAAGTTAGCGTGGGTGGGACGAAGCATGGCATGGGGATGGGCGGGGCGGGCGGGCGGCGGATGGGATGTGGTAGGCGGAAAAGACGAAATACTGGCGCGTGGTAGGGTTAAGGGTGAAAAGAGAGGTTTACGTCGGCCGGGGCAAAGCCGACGTAAACAAAGCCATTATCTACGTCGGCCAAGGCCAGGGCGACGAAAATAGTGCTTCCACGTCACCAGCTCCCGCGCGTGGCCTCATCACCTGTGTTTACACGGCACGGTCCAACCGACAAAAAATAACCCAATTATTAACGTTGGCTTTGTCCGGGCCGACGTAAACTACTTTGGCCGACGTTAATAGTTCGTTTTCCTGTAGTGGTTGTTGAAAATTTTAACCGAAAAAAGTTGCGACCCCTCAAAAAACGTCTCAAATAGTTCAAAAAATTATTTTTTAAATTATTATATAAACTCTAAGAAAAACTATTTAAAACCCCATAAAATTTACTACTAAGCAATACTCCATCAGTTATGAAATAGTAATCGTTAGACTTGTCCTAAGTCAAAGTTTTAAAACTTTATCTATAAAGAACAATTAAAATATTTAGGTTGAGAACATAAAAATCGTATAGATAGATTTGTCTTGAGAAGACCTTTAATAACATTATAATTTTAATGCATTATAAATACATTTTTAAAAGTTCTTTATGATCACTTTGATGATCGCGTCAATGTCTAAAATGACTACTATTTCATAGTGAAGGGAGTACATAATTTGGTTTATAAAAAACAACAAATTTTCATTCAGTTTAAGCCGAAACAAACAATTACATCCAATTTTTTTTAAAAAAAAACTAATTAGTACTCCTCCTCACTATCTCAGCACTACACGGGCCAATGGGCCTCACAGTTTCGGACGGCCCAACTGCAACATTTTTTTTTTGGGAAAATTTGATATATGCCATTACAAAGTGACCGGTTCTGAAATATACCATTACTTAACCGGAAATCTGCTCTGTGCCATTATAAAGTTGCGATTCTCCAAAATATGCCATTACGAGGAAATTTAGACCAGATTATCCCTAATCCTCCTTCTAATCCATCTTTCCCCCCTAATCTGTCTTCTTCCCGTGGGGTTGAGTGGAGAAGGAGGGGGCGGCGCCGCCGTGGGCGCTGTGAGGCCGGTTGCCGCCGCAGGTACGCCAGGTGGTGGCGCTTATTGCCGCCCGCCGCCGCTGGAGATGGGACCACGGCATGGCGGCCGTGGGCACGAGGAGGTGAGCGGAGGCGCCTATCGCCGCCGCTTACTTGGAGGAGGGACAGCGCCTTGCCTTGTTGGCGCTGGAGAGAGATGGTAAGCCGGCCACCGCCGCCGGGCTGGGAGGAGGTAAAGGCGGTCTTGGTCATGGTGTGGCGAGTAGAAGAGAAGAAGGCGGCGCCGCCCTGTGCTTGTATCGAGAGGGTGGGGGAGGAGAAAGAGCCCCCGGAGGAGGAGGCACCGGGAAGAAGGGGGCGGCGGGAGGAGCCAAGGAAGAAGAGGGAGAGAAGGAAGAAGAAGGATTAGGGAGGAAGGAGAAGGATTATGGAGGAATTAGGTCTTAATCGGGTTGTAATGGCATATTTTGGAGAAATGCAACTTTATAATGGCACACAGCAGATTTTTGGTTAAGTAATGGCATATTTCAGAACCGGTCACTTTGTAATGGCATATATCAATTTTTTTTTTTTTTTTGATAAATTAACTGCAACGGCTTAACCTAGAGCAACTCCACGCCCTTTCCTGCTCCTCTCTACCCGCCCGCCACCCCCATCTGCCTCCTGCTCCTGCGCCCGGCGTCCCGCCGACGCCGCCGAGGCCTCGCCGCCCGCCGTCCGCCTCCCGCAAGCCCGCCCTCGGCCCTCCCGCCCCCGGCCTCTCCCCGGCTCCCGCTCCAGCGCAGCCGCCGCGGTGGCTCTGACTCTGCCTCCTGCTCCTGCTCCCAGCGTCCGGCACCTCGCCGCCCGCCGTCCGCCTCCCGCGAGACAGTTCTCGCCTCTCGCCCCTCGAACCTCCCGCCCCGGCCTCCCCCTCCCGCGCCGCCGCGCTGAGCCGCGGACCCGCCGTCCGCGGTCCGCCTCCCGCCCCTGCGGCTCCGCCGGCCCATGCGCCAGCTGGCCGCCGCCTGCCCGCCTCCCGGCTCCCGTCGTCCCGCGAGGCCGCGACCACCCCACCAGCCTGTCCAGGGGTCCAGCCCCACCTCCTCGGCTCCGTGCCTCCGTCCCGGTGCGGCGGTGCCCATTTCTCCCCCTACTCGGTACTCGCTTCATGGCGTCGTCTACCTCGTTCTCTTTGCGCTTGGCATTGATGGTGGTTTCCAGTGGCTGATTGCCTGATTCGATGGTTTTTTGCAGGCCGTGACTCCCGAAGAGAGGAACTGAGGAACCATTTACCATTGGCTGATTTGATGGTGGTTTGCGTTTTCCATAACCAGAGGTTTGTTCCATGCTAGGTCATTAGAGCATACGGCGGCACCCAACCAGAGCAGTAACACCTCTTCCGTGATAAGCAAAATAACCACTAGTGATGATGCTGTTGTTATGAATAATTTGTATTTTCATGCTGACATTGCTGATCGTATTTTTTTTCGCCTTCGCACACTCAAATTCAAAAACCTGTGCCCGTCACTGGCTGCAGCAGCTCCCATTTGCCATGAAACTGGTAAGGGGCGTGTCAAGCTCTCTCATCAAACCGTAATCATCTTGCGCTAACAATCGCGTCTTCTCACAGACATGCTTGGCCGCCGGAGGCAGCGGAAGCAGAAGCTACTACACGCCGGCGAGCCACTTGCTGGAGTTGGAGGGACTCCGCCTGCTCCTCGACTGCCCCATCGACCTCTCCGCCCTTGCAGCCTTCTCCCCGCTGCCCTTTGGTGCGGTCTCCGGTGATGCCATGGACCTCATCTGCTCGGCGCCCTACTACTGGTCGCCAGCGGCGGCGGCCGCCACCAAAGCAGGCGGCGTGGACGCCGTGCTTGTGTCATCTGCCACAGGGATGCTTGGGCTTCCCTTCCTCACCAGTCTCCCCAGCTTCGCGAATACTAAGGTGTGTCCCCAATGTCTGCTACTCGTGGTGCATAGGTTGGACATCGATACTAGTTGTTATCTAGGTTGCAGCTCGATTATTTCATTCTTTGGAGAGTTTGGGGACTGTTGCATTTTTTAATTGTTAGTAGTGGATTTAGCTTTGTTCAATAATCCATAGCCATGTAGATCATTTGGAAGAAGGAACCGGCTGTATGCAAAGTTAATTTGGTTACCTGAAAAACATCGGAGCTTGCTCATTTTTTTACTTCACTTTCCCAATAATTAACCTTCAAAATGTTGCACTAAGGCACATGATGAAATAATGGGTGCAGAATAATTGGGCTTGGCGCCTTCTCTTTTTTCTTTTTAATGATTATTGAAAATTCCGCTCCTGTTTGTTTACAACGGGCATGCTCAATTGGCTTTTGGTCAAACACCCCTGTCTGCTGACAATCAACCTTCACAGGTAGGCACTATGGAATAAGTAGAATTCATGGTCCAGAATTTTGGGGGTTTTGCTTTTTCTTCAATAAGGATAGGAAACTATACTCATGCATGAATACCAAGTGATATAAATATCTGAACTTTTCTATGAAATGAAAACCTGTCATTCATAGGGGTGACTGTTGATTGTTCTCAATGAATAGGTCTATGTGACCGAGGTAGCAGCGAGGCTTGGAAAGCTGATGATGGGTGAGTTGGTGGAGATGCACTGTGATTTTGTAAGGTACTATGGGCCAGATATTGATGAATCTCCCAAGTGGATGGAAGGGGAGAAACTCAATAAACTGCTGGTGCTGTTGCAGAAGATAGTGGCTAAAGATGAATCAAAGGATCTATTTGCTTTGATGCCGATCTACAGGTCCATTAAAAAGCAATGTCTACCAAATTGCATGATCTATTACTTTTCTGTGTGAAGCAATCTATATATTTGAAAGTTTAGATATCCCCTTTTTTACATTTATCCTTTATTTTAGATGTATTTCAAACCAGTTTGTTAAAATTGTCAACCTTAGAAGTGTCATAAGAGTGAATACTGAACAGTATCCAACAAGCCTATTAGCTGGAAAAATATTTTCTGCATAATGATCATGCCAGAATTCTAGTTTAATGAAATAATATCGATAAACAGAAAAATTACATGGCAGTTATCCTATATATTTACACTTATGTTTTTATAGAAATATACCCCTTTTATGGTCCATTCGAATCATAATCGAATCCACAATAAACAATAGAAGACTGTACTTGACGTTTACCTGAATTATTGTGCTAGAATGTGTAATTTCAACTTTTACTTGGCAGGTAGCAAACTTGGAAATTTAGTAGATACCAAATTCTATTCATATCTGTATATGGTAAGTTTGCAACGTCTGACCTTTTTTTAATTCACGAATTACTTGAATACAATCAGATTTGTCATTGAAAATGCAAAGACAAGTCTGATAGGAACACTATACGACTAATTACGCCCCTGCCCCTAGTTAATCTCAGCATTAGGACAGTGATTTTGGTGAATGCCGGTAATTACATCACTTGACAAAAAAGGACAGACATGCCACCACATGCCTAATATGTTGTCTCACACATATGTAGCTGCTAGATTTTTCTTCTTGCAAGAAAATATGTGCAATTGGAATTAGACCTGTTCATGGGCAACCCGGTCTGACAACTCGACCTGGACCCGACCTGATTTTTTCAGGCCAGGCTGGGCTCAGCTCACTATTTAAAGGCCGTCTTAATTTTGAGCTGGACTCGGGCTTTATATTTCAGCAGCCTGTGCCGGCCCAAAATATGTCGTGCGCAGATGCTGTACGCAGCAAGCAAGCAAACATGGCCGCAGTATGCTGTATGCAGCGAGCAGGCCAAGCGAGCAGTGCACCGAGCAGGCCTAGAGAGTAGCGCAGTTAATAGGCTCAGTGCAAGGGCAGTGCAACAGTATGTCCATTGGCTCAACAGCAGTAGTAATTACTCAATGCGCGCAGCACAAATGGTGATTTGGCCCAGTGCATTTGCGGCCTAGTGAAGCTGCCCGCTGCGCGCAGCAGCTTCCCATACGAATAACAGTACCAGCTCGGTAGTACATGGACAGATGGTGCTTGTGGTGGCTATAATAAGAACCGTTGCTATGCCATCTTGCAGCGTTCAAAGCATAGCCTCAATGTTGCAGGTTGGAATATTAATCCATGCACATGCACGAATAGGTTAATTATTAATTATACAACTTAAAAAAATTGTGTCCTTGATTTGAACTTTGAAGCCATAAAGTTTATTTTGTTAATTAATATTGTTGGTGTTTCTTTGAGCCTCGGGTCAGGCTTCAGGCCTCGTTTTTTTTTTCTCGGGTCAGGCTCAGGCTTAATAAAATAATTTTTTTGTCGGCCAGGCCAGGCTAAGGCTTGCTACTAGAGCATCGGGCTTTTTAAAGCCTGGCCCAAAACCTGGCTTGGCCCGGTGGATGATCAGGTCTAATTGGAATATATGCTGGCCATTCAATGATACGACTTCATAGAATATTCACTACATGATGAAGCCATCATTAATTCATGGCACCTCTCTATCATGATTCATGATGATAATTGGACTCTTATATACTTGGCAGCCTGGAAAACATAAGAGAATGCATACAAAAAATCCAGCCCGTCAAATACAGAGAGGAGGTTTGCTTCAATGGCATGTTGATGCTGACAGCCTTTAGCTCTGGCCTGGAACTTGGCAACTGTATTTGGAGAATAAAAAGTCCAAGATTACGTGTGGCATACTTGCCAAGCTCAATATTTGTTTCAGCTCATGCCTTAGATTGTGATTTTAGCTCTCTGATGGAAAGTGATGTGGTCGTTTTTTCGGATTTCTCGTCCTTGAATTCCATTAATGAGGATATTGAGAATCTGGGTGAGAATGCAATGGATATAGCAGGCACTCTGCTTTGTGATGACTCAGTGTTGAGGTATGGCTTCTGTTTTGTCTGACTTTAAAAAGTGTCAGCTATAGCCTTCAATGCCTTATTTCTACAAAATTTGATGTACACAATCTTCCAGGGATGATGGTGTTGATGAAGATGAAAATGCCGAATACCTGTGCAACAATGATGATATTACAGAGGAGATTGAGAGATTCAGTTTTATATGCTCATGTATTATTGATGCAATAAAATCTGGCGGCTCTGTTCTAATACCAATAGGACGACTAGGTGTTATTCTTTTGCTTTTAGAGCATTTATCTGAAATACTGCATTCTTCCAGCATTAAGGTAATTGCTGTCCTTTTCATTGTATATTATAATGGATACCATTGTTAAATATGCTAGTGTAGTGATTGATGCATCTTGTGCATGCAGGCCTCAATTCATGAGGTTCATGTGATAATCTTGTAAATGCCAGTGTATACTGTTAGGATATGCATGGTTTTGTCAATCTGGAATTGTCAAACAATGCCTGATCCAGTCATTTGCCTGATAAATGATTAGCTAGTGTCTTCACTAGCAAGTTATCCTACACTTCAATACTCATGTTCTTCTTCTTTTAGTTGTACACTGTGAAGTGTGAATCATATTTCACATTGTTATATTTTCTGTACCACCCACTTTTCCTTACATGGTTTGCGTATGTTGCTTTGGGCTCACGATCCGTTTTTGTCCGAGTCAGGTACCCATATTTATGATTTCTGGAACAGCAGAAGAAATAATTGCTTTGACCAATGCCTTGCCAGAATGGCTATGCAAATTACGCCAAGAGAAGGTTAATTCCCTTGCATAATGAGAGTTGAAATATGGAATTAACATAATAACGTTGTCTCGCTGGAATGTTGGCTACCCTGCAGCTATTCTCTGGTGAAACATTATTTGGCCATGTGGAGCTTTTGAAGGAAGGCAAACTATTTCTGTTTCCCCATTTATACTCAAAAGGCCTGCTGTAAGAATATGATCAAATCATCGAAATTTTATTTTTAGTTATTACTTATATTTACATGGTAAGTGTATGGTGGGCAGTATGTGAGCAAGCATCGCCACAACACAACAGCAGTTGGCACACGCACAACACGGCAGGGGCATGATGTGCCACAGGGATTAGAAGTATTAGATTGAAGTGGTTAGGTTAAATAGTTGCTAATAATCTGCAAGCGATAGATTCATCTATCTGGAAATTAAGTGATAGATTCATCTATCTGGCTTCTTATTGTCTTTCTGTTGTCACGCTGGCAGCACCTCGCTGCTGTTGCCCTCAGCACATTGGCCACTGGTGCCCAAGAGGCCACCGTTGTCACACCCAAGCACAGTTACAGTCTGCAAAGTCGAGATCGTAACAATATGTAGCTTTAGGATCACTTGGTTAGGCTTTCTTTTTGCTGTTACTATCCTAATAAAACCTATGTGCTGGCTATTTCTTACTTTGGTTTTGGTTGTGATAATTTTATGTAGGTCCAACAATATCTGGTGGCTATGTTTCCTTCATTGGTTAATTTCATTCTGTTATGTAACAACACTAAAATCCTTTCAGGGCAACATGGAAGGAGCCTTGCATTGTATTCTGTCCACACTGGAGCCTTAGGCATGGTCCAGCTATTCATTTGCTTCGTCGTTGGCATGCAGATAAACGATGTCTTCTTGTTTTGGAGGTAAACAAGTAATCAATCCTTTTACTCAACCAAATTAGTATTTAACAAATTGCCTTATACCAAAGTGCATAAACATTTCAACCAAATAAGTATTTAACAAATTGCCTTATACCAAAGTGCATAAACATTTTATTTGCAGCAAGGAGTTGATGCTGAGCTGACTCTTAAGCCTTTCATGCCTTTGGCAATTCAGGTCCTCAAGTGTTCTTTCCTTTCTGGAATAAAGTACGGTAAAACTTTATGGCATGCGTTTCTACTACTTTGTGCTAGCAAAGAGAGATGTGTTGAATAGAACTTGATTTTGTTGTTGAATGTTTGATAGGGTTGGGAAAGTTGATCCCTTGCTGGGAGTGCTCAAACCAAAGCTTGTACTGGTGTGCTATTACTTACTTTCTTGCACCATCAATTGGAGCTACTTATCTTTAAGCAAGCAATCAATTTGTCATACTATACTTTACTGTGCAGTTTCCTGAAGATCTGAAGTCATGGTGTGCACTGAAGGAGGAGAGACCATGGTCATTCGTGTATTACTCCAAGGGAAAAACCATTGAGGTTCCAAACTTCCGGGAAGAATTTGAGGTGCGATTGGCAACTGATGTTGCATTTGGATTGCAGCCGAAGAAGTTGGACAAGACAACTGCTATTGCAAGGTTGAGAGCGAAGCTCCATCTAAGCAATGGACAGTATATTCTGGCTGCTCCAAAGAAACAATCAGATCAATCAAAGAGGCACTTGCTACACCGGGGAACCATTGACCCAGGCTGCATATTGTCAGCACTGCAAGAAAAGGGAATTGTATGTTCTTTCCTTTCAGATGACAAATCCACAGGTGGTGGACGTTCTATTTTGGTAACCAGCCCAGGAGAAGCTATTCTGCAGATAACATCTGACAGGACCACGATATCCTGCGATGATGAGAAAATAGCCAGACATATTTATGATGCTCTATGTAGCATATGTAATGGAGTCTAGTCCCCTAACTTATAGTTTTAATAGGAAAAGATGGTTCCCTAATTATGTGTGGAATGGTGTGACCGTGTGACCTCTTGCTGTGAAAGGTTTCAATTCGAGTACATGTCGAATCCATCAAGGGAATTTTGAATGGTTCTGGGAATTTGAAAACCATCTAAGTTTAAATATAATATATAAACCTAGAATTTGAGATGCAAACCTGTTTCAGGAAAATATGTAAATTTGTTTAGAACAGTTACGAATTGATGCATTTTCTGACAGCAAGTTCAGGACACAGTGTGAGCCTGTGCGGGTGTGCCCCTTCGAAGCATCCCCCCTCCATTTTTCCAGCATCGAAGCTTCCCCCTTGTGCGGTTGGCCGATGGCCGCCTCCCGACGCCTCGCGCGGAAGCTCCCGGCCATCATATCCAAGCACCAGCGCCTCATCACGCCGGAGATCGAAGCTCCGGATACACCTCAATGCCCCACCACCGCCATCCCTCTCGACCCCTCCCTGCCTCTCCTCCCGCTCGCCGTCTCCCACCTCTCGCCGCCGGAGCCCCTCCCGGCGCTCCCCTCCGCGCACGCCTCCACCCCCGCCGCGCTCCTCCGCCTCCTGCGCCGCGCGCGGCACCACCCGCGCCTCGCGGCGCTCGACCTCCACCTCCTGCTCGCGGCCGCGTCCGACTCCCCCGCCTTCCGCCCTGACCACCGCCTGACGTCTCTCCTCGCCGCCAGCCTCGCGGCCTCCCGCCGCCTCCCCTCGCTCCGGCGCCTCCTCCAGCTCCTCCTCTCCCGCCCCTGCCCCTGCGCCGACGACTCCATCTTCGCCTGCCCCGAGCTCGTCCCCACCTTCCGCAAGGCCATCCTCGCATTCGCCGCCTCAGGCGACATTCCTGCCGCCACCGACGCCCTCGCGTCCCTCCGTCGCGTCGCAGACTCGCCACTCCCCGCCGAGTTCTACAACATCATACTCCACGCGCTCGCCCGGCTCCGCCGCCACGCCGACGCAATCCGCTTCTACGGGGAGATGACCTCCGCCCACGGCGTTTGTCCGGATGCATACACGTTCAACATACTCATCAACAGCTCCTGCCGCGTGGAGGGCGTCGATGCTGCTATGCGTTGGTTTGAGGAGATGCGTCGCCGGAGCTGTCCACCAACTAGAGTGAGCTTTAATACTCTCATGAGCGGGTTCTTCAGAGAAGGAAGGCACAAGCAGGGTATTAAGGTCGCACGTGAGATGCTGGAGCTTGGCTTTGGGCTATCAGTTGAGTCTATGAAGATTCTGGTCAGTGGGTTGTGCCGTGGTGGCGAGGCTTTGAAGGCAGCTGAGATGTTTCTCGAGTTTTTTGGGGATATCACGGAGCCGGAAAGGTTTGATTACTTGGGTTTGCTTGACTCTCTGTGCCATGTTGGGAGTGTGGAGAAAGCAGTGGAAGTGATGGAGTTTGCATTGGAGAGGAACGGGGCATGCTGCTTGAGTGTCCCTGCGGTTGTAACAGTTTTGGATTACTTGATGAAGGCGGAAATGCTGGATGAGCTGTGCCGGTTGATGGGAAGGATGGTTGGGGAGGGGATTGTTCCTGATACCATTTCCTGCAATTGTATCTTTGAGGCACTATGTGAAGCTGGGAAGACGTCTGATGCAAACAGACTTAGGAAGCTGGCCAAAGAGAAGGGTTTTGTGGCTGATGGTGTGACATATAGCATGCTTGTGCATGGGTTTGGTAGGGAGGGGATGAGCAAGGAAGGGGAGGCTGTGTTGGATGAAATGCTCAATTTGGGATTTATACCAAATATTGCAGCTTACAATAGGCTACTTGATAGCTTAAGCATGGGGAAATCTTTGCGCTAACAGTAACAGGAGAACTTTTCAAGGCATGTGACAGCTCCAAAGTGAATGCAGATGGGGATACCTTTGCAGTACAATAGTTTTTTTTGAAGCATAGGAAAGTAGCAAACCGAAATGATGTCTCAGAGTTGGCGCTGCATTCTCATTCACAGTTTTTGGAGGAACGTACAACAAAATATGGGGGGATGCCAGATGAGGCCACTGGTGCTCAGTGCTTACAATTACACTAAATGAAATTCACAAGGATTTGCAATGAGGTATTGTTTTGATTGTCTTGAAACTGCAAAAACTAGTTTAGATTATGTTGACCTTTACATATTCTTACTAGAAGTATCTCTAGGTGTTATGTAAACTTTATATCGTGTCAACTTCATGGTATCTGGAAATACTTTATGCGACTCACTGATTTGTCCATCCTCCTATATAATCTATGTTAAATTTGTTGGTCACTTTGCTTGCACCTTTCGTAAGCAAGATATGAAATGTTTAGGGTCTGCAAGGGTGTTTCTCCTAGAGGTTTCAAGCCGTGTAAATTATTAAATGGTGTCATCTTGAAATGCCCTACCTTCAAACATGGTACTCGCAATAGTTCCAGATCTATCAACCTCCCATCAGAAGGAGTTCATATTTTTCCTCAATTGATTCCAGACAGAAGATGCCGTATTAGTTTACTGACATTTGTATCCGCAATTTGCATACCTGTATTTCCTTAGGATCGTTTGATTTCTAGCCTAAGCAGTTACACCTTCCATTTTTCAGGTTTGAAGGCCTCCTTGTTTGGAAGTTCTTTCAAGGCCCATAGTCCATCTTGTATAGCATTTTTCTGACATCTATCAAATTATTTGTGACTAATAATATATTTGATAGAAACTGCCTTAACCCATCTAATGATTTAACATTTGCACAGATAGGAGAGCTGAATAATTTTGTTAGGGATCACCTTAATGTTGTCTTTCTTCGGTACCATAAGCTTACCAACTTACTATTATCTTTCTTATGTCCATTGTCTCCAAGTATTATTTGAATATCTCCCCAATATCCACTAACTCGAGAGTTGTGATAGTTGGATAAATTGGACAAATGAAAGAAAATAATACTCCCTCCTTTCCAGTATGTAAGGCATAATTTGTTTTTCGTGAATATCAAGGAGACCATGTGTAGCACTTGTGATTCCTGATTTACCCCTAATTAATGAGATGATTTGCCCCTAATTAATTAGCGAGCGTCCATATGTGCAATCCTAGAATTAATTAGTTTCCTTCACAGCGAGCGTCCATACATGGGTATTTCTGGAACTTCTGAACAGTCAATGCAGCTGTGCCTTATAAATTGAAAAAAAAGTGAAAACAAATTATGCCTTATATACTGGAAAGGAGGGAGTAAATTTGTAGCTAAATAGCGTCATGGAGCTATCTTACTATCATATTTGATATTTCTCATGTGACTTTTGTCTAATGTTTTCAAATATTATAACTCCCTGATCTGCATGAGTTGGGGTGTTATAATATTTGAGTTTTAGATACTCTAGACATAAAAAAAAAACTGTAACATGACAGCTTTCAATTGTTGTATATTACTTGGAGTTCTATTTGACAGTTGATCATAGTATTAGATTGATCTTGCATCGCAAAATGTTTCAAAAATGCTTTGCAAAGACGAAGATTTACTGGGCCTGCACAGAACATTGGACAATAGGCTTCTTAACAAGTTACAGAAGGCAATTAGTTGCTCCCCTTTCTTTGCGTTGCGACAAGGTTAGGTTAGTCGAGGATTCGGTAGAGCTAACGTTGCATACAAAATCAGTATAGGCTTCTGCCAATCTTGTTCTTAATCATCACTCAGCAGGGGCCATCTACTTCATTATCTTTCATAGGCCTTCAGGAGAATTTGGTTGTTTTTCTTATTAGCAAAGTTCAATAGTGTATCATGAAACACATTCTGATGTTGATGCCCTTTTTAATAACAGTGTCAATCAGATATCCATTGGCTTATTTACTTATCATATTATCTACATTCTTTCTCAAGCGTGTCGTTGATTTATGTGAATGTGATGATAGTATGCACATAGCTGCCATTGTATTTGCCCGCACTGATCATCTTTTTAGAAGTAATCTATACCAGATGTGTCTCTACTGTTTAGAACGAATCTCTTAGGTAATATGTAGACCATGATCAAAGTTTTCTGTAATATGTAGACCATGATCAAAGTTTTCTTACTTTTTCTTGAATAGGGGGCGCAGGTGCTGCTGTCGGTCTTCGTATTGGACTAGTTGGCGAGCACGATGAGAGAGGAGTTGAGCGGGAGATTGCCATTGAGCTGCCATTGGAGTTGTCCATGTCCAGTGGTTAGCATTGCATCATCCAACCGTCATGGACGATCATGAATTCATGGGAGGCCAGTGGAGATGATGAGCAACCAGAATATGATGCAGCACGCGGTGATGGAGAGGCACCATGTCAGTGGAGGTGATGGCACAGTGGTTCAGTGATTGGACATTGGTTGGTGCTGCGAAGCCAGCTTCCAGCGGTGGCAATTGTGTGTTGCTGGCCTAACAGGTAGATTGGAATGGGCGAAGAGAAGACACGAACTGGACGAGAGGAGGGAGATGGGGTCGGTGGTGAAGATGAAGAGAGGAATTTTGAAGAGCAAAGGAGTCAAGGAAGGCATCTCCCGTTTAGTAATTGGACAAGCAATCCAGCCATCTTTTCTGATCTCATATCAGATCATCAGTTAGGCAAATATGTTTCTTTTTACTTGGCGTCCATGTGACACATGTCTCGCGTATGATACACTTCAGAATAAAGTTTGTGTAGATGCACACTGTCGACCGTTAGTGCATTGCGGCGTTCTTGCTTGATACGTGTGCCTGCCTGGATAGGCGAGAAATAGCATACCAAAAATGCCAGATATAGGGGCCATTTTGCCCAATTTTGCGGCCATGCTCCTTGAAAAAATTGGGGAAATGAAAATATGTGGAGCCTATGTATAGCGGTTACATGACGGTTTTGCGCCTTTGCAGTCTCATACGCCAGCAATGAGACAGGTGGAAGTGTGGAAGAGGGAATCCTGCTCAACTCTGCACAGACCTCCCTTTTCCAAGGCAATCTTACAATACGTATATGGTGTCTTTATTTATGTAAAATCACATCACTTATGTAACATATTCAACTAATAAAGACAACTTATCAAACGTTTCAGTGCTGTCACTGGTTTCCTTGGGCTAACAAAAAGCTGCAATCGTCCACATTTCATTTCTTCCTCAAAAAATAACTAGCCGAAATATACACTACTAGGCTACTAGCTAGTAGCTCCTCTAAATCGGGACGAGCACCAATCACTCCCTCCGTTCCTTTTTGTTTGACGCTTTTGACTTTTGAATACATCTTTGATCATTCGTATTATTCAAAAAAATTATGTAAACTCAAAAGTCAAAGACGTCAAACAAAAAAACGGAGGGAGGTAGTACAAATTAATCAAGGAATTGACGAGACCAGTGTGGTGCATGGTGATGGCGTGAGCACTCAGCAGCGGACCCGGCGCAGCGCGCCGCCGGGCGGCGGGTCGAGCCAGAGCGTGCAGCGCGGGTGGACCCAGTAGTTGAAGGGGAGCCAGGTGCCGAAGTTGAGCTGCGTCTGGAACTGGCCGGCGAGCTGCAGCATGACGGGCCCGCCCTTGGCCGTCGCGTTCCGCCACGCCGCCACGTCCTCCTCCGTCACCACCACCTCGCTCACCACCAGGTGCACGCTGCGGAGCACCGAGCCGCCGGGCCCCTCGTGCAGCGGCGCCGGCCACACCGCCTGCGTCCCCACCAGGCTGCCCTCGAAGAGGAGGTCAAGCTGCATGTACCGCAGCACGACGTGGATCACCTTGTTGGGGTTGGAGATGGCGGCGAGGACGGTGAGGTCGGCGTTGAGCGCGCGCCGCCCGCCGCCGAGCTCGTCGATGTACCCGGCGTTCAGCGTCGCCGACGTCACCCTCAGCACCGGCGGGTGGGGGCGGTAGATCAGGTACACCACCAGCACGGCCACGCCGGCGGCGATCACCAGCAGCCAGAAGAGGATGCAGCACGACGTGAAGCAGATCGCCATCGGCCGCCGCCTCCTGCGCTTCTGGTTCAACTCCCACTCCTGCCGCTCCCCAAACCGCCTCCCCACCGGACGCCGCTCCGGCGGCGGCGGCCCGGTGCCGGCGCCGTCGTCATCTTTGATCGTGGGGACGTGCTCAACAGGCGCTGACATGGTGGGCTTTCTTCCCAGGACGCCTCCGTGCCGGTACGGTGGCCGCTCACCCCTCGCCGGCCGTTCTTCCTGAAGGCCGCCGTACCGGTACGGCGGCTCGGTCGCCGGCCGTTCTTCTGGCGCGCGTCCGTACTGGTACGGCGTCGGCGACGTCGACGGTGCTGCGTGCGGAGGTTGCTTCTGTCTTCTGGCTGTCGGTATATACGACGGACGTTTGGTGGGCTTGTACTTCTTCTGTGTGTCGCCCTCGGCGCGGCCGTGATCCTCCGGCCCAAGAGAGGAGCCCTCCTCGCCGGCTCGCTCCAGATATTGGCCTTCTTCATGGGCTTCAATGAATTGGGCGTGGGGACGAGCTGCCCACCTGACGCCGTCGCGCTGTGCCCCTTGCACAGCCTGCGCCTCCCTCTGCACGCTCGCGTGGCGCTGGCGAGTCGGGGGCTGCGTCGACGGCGCCGGCGCCGTGCCGACCGCACGGACACGGCCCGGCCGCTCGCCGCCGGCCTGCGCCGCCGCCTCCTCCTTGCTCATGGCTATGGTAAGGAGGGAGTAGCAGCAACTAGAAAGTAAACAAGACAGCAATCGATCAAGCAAGCAATGCAAGAATACGTGGATCAAGGTGAGCCAAGAAATGGAGCTACTGGGTGGTACAATACGTGGATCAAGGTGAGCAAATAAATGGAGCTACTGGGTGGTACTGGTACGCGAGATTGCAGCCTGGCGCTAAGAAGAAGAGGAAGAGTGAGAATTTTGGAGGGAAAGGGAGGCAAGGAAGGTATCCTTGGATTTGTAACCGGGGCAAGCAACTAAACTTGTTCATTTCCATGCTGCCTTGCCTGCACCGGCCCTAGCTGCTTCTGCTAGGAATTTTCACTTGGCTTGGCAAGAAGGCTTCCTTCCCCTATTGCTTACACTAGTGGTCTAGTACTACTCGTTGCATCTTCCAGTGCATAAAATGGCTTCCAAGATCTGCTCAAAAGTGCTTTCTGTCGGGAGGCACGCCATGGAAACCTGAAATCTTACTGCTTTTTCATTGCTTGATGCATCTATTTTTAGTTTCTTTCCCATTGCCGGGCAACCTTGCTGATGAGTTACGGTTGCTGCGTTGTTTCTGCTTACTTTTAGAGGAATCACTTAGCTCGGATTCAGGTGTGCCGTGTGCGCGCTTGTCGTAATGAGTGCGAAGTGTTCTTTTGTTGTAGGAAGGCCCACGCAACGTATGGGCCGAAATGTTCGGTCTTCCGTTCTCACGCGTGACTGTTTGCTTGCAGTCATGCAGCCATTATTACTCTGCGAAAAATAAAGGTTCCCTCAGAAAAATAGATTACCCCCTAACTCTTCGAAAGGTATAGAATACCCATCTACTGATAGGCTGTTTGGTTGTCTTCTCTCACGAGCCTGGCCCGTCCGACTCAGCCAAGCTGGTGATATACGGGATGTGCAGATGCAGAGACAGTGTTTGGTTGAGTGTTTAGTAGACGAATATTTTGAAATTTAATTATTTTAAAATTTATATAGCGAGTATGGTCTAGTTTTGTTCGAAAAAATGTCAGAAATCCATTTTTGGAATCGGTTCGGTAATAGGATATGCTAATAAAAAAGATACAAACAAAAAAATAAAAACTTACCTGCCACGTTAGCCGTCCATGCATGGCTTGATATGGTGACTGACTGTGACCTCATACGCAGAACACGAGGCCGCCATGCGTTGCATCCAGAGAAACGCTTATTTTCTGTGTTTCTTCGAAGCCAGACTGCATGAAGAATGTTGCATCCACAGAATCAGGTTCAAAACCAAATGCAGGCAACCAAACACAAGAAAAAAGCAAGATTCTGCATCTGTAGATGCAAATATCTGTAAATGCAGCTAACCAAACAGACTATAAACTGAGGGAGCGCCTTCAACCTAGACGGCTGCCCACCTAGACGGCTGCCCACATACGCACGCCGCTCGAGCCCACTCATCGGCGAGAACGTGGCGAGTAGTCGCCTAGATTCTAGCAAAACCGCTAAACCAAAGATGGAGAATGCAAAGAATCCTAGGATACTAAATGTTGATAATGATGTCAGGGCACTTACAATTCAATTTTTTCACTCGTTTTTTTGCTATGCCTAGTAGGATAAAAAGATGACATGACATAGAATTAATGCACAAAGAGAAGAAAATTGTTTCTTCTTTAAAAATCATTTCTATGCTCATCCTAAAGTTTTAGAATTAATGTGTAAATAGAAGCTAGCTTTGGAAAAACAAAGTATTAATGATAAAAACAATGTTAAGATACAATTCAATGGAACCACCGTTTATTTTAGAAAAAAGTCTACTTGTCCCCCTGAAGTATTGACCTGGGCTCACATAACCCCCTGACTTCGAAAACCTGGTATTCTGTCCCCCGAAAGATTCAAACCGATGCAAATAGCCCCCGTAAGTGATTTCACATATGGTTTTCCCACTTCAGCGCTCCACATGGGTGGTATTTCCCACGTGGCACCCTATGTGGCAGTACAATCACATATAAATAAAAAAAGTGGGGCCATGTAAGCCTCTTCTTCCTCTCCCTTGTCTCTCTTCCTCTCCCCTCCCCTCTCTGTGAAAGCTACGACGGCCTGGGTGCATGGCCGAGGCACGGCGCAGCGACGGCCAGGAAGTCGCCCTCGACGACGAGCGACGGCGCGGGGGCCAGGAAGTCGCCTTCAACGACAAGCGGCGGCGCGGGGGCAAGGTTGATGCCAACGGTGTCGCAGACGCCGACGAGGCGCAACGCGGCGACCTCCTGGCTAAGGTAGTCAGGATGCACTTTTGGTGCTCAATGAAATGGCTAAAAGAGGTAGGAAGAATAGAGAGGGCAGAGAAACATGTAGGCTGCCACGGTAACAAAACCATCCACCTGTGCAGCCTCGATAGCAAAACCACCCAGAAACCGCTACCAAGGGGTTAAGTGCACTGATTTCAATAGTTCGTGAGACATAATACCTGATTTTCAAAGTCAGGGGGTTATGTGCGCCTAGGTCAATACTTCAGGGGGTAAGTAGACTTTTTTCTTAATTTTATAGTTTCTAGGTGGCATGATATCTATAGAAATAATGTCTAGAAATCTTGCATTGGTGCCTTCAGCATGGTTGTTAAGGCATTGCTTAAGTGACGCTTAATTGCTAAAAAGGTTTTGCCTAAACGCCTCACGGGACGCTTTACAAATTGAGTGTATGGCGTCCCCAAGGCGTCCAAGGCGTAGCTACGGCGTCTAGGGCGTCCTCTTAGACCCCTTATGGGATGAAGCGGGCGCCATACAGCGTGAGGTATGGATGGCCCAAATAAACTGAGTGCAGAGCTAAACCCTAGGGATCGTGGCCCAAATAAAGGAGTGCAGATCTAGAAGCCGTCATGAGCCGCCAGTGAGACCGTCCACCACCGCCTGGCCGGCTGCTGGCGGCGGCAGACACCAAAGATAGGTTCGTCATCTCTCCTTTCCTCCTCTTCTTCCTTCCCTTCTTCGACCGATCTGCGCCTGCCGCCGCCGCCCACGCTGTGCCCACGCCTCCCTTGCGCCGCCATGTCGCCACCACGCCATCGCTGCTGCTAGCTAGTAGCATTGTGTGTGCTACTACTAGCTATCGCTCGTGTGTGGCGTGTGTTATCGCTTAGCCGCCGTTGTTGCCCGACACATTTGCGTGTGTGAGCTACTGCTGCCTTGTAGTGCTAATGCTAGCTGCTGCTGCCTTGTAGTAGTGCTAATGCTAACTGCTGCTGCCTGATCTGCCTTGTAGTGGACATGGCAAGTGATGGTCAAGGGGCGAGCACCGAAGCTCAATCTTATCAAGCCAGTGGATATGACCCTATGACCGATCCTAAACGAAAGCCAAAAAGCAGTGATCCGGATTGGAAGTACGGCTATTGGGATGCGATTGAAAATCGGGATTATGTGCGATGCACTTTATGCAAGAAGAGGGTAACCGGAGGGATAAAGAGGTACAAGGAGCATCTTGCAGGAGGCTTTGGTGATGTCCAAAAATGTGAGAACACCAATAGTGCCATCATGAAGGAGATGAGAGAAGCTTTGCTCAACAATAAGAGGGGTCGTCCTATCTTTCTAGATGATGACAATGAGAATGAGAGCACCGAAGTTGAGTGTAGCAAGGAATCCCAACCCTCTTCACAGTCCAATGTGCAACCAAGTTCAGGGTCAGCTTCTAAAAGAAGACAAAGTGCTTTGACGTTCAAGCCTCCAGCTCCATCTCCAAAACAGCCAATTAGAGCCAAGGTTCGACTGACACCACGTGAGGTGGTAGAGCAAAGACATGCCAATGGTCCTTCTCAAACAAGCATCGAGTCTTGTATCAGGACCAAGGAAGAAAGAGAAGCTGTCAATATGGAGGTATCAATGGCATTCTATCAGTGTGGCATTCCTTACAATGTTGTACGCTCACGACAGTTTGAGATAGTTGTGGAGGCCATTGCGTAGTACGGTTCTGGGTATAGGCCTCCTAGCTACCATGAGATACGTGAGCCTTTGCTTCAGAAGGCTGTCAAGAAAATCGACGACCTCAAGTTGAAGCATGAGGCAGCATGGAAGGTACAGTGGCGGACGCAGGACTAAAATGAAGGTGGGGCAAGCCTAAAATTACTTTTGTCTACTGTTATCTAAATATGCCGCATATATACTAGTTAAACTATATAAACACAGCAATAATAAGCAAACTAGTTAATGATCGCATCCATTGGATATTAAAATTACTAACAAAAAGCAAAGAAAACTTAAATATAGTTCGAACACATAGAAGTTAAGTAATAATACCAATTTGCCAAATTGATGTAGAAAATATTTAAACCGCACCATGCCACCGAATCACCGATAAAATTCAATCTATAGTTAGAAAAATTGTATATTAGAGAAACATCAATTATATGAAAATGCAAAATTAGTACATAGAAAGCGAGCATACCACTCAGATGACAATCTTGGCGGCGGAGGCAATTGCATTCTTCTAGTTTTGAGGCACTGAAATTGTTTTGAGCATACCACTCCGACGTTAGTGTTACTACCTTCAGTGGAATTGGTTGAAATTGGGACTAAAAATCTCCTCATATCTCAGATGATTAGTAGCACTAGCACTGAATATGTAAATTAAATCAATATAGGCAGCGGCATGGAGACATACATACTTAACCTAGCATTGAGGATTTGAGGGTTGGGCAGCAGTGCAAAGTGCACTAGTGCAGTACCTGTCCGGCGACGAGCCGACGAGGCGGGGCCACGGGTGACGGGCGGGCCACGCAGGAGGCGTAGGGCAGGCAGGCTGGCATGCCGTGCAGCCGTGCCGCCGCTAGGGCCGTGGCTGCGTGGTGGGCGGCGGTGGCGGCGGGCGGTGACGAGGTCGTGCTCGGCGCTTAAGCGGCCGGGCTGCCATCGGCGGGCGGGCGGGACGGGCGGAGCCGGGCGGCGGGCGGGGACGGGACGGGCGGCTCTGCTGCTGGGCGAGGACAGGAGCAGGCGACCGGCGCAGAGGGAGACGGGCACGACGGGCTCGGGGAGGGGGACGGGCACACACCACGACTGGTCAGCTAGTGGCTAGGGTTGGGGATTGGGGTGTTGGCCTATTGGGCCGAGGCTTGGAGGCACGAGGCCAGCAATGCTGTTGGGCTTTGCCCCCACCTACTGGGCCAAATCTCGAATTTCAGTAGTATACTCATTCCTAGGGGTAAATAGATTCCGAAAATTGAGGTGGGGCCATGGTCCACACTGCCCTCACTATGGGTCCGCCCCTGGGAAGGTACATGGTTGCAGCCTAATGTCAGATGGATGGATAGATAGGAGGGTCGCCATTTGATCAACTTCCTTGTCAATAGTCCAGAGAGGACTTTCTTCTTGGAGTCAGTTAATGCTTCTAGTGAGGTGCATGATGCACAAATGCTTGCCAACCTTTTAGAGGAAAGAATTGAGAAAATTGGCAAAGAGCATGTTGTTCAAGTGGTGACCGATAATGGTGCTAACTACAAAACTGAAAGCTGCAGGTCGGCTACTCATGGAGAGGATTCCCACACTATATTGGACTCCTTGTGCTGCACATTGCTGGACCTTATGTTGAAAAGCATAGGAGAGTTGAAGGAATTTAAGAAGCCTATTGCAGAAGCTCGCCATCTCACCACATTCATCTATAGGCATTCGAGGCTTCTTAGTCAGATGAGGGAGAAGACAGGAGGGTTGGATATTGTGAGACCTGCTGCCACTAGGTTTGCTACCGCCTTTCTCACACTGACAAGTTTGCACAAACATAAAACTGCTTTGCAAAGCCTATTTTCAAGTATGGAGTGGACTTCAAGCAAGTTAGCTAAAACAGAGGCGGGGATAAGGGCACGTGCTACTGTGACTACCCTTAGCTATTGGAACCAAGTAGAGGATTGCATTAGAGCTTCACTACCACTCCTTAAGTTACTAAGGGTGGTTGATGGTGATGAGATGCCTGCCATGCCAAAGGTAAAGAGTTTAATAACTCTTGCAAGAGAGCAAATAATGAAATCTTTCTCCACTCAAAACAAGAAGTCTTTACTCAAGCGCATCTTGGCTATCGTAGATGTGCGTTGGAAGGACCAAATGTGCACCCCATTGTATGGTGCCGCTCTCTTCTTGAACCCCGAAAAGTTTTATGCCCTCCTAAGGAAGAGTGATGAAAGTAAAAAGACTCTTGCTCTCATTAGGAGTAACTTCAATGAATGTCTTTCAAAGATGGTGTAAGATCAGCTCTTCTAAAGACTATTGATAGCCAAGCAGTCCAGTATGAGAATCAAAGAGGAGTTTTTGCAAGCAAAATAGCAATCCAATTTGCGGAGACAAGAAATTCTAGTAAGTGTTTGTAAATTTCAGCATGCTTATTTTTGTTCTTCGCATGCTAATTTGACTTTGTTTTATATTTTAGTCGATTGGTGGCGTGCATATGATGCAAAATGCATTGAGCTACATAATCATTAGTCTTTGTGCTTCATCATCCGGTTGTGAGCGCAATTGGAGCACCTTCGAATTTGTAAGCCTTTGTGAGTGAATCATTAGACTTTGCGCATATGAGCTTGACCCCTGTTTTCTTTGAATATTATGTAAATGCATACCAAAAAAAGAAACCGGTTGGAGCATAAGAATCTAAATGACTTGGTGTATGTGTCTTACAATAGTAAGATGTCTGAAAGATTTCAAAAGAGACGTAAGGAGAGGAGCAAACCATTTTTCTTGACTTGAGTTCCAAACAAACACATATACTGTCGAGAATTCGAATTCCAGAGATGAAACAAGCACTGTGTCTATATACGATAAAAGTCAACCCGGGTAACAAACAACTAAAGATAGTGAACCGGAGGTGATGAACAACCAATAGGAGCTCAACCCTGTTTCTTGAGTTATTAGCTTATCCGAACTTAATTTCTGAGTGTATCGCGTTCCAGCTTTAGGTGATCAATCCTTTCCCTCTGCCCCAATCTTCTTGCATGTGTTCTCGTGGGTGAGTGTTGGCTTCCTATCGATCGAGGGCTCGCAAAATGGAGTGAGTTGTGCGATGAACCTGCTGATATACTCTATCCTTCCCAAGAATCCTCTTCTTTCCTTTCTATGACCCAATGGTATTAGAAGAGTTTGATTGGAACAATGAATGGGTTTCCTCATCCAACCAAGTTAAAGGTCATGATGGCCTTACTTGGAATCATGTTGATGAACCTATTGGTGTATCAAGCTATCTTCAAAGGCCGCAACCTCCCTAGGAAAGCTCGTAGCCAATCGGGGTCTTATAACATCGTGTACCAGAGGAAGAGGAAGAGAGCGCTAGAAGTGGAGGAAGGAGACGTGGAAGAGGAAGATGATGAAGAAGGGGTCCAAATGGATGAATATGACGATGAATTAGTGAATGATGATGAGAATGTCCGTAGTGATGATGAAGATCCCATGGAGCCTGAAGAAAGTGGAGAAGATGCGCAAGCAACCAATACCAATAATGATTTGATGGATGATTATGTCTAGATAAGAGAGGGTTTGAGACTTCAAGTTATCATGTGCTAGTTTGTGAACTTGTCATAATAATGTAGTGCAAAACTATGTGGTGTGAACTATCTTATTATGTTGCAATTTGATTGCTTTTATTCGCCTGATACATATGTCTATGAAGTTGCCTCGTTTTACGCCTTAAACGCTTAAAAAGTAAAAAGGTCCAAGCACGCCACAGGTCACTTTACCGCCTTGACAACCATGGCCTTCAGTAATGAAAAATAGTTACGATAATTCAAAAGAGGGGAAATCTGACGATGTGAGACAGGCGCTTAGCCTTTGCACGCCCTATACTCTTCATCCTAAGAGGAGGATACGAGGTTAATGCTCTTTTCCTCTTAATTTGATTCTGAACACTGCTAATAGTATACCTACCACATTACAAAACATAAAATAGCAATTGCACCATACAGAAAAAAAACAATGGCACGCAAAGTAAAAAAGGCATAAATTGATGCAACCATAACATAAACCGGACTTCCACATAATATCACCAGAGTCACAGGCCGATCACATCACAGGGAACAACGCAGACCCAAAGTGGTACCATTACCTCTTGTCACCAACTCAGGTGTTTGCCAAATTAACCAACATCTAAAAAACTAGTTAATTTCACCCAAAATAGCAGTAACGAGCAGAAAAAATTGTGAACGCTGGAGACACAATGTCTCCCGTGTTCCAGGTTTTGAAGGGCCAAAAAGGACTACCGCCATATAATTCAACCACACTGCATGTCACCGCTAGCAGCTCACTTGGCGGTGTTATGCTTTGCCTTCCGATGAGATTGAGGTGCCGCATCACCAAATGTCCTATCAGAAGAAGAGGGGTAAACATTAACAAAACATTAAATAGTAAGCTGTAGTTTGCAACACCAGAAAACTAAATTGCTAAGCTCTTTACACACTTGGTGCATGACTTGCCGGCATGGCTGCCTCCAACTGATTTGGGGGACCTCTCTTTTGTCTTGCTGTTTGTAGGTGTCTTGCTGGTCTGCTTCGCAGGATGAGGTGTTGCCACATGAGCACCCCTCTTGTCACCTTAATTGAATGCAAATTTAATCAATGAGTACATCTGACGACATTCATGGGTCAGGTTCACAAATAACTTCTGCAAGGCAGTGACGTACCTGTTTTCTGCCCAGATGGTGTTGCAATCTTTGTTTTCTTATCAGAAGCAGGTGTCTTCAAGACAGTTTCGGTCACTCTCTTCTTCCCGGTCTCAGTCTGCAGTGCAGAAAAAAAGGAGTCAAATGAGACTGGAAAATTAGAGAAACAAACACAGCTACAAGGTACACACCTTCATAGGAGTGTCTTCATCTTCCTCATCAGCATCTTCATCCATTTGATCACTGGAATCATCCTCTTCGTCACTGGAATCATTCTCACTCATCATGTCCTGAGAAAAAACAGAATTTAATAATACTATAGGTAGATGTTATCATTGTCATCACACATTTCACATATAAGAGGATGAGTGCATATATATGGTTTTTCATCCATAAACTTACATCAGATGATGATGATAAATTATCCGGAGAATCGTCACTCTCATCCTTATCACTGTCATCACCATGTCTGTCCATTTTATTAACCTTTAAAGGAGCCTTTCCCTCAGCTTTCCCTTTAAACAATGCATGTATATGTACATTAAAAGTTTAAAACATACAATTCAAAAGATTTAGTTCAACCAGCATCAGAATGTGCACAATTGGTCTAAAGATGCAAATCATGGTGGAGAATGTAAATCATGCGCACAATAAGGAATCTACATACCAGAAATAATATTGCCTGCTGGATTTTTGTTAGTTTCCTCCTCCTCATCTGAAACAAAAAATTAGTTAAAGTCTGGCACTGTTGAAGTATGGATGCTACCACAATATCTAGCAAGGAGTGTACCTTCATCTTCAGTAGAATCACATGTAAAGGCAGCTAAAAAAGGTCATGGAATCAAACATGGGCTACCAAAAAATTCAAATAATTTTGGTAAAAACAAAACCAGTGTACACTCCAAATGTTAAAGGATATTCACACAGAATAGGCATCACAGTCTTGTAACCACACAAAAAGACACTGGCAGTCTTTGAACTGTGTGATAGCTCAAATTGTTTCTCAAAAATCAAATCATGCATAATCTGTGGGTGCTTTTCAGCAGACAGAGTTCCAATGACCATCTTCTTGTCATCAACTTTAACAGATACAACTATATTCTCACTTCCTTTCTTTGTATTTCCCAGTGAAGCCTAGAAAACAACAAACAAGACATGCAAATAAATATGTTAGCTTAAGAATAAACAGATTATAAAACATATAGGAAATTAGCAGTACAAACACAAAGAACCACACCACAGATAATGAAGACAATGGATAACCTGTGATATGTGAACAATACAGCCCTCAGAAACATCACAAGAAACAGCCTGTCCCGGCTTCACCTCCGTACCTACATGACTTAGATATAATGAGTTAAACTCCACTTTTTCATGTTTCAATATTCAAATTCAGTTTCATAAGGATACAATAAAAAAGAACAATAATGTCCAATATCTAGCAAATGTAGGACTAAGATAGGAAAAACCAAGCACCTATAAATAAAGCTTCACAACACAGTTAAATAACCAAGCACCTCTGAATAAACCTCCAGTTATTACTTGTGTAAATAATATAGCATCATCAAATGCTCTGACAAACCATACTACTAATGAAATATGCTGCTTCGCCAATTAGCCCCCCTGCTTGTAGCCAAACAGAGAAAAAAACAGTGGGAAAACACTTATAGAACATTAAAGCCATGTCACTAGTTCCATGGCAAATCAACTGAGTGTTGTATATCAATCATAAAACAACCTACAAAGAAAAAAACTTTTACATATGTGAACTTGCTATTATAGTTAGTAACTAGTAAGTCATTGTAGCAAAAGTGGAGCATCCATCCTATAAGGTGATTCCCCGAAGTTACAGCTATACCTTCCATCGCAATTCAAAATACAATGCTAAAGCTAATCACACGGCCAACACGCCTACAAAATCATTCCGGCTACCTCCATGGCTACAAATCTCAGCAACAAGACGAAGTAACCACAATATCTTCCAGGACAATTCAAAATACAATACTAAAGCAAATCGCACGGCCAACACGCCTACAAAACCATTCGCGCTACCTCCATTCCCCAGCAACAACAGATGGAAAACACCCCGGACGGAATGAATCCTAAACAGGGATCGCGGAGCAGCGCGCCGCAGCATACGACGAACACCTGAAATCGCGAGGTCCAAATCCGAGACGCCGTGGAACAATCGGTGCGACCTACGGCGCTGTAAACGCGAACCGCGACGACGCGCGTGACACCGGCACACACAAAAATTCAAAAATCGATCCAGAATCCGCCAAACCACATCGCCCCGAGAGCAAACCGCGCGGAGAGGGGGAGGGGGTGCAGGGAGGGAGGAGGCGGAAGGTGTGCATTACCCCAGAACTGCATCGCCATGGTGGCTCGAGTCGAGAAAGCGAGGGCGCGGCCGCGAAGAAATGGGAGCGGGAGGGGAAGGAGGCGGGGGTTTTTAGGGTTTAGGCGTTCGGGTGCGGGAGCGGGAGCGGGAGCGGCCAGTTTTAAAAGGAGACACTGAGGCAGACGCTTTCTGGTCATGGGAAAAAAAAAACCATTGGGCTTTAGTGGGCTGAAAAGGTCTCATGTCTATCTGTCTATGGTTTGAGACCGAGGATGCAGGCCCGTTTAGATGGGCTCGATCGGAGGGGTTTATTGCACAGACAAAATAACCGGGACGCAGGCTCCCACAGAGGAAAGCCCAATAAACGTTAGATGCAAAGCTCCGCGTCTCATTAAGATCATATTGGCGTACTCTCGAAAAAAAAAAAAGCGTAGCATGTACTTCCTCCGTCCCAAATTATAGTTCAGTATTGACTTTTAAATATTCTATTTCACCATTAGTCTTATTCAAAAAATATATGTACATATTATTTATTTTGTTGTGATTTGTTTTATCATTAAACATATTTTGAGCATGACTTATATTTTTGCATGTTTGCACTATTTTTTAAATAAGACGAATTGTCAAAAGGCGTCTCCAAAAATCAACAGTAAACTACAATTTGGAACGGAGGGATAAAGGCCCACACATTCCCCTTAATATTGGAATAAAAGGATTCTGAATAAGCATCTTTCCGTCTTTCATAAATGATCTTATCGGCTCGACCAGGTTAGGCCCGATCATGAGTGCATAGAATATCTAAAACGTCAAAGAGATACCATATCATATGTCTAACCAGAATGGACATGACATAGCATGTACGGTTTAGATTGGACTAAACTTTAAATTAAATCGTCTCCAACCAGCCCTCCCATCTTTAAATAAAATATTTCTTTTCTCTCCTTAAGCACTCGTAGTTTAAAAATAATAACATAGGTGTTGCCACTATAAACTTTATTATTCTAGGATTTCTTATCTATGACGGGTGTATATGTTCGTTTTTATACCTATAAAAGCTTTGTTTAATGGTGACATATTTCGACCATATTTCTAGGTTCATCCTAAATAGGGTCATGAATAATAATAAAAATAAAGCAATGAGTAAAATACAATAGATGTGAAACAGGGTAGAATTATGTTAAGAATAAAATTCGATCTTACAAATAAAATAAAGAGTCTACTGTACCGTCGGTACATAAAGTTAGCGCAAGTTCGTCGTGCATAAAATAAACAAAAACACTTTCAACCGGATGGCCGGCGCGTCCGGACGCTGGCGCAAGACCACATGTGTAACGAGGAACATGCTGTATCTTGCGGCAGCAGGTGGGTCCCACTGTTTTTTCTGTCGGTGGCCATAATTTTTGATTGGATGCTCTAATCCACAAACTGTTTGCACTAACGTGTTCCTCGTATTTTTATGAACAAAACAAGATGTATGTTGCCATATAAATCTTCAAACTTACCTGGTGAAACTTGGGTTTCGCCTACTGAAACTTGGGTTTCATACTCGTTAAGCTCTGCCGAACTGTCCTGGTGAAACTTGGGTTTCGCCTACTGAAACTTGGGTTTCATACTCGTTAAACTTTGCCGAACTGTCAAGTTTAATTAGGTTTCATCCAAGTTTTTGCAGGTTTCATCCAAGTTTTTTCAAGTTTCA
This sequence comes from Raddia guianensis, assembly GCA_036346415.1. Taxonomy (NCBI): domain Eukaryota; kingdom Viridiplantae; phylum Streptophyta; class Magnoliopsida; order Poales; family Poaceae; genus Raddia; species Raddia guianensis. Next base: position 71,846,377 of record CM070534.1, read on the forward strand.
TCAGATTTCATCTAAGTTTCTTCAAGTTTCATCAGGTCAATTCAAGCTTCAACAGGTTTCATCCAAGTTTCATCAGGTACATCAAAGTTTTATCCAAGTTTTATCAAATTTCATCAGCACACAACCAAATTTCATCAGCACGCGACCAAGTTTCGCTAGTATAGATATAAGTTTCATAAGTGCCTTCTCCTAGCTTCACATCAAAAAAATTTAAAAAGTGAAAAAAATCAAAAAAAATTTAAAAGTATTTAAAATGGGTTGCTCTCGATTAGACAAATTATGAAATTTATTCCACGTATTTTGAACACTGTTTGAATTTTATACAAAAATCAGAAGTTTAATTGAAAATTTAATCAACTGATCAACTAACAAGGTGGGAGCGTGCAGCTCGTTCGATCCACGCGGCGCTGGCGATCCAATGGACGCCGTTGGTTCGACGCACGTGCGTCCGAACGAACGTCCAGACGCTGGCACTCGCCTAAAATAAAGTTGGATTTTTGTTTTATGTCAAGGCGAAAGTGGTTTTAACATGGCTATATGCCAAAAGGGAGTGGAGAACATATACGGCATCGTCCACCATGCCGGACTCGACGTCGGCCATGAGGTCGAGGAAGGGGCGCACGCGACAGCGCCAGCCTGCATGACGGGGAGGCGGCTCTCGCGTGTGCCACTGCAGAGCACGTAGATGCTCGTGGCGGCGTCCTTCTTCCTGCGTGAGCTGCCGCTCTCGAGGAGGTAGACCAGGAGAAAGATGGCGCCCGCGCGACCGATGACCGCCACGGCCGCGGCGTCGAGTTGGGACAGGCGGAGCAGCGCGCGCGACATTCTCCCGCTCTGCCGGTGACGACGCGGCTTAGCGACAGGTGATCTCCTTCGATCTCACTACAGATCGACAGGTTGACGCAGATCCGGTTGTCCGAGCTGTGCTTCGACAGCAGCCGGAGCTCGATCGCCGCGTGGCATGGACGGTCCGATAGGTCGTTGATGCCGCACTCGCTGAATGACTCCGAGCAGGATGAGTTCCGTTGTCGCAGTAACAGCTGTTTCGCCGCCGCGGCGAGGTCGTCGCATCCGACTCTATCCCGCTCACCTCGACAAAGCAAATGCGCATGAGAGAGGAAGAAAATTTGGAAGGACCAAATCAAAAAAACCTCCCACCTCTCCTTCTTCCTCCCACCTCCCAATCTCTCCCCCAACTCTGGCAAGGGCGGCAGGCAAGGGGCGAAGGCTCGGCCTGGAGCTCCCCAAACTCCGGCAAGGGCAGTGCATCCCCCAACTCCGGCGCGGCAGCCTGGAGCTCGAGCTCGCGCGGTGGAGGGCGGGCGGCGGCTGCACGGCGACAGACGGTGGCGTTCCTCTCCAGAGCTTCTGGCATGCGGGCGCCGTCTCCGTCTCCGCCTCCTCCTTCCCATCGTGCGCCGGCCAAAGTGGAGCTCGCTGGTCGCCGCGCCTTTGAGCTCACTGCCGTGCGCCGCCGCCTCTACCTTCGAGCTCCGTTGTCGCTGTCTCCGTCTTTGAGCTCCGCTAGCCACCGCCGCCGCCGAGGAGCTCCAGCTGCCTGGACTCGAAGAACATTTATTTTTTAAAAAAGCTAAGATAGGATAGGGAAGTGTTGCGCATGCCCCCCGAGCCTCCAAATTGCTTCGAGGGCAGAGGATGCTTGATATGAGAGTACGTGCGTGTTTGATTGTACGTCTAAAAACCTAAAATAGCCAGCAAGAAATGGGTGAATTTTCTCTTCGCATGCACGAACTGCGACCTGCAATTGCCCAGCAAAAGACAGCTTTAGAAGAAAATGAACTCAACTGCCAAGATACTGCATTCCAATTCCATAAGGGGTATCCCCCAATTTCCATTATCGCTTGACAACGGAAACAAGACCAACATTCACGAGTATCACCCGCACTTACAAAAGGCTTTAACAGACTACCTCTGTTCTCTTTTTCGGAATAAAACTATTACAAAAGAGATCTCAACATTGAGAGTCCAGACCACACACAAAAACAACAACTTGTTTTTGGGATTAAACTACATATCAATGAACTGACATCGATTATATTTGAGCCACCACATGAACTTTTTTGAGTTGCCTGACGATCAACACTGATGTCCCAGAAGCCAGTCACACCACCATGTTTTTTCCAGAATCCACCTCCTGTGTCATCTCCATTGATGCATCCATAGACTTTGACAACCTTTCTTCATTTGATTTTCTTCCCAAACCTGCAACAAACATCGATACTGCATTCCAATAAATCTTAAGAGTTTGCCATTTCCCCCAATTCCTCCTCTGTAAATAATTGTGCTAAACCAAAGCACCGAAGCGCAACAACTACGTTGGGACATGCTAAACTTTTGAAACGCTAGTTAGACATGCATATCTTTTACCCAAAAATGATTCTGCTACGAATAACATATGTACAAGTATAACATAGACAGCAACTGACAGCAAAACCAGCTCAATTGTGCCAGCCCGGGTAACGTACAAGTACCCTCTTACCATTATTCTGCAGGTGATGGACACAGGAGGAGTCTACGTTATTTTCCGAACAGAAGGGTCAGTGATGGAAGCTGGTTGGTGATAGTAATATTCCTGCATGCTCAAGTGAATGGTGAATGGGGGTAATAATCACTGCACTCGCAACTTTCACAGACCACGGATCTGTCAAATGTGGTGGCTGCTTCATACCTCCTGGACCTGCAATCTACCTCGTTGCTCAAGCTCGTAGAGCACCATCAGTGCAGCAGAATCCTGTGAGCTCTTCTTATCCGCACGCCCATCTCCGGTGAGGCTGATTACTTCAGCATTTGGTATGTGCAATGTTATGATAGATGCAAACGCGAACAATTGGGGTGCAGCTTTCTCTGAAGAACCACCAGAGGAGAGCATGGTGCTGGTGCAAAAACAGGAAAGATTGTCTCATTATTTTACACACAAAAGTTCAATAAAAGGATACTTCCCATTCTTTTTTTCTAAAAAAAGGAAAGGATATTCACAGGCCAGTTTAGAACCACAGTACCTTGGCTGTACTTTCACAAAATCAAATGTAGGCATTGGCCACTGTAACTTTTTACACAGCTCAAACAATGCTATGCGAGGTCCTCCTTTACTCATTTTCACCGCCACAGGCACTACACAAATAAGACAAAAATACTGAATCCTATTAAACTAACAGTGATGTGCATAATGAGGTCCAAATATTGATAAAAAAAAACACAGGATAATAAAGGAAAATAAACTACTGAGGATTGAACCATACATGGTTTATCAAGCATGGAAACAGCAGGTATTCCTGAACCAGCCGACTTCTTTACCCTGGTTGGTTTTGGAATCTGTGTATCCATTGCATCAAGAAAGTTGTTAGACTGATTTGAGCTACCACGTTGCTTTTCGAATTGTTTTGTTTTACTTGCACTCTTTGGGATTAGAAGTCCTTTCTCCTGCCAACAAGAATAAACATTCAGCTGCTCATGCATAAACATCATTGCAGCATCTGATATCAAAACAATGGAGCACAAAAAGAAAGAGATACCTCAAGATCCTTGAGTAATAAAGAAGCTGCATGTGCTTTAGCATCTTTTCTATTCTTGCCACGACCTTGCCTTACAAGGAGCATCTCCTTGAGTTGTACATCAAGAATAGCCATTGTTTTCTCCCCTTGATCTGTACAGTTAATTCCTACAAAGTACCCATTTTTGTCGCACCATTCAAGAAGCTCCCTAAATGGAGGTAACTCCATATTTTCAGGTGTGATAATAGGGGAAAGAAGAGGTTTGAAAGCACCCCAAACTACATCCAAATCAAGTTTGGTGTCTATAAGAACTGCACCTGCAATACTTTCCACAATGTCACCTAGAACCTGAAACAAAGGTGACAAAGATGTTACTCATACAGGTTAGTCCAAACATAATTGGTGTGTGTCAATTCTGGCAAATAAGAAAAAAAGATGTTATATAACAATAAATACTAATAAATTGAAAAGGAAATTAATTATGCAATGGTACGGAAGTCTTAACCAAAAGCATCCATGTAACCTGAAACACTAATCAAGTGATTCTATATTGTCTTCATCGAGGAAGGAGTAAACCACATACACACCACCAAAAAAAAAAAAAGAAAAACGAACATACTTTAGGTCCTCTTGACAATCCATTGGATAAGATGTCGATTTCATCCATGGATGAATTTTCCAGGCTATTCACATATTCAGTAATTTGATCTTGTAGGAGCCTAGAAGAATGATGGAGAAAATGATGGAATTTATGCTTTACTGCAACCCTTGCAAAGTTTTCATTGTTTACTGATGCAGACCGTAAATCTGTCAACTCTCCCTCGCCGGTGTCTTTATGACTATTGAAAAGATGCCGTGTTAACAGAATATCCATAACCGCATCACCAAGGAACTCCAGGCGCTGAACAAAACAATGATGTTTTTTCATTAGAGAAATTGCATGAAATTAAAAGACCTTAACATGAAGGACATGGTAAATAAAATTCATATCAACTCAATACCTGGTAGCAGTATCTTGCTCCCGATTCCTGTTGTGACGGGTGCGTGAGAGCCTCTATCAAAAGGCCCTTCTCTGAAAAACCATAACCTAATTTCGCTTCGAGCATTTCAATTTCCTCAATTTTTGGAAGATAAGTATGCATAGAAGCACTTAAGATGGCATGCATAACCAAGTCTTCCTTGATTTCAACATCAATCCCCAACCAATTGAGAACAGCCATAGCTGCTCTTAAGCCACCTCCTACGTAATATGCCCCAATTATAGCCTCAACACAATCAGAAATGGTTTTGGAACACATCCATCTGTGGCCCTCGTCACATGCTTTGCCTAACACAATAGTCTTGTCATTATTTCCATCAATGAGATGAATATCCTCAACGGCAATCTCAGAATTTACTGGACAGTTACAAGGAGAAGGATGAATAGAGCGTTGTCCAGGTGCAAGCCATCGGCGGGGGTCAAATGCCGCATCTCGTATGTAACCCTACAAATAATATTCAACACACTACTTATCAACTTAAATGATATTATAGCTCACAGTGTTCAACAAAAAAAATTGTATCTATTACCTATGATATGAAAAAAAAAATTTACCTGTATATTGCATCCAATTCCAAGACTATGAAGTGTGGCATTACATATTATATGAGTCCTTCCGGATGACAACTGCCCCTCATGCTTATTAGGAAATTTCAAGAAAAGGTGGCAACTCACTGCATACTTCAGTACAGAGTCCCCCAATAATTCTAAACGCTCCATAGAGAAGTCCTCAGAGCATCGAAGTGTTGTAATAGCTTCAAGAATCTAAATACCTTATGCAAATTAGTTATTTCATTCAAAGAAATAATAGGTGCACGCTTAGAAGTGTGGAAACATATAACGTAAATTCCATACCAGAAAGCTCGATATATCGGAATCACTGTATGCAATTTCACTTCTTAGTTGACTGGCCAACATTAACGACTCTATGCGATACATCAGAGCAGGAAACAAATAGTATGCTCTCAAAATGTCCACGGGTAAATCAAGAGGAATTAGCAACTCCGGAGGCATGTGAACACGGTTGTTCACCTTATATACAGATGATGTGCCATTATTCCTCTTTTCCACACCATTACCTACAAAACGCATCAAGCAAGCATAAACAAAAGGAGCAGCCAATACAATGATGGATCTGGTATAACCAAATAAGCTCACGTGATTGAACAAAGAAATAGAGATATAAACTCGCTTTGAATGCTAGAGATAAAAAGGTTTGATGGTGGGTTCATTAATAAATGGAACTAGGGTGCCACCACCCTTTGTTTCAAGTCAAATGAGTTTACCGTACATCAAAATTTAAGTATAGAAAGGCAGATATGCCACAAATATCCCTTTTTAAAAATGCTTAAAATATTCTTTCTTACATGAACAATTAAGTGACTTATTATGCTTGGAGAAAGCATAAATAGCTAGAGGAAGCGAAAAGGACCTTCATCTCTGAACTTCGAGGAAAGAAGGTTGTGAGGATTATGGCTGGGTTTCAACACTAGCAATGGCTGAGAGGGATGACGAAGAACTATGCCATACCTGCGAATGAAACATAGTAGATCAATATGAGTTAAACATGTATATACTTGAGTGATCAAATCAATATGCACAAATTAAACATACTTTTTTTCAAAGTAATCTGTAAATGACCGGAATTTGGATTCTTTCTTATCAGATGAACCATCAAATGTGCTGTTGGCAGATAAATCAGCAACATCAAGAGAAGTATATATCTTCCCTGTGTGAACTGCTAGAACTACCGCATTTCTAAGGCCATGACCCTTACACGACTTGCTAGCTAAATGAATCAGACCTCCAGCATTTTGGTCAGAATTAATTATTCTGATTAAATCCATTTTGCCCTCAGAATGAATACTTCTCATAAGTCTAACAGCTGTAGCCGCCGCATCGATTGCACTCCAGTTAATGCAAACACTGCCATGAGAATCAAGAGTAGGATACAAAGGTAAAAGCAGATACATATTTGCATTATTCCACATTGATGTATCATCTTTCTTGAGAATGAACTCCCTTGGAGTGTTGGATAATTTTGACCCAGTAAACAACTTTCCAAACAAACCATTAAAAAGAAGCCCTTGGAATAGCTTTGCTTGCTCCATCTAAAAGAAAAGTGTAAGGAATATTTCACATCAAATAAAATCTAAAGAAAAGAAATAGCAACAGAAATATGGGAAACAAACTACAAACTTGAGCAGACCTGTCGATCATCCAACTCAAGAGGTCCGCAAGGAGAAACTGAAGCTTTTACTGTCTTGTCATGAAGATATAAATCGATTTCCAAAGTAGCAGCTTCATTTGCTATACTTGCATCAATTAACAATACAAAATCAGAGTAATTCTGGCCAATTTGGTCACAAACGAAATTCAATTTGTATCCTTGAAGCTCAATAACAGTTCTCTTGGATGCCCAAGTGCCAGACAAGGCACAGGCTCTGGTTGTACCATGTAGCTCCTTTCGTTTGGTTGTACCTTCACAAAGGTAATAAACAATTGTCGTCAAAAACAGAGGCTTTTTCTCGGTCAATTGTCGTCAGAAATACAGGTTATTTCTTGGTCAGAATGATATTGAAATCAATATTACTAAAACAGCTCTGCTATGTACGCTGGTTAAAAAACTTAGCATCCACGTACCTACACCAGCACCAGATATGTTAGCATTCATTTTGCTCAAAATTTCAAGTGGTGGTTCTTCCACAGATGGACAAAGGTGGTCATCAAGTGCTCCTAGATGATGCAACTTCTTACATGCATCAAGGCAGACAAGTTGTTTTGCTTTGTGCATGTTCCTTGCTTTTGGACCCACCAAAAATTGAAACATGGCACTGGATGGTAAAGTTAATGTACACACACAGCCATCATCATGGTTGGTAAACTGAAACTTAGGTGTTGAGGTGTCGTACCTGTGACATGAGCATGGACATGAATTGGAGATCTCAATAAACATAACAAATAGGTTACTGCAAATATGTGTGGCTATGTTACAAAAAACAAAATTGGAAAGATGTGATCATCATACTTATCCTTTGGAAGTTTATCACAGTATTGGTGAATAGCACTAACGCTGGAATCACATGTTACTTTTGCTCCTGTTGTGTCTACGAGGTATTCATTTATTTCTCCAGTGGGGACAAAATCAAGAAGCAGATCCTCAGACTCTCGGTTTGAAGCAAGCTCAACCATTGAAGTCTTACTTCTTAAAATTGCAGATATCAAATCATTCTGTTTCACATTTCCCCTGTAAAGAATATTGAGCTATGACATCTTGTTTACCTGTTTTGTCAATACTTTATGTAACCATTTTATAATCATAAGCATAAAAAATTTAGACAGGATAGTCAAATGAAAACTTATGAATACTTTACCGTTCAACCATAAGTATAAACTGAGAGTCCTTCTGGCGGGCCCGTCCATGTGACTGCACATAACTACGGGTAGTCCTTGGCAAATCAAACCGTATCACACATGAGCAATCTGGGACATGGATACCCTCTTCTGCAACGTCTGTCGTAAATAGTAAGTTGACCTACATTTAGTTTAACAAGGGAAGACAGAACAGATTTAGATCATGATTACTATGTTTCAGTTGCTCCGAATGTTAAAAAACCATAACCTTTCCAGAACGAAATGAATCCAGTGTATCCTTTTGCATATTGGGGGTCAGAGCATCAACTGAAGAACCTCCTCCAGTAAGAAAAGAAACAGCGAAATGTGAGAGATGTGCAATTTTCTTCATTGTCCGCTCAATGACTCTAGCAGTGATCTTTCGATCCACAAAAATGAGGCATCGAACATGATCATAGTTGCTGATAAGAAGAGAAGTATGTCATGTCGGTATAGAGACGCCTATATGGAAATCAATAGGTAGGCATCCAAAAAGAGAGCATGATACCAGAAAGACTGGAAGATTTGGATGAGTTCATAGAGCTTTGGGGAAATACAGCCCATATTTGTTGCTTCCACGCATCCACTTCCCGAGTTTAGAAGTGTGTCAATGCCTGAAATGACAGGTATCCATCAAATAGGTGATACATCATACTTCATACGGAGGCATTGAAATGTTACTTCTGCTTAAATCCTTAGGCTAACAGCTTTGCATAACAGAAGAAGGTTGCAAAATTAAGTCCATCAATAAACAATACATTTACTATTTACTACTACATCCGTCCCAAAATAACTGCAGTTCTGGCTATGCACATGGACATAAGTCTAGGTGCATAGCCAAAACTGCACTTATTTTGGGACGGAGGGAATATTATTTTTAGTTACACAACCACACCTTGTGGAAAGCGTTTGTCAATTATGTGCAACACTTCCTCAAAAAACTGCATATGGAGTGCTGCATTTTCTGCAAACAGGCACGATCCGTTGTCACTTGACTGATATGTGGAATCAGAGGCTCCTTTCAGCCAATCTTTTCTTTTACCTCGTTCAATGCAGATTTTGGTAGCCTGTGAGAAATACAAATCAGTTAACTATGCAAGGTAGTTCCACAAGTAGGTGATTCAAAAACAATAGAAGGTAAAAAAATATATATCTCAAGACAAAAGGAACAAGGTACAAACATGAAGAATTCAAACCAATTAATCTAACAGATACCTCACTAGCACAAAGAAGACCAACATCATTAAGGCAATAGCAGATTTTTGCTAAAGAATTTGAGAGACGCCTCTGTGATTCTTTTATTATTTCATCTGAATCTTTATGGTGGCAGTTTGGCTTATTCTGGAACTGTGTTATTAATGCATCATACTGCACAAACAAAAAAAAATTGTTCTCAGAAACATAAAATATTTAGGTATAAACTTTGGTACACTTTTTAACAGTAAAGCCTAGAAACAAAGAGATGTGAAACCTTAGAACACAAAAGCCCCAACTCTTCACTTAAGTCTTCAAAACGATCTGTTTTTGGATCATAGTATCTCTTCACTTCTTTTGCAGAAGGAACACAAAGTTCTATGTCTTCTCTATCCGCCACCGAGTAGATCTTTTAGAGTAAAATATAAGCATGAATGAGAAAGTAATAAACAGTGCAAAAATACAGAGAATATATATAAGATAGATATGTTAAGAATAAAAGATAAACATAAATGAGAATACAACTAATAAAATAAAAAAATGGTGCATACGTAAAGCTTACATGCGCAAATCAGATAAAATTTCACTTAAAAAGACAACTGTAGTTCTTAAGAGAAACATAAAATTAAACAACTAACAACAGCTAAAAACCACAATCTGTAAGCATATTCGGATATGGGCATGTCTATATCTTTATACAGTTCAAAACGAAAGTAATTTTTTTCCTTCACCCCTTGTATACATGTACAGTTCTTTCATCTTTAATGAAATCGACAGTGCTCCTGCCTTCCCGTTAAAAATAAAAACAGAAGTACAATATTAGTGATCAGAACTGGTTTGTCCTGTATATTCTGATCCAGCTTGTTAACCTTGCATGTGTGGCAAACCAGAAAAACAGGATGTACCTTGGCATCTAAAATGTTTTCAAGTTCAGAAAACTGACTTTCACAATCCAAATTAGAAGAGACACCTGAAAAGATGACCAAGAAAATCTCAAATCATCACGAAGTCTAAAGTTTTACAAAATGAAAAGAGCAAAAAAAACAGTTAGATGGAGATGGAAATAACAGAAATATGAATGGTAGCAAAATCTATGGTAGAAGAACAGGAGATTATGCCTTTTAATTGTTCCTTTTCAGGTTTCTGTTTCTGTATCTTGACCATGACAGATCAGGTTTAGTATGTGATCAAAATACCATCATTATTAAAACAAAACATTATGGTCAACCAAGTTTATATATCGTCTACCAAAACCAAGTCTCTTGGATCAGGCCAATAACCATATTTCATTGTACTTTAGCAATCATTTTTTAAAGCACAGATTGAGCGTTTACATAAAGTTCAACACTCAACAGGTTATTCCAGATTTGAGAATTTTAGTAAAAAAAAAAAATCAGAGCATGTTGTGATATGCAACCTAAGAAAAAAAGAGTAATCTACAAAAAAAAAAAAAAGTGAATCCTTGCCTCTTATTATAACAGGTGATGTTGTATAAAAAATTCTAACTACAACATAAAGCGAGTCGTTTATTCAATATTTGAACATGTAAGTAAAAAAGCAATTCAGAACATGTCGTGCTGTATGCAATGTGTCAAAAAAAATTAAGTAAATATATTTTTTTTCAGTGCTTGCCTTTTCTTATAACAGGTGATGCTGTCATGCCAAACACATTTGGCTTGTGTTCACATCTGTGATAGAATTCCTGTTCAAAACATGGTGATGACAAACACAAATAACTTTAGAAGGAACAAGAATTTTGTCATCTTAGTATGACAAAAAATGACATGATATGATGACATTTCATGATACCTTCATTATTCTCGTATAAGGGTGGTTGCCAGTTGCGTGATGGCATTCATCAAATATTATGAGACTAACCATGTCCAAGATCAAGAAAGCATTGCGTAAAGCTTGCAGCAACACCTGTGGTGTCATGACAAAGACCTGCAAATTTTCAAGCACTTCAAAGTAAGTGATGAAAGCATCTAACATGTAAATGAGAAAACAATACAGCAGATTTTCAATGTAAATACAGCTAAGAAAAGGGACCAGAAAACTGATCCAAATGTATCAATAAAGTAACAGGACAAATGTGTTTTTAACCCATATTACTAGACAGAAGATATCATCAAGGAAGCATTTGCCAATCATGTCTTAAAATATGTTTTAGTAAAGAACTAAAAGAATAGGAAAAGAGTGGATACATGTATATAAGAACTTCCCTTCACAACATCTGAAAGGATGAATACGCTAAGTTGAATAAATATTGCAGATCCAAACTGTATTATCATGAAATATGATGACAGGTCAAGAGTACCGGGAAGAAACATGCATTCTCATTAAATATGCTGAACTATATAGCACATATCAGAACTTGGAAAGCTCATTCGTTTAGAACAAATGAGGAATGAGCGACCCTTAAAATTAAAGAAACACCACTTGCCTGATATTTTGAGAGCTGCTCTTGCCATCTAAGAGCCGTCCATTGATCAACACCCTTTGCACCATGATAGTGTTCGACCTCAAAACCTGTGCGGTTTTTAATTTCATCGCATTGCTGTGACAAAATATGTCACAACACACTGGTTACACTTAACGTATAACCTGTCTGAAAAGCTGAACTATTGATGCAGGTAATATAATGGGCAATTGACCATGGCGCTACCTGCATGACAAGTTGAACTGTCGGTGCGAGGAAAATAATGAGCTTTTGATCATTATTTATTCTGTTGAGTGTCCCAAACTGCTTGATGAGCATCACAGCAATCATTGTTTTCCCAGATCCTGTGTCAAGCATTGCAATTGTGTTTTGCCGCAATGCAACCTCATAGACATCAAGCTGATATCTGACCAATTTTAACACAGCAAAGTCACCACCATAGATAATACTCTGTTTCCAAATCACAGAAGAAAGTAAACTGTAAGGGGAAAAAGTATTGCGTGGGACCTTCTGGGTGTGAAATCTTCGCATTCTCTATTCTGCCGCTTCTGCCTATCCACTTCGTCTTCTTTTGCAGATGATTCCGATGACCTCTTCAAAGGGTTCATGTTAACTGCCAAACCAGCAGCAGTTTACAGTTCCATCATTAGGACATTAGGAACACCCAAACAAAATCGAGTAGAAGCAATCTCGAGTGATGAATAGTGTCACTCATCCTCGCCGTCCAATCAAGCATCATCAATCCAATCCCTCCCCCCCCACCCCCCACCCCTACCCCGCCCTACTGCTGGCGGTTTCGCTGCAACACATGCGCCCTTCCGCCGCCACAGAGACCTCCGTTGGTTGGGTCTAGCCCCATCACTGCCGGCTCCGCCTCCGCAGCACCTCATCTGTCCACGTGTGCTTGGTCTCTCAGTTCAACTCCCCCCAGTGTCGCTGCGGCCGGCAGGATCCGGGCAAGGTGAGGAAGGAGACCGGGCAACGCCGCCATCAGTTGGAGATGGGAAGAGAAAGCCTGACGGCGCCGCAGCGAAGAGAGGGAGGAGGCAATGCTCGGAGGAGGGGCGAGAGAGAGAGAAGAGAGGATGAGGTTGAGGAAGAGGTTTCCCACCCGGTGCGGCGGTGCCGCTGTCGTCGACGCGCATGAGCTCGATGACGCCGAAGCACCCCGCCGCGCTAGTGGTATGTAGGGGGACGCCAGCCGCTCCAGACGGATCGGTAGTATAGACAAAATACAGGGAATTTTTTTGGGTGGGCTTCTTATTTCCGTGGGCTTAGTGGCTTACCATTATTGGGCCGACGAGGCGTATATATATTCTATTCTAATCGGCTCCTATTCTAGTTCTAGTTTTAAAGACTTAGCGGAACCCGGCCACGTCACCTAAAAATTGTGGCCATCGAATGTTGATCCAACGAATTTAGATTAGGTGATAGAACTATTCTAATTAGCTTCTATTCTCCATCGAATATTGACCAAACTAATTCGCTTAGGTGGCAGGTTTCGTGGCCTCCGTGGGAACATTGCCCTCCTTTCTTCTTCTTATATTCTCCATTGGTTAAAAACCATTTTCATTGTAGTATATCATATATATTTAAAAACCCCCGCAGCCGATAATAAGACACATTTAGTAATACATGTTACATGAAGTATATAACCACATAGAATTAATTTGAAAGCAATCAAGTTGAAAGTGTGCATTTACAAACTTGAGGTGAACAAACATCCTCATAAAAATACAAATAAAATCACTGAGATGAGTGGCACTAAAACAAACATACAAACAACTAAAATATAAAGGAAGAAGATTACAGATCAACACATGAACACTACACCATTACCAAATAACAAATGAAATACATAAAGGACAAGGTCTACAGGTAACCGACAATATAGAATGTTCAAATTACACAGCTGATTCAGTAGCATGACTACAATTCAAATTACACACTTGTATGTAAACAACAGTGACTACATCTGCTGTCACTACAATGTTCCTTCTTGCTCTTACATCTGCTGTTCAACCTCTATTAAATTTTATTTCCTAGTGGAATGGCTTAAATTTGTCTGATTCATGGAAATTTTAATATACCTTGTTTCCCAGATTACCGCACTTTCGCCTCTGCAGAGAAAATATTGAGAGTTAAAATGTCAGTTTGAGCTCAAGTAATATGACCTATCATTATTTCAGAACAGAGTTTAGGAAAAATGAACATCACAAGGTATTATCTTATGACATCGAGATGATATGGTTAGTTTATCACGTTCAGCTTCAGACTGGACCGATAGCTATATCCTATCTATACATTAGTTAGGTGAGCTTGTAAAGAAACTTGAACAAGACCTAAACTTGTGGAGCATTTTCAGGTGTCAATTATATGTTTCCCTCAATCAATTCCTAAATATCTCACATGACATCACTTAATCTTTGTTTCAAAAAATGAAATAAACTTTTATAGTAAATTAGAAATTAGCTATTTGCCAAGTACATTGGGTGAACCTATGTTAACAGATTTACATTATTATACACAAATCAATCCTAATGACCTCCATTATCATCTAGATTAAACCTTAAAAAAACAAAGCCAGATGTTGTCCATTCAGGTAAAGGGGTTTTATTTAAGAATATATCATTGTTAACAAAGGACCGGCCAAGTCCTTATTCGTTTTATGGCCAGTATCCCAACAAAAAGAAATCGAGGGAGAATGGCAAGGCATATAACTTCAGGGAATCTAGAAGTGTTTGACTCTCCAGGAACTTCTCTATGTGGTGGGTTTTAATATTTCTCACACAAAAATTCTAAACTAACTTATTGCTTATCTCATAAGTCATAATAAAACTAAAATGGATATTTGTGCCAAATACGCTATAAGTTGTTGTGCAAGAAGCCCAAACTAAACCGCAAGGCCAGTTGCCTCATTGATTCAAAATTACTCAACCAAAATCAGTAAATCAGAAAATTAATTATATATGGGTAGTAGTAGTATTAAGGCTAACCCAAAAACTGTAAACTTCATTAGTCCCATAAATATGATAAAATATTATGAAATAAAAATTGGCTAGCTTGCTAGCACGCAAGGGAAGGGCACCAATCATGTAGAACAAAATAAACTCTAATTCCTATTAACAGATCATACCACTGAACCTGAGGGTAGTACAAGAAAACCCCTTCCCTTCTTATAATTTGTATCTTATTTTAAGATTATTAACAAAGAGAATGGACAAACCTTTCAAATCATTATCATCCTTGATCCAACTGGAAAGTCATACATTTTCACAATTCCATTTTGCTTGCTACATGTAGCAACATACATACTCGCAACATTTTATTATTTCGATCAGTTGATAAAATAACATGGTACTGTTTCTACAATATTGCTATAAAAAGGGCATTGGTCGTCTAGTTCATCACTTCACCTTTTATGAAATTGGTCTCTCGGGAGTACACTACCAAAGCACCAGCAGAAGAAGGAATGGAAAGAGGGGCAGTACCATTACAGTTAGTGTTTTCTACTGATGCATTTTTATTTGAAAAAGCAGTGAGATATAGACCAAGCATAAGGTTGCATCATGATGCCATCATTGAAATTCCATGGATTATCCTTGAAACTGTAGTTTATTCAGGATGCTTACTAATTCCTACATTAATGCTTCCACGCTACCAAAAGTAAAACAGCATGAATGAACAACATGAATAATAGCTGTTTTCAACAGAAATTACACACCAGTGAGTTCAACATTGAAACGGCTGGAACTAAATCAAACGAAAACACAACACTACCAAAAGCATGCCGTGAAATGAATGATTATGCTAGCATGTGCAAAGTTCAAGATGCAGATGACATAAAGGGAGATTCATGAAAGTAGCACATATCAGGGAACCATCTAAACCAAGTTCAAACTATAACAATTACAATTAGTTAGCCCAATCATCAATAGTTGGAGTCTTGGAGAAATATGTAAGGTTTTATTTGGCCTAAAAGAGTAATGACCACATGTACCAGGTGATCAATTATTTATTTCTAATACCAGCGAGACTTGCTTTGTTCTTCTCATATGCTAAGTTCATGGAACAATTGTTTTCAAAATTTAAAGCAATGACCTGACAGTTTCTTAAAATGTATAATATATCACTTTGGAACATCCAAAACATCAATGCATTTTTGTTCATGTACATTACCAAATTGTGTGCTTTGACTTAAGTATATAAAAAACATTATAAAAGGTTGATAGGGAGAAGACCAAATATATGTATATGCCCAGCAAAATATTCGCATTCTTTAGTAAATAAAAAAGAACAACAGTTTAAAGTAGGCCTTTACACACACCTTAATTCATCCAAGTGATCACAGCAAGCTCTACCCTGTATATAGAGCTTCACCGCCTTCAAGCTCCAAACATGTTTTTCATCTCAAAAAATTAGATAATCTAGATGATGCTCTTCTTTGGGTTAAAATTAATCTTTTGTGCACAAGTAACTTCGATTTATTTCTCACAACTTGCGTAACCTAAAACAATATATAGATTCATGAGAGTTCTTACATATTGATCCTTGAAGGATGTTTTCGGATGACATGATCACAACCGGGATGTCCCTGAGAGATGATGATCCCTGGAGGAACAAGTCAGTTAAGCATAATTATGAATTATCACTCCTGTATGCAGCAGATCAGATCAATGGACGGCACCGAGAGTTGAAGATTACCTTGATCTTCTTGAGCAGGTCATATCCTGTCATGCCGGGCATGCAGTAGTCCAAGATAATTAGGTTCACCTCAACATCCTGATCATCCACGCATGAGCGAAACCAAAAACACAAAATCCTTCAGAACTCATCCTTCAGGACAAGAACACATCTGCACATGATTTAACGCAGGAAAACCATCTTCTTACCAGCTGGTCTGCATGGACAAAAACCAGGCCGTCCTCATGGTCACGGAGCCCCAAGAACTCCAGCACCTTGTTGCTAGAATCAACAGTGGTAACTGCACAAACAAAAAAAAAATCATCAGATGCAGCAGCAGATGAAAATTGCAACAATTCCCCAATTTTTAGATGATGGAATTAATTATTCCCTAGATGAAATGGCAGCGGCTCCGGCGTGGGGGCACAGATCAAATGGTGGCTCGGTGGTGCCCGTCAACGACGGCAAGGGGGCGCTAGCTCGGCTGCGGCTTGGATCTGGATAGGGCGTGGTCGAGGGCTTCGGCAGGACGGTGGCGAGGGCGTCCACGGGCACGGAGATCGTAGGGCGCGTGAGTCGAGGACAATGGGATGGGGCTGCGTGGGGAGGAGGAGACAACAATGGCGGTGAGGCGCGACACGGGAGGAGCAATGGCAGGGGAGGCGGTGGGCGGCAGGTCTTCTTGCAATGAGGTGGGAGGTACTGCGGCGGCGGCAGGATCGAGGTGGCGGCCGGCGAGGAGTCGAGACGGCGAGGATGGGGCTGCGTGGGCGAAGGAGGAGACAGCGATGGCGCCGGTGTGGGGCCTTGGCCGCGGTGAGGGAGGGCGGTGAGGTGAGGAGGAGGCGGCGCGACGAGGAGATGGAGGGTGGCGTCGCCGATGTGGGAGCCTTGGAGGGGGGGAGGACGGCGGGTGAGGGGAGAGGCGGCGGCGACGAGGAGATGGAGGGTGGCGGCCCGGTGTGGGGCCTTGGCGCGGTGGGGAGGACGGCGGGTGAGGGTGAGGAAGGGGCGGTAGCGGACGAGGGAGATGGAGGGGCGGCCAAATGGTAGGGATCGTGGCCGGGGGGCGAACGGTTTGCAGATCGGATGGAGCGGAGGAGGCACGGCGAGATGGATGGTCCGGATTAAAAGTTCGAACTACTACCACCACCACCACCACAAGGTGCTTTAATATAGTAGAAACTAGTCGCCCCAAAAAAAATTTCTAATATCAATTCAACCCATCATATAGTACAGTGTTTCGTGAAAGCGTCAAAAATGGGATTTCCACATCTCAATATATGAGCCTTTCCTCGTGGATTGAAAAGACCAAATCTGACGTTAGCATGTTAGCATCTAATGGGCTATGCACTGAATACGTACCTGTAATTTAGCCACTAATTGAAAGTTAAAGCCTTAAGGATACAACTAATGGGCGATGTAAACAACAGTTGAAATGAAATTGGGAAACAATATAGATAAATGAAATTGGCCAAGCTACAACTTGTACATAAACAAGCATAGCAAATACTAGCTAGAAAGTTGAAACAAAGCACATGCTTTTGGAACAGAAAGGTGAGAAGTGGTTACTAATACTGCGTAAACCCTGCTTTCTCAAGTACATGAGTCACATATATCCACAAATAAAAAATGGTGACCAGTAATTCCATTGCTGAAATCAACATATAAAAGAGCTTACCACAAACATGAGGTGCAACTTTCAGCTATTAGCCTGAGAAAAAGGATGAACCATAAAAAATCTCCATTTAAAGATGGACTTTGGCAGGGTTTTCTCCAGCGCGAGCTGTTGCATAAAAATCCGAGAGGCCAGGAACAGCATCCATGAGAGGGCCAATTCTTTTTGCAAAATGTTTGTCGCTGTAATGCACTAATTGGCGGAAACCAAGACCTTTTGGCAGCAATCCCTTCTTCTGCAGCATCTTTACAACAAAATGTCGTGGCACCATCCACTTCTCTATGCTGTAGGTGAGTATCTTGGGTTTCTCCACGATGTACTCTGGCTCCAAGCCAGCCTCAGAGAGCAAGAAATCTATGTTGCGGCGAAGTGTTTCCTCATGGTATCGTAGCACATCTGGCCTTTTCAATACTGCGATGCCGACTTTGTCATTGGAGCAACCAAGAGTGCTCCCCAAGAGCTGTATTCGGCACAGAAGTTTCTCCTCAGATAGTTTTAGAACGCTTGGGTGCATGCGAACAGCATCACGGATCTTCTCCATGGAGCAACCAAGAGTGCTCCTCAGTAACTCCATTTTTGCTGCAATCTTGTCTTCGGAGATGCAACACACTATGCCCACCGCCTGCTTGAACGCCATCGAGGAGCGGGGCGCACCAAGCTGGTCAGCACGCAGCACGAACTCCTTCACTCTTTCTGGATTGAACAGGAGCAGCCACGAGCTGCCCGCCAACAGCTTGACAATATCACAAACACTTAACCCGCACTGCTCAAGCAGCACGATGTTCGGCTTGACGACCTTCTCGAGATTGGACGCCAGGAAGCACCTATTCCTCCTCAGGGTCTGGAGGAGTTTGTCGAAGGAACCGAAGAAGGGGATCCAGAACTCGAGTTTCGGGGCGATGTCGCACGAGCGGAGAGCCAGGGCGCCGACCTGGAGGAAGCGAGCGATCTGCGGCGCGGACAGGCCAAAGCGGTCGCGGAGGGAGGAGAGGCGGGGGCCGATGTTGTCCACCCTAGCGCGGAGGAGCAGCGGGTCGGAAGCGACGGCGGCGGCGATGTCGGGGCGGGAGAGGCCGGCGCCGGAGAGGAGGCCGACCACGGCGTCGGCCTTGGAGGCGAAACCGGGGTGGAGCAGCTTCTTGGACGCTTTGAGGGCTTGGGCGCGGGTGAGGCCGCAGGTGGCGACGAGGTAGTCCTCGACGGCGAATGGGGTGGTGGAAGAGGCGGAGGTGGAGAAGAGTTGCGCGCGGAGATGGAGAGAGCACGAGGTTGCAACGGCGGTGGCATTGGAGGCGGCGCGGAGCGACGAGGGGAGCTGTTTTCGGAAGCGGAGCAGCATGGCGGCGGCGGCGGCGGCGGCGTCGCGGACTAGAGGGTTTTGTTCGGCATTGGGGAGAGCAGCAGACCTGGCCAACGGGCCGACCCGGTTCCAGGTTCGGTTCGCTGCTCGAACAGAACGAATCGGACCGGCCCGGGTTTTGGCGTGGTTTGGCCCGGTCGGCCTGATTTTCGTGTAATATGTTAAATAATCCAAAAAATCCAAAAAAAAAAAAGAAATGTGAATCATAATTCATATAAATAATTCAAAAAATTCAAATATATGGGAAAATAATTAAAATGCATTGCAGATCTTTTTTATTAACTAGTACAATGTCCGTGCTCTATCACGGAACTAAAGGGAAGAAAAAAAACATAAATTATGAAACATAAAAATTATAAAGGGTGGTTTAACTTAGCAATGCGTGCATTCGTCTGCCGCAACGAGATTTCAAAGTAAAATAAAAAAATCAGCGATGAATTAGAATAGGAGCAAATTATTCCGAATAAATATAATGGCAATTGAATTGCGCACACATTCAATCCAAATACATCTCAATGGTATAAAGAAGAAAAAAAATTACATGCAACTGAACCGGCACCCCGACTAAGACGTAAGTACTTCTCTGTATGGTTAGCGTGCACGTGCAAGGCACGTCGGATAATATATCGTATTATAGAAATTGTAAGCTCGTATGTAAAATAGTTGTCGCGGGTTGATGTAATGGGGTGCTGATCATTATAAATAATAATAAAAAATTAATTTACTAACGAAAGTCTCAACAATACGAAATGTCAAAATATAAAAAAAAATAATCAACATGTCATTAAAATTTGTTATGAAGTCCATGAGGACACGAAAGCGAGCAATACATTTCAGGAAAGCGAGCTGAAATTTTCATTATTTCTTTGAAAACCATTTTCAATTTCATTATTTCTTCGAAAACCATTTTCATTGTAGTATATCAGATATATTTAAAAAACCCCGCAGCCGATATTAAGGCACATTTCGTAATACATGTTACATGAAGTATATAACCACATAGAATTAATTTGAAAGCAATCAAGCTGAAAGTGTGCATTTACAAACATGAGGTGAACAAACATCCTCATAAAAATACAAATAAAATCACTGAGATGAATGGCACTAAAACAAACATACAAAACACTGAAATATAAAGGAAGAAGATTACAGATCAACACAGGAACAAATCAGTTAAGCATAATTATGAATTATCACTCCTGTATGCAGCAGATCAGATCAATGGATGGCACCGAGAGTTGAAGATTACCTTGATCTTCTTGAGCAGATCATATCCTGTCATGCCGGGCATGCAGTAGTCCATGATAATCAGGTTCACCTCAACATCCTGATCATCCACGCATGAGCGAAACCAAAAACACAAAATCCTTCAGAACTCATCCTTCAGGACAAGAACACATCTGCACATGATTTAACACAGGTAAACCATCTTCTTACCAGCTGGTCTGCATGGACAAAAACCAGGCAGTCCTCATGGTCAAGGAGCCCCAATAACTCCAGTGCCTTGTTGCTAGAATCAACAGTGGTAATTGCACAAACAAAAAAAATTCATCAGATGCAGCGGCAGATGAAAATTGCAACAATTCCCCAAATTTCAGATGATGGAATTAACGATTCCCTAG
This sequence comes from Raddia guianensis, assembly GCA_036346415.1. Lineage (NCBI taxonomy): Eukaryota > Viridiplantae > Streptophyta > Magnoliopsida > Poales > Poaceae > Raddia > Raddia guianensis. Next base: position 71,867,298 of record CM070534.1, read on the forward strand.
ATGAAATGGCGGCGGCTTCGGCGTGGGGGCACAGATCAGGTGGTGGCTCGGTGGTGCCCGTCAACGACGGCGAGGGGGCGCTAGCTCGGCGGCGGCTTGGATCTGGATAGGGCGTGGTCGAGGGCTTTGGCAGGACGGTGGCGAGGGCGTCCACGGGCATGGGGATCGTAGGGGGCGCGCAGAGTTAGGGACGGCGGGGATGGGGCTGTGTGGGCAGGAGGAGGAGACAGCGGCGGTGGTGAGGGCGCCACACGGGGAGGAGCGCTGTTGTGAGTGAGAGGGGGGCAAGGCGGCATGGTCTTCTTGAGGAGTGCCTACGGCGGCGGCAGACCAAGGTGGCGGGCGCGAGAGTCGAGGACAATGGGATGGGGCTGCGTGGGTAGGAGGAGAGACGGTGGTGGCGCCCGGTGTGGGGCGTGGGGGGTGAGGACGGCGGGTGAGGGTGAGGGAGGGGTGGCGACGGACGAGGGAGATGGAGGGGGCGGCCAAATGGTAGGGATCGTGGCCGGGGGGCGGATGGTTTGCAGATCGGATGGAGCAGAGGAGGCACGGCGAGATGGACGGTTCGGATTAAAAGTTCGAACTACCACCACCACGACCACCACCACGACTACAAGGTGCTTTAATATAGTAGAGATAAAACAACCTATGAAATAGGATGTAAAGAACATGCAAAACCAAAGTGAGGTTCGCTTGTATCGTAAATGGAGGAAGACGGGGATCTTTCATGTTGGCGCGGTTGGATGCATCATAGGATCGAGGCCGCCGCCGACCACAGGGGTCGAGGTTGTTGCGCCCGTTGCAAGGCGCAGCACGAAGGGCGTTGCTGGGGCGTAGGGCAAAGGGCATCACATGACACGGGGGTGCTGGGGTGAAGGGCGTGGTCTGGCACGACGTGGATGCATCACCAGACGCAGGGCGAACGCATCGCTACCATCTTGGTCGAAGGAGGACGTCATTCGAAGCCCTAGACGTCGTTTGAAGCCCTAGTATGAGAATATGAGAGAAGGAGAGAGCAGACACCGAGGGCTATTTTGCGAGTGGAAGAAAAATATAAAGGGTTTTGTGAAAAAAGATATAGGTGGATGTGTGGTTTTTTTATCTTAGCTTATCTATATGTCGTATGAAGAGAATTTGGTGACCATCGTTTAGTGTTGTCATCTTGGCACCTAATGATCCATTTACATCAGATATGTTGCCAATACCAAAATAGTCGAATGAACTATCAAAACACATCTCACGATATGGTAGGTGAACTACATTTAAACCCCCGGTCCAACCATGGCCGGGGCATTTACAATGCTAGAGACAACTGTTGTCTGTAAAGCATTGAAATTAAATATGCCCTTAGGCTGTCTCCAACAGGCTCTCCTAAAGAACCCCTACCAAAAAATGGAGGACGAATTCTTCCCCTATGTGTTTCAACAATATTCCCTATTTCATCCCCTAAAATAGAGAACTGCTCTTCGTTCCCTTATATATAGGGATTCTATCTCCTTCTCTGTACAATTTTCCATATAGTGGATGCTGTTCGAAATGAGAAAAATATAGAGAGAGATTTTTTTAGAGAAAGCCTGTATATGAGGCTATAGAGAGCCAACTTTAGGAATCACTGTTGGAGTTAGCCTTAATCCACTGTCTCTTTGTGGAGCTCCATACGCAGTTAGCTCTTTGTGGAGCTCCATACGCAGTTAGCGTATCACACACTTCCATTCGCGCCAGATTTAAAGCACCTTGGGACGATCACTCCGCGCTACGATACAAAAGGCAGACGCCCTCGGCCGGCCGATCACTTGACGCGCTCTCGCCACCAATGCAAATGAATCCCCTGTACTAAACCCCCCGGTAAATCAAACCCACAATCAACAGCCTGTCAAAATCCCGCTAATTACTCCACAATTCCATATACTAATCAAACCCGCAATATAAACAGCCGCACAAACAAAGGGGATTAACCAATCAAGGAGCAGAAAACGTATCGCCCCATTCGCCCGTACGTGCCGGCGAGCTGCCATGGCGATGGAGATGGACGGGGCGCCGGACCTGGCCGACTTCATGAACGACTGGTTCTTCGGCACCGCCGTCGCGCGGCGAGGCGGCGGCGGCCCGTACGACCTCACTGGCCAGAGCGGCGACGGCGGCAGCAAGAGGCCAGCGCCGGCGGAGAAGAAGCAGCAGGGGAAGGGCGGCGGCGGCGGCGGCGGCAGCGCGAGCAAGCAGACGCAGGAGTGGCTGGAGGAGGCGAAGAGGATGGTCGGGTCCGGGTCGCCGGGGAGGATGGGCGGCTCGCCGTCCAGGCAGGTGCCCAGGTTCGCCGGCGGCAACGGGACGGAGCCGTCGCCGGCGCTCGACCGCCGGGACCCGATGTCGCGGTCCGCGAGAAGGTAAGCGCCCTAAAGCCTGCGTTCAGATAGCTCGCGCATGCGTGCGCGTCCAAGGTGCTGCACTGCTTCGTGTACGCCCTCACGTGGATGCATTCTCTTCTCATTCGTTTCGTTGCAGAACATGGCCATCTATTTGGTTCTTTGGCTGATAAGACTCATCCTAAATTTTCTATTTGTGATTATTAGCAAAATTAAATCTTTTTCATTAAATGCCTGCTATCGGCATCATATGTTCGATGGATAATTTAAAACAGTACAACCCTGCTCAAAAAAACAGTACAATCCTATTTTACGATTGATATTTATAGTTTATTATGCTACCGAACATTATCATGAACATTGTTGTCTACAATTATAAGTTTCGTATCTAGACAACACCAAATACATGCCATGTAATTTGTAGGTTTTTTATACATTTATGTATATAACTCATTCCTGCACCATTTTTTTCTTATGCCACAACCGACTGAAGCACACGAGACACCTCAATTCTCTACACTCCTTTTTTTCTTATCTATATTGTTGGTGATACTCCCTCCGTTATTTTTTATTTAATGTCTTTGACTTTTTGACATATCTTTACCCATTCATCTTATTCAAAAAAACTACGTGAACATCATTTATTTTATTGTGATTTGTTTTATCAATAAAGGTACTTTAAACATGACTTATTTTTTTATGTGTGCACTAAATTTTTGAATAAGATAAATGATCAAAATTGTGTCTAAAAGTCAAATACGTCAAATAAATAAAACGGAGGAAGTATTTCTTATAGATCGCTAATATAATTGTTGTGTATGCTTCACATGACATATTTATCTTTCTTCATCCTCTTTCCAACAAGTAAAAAAAAACATAGACGATCTTCACGATTACGGTAAAGAATTGTGCATGCTACAGGGAAACATCATTATTTTAGTATTTCTCAATTTATTTACCATGCATACCTCAATACTTCCTTTTTTTTTTGTATTTCTGTGCTGTGGACTTTTTTTAAAAAAAATCGCAAAATTTCTTGCCAAATACAACAGCTCGAAAGCCCGCACCTTTTAGACCCAATTACACCAGCAGCACAATGAGAAAATAGGACATCAGTGCGCTATTTAGAGGCCCATTAGTGCACATATTTTTTTCCCACGAGTGGATGAAACCCTTATTTCCATTATTAGAATAGATAACGGAAACAAAAAGTATGCATGAAAATTACATGACACATGACCAGACTGATAAAGCCATTGAACAAAAAGGAAACAAGGACTTAGTTCACGAGGCCCGCAAGCAAAACACTGGAAACAGTCACAAACACAACAGAAGCAGTTAACTGAAACATCCCCACTTATAAACTTTTACTGCATTTAGAGATTTTCACGGTCAAGCCTCATCAAGCTGAATGTTGAAAAGAACTCTTCTTCATCAGATTTGTCTAGTTGTTGCCCTGCATCTTCCAGTTTGCTCATTGTTCCATAATACCACTGCCTGGAATGCAGTTGCCAACCCCAACTCTCAGCTGTTCAGTCTGAGCAATTCCTGCAATAAAAGAACTCATATGTTGGGCACACCCCCTAATAACACTCTGCATCTCATCTTTCAAATATCCGGACCAGAAATTCAAAAGAGCACACATCATGTGCATAACAGAAACAGAGGATCTAACTTTGATTCCATCAAAGAAATATTTATCTATATGAATCCAAGTACTCCAACAGAGAGAAGCTAAGCAAAAGACATGAAATTTTCTATTCACATTCCAGTGATTCTTCGTCCACAAATAGTAACCCTCCAGGTTGATTGGCTTAAATTCGACATCACAAGTTGCAACGTCACCCCACATTGCCTTAGCCAGGGGCAAGAAAAAAAATATATGTTCTATAGTCTCTATATATCACATAATTCACATATAGGATCACATGTCCACTTTCTTTTTCTCAAATTTTCTCTAGTTAACAGGACATTATTGTGCATCAACCACATAAAAATTTGGATTTTTAGAGCAAGCTTAGATTGCCAAATCATTTTAAAATCTTTTATTATGCCATTTTTGTTGCAGAGCTGTTTTAATAGTGAACTTACCTTATTTTTCTATCCCCCAAACAGGTCTATCCAACTCACTAGTAAAGGATATTCTTGAAAGGAAAAAGTCTACTTGGCCCCCTAAACTATAGGGGGCGCAAAGACTCTATTCCCCCATGTGCAAAACCGTCTAAGTGGACGCATGAGGTATATTTAGTGGTGCAAATAACCCCTAGAAAGCAGTTTTCAGAGCGGTTTGCCACCGTGGCAGCTGAGGTGGAGAGGTATTGCCACATAAGCTGCACACATGACGTTTTCTTTTTACAAGAATTAATTTTAATACTTGGTCTCACATGTCATACTTAATACACTATCTTTTTCTTCCTCTCTCTTCTCTCTTCCCCTTCTCTATTCCCCTGCCATTGCCCATGCGAGCTCACGGAGGCAGCGTGACTGCAAGCTCGACGAGGCCGGCGGCGACCGGATCCTGGCGAGGCGACCTCGAGGAGGCTTTGGTGGTGGCAACTGCAAACTCGATGAGGTTGGCGGTGACCAGATCCCGGTAAGACGAGATTAGTGACTGATGCCTCCTCCTCCGCTTGGTGCTGCTTTGCGGCGCCCAAGTGGTAGCACTTGGAGGCGGCGACGAGCGCGTCGGCGTCTGCGCCGAGGGGTAGGCGGTGCTTGGGCTGCTTGTCGGAGGCGGGTGGAGGGAGACGGCTGCTGCTCCGGTGCGTGGAGGGCTAGAGACCGGAGGGGATTAGGGGATAAGGGAGACAAGGCGGGGGCAGCTAAGCACGCCGCTGGGGTGGGTGGAAGCCAGACGCCGAAGGGGAGAAGGAGGCAGCACAGCACCAGCAACCCTAGCAAGAGAGAGAGGATGGAGGAGGAAGAAGACACATGGAGGAAGGAGAATATGTGGCTGACATGTGGACCCTACACCTAAAATATATTTTTTATAAAAGAAAATGCCATGTGTTTACTCTATGTGGCAATACCTCTCCACGCGGGCTGCCACGGTGGCAAAACCGTTCTGAAAACCGCTTCTAGGGGGTTATTTGCATCACTAAACGTACCTAAGGTGTGTCCACTTAGACGGTTTTGCACGTGGGGGATAGTCTCTGCATCACTATAGCTCAGGGGTCAGGTAGATTTTATATTGGAAATCAAATCAGCCCAGTCTAATTCATCTCTAGGATCCACCCAACGTCTAAAAGATAACCGCTAATGTTTGTCTCTACATTGTGCAAATAGAAAAGATGCGTGGAAATTTCTCTTTTTAAGGGGTTCCCTCAATCCAACAGTCCCTACAGAAATCTACTTTCACCCTATCACCCACGACATAAGATCTATTAGCTGTGTATCAATCTCTGCACTTAAGAATGTCTCTCTACCCAGATGACTCGGTAGGGATGCAAGCGGGTTGCTTCGCTGGTACTTGTGAGACCGCTTGCTTCACTAAAATATAGTAAGCCTGCACTAAATTTTTGAATAAGACGAATGGTCAAAAACGTGCCAAAAAGTCAAATGCATCAAAAAAAAAAAGGAGGTAGTATTAGAGCATCCCCATCTCACCCCCAAATGCACCTCTATTTCAAAATTTTTCAAATGCAGCAGGAGAGAATCTGATGCATGTGAGAGAAATTCTTGATTGTAGCGACATCGTAGTAGCGATCGTAGCGATAGAGGGAAATTTAAAGGCCCTGCAGGGGATGCTCTTACATTAATTTGAATGACATAGTATATTAGAGGACCGATCAACTTTTTTAAAAAAAATATATCCAATTCTCCCCCACGATAAAAGCGCACACTAGTGCACTATTAGGGGCTCGTTAGCTGTGTGAGATCTTTGGGCGTTGGTGGTGGCGCACTGCGAAATGCGGCTACCACCCCGCTAATCTGCTAACCCTCTTGCTCCGGCGGGGCGGCGTGCGTGCAGGCACCGGCAGCTGGGCGGCATCGGCGACGAGATCCTGCAGCTCGCGTCCATCTCCTCCTCGCCTCCGGGCGCCGAGCAGTTCACCTACTCCGCGCCCCCCTCCCCCACCCCCTCGCTGCCCCCGAACCCGCCGTCGTCTCGCCGCAAGTCCCGCTTCCGCGACATCACCGCCCCTGACCCCTCACCCCATCGCCGCGCCACGTCCTCCACCTCCACCTCCCCCGCCCATTCCCACCTCCCGCACCACCGCCGACGCGCCTCTGCCTCCTCCGCCCCCGCCGTCGATGGGTTCGACGACGGCGTCGCCCGCCTCAACGCCTTCCTCCACCGCCAGCGCAAGGCCGTGTCGGACCTGGCCGCCGGCGGCCGCCCCGGATCGAGGTCCACCATGATCGTGCTCTCCGACGCCTCCGGAAGTGAGACCGGCATTCATGAAGCTCCCTGTGCTCGAATTGAAAGCATGCCTGCTTACTTGTGATTTTGGAGTAGGCGCGAGCTCGATCCTCACGGGGGTATGCTACGCCTGGATGCTGTCGAGCAAGGATGATGACCAAGCGGTGATGCCGGTGGTGAGCATGCGTCGGGGAAAGATGGCGAGCTGCAGGCAGGCGGCCTGGATCCTCTACCACGTCGGGGTCGACGCCTCGGCACTGCTCTTCTCCGACGAGGTACAAGACGTGATCTTACCGTGAATGCAGTCAATCCACCATGCTATGCTATGACTGCTTGCTTGGGTCGGGCATGTTTTTTTCCGACAAATCGGACAACTGTCTAGGTCCCAGAGTTATTGGGTGTTTATTCTTGGCAGAGGCGACAAGGGTGGGGTATATACAGCACCACATTGCAGTCGTGTCATGTGGGTGCCCTGAATTTTGATTGGCACTATGTGGCTGCCATTTGAGTGATGATGACTGATAGGCTCTGTGCAATTGTGAGTTTGTGCTTGTGCCATAATGCGTTCGTATATGCATTGAAAGGGAAAGGAAAGGGGATCCGAAAATAATCGAGGGGCAGGTTAAATTTGATGCATTTATAACTTATTACCAGCATACGATACCAAGAGTAGCAGCCTTAATTCCCATCAATGCTTCAGTTTTCCTATCTGATGAGCATGCAACAAGGAGAAAAAAAATATTTATGAGGTTCTGTTGTATTTCTTTACAGAACTTTGAAATTGACCCAATCAAGTGTTTTTTAACACAGGGTCAACCCTGATTTCCATTACTCAAGAATAACCTAAAGAAAAGGCTTACATACCATACTGCAGGTTCTCACATACCAAGTTTGACCCATAAAAATAAGACAAAAAAACTTATTGAAGTTTTTTTTTTTACTGATTTTTTTACACCCTTTTCCACTTTGAAAGGAGTAATCAAGCTGGTTAAGCAAGAACGTATAAATTCTGACTTTGAGGATTTGAATCAGGTTGATGTGGCAGGGCTAATAATGGATCAGCAAGTGAGCATGGCAGTGGTGGGGCAAGATGTTCTGCAATTAAACAATGGGGTAATAAACTAACAATGTGTACTTGCACTAAGTACTCGACAATTGTCTGTGAAGCTAATGTATAACAACTCCCAGCATTTACTTCATAAGCATGCTCAATTTTGTCTCCTAGGTGGGCTCAGTTTGCACAATCTTCACCAATAACTATTGGGAAGAAGCTTATAGCCTATTCCAGAGCCTGGACATAAAGAAACTTCTGGTTGGTTCATTTGTTGCATGTACTTGTACATAAGTTAATGGTATTTCTTGATTATGCTTTTTGTGTTCCTCCTAGCTTGCAGGTATCCTGTTAGATACAAATAACCTTTCCAAGAATTGCTCCAACAGAGATTCAGAGGCAGTTCAGTTGCTCTTGTCGGGTACCTTTGAGCATAATAGGCATGAATTGTATCAGCAATGTAATACATTAATCTTCTTGTTGCATTGATTTATAATGAAGAAGTAGCATAAATCGTATCACCATGTAGTGAAGAAGTAGCATAAATTGTTTAATGATATTTATTCGTAACTTCTACCTTGCTTTTGACCAGTGATTCTTGATCACAATGATCATTCTTTTGCTGAATACTTGAAGAACACCTACACAAAGCCATCCACATATGGTGAGTTTTATTTGTAAGATGTTCATAAGATGCTAAAACGATTTTTAAGTTTTTTTTTTGTACCGTACTGTAAAAAATAAAGCAGCATTGATATGTTGTTGATACCAAGGGTGAAATATGCGTACTGTTACTGACTTCAGTAACTATTTCACTTCTACAACGTTCATGGCTCAAATGAAACCTCCACAACTATGTCAATCTCAAAGTCCACATATGCTATAGCTAAATTATATTTGTTTGAACATCCAAGTATATTACATTATCACCCATATATATCCTTCCCCTGAAATGGTCTAACACATTTTATTCTGTTGTCCATGTTAATTAGGTGATGGGGACAGTCCTCCAGACCAAAAGCTTTCAATTTCAGCATCAGGGTCATCTCAAGATGCTAAAAAGTCCAATTCATGTAATTTTTCTAGTGCTTCCACTATGACTTGATAAGCAGATTGCCTATAAATAACTAATCTGTTCTCACCAGCGACCACAACAGTTTGTTGTCATAACTTTGATTTAGATAGAAGAAGTTGTGATGCATCTAAAAGTTGTATTGCATTGGCAATATCTATCCTAATTTGATATTAAAACCATGGTAGTTTATCTTTCCACATTTACTATGCTACCAACTATTAAGCAAATTTTGTGAAGTCAGTTTATACGCTAAAATAACTTTGTGCATGCCTTTTTAGCTGTACTTTTGTACATGGTACAGCTTTTACTGATTTGATGCCTTTTGGTTTCCATTACAGATAATCAGAGACCAGCACGTGGAAATGGTGGAAAGGCTTCAGATGAAGCTCCTCGTGGGAAAAGTGGAAATGGTGGAAAGGCTTCAGATGAAGCTCCTCGTGGGAAAAATAAGTTTTTCTTGGCAAAATGGTTCGGTTTTGGCCCAAAATAACTTGTTTTCGTTTATACCATGAACTTGGTTAGTGTCAAGTTGAGGAAGTATGACGTTAGAAAACTTTTCTCCTTGTATTGTTTTCATGTGAAATGAGCACCGTGTACCGCAGTTTGTAGTTACTGAAATTGGATTTGGTCAGATAAATTTACCTTTTGTGCCTACATAATTTACTATCTCTATTTTAGACTGAAATTGTGAGAAGAACCTAGGGTGCTGTTGACTGCAACTACTACTAGCATGCAAAGATGCATAATAACTTCCTTGGTCTAAATTCTACTAGTGCTACATTGTTATCGAATGGGAGTGGCATTGGACATGGCCTTAGGTATTTGTCTGATTTCATCTTTTGCTTGTCAATAGTGACATAAAATATTTCAATTGGCTGCCTCAAATCTTAACTGTGACTTGGGGAATGTCGATTACCAAAGGCACATGGCCCAAATGCAATTATTATAATAAAAAAAAACCCTGGTTCAATAGCATTACAATCCTTGCTAGATGCCTTCAAGAAGGTACATCTAAGTTACAATTATACCGTCAGCCATTTGTGCCTCTATCTGCTACCCAACCTTTTTTTTATAGGAAATCTGTTCCCCATTCTTGAACAGAGAAAAGTAGAGGAAACCAAGGAAGGAAATGAGTGGAAGAAGATAAGAAAGTAGGAGCAGAGTACTAGATAGGAGGGACCAGCTATTAGCTGGAGTTTCCCTGGATAAATTGGCATGAATGCATGATTGGGAAAGGCAGTGCCTGTGCCATTGTGAATCCTACCTGTCACCACCCTCCTTGTTTCTCTATCAGGACCAGCTTGTTCCTAATCCCCAGGACTATCCTGTGCCCCTCCAGTCCAATCTTCCATGTGCCCAGCACCCTCCTATGGAAAGGAAATGGAGAATGGCCTCAATCATTCCCTTACACTTCCATCTCCCAATCCATTGCATGATATGAATTTCATATCGGTTCATAACTTGGTAAAAAAGGTCCACTGTGTAATGTATGATAGTAACAAGTGCTGGATCCCAAGCTCATTCAACCTTCCATGCGTACAAAAACAGGCAGAAATCAGAGTATTCATCGGTGTTGAAGTCAGTGGTCGACGATGGCGACGGTGCCTCAGGCTTGAAGATGAACAGGGCGTGTCTCACCCCTGTGCCGAAGAGCCAGTCATGGGCGTCCCAGTACACCTGCACCTTGAGCTTGTTGATGGAGATGCACTCGTTGCCTCTGAACTTCCATTGCAGGTGCCTCACCAGCACATTGACGCAGCCGTCGATCTTGATCGCCATGTCGACGTCCATGCCGCCGGCGAGGTTGCTGCTGCTGCACTCTATGCTAATGTCGTGCAGCTTGCCCCTGTCATGGAACCTGGCCTTGGTGAGGAACCTCTTCTTGCTGAAGACGTGCTCCTTCTTGCACACCAGGACGGCATCCTGGAGCGACGGCCGCGACCCGGTTCGCCGGAACGCCTCCTTCTTGAGGTTCCCGAGGAGGAGTACGACCTCCTCGCCGGAGACCACCGCCACGTAGTAGTCCGACAGCGGCTCGGGCTCGTCGGAGAACCTCGCGCTCCTCAGGTCCCAGACCACGTCGATGGCCTTGCCGTCCACCTGGAATTGCTTGGCGCCGTACTTGCGCCAGAAGTGCCACGGCTGCATCTCCACCTTGCAGGCGCTGCAGCTCTTGGCGGCGCCGCCGCCGCCGCACTCCCTGCCGATCCTGTCCTTGCCGCCGCCGGCCGATCCTTCGATGGACACTGACAGGCCATGGGTGAGCAGGTTCCTGCACCATGTCACGGTGACCAGGCGGCTGTGGCCGGAGATCTCCGCGCGGTAGACCAGCGTCGCCGCGCTCTGCCCTGCCCTCGTGGCCGCGGCGGCGGCGGGCGCCGGCTCGTCGGGGAGCTTCTCGCCGGAGGAGAAGCAGGAAGGGACGGAGAACAAGTCCTGCATCATGTACTCCAGCCCACTCCCCGTCCCAACCTCACCGTTGGAAGCTGGAACCTCCAAAATCCTATCCGATCAAGGCATGCTCCATCAGAGATGAGACGAGGGGGCAAACGAAGGCTAGCTATACATAGGAGGCGCCATGAGGCTCCATGGAGTTCGGAGCCATGCAGTCATGCAGAGATATGGAGTTGGGCGAGGAGAGGAGACCACCATGGGTTAGCAAACCGAGCTGGAAAGGAGGGAGGCCAAGAAAGTGAGCTGTACATGAAAGCGAGTGGAGGAAGCTAAGCCCTCATGGGGTGTTTAACACCGGAGGAACCTTCTCCGCTTGCTTGGAATAAATGCTCTATCTTTCAGGGACCGATCTTGATTTCTCTGCAGGACAAGTAGGACACTGCTCCTACTAGCTAGCCCGTTTTTCTACTGCCAACTTTCACCATGAGCTAGGAAACCGGCAGATCCATTTGCAACTCCTCTTGAAATATTACCCGAGTGATACTTCTTTCCCGTGTTTCAAATACTTCGTACAATACCCAATAAGTTATTGAGCGTTCTCTTAATAGTTTCTGTGCTAACTGGTTTATTGATAGTACCTTTTTTAGATAATGTCAATAAATTCGAAAACCCATTTCGTCGCCCAGTAGCTACGACCGTTTTTTTAATCGGTACTGCAGTAGCTTTTTGGTTAGGTATTGGGGCAACAGGGAGACATCGCCATGGCGGTGAGGAAGGAAAATTGCGCCCTTGCTCCCTGCCGCCATGCATTGGACTTGGGATCTCCTTGGGCCTCAGGTCTCAGGTCTCAGCAATAGCAAGCAGCTGCATGTGGGCAACATACTAACATGCTGAAGATAGCAGGACATGTGGAGATGAGCCACAAGATTTCTGGGCTCCGAGGGAGTATAATTGTACTGTGCCAAACATTTTGCAGGCAATGGCATGTATGATGAGAGCTGTGGAGTAGTTGGCCCGTAGAGCTGAATTTTTTGCTGTAGCCTGTAGGAGTTGAATTTGTAGGCACTGACGATAACCTAGCGATATAAATATGTTTGTCTGGTAGAATGCGATAGGATAGTTCGGGGTTTAGCTGTTTGGTCTATGGATGGACTATGGAGTGGGAAGGTTGGATGGAACGTTCATATATTTAAGGAACGAGCGAGGTGTCCATGCATTTGCACGGTTATATATGTCTCATCTTCGTATTTGATATGGATTTTTTAAAAAAAACTTTGTATTTCAAAAAGAGTCTTTTTCTAATCTCGTATTCGATATCAACTCTTTATCTAATCTCTAATTTGATATAAACTCCTTTTCTAACGTTGTATACGATAGACTCCTTAAATTGCTTCAATTTTATTAGTGTAGTGAATATAAACTATTCTTTTAATCTAAGCTATTATAATTTGGACCCATAATAATAATAATAATAATAATAATAATAATAATAATAATAATAATAATAATAATAATAATAATAATAGGCGGCGGCAGCAGTAGATAGATAGATAGATAGATAGACAGACGGCGTAGAATTTTTTTTCTCTCCAATTAGCGTGGAATTTTATAGTATTATAAAATCAATGTGCTGGCTTCATTTAACTCTGTTTTGCTTTATATATATAATAGATTTATGTAATTTTATTTTGAACTGTAGCTTATATAGATTCTTTATGTTAATCTAGCGTGCACTCTTTCTATGTTTTATTTTGAATTTATGTAATTTTTATTTGTATTTATAGTTGATATGGACTCTTTCTATTAAGTTGGTGTGGACCCTTATTTCTATTTTTTATTTTGAATTTATGCATTTTTTGTAATTATAGCGGATATGATCTCTTTCTATTAATACAACATGAACTCTTATTTCTATTATTTTTTATTCTCAATTTTATTTTTTTGTAATTTTATTGGAGCTAATATAGACTCTTATTTTCTATTTTTCAACATATGCTCTTGTTTTTATATTTTTCCTTTTAATTTAACCCGTTATAATCTGGCACCAATAAAAATAGTGGTGTAGATCTTTACTTTTTTTATTTATGTGAGAATTTCTCCGATTAACGTGGTGGCTCTTTTGCCTCTGTTGGCAACAATTTATGTGGTTTCTATGTATATGAGTTTGTGCACACCTACACCAAAGCCATTAACATGTTGAAAAGTGACCCTAAAATGAGTAAATGTATATAATTAATGCATGCCTACTTCTCATATATATCTTGTAAAAATTTAAGGATTGATTAATTCACCTAATTCATAATAGCTCGACAACTTGGAGGAAGGTGTCACACTCTCATCGCACCGAGTCAAAGCAATCCAAGAATAACTCGTCAGCTTCCTTGTTATTAATCGAGCTAAAAAATATAAAAGCAAGTTGCACGAACAAGCACGAATATTGTGCCCTTCAATAAGGAATCTCATGAGATGACGGGTTCATCTATGGCTTCCAAGAGTGATGTACGGATAAGAAAGATAGAAAACATGAAATAATTATTTATCATTTGAATTATAGACTTCAAATTAATGCTCTCGATCGGTCATGTATATTTTGTAGTGATTAATTAATATGCTATATAAATGATGTTATTGTGAATAGGGTTATTGTGAATGAAGTTATAAATATATATGTAACAAAGTTGTTAAAGTGATGTTTTATGATTTATCAGTTAATTGTGATTGATCAATATTTTAAATGTGATTGATCTAACTAGCTATGTGCGTGTGATAATGGTGTCCTAGTGTCACAGGGAACAACAACATCAATACCAGCCGGAGACACCAACTAACAATGATGCTTCCATCGGAATCTAGGGTCATGCGGATCATCAACAGGTAGTGATACCCAACGGCATTACTCTCGGATTAAAAACCAGTAGAAAAGGTCATTTGAAACATGCAGCGATACATATCCACGGTACGAAACAAGGCTAGAATCTTCTTGTTTAGTTGGGTAATTGGGTTCCATCGAGTGGATCTGACGTTGAACTCACTGTGCGCTGTATTATATGGGCCTGCATGCTCTGCATTATACATATACACAATGCCATGCAGATGGGAAATAAAACTCATTGGGCGAAATGTGGGGAGAAAGAAATTAAGGAAACGCTGGGTCCTTTTTGATAAGAGATCTTACTCCGTTGCGATTCAGCTGCCTTTTAGATTGGTAGCACCTTCTCTACCTGCAAAACCTTAAAAAGATTAATAAGCGACGTTCTTGATCTATCTCTTTGGGCGGTTGCGCCTGTGGAGACTGGATAAACATGCATGTAGACTCTTTTTTTTTTTTTTCCCTGTCGTCGTCGTCGTCCTCGTCAGATCGTGAGCCATCAGCATGCATCTTACTGGTCAGTGTCAGGAGGATGGCTTGAACTCGGAGCTTGGCTTTGTCGTGCTAAGTTTTTGGGATGATGAATTGGTGGTTGATTTGATGCAGTGACGGAGGAAACGTGCGAGCCGAGAGGTTCCATGTGGAGGACCTGATCATCAGAGGCTCAAGAGCATTTGGTGCCAAGTGAGTAGTGACTGCGGATTATTCAAACCCTGAAGAGCTTCCGTGTTAGACTCTGACGCTTGTTTGTTTATCCGTTCCAGGTCTGGGAGAAGTCGCAGCAAGCAGCTAGAGGGAAGAAGAGATCTTCGGCTGAAAAATAAACGCTGGAGAGTTTGTTAGAATTATTGGGCCTGGCCCATTTAATATCTAAATAATTCCTGGAAAATCTCAAAGGCCCATGTATGCATGAGACATGTGAAATTTCTTTAATCTATATTCTTTAGTGGGAGGAGTGGAGGACATGCTTAAATAGTAGAGCTTGCTCCATCCCACTAGAGAATGTGATGGGAGAGAGAAATAGAGAATCACACGCGCGCGCTCGCGCGCCTCGCCGGGCCGGGGTCGGGGCACGGCACCTGCGTGAATGGTCCGGTTTGCAGTTTCGTTTTCTTTTGCTCTCCGGATTTTGCGGGACAGATATGGAATATACAAATCGTGCTGGACTCGGTCGCGGCCCGTTTCGCGATCTGTTGGCCTCACGTATTTCGCTATATCGTCTCGCCGCCGACCGCAATCGAGGCATTAGATCGATCGCTCCTAGGGTTTGCCACCTCCTCTCTGCGCCGCCCTTGGCTCTTCCCCATCCCGATCGCTCCTAGGGTTTGCCACCTCCCTCTGCGCGCCGCGCCGGCTCTTCCCATCCGTCGGCGCGTGCACCGCCGTTCGGGAAGCGGTCTCCGAACCGATCGCCTCGAGCTCTGCACGGGTAGGGCGAATCAGGTTTTGGGAAGCGCTAAGGCGCGATCGCCGCCGCTTCCCTCTTCGCCGCGAGGACTTCTTCCACTACGCCGTCGCGATCTGCGTCGGCAACCCTTCTCTAAGACGGCGTCCGATTCGGAGAACTGAACCAAACCTCGCCGCCATCAGACTGCAGACGGCGCACGACGACCAAGTCCAAGAAGTCGTCTCCGTCGCAAGTTCACCGAGAGATATACGTGTATTTCTTACGCACGTGTATCTAGGTTGTGCTTCGTGGTTTCAACTGTTTTATCTATCACCAAGAGTTGTGCGTGTTATATCTCTGATTGAAATAAACACGAAAGTGCTAATTATTCCAACAATCCAAAACCCGATTATTAGGCACTTTGGTTTATCGATGGCTCGTTTTGCTGATGCTCTGAAACCGGAGAAATTCGGTGGAGTAAATTTCAAGAGATGGCAAGTAAAGGTGCGGTTGTCACGACAACTATGAACGATGTCTTGGGTAAAGGATGGCAAACCGAGGGAACCCTAACTCCGAAAAGGAGAAAGAGTTCGAGGAGGCCACCACACTTTTCATGGTGCAGTTCTTAGTGTGCTCTCTCGACCGTCTGTGTGATGTGTATATGAACATCACAGATGCGAAGAGATCAGGATGCGTTGAATAATAAATTCGTGCATCGGCAAGTGATGAATCGTATGTCATGGAGCAATACCACGACTTCAAGATGGTTGATAACCGCTCGTTGTCGAACAGGCTCATGAGATATCGGTCATTGTGAGGAACTCGAACTCCTTAAGTGCAAGTTACCCGATAAGTTTGTGGTCAGGGGCATTATTGCCAAGTTACCTCCTTCGTGGAGAAACTTTGCCACATCTCTAAAACATAAGAGACAAGAGATCTCCGTTGAGGGGTTGATCGCGTCTCTAGATGTTGAAGAGAAAGCTCGGGCTAAAGATGCACAGGAAAGGAGTCGAGGGACGATCCAGCGCCAATGTTGTCCAAAGAAGATGACAAGAACAAAGGAAGAATAAAGTCAAGCAAACCACTGCATTCAAGAAGAAGAAGTTGAACAAGGATGAGATGCCTTGCTGGATTTGTGGTGAGGTTGGGCTTCGGGCTAAGAAGTGTCCAAACCGCAAAGACAAAAAGGGCAATCTGGCGACTTCAAAGTCATCAATGTGACCATTGGCGACACCGGTGAGGGAACCGATGGGTATGTTTTACCATCGTTCTTTCGGTGAATCACCACCGATTGGTGGATTGATCTGGGGCTAATGTGCATGTGTGTTCGACGTTTCAATGTTCACTTCTTATCAGGCAACCCACGGTTCACCGCTTTTGATGGGGAACGGGTCCAATGCTTCATTCTTGGTGTTGGCACGGAGATCTGAAGTTTATTTCGGGAAGATCGTGCAATCAAGAACGTGCAAGATGTCCCTCAATCAATAAGAACTGGTCGTGGGTCCCTTCTCTCGCAGAGATGGGTTTAAAGTGGTGTTTGAGTCCAATAAGGTAGTCTTGTCGAAACATGGTTTGTTTATTGGCAAAGGCTATGAGTCGCGGAGGCTTGTTCCGCTTTTCCCTTTCGATAATTGTCATAAAGTTGTGAACCATATTTGTGATCATGCTATTGAGAGTGAGGTGATGTTTGGCACTCACGTTTATGTCATGTTAATTTTAGTTCTATGTCTCGGCTTGCAGTATGGGTTTAATCCTAAATTTCCCCACGTCAAAGGTTCTAAGTGTCAGACTTGTGTGCAATCAAAGCAACCTCGTAAGCCTCATAAGGCCGCCGAGGAGAGAAATTTGGCACCTCTAGAGCTCATACATTCAGATATTTGTGAGATGAATGGTGTGTTGACAAATGGTGGAAAGAGATATTTCATGACTCTGATTGATGATGCTTCTAGATATTGCTATGTGTATCTGTTGAAAACTAAAGACGAGGCTCTAGACTTCTTTAAAATCTATAAGGTGAGGTTGAAAACCGGTTAGACAGAAAATTAAGAGACTTAGGTCGGATCGTGGTGGAGAGTATTTCTCTAGTGAGTTCGACTTATTCTCATGCGGAAAATGGAATTATTCATGAGAGGACGCCTCCTATTCGCCCCAATCAAACGGGGTGGTGAAAGAAAGAACCGCACTATAATCGATTTGGTGAATGCCATGTTAGACATCGGGTTTATCTAAGGCATGGTGGGGAGGCCGTGTTGATTGCATGTCATGTCTGAATAAAGTCCCCGCAAAGAATAAGGAGAAAACCCCATATGAAATATGGAAGGAGAAAGCCATCACTTTCTTATCTGCAAGACTTGGGGTTGTTTGGCGAAAGTCAATGTGCCAATCACAAAGAAGCGCAAGCTTGGGCCTAAGACGAGAGATTGTGTCCATCTCGGGTTATGCTCCTCGTAGCGTTGGCGGTATATTTTTGGTGATAAGATCAGAGGTGTCTGACATGTCTGTTGGCACGATCATGGAGTCTAATGATGCTACTTTCTTTGAGAACATCTTTCCTATGAAAATTGAGCATAGCAGTTCTGGTAAAACTAGTGAGATAATTCCCGAACCTTCTACTCAAATTGAATATCCTGAACCAACACCTGAGGAAAATCCTGAGGAGGATGACGGTGAGGCTCCGAGGAGGAGCAAGAGACAAAGGATTGCAAAATCCTTTGGTGATGACTTCACTGTGTACCTCGTGGATGACACTCCCATGTCGATTTCAGAAGCGTTTGCATCCCCTGATGCAGACTCTCATCGAAAGAGGCGGTTCAGAGTGAGATGGATTCCATTCTTGCGAATCGACTTGGGAACTCACAGAACTACCTTATGGTTGCAAACCTGTAGGGTGTAAATGGATATTTAAGAAGAAGCTTAGGCCTGATGGTACTATTGAAAAGTATAAGGCTCGGCTTGTGGCCAAGGGTTATACCCAAAAAGAAGGCGAAGATTTCTTTGATATATATTCACCCGTGGCTAGATTGACTACAATTCGTGTACTACTTTCCTTGGCTACCTCACATAGTCTTATTGTTCATCAAATGGACGTTAAGATGACTTTCCTAAATGGAGAGTTGGACGAGGAGATCTATATGGATCGACTGATGGATTTGTAGTAGAAGGTCAAGAAGGCAAGGTGTGTAGGTTATTGAAATCTTTGTATGGCTCAAACAAGCTCCTAAGCAATGGCATGAGAAGTTCGATGTAACTTTAACTTCAAGGGCTTTGTCGTGAATGAGACCGATAAATGTGTATATTATCGGTATGGTGGGGGCTGTATGCGTTATTTTGTGTCTCTATGTGGATGACATATTAATTTTTGGGACAAGTCTTGATGTGGTTCACGAGGTCAAGTCTTTCTTGTCTCAAAATTTTGATATGAAAGATCTAGGAGAGGCTGATGTAATCTTGAACATCAAGCTACTGAAGGGTGAGGATGGGATCACTTTGTCACAATCCCATTATGTGGAAAAGGTTTTGAATCGCTTTGGCTTTGCTGATTGCAAAACTTCTCCAACACCCTATGATCCTAGCATTGTGCTTCGAAAGAACAAGAGAATTGCTAGAGATCAGTTGACTTACTCTCAAATCATCGGGTCACTTATGTACCTAGCTAGCGCTACAAGGCCAGACATCTCTTTTGCTGTTAGCAAGTTGAGCCGGTTTACTTCTAATCCGGGAGATGATCATTGGCGATCACTCGAAAGAGTAATGCGCTATCTGAGGGGTACTACAAATTTTGGTTTGCACTATACGGGATACCCAACAAATATTGGAAGGGTATAGTGATTCCAATTGATATATCGACGATGAGATAAAGGCCACAAGTGGATATGTGTTCACTCATGGTGGCGGAGCAGTCTCGTGGAGGTCTTGCAAACATACTATCTTGACACGCTCAACAATGGAAGCAGAATTGACTGTTTTGGACACGGCCACTGTTGAAGCAGAGTGGTTGCGTGAACTCTTGATGGATCTTCCGGTGGTTGAAAAGCCGATACCGGCTATCCTTATGAACTGTGATAATCAAACAATGATTGTCAAGGTGAACAGTTCTAAGGACAACATGAAGTCCTCAAGACATGTGAAAAGACGACTGAAGTCTGTCAGGAAATTGAGAAACTCCGGAGTGATAGCGTTGGATTACATTCAAACGGCTAAAAACCTGGCAGATCCTTTTACAAAGGGTTTATCACGGTGTGTGATAGACAATGCATCGAGGGAACTGGGTATGAGACCCACGTGAGTTACACCATAGCGGTAACCCAGCCTATGTGATCGGAGATCCCGTGAATTAGATCCTGGGGAAAACAAGCCATTGGTTAGCTGGATGAGAGTATATCCTAACCCATTCTATGTGAGATGCAATACTCTCAAATCAGATGGCAAGTTGGCATTTGCCTTAATGTTGTTCTGCTATTTTAATTAGCAAAGATGTCATCCCTCTGAGCATCTTGAAAGAACACACCTATATGAGCCCGACTGTTGGAAGTCGCAGTCTATGAGACTTGGGTAATCTCTAGTAAGCTCATGAAGAGACCATGGAGTACGACTTATATGCTCCACCCGCGGGGTAGCCTATTGGCAGCCAAGTATCAGTTGGCTTTGAGTGAAACTTGTTCACACAAAACTTGCAATTCAAGGCGTAGTCCATTGTCCAAGTTGTGAATGAGTGTAACTTAAATGTCTAGGTGCAATTCAAGGCATAGTCCATTGTCACCGAAACACTGGTATATAAACAGTTTTGGGACCAGGCAAACTTGATGGGACTTTGAGATCTGGTGGGGGATTGTTAGAATTATTGGGCCTGGCCCATTTAATATCTAAATAATTCCTAGAAAATCTCAAAGGCCCATGTATGCATGAGGCATGTGAAATTTCTTTAGTACCATATTGCTAGTGGGAGGAGTGGAGGACATGCTTAAATAGTAGAGCTTGCTCCATCCCACTAGAGAATGTGATGGGAGAGAGAAATAGAGAATCACACGCGCTGCGCTCGCCTCGCCGGGCTCGGGCGGGCGGGCGGGCGGGCGTGCGCACGGCACCTGCGTGAATGGTCCGCCGAAACCGGACCCTCGTGCTTGTGCAGACGACCTCTTTTTGCGCGTTTTCTTTTGCTCTCCGGATTTTGCGGGATGATATGGAATATATAAATCGTCTTTGCCGACTAGGTCGCGCCCGTTTCGCGATCTGTTGGCCTCACGTATTTCGCTATATAAATCTGCCGCTGCACCGTCCAGAGGCATTAGATCAGATCGCTCCTAGGGTTTGCCACCTCCCTCTGCTGCGCCGCCGCTTCGCTCTTTCCCATCCGTGCGGCGGCGTGCACCGCCGCTCGGGAGAGCAGGTCTCCGAACCGACGCCTCGAGCTCCTGCACGGGTAGGGCGAATCAGTTTTGGGAAGCGCTTCGCGATCGTCGCTTCCTCTTCGCTTCGCGAGGACTTCTTCCACTACGCCGTCGCGATCTGCGTCGGCAACCCCTTCTCCAAGACGGCGTCCGATTCGGAGAACCAGAACCAAACCTCGCCGCCACTCGTACCTTACGGCGACGACGACCAAGTCCAGTAAGTCGTCTCCTTCGCAAGTTCACCAGAGAGATATACGTGTATTTCTTCTGCACGTGTATCTAGGTTGTGCTTCTGTGGTTTCAACCTGTTTTATCTATCACTCAGTAGTTGTGCGTGTTATATCTCCTGATTGAAATAAATCTGAAAGTGCTAATTATTCCAACAGAGTTGTCTAGTCAAGAGTGGATAGACAGTAGCTACGCATGCACGCTTCCATAAACATCACACCATGCACCCTCGTTTTGTTTGTAATTGTAATTAGCCACTTCAATGTTGCCAGCGTCCACATCTGCGTACAGCGTGTAACTTCTTCTTTTTTTCATGATAACGCCCAACAAATATATTTGTCGCATGCAGCTTTGGCAACTAATTCTACCGTGGTATATACATTTGCAAAAGGACTACAGTAGCGTGATGTTATAAAAGTAGAAGCTCCCACCATATATTCTCTAGAAACATGTGTGTCATAATTATGAAGAAAATACGTGACGATGAGTATCCACCGAGACATCATATGGAGTGATTCTTCCTGTGATATTCTACACGTCGGATCTGACGAGTGGCCTTGGGGATCCAAGCTGGAGCAGAGAGGTTGAAGGACAGATTGTCGGCCGGTACTCAAGATGTTGGAGAAGAGTATCGTGGTGTTGGAGGTGGAAGAGATCGGTGAGACACTTTGCGTGGAGGCAAGAGAGGAAGCGCGGTCACCGAGATATGAAGCAGAGAGGCATTTAGGTTTAGCATGAGGAGAGCTGCTCAACAAAGGAGGAAACATATGAAATTGCTCGGTTGTGAATAAAGCGGAAGCAAGGATGGGGACGTATGGATGGTGTGAGATGAGTAACTCTACTAAACTTTAATGACAAGTTCAGAGCTGAACCATAATGGTAGGAGGGCTGTGGGTTTGGCAGGGCAACGTTGAAGGGTGTGAATGCCAAATGACACATTACCAGAGCCCTCTCATTGACAAATCGATATATGAATTGGAGAAATCACATGGGGAGGGAAGACAGAAGGCGAGGATGATATAACTGAGGACCTGCTAGACGAGTCACCCCGGGTAAGATCTACTGACGACATGTCGCCCAACATTGAAGAATCTTCACCGGAGCCGAACCACACCGCCACCACATGACACTACCATTGAGCCCCCCTTGTTTCCTGACCCTTTTAATTTTCCTATGACAACTCATGTACATCCCCACTTGAGATCCATGTCTTTCACATACCGATGATGACCTGGAGACCCTCTCTAGCGATATTGATTTTGCTGGGTTTAAAAAAATCAAGTCTTTTGTCCAAAAAACAAACTTTTTACAATGCGAAAAATCAAAAGCGACTGAATGAAGCCACAAAACATGATGTTTGGTCATGAAGGAATGAAGAGATTGATGACATTTTCTTTTTTTGATAATGCTTACAGTCGGGCATCCGACTGCGTCGGACGCTATGGCTCGTCTACTCCGCACACAGTAAATATTGTACGCAACATGATTTGCCTTATCAAATCCAATTTACATCAATTGCTTGAGGCCGTCGTAGTTTAGGAGGAAAAGAAGAGAGGAGGCAACATTTGCCGATGCTAGCTGTCGACAAGCTTGCCACTGACGCTGTGTGAGCAGATGCTGGCCGTCGAGGAGCCTGTCGCCAGGTGCCACCGCTCGCCATAGCCGCCTCCTCCTCCCTCCCTCCTTCCCTCCCTCTCCCTCTCTATTTCTCTCCTACCATTCCGCTCGCCATTGCTGCTATCACCACTACAGCTTGTGTAGCCACCTCTTTCTCCACCCCCACTCTCTTGCTAGAAATGAGCCAATTCAGCGCAACAACATGAGGTGGTTGATGGCCGAGGAGGCGATATATCATTGGTAGAGATGTTAGAGAAATCAAAAGAGAGGGGGTCAGGGGAGAGAGAGAGAGTTTTTTTAAAAAAAAACTAGCGGACCTTCTTTCTTTTTTTTTTCAAAATCACGTGTGCTGCAGAGTGGCGAGGTCCAAAGACTCAAAGCGCAAATTTCAATGCGAGATATATCAATGGTCTCAAAGGTAGTTGTAGCTGTATGAATAAAAAAAAACTTCTTTTTCACATAATTTTATCCGTGCACCGGCTTGGATGTTAGCACTCGGGAGCCACGTGCACGAGTATCTAAGGCAAGTAGGAAATAAGCACCTTGTCACAGTCGGTAGATCACAATTTTTATATTTTTATATAGTCTAGCATATATTTGTAGGCATAATAGTCACGTACGCGCGCGCGAGGCCGGCAAAAGCCCGACGGGTGTGCGAGGCCGGCGAAAAAGCGGCAGTGCACACGCGGGAAAAAAAATGCAGCAGGGCGCGTGTAACACCCAAAATTTGGTTAAAATTGAAAACCAATAGAAATTAGAGAAGAAGTTCAAATTCAAATCATCAAAATTCATAGGAATCTGAAAATTCTAATGGAAATAGGTGAAAATCACCAAAGTTCTCGGATTGGGCTTCCAGTGGACTGATTTTGGGCCAAATCCCGGCCCATTTCTCTCTCAGCTCTCTGTTGCTCTCTCCCTCTCTCTGCCCGACACCGGCGCCGCTTCTCCTCTGCTCTCCACCTCGCCGTCGGCCGCATGAAGACAAGCAGCGCTGGAGGAAGCCACTTGTGACACGTAGCATCCACTGCCCATGCTGGCTTCGCTGGGACCCTCCTCCGCCGCCCCCGAACGGGTATAAAACCCTAGCCCTAGCCAACGTTTCCCGGTTTCCTTTGGTTGAGCCACATCCGAGCCCTCTCGATCCTTTCATCGTGTTCGCAAAGCCGTCTTGAGCTCGCTGCTCAACGCTCGAGTCGCCGGAGTCACCGTGCCAACCAGGATTGCTCGCCGGAGTTGTTCTTGTCATTTCGGTCGCCGACGAATCCTTCGTCCACGGTACTTCTTTTCCCAATTCACTTCGCGCAAAGGATCCTTATGGTGGCCTGAGCATTTCGCCTCGGTCAATTTCGCCAGTGCCTCGCCGGAGTCGCCTCGCCGTGGTTGCCCTGCTCGAAGCTGGTTGGGGGTTATTCGTTGCTGAGCCAACCCGGTGCAAATTCGTCTTCGCTAAGGCCACGGTAAGCCTGCTCATGTCTCCCCGATACTCGCTTGCCTTTCAATTTCTTCGAAAATCATTGGCAGCACCGCCGACGTGTTTGGCCGAGCTGCTCCGCCTCCGCCGGCAACGCTGCCGTCGTGTCCGATCATCCTAGGCCGTCCTAGGGGTGCCAATAGGACCGCGTCGTCGAGCTAAACCCATAGGTAGCATCTACACGTGACGAGATGCCCTGTAGCGACGGCTAGCCGTGGTTTATCGCTCGAGTCACGTGCGGGCGGGAGGGAGAAGATGATGATGTCATGGTGACGTCATCGTGGCGTCATCATTTCCTGTGCCATCCGTTGATAAGTCGCTGACGGTTGGGTCCCACGCGTCAGCCGTCCCTCTCTGTCTCTCTCTTCGTTTCTTTCTGTGTCGCTGGCAGGTGGGCCTACGGCCCCACGTGCCAGTTCAAGTGGTGGCGCCTTTTGCGCAGGCGCCTTCGGCGTCATCTGCTTACGTGCCACTCGCCCTCGGCTGGGCCGTAGGCCACTTGGGCCACGCCGGACGGGCTGCTGCGCTTCTTCGCTGGGCCTTGTTGTTCACAGATGTGGTGCAAAGGTCGGGCTCGCCAAGATCTTGTTCCAATTAATTACTCAGCGAGTTAGTTATTTAGAAAATCCAGATAATGCATTTATAATTATTAAAAATAGCAGATCACCTAGGAAAAATCCTAGAAAATTCTTGAAAATAGTAGAAGCACTCCACACCTTGGGAAAATTGTGAAATTAGAATTTGGTCTATAGAAGAGGCTCTTAATATATTAAACAATAGTTAAATACAAGTAAATTCGCCTTTTTCCCAAATAGGAGTATACTTAGGGGTAATTTGGTAATTTTGCCCTTATCGACCCCAGACCATTATCTTAGCGTTTCCACTACGATCAACATCCAGTCCTGCATTCGCATTCACGAATTATTTAGAGTATTTTATAACTCGATATCATTGCTCTTAACAGAGGACCTGGTTCCTGAGGGAGAGTATCCTAAGGATAGTCACATTTAGTCTTCAAATCCGTAAGGCGAGTTAACACTATAGCTCATACTTTTGCCCAGTTTTTCAAAGATATCTTGTTTTAAATATATAAAGTGCATGCTTGCTATGTTTTGATAATGCCTGTTCGTTAATCATGATAATATCATGCCCTGTCCTTGATAAATATGTATCTGATTTACATGATTCCTTGTTATCATGTTTGATTGGCTGTCCACATAAAATATAAAATATTTAGACTTTCTAGTCTTAGGTAAAATTTGCTTAGACATGCTTAGGTCATAATGATTTAATCGGGTATCCAATCCCACACTGGTGGACCAAAACTCACTGTGAACATGATACTTACTCACCTTGATCATGATGAGTTTTGTGTTGCATATGTTGAGGTGTTGATGTGTGAGTATGGTTTGGAGAGATGAGATAACGGGAAATGGGGATGGGAATGAAGGAAAAGATCTGTGTGATAAATATCTATGTGAGAGGTAATGATAATGAGAAGGTGGAATCCAGATGGAGTTTGGGCTCGTCTGGGAGGGTGCTCATGTGTTGGGCACAGCGGAAATCCACCGACCATACCCTTTGTGTAAGCTTATGGTCCCTCACACCACAACGCGTGGCCATCGCGCGGGGTGCGGGATTGGTGGATTGCGTATCAAAAAATAGGTTTGTGTAACCTGAAAGGCTTGTGCAGCCTGGGCTTGTGTAACCCGTAACCAATCCCGAGGTGAAGGTGTTTCATGCTGTTTCTTGTATAGAGATCTGACCCTGTCTACTAGGGTGAACTGTCGGGACCGATGCCATCCGTTGAACGGCAATCAGCGAGGTGGGTTGAGTCCCGGTTCACGTTACTCGGGAAAGATAGTGGTTCGCAACGGGAATTGCTGACCCGGAAAGATGGTTGAAAAAGGATCTAAGGCCTAGAGGGGGGGTGAATAGGCAATTTTTAAATTCTTTTAATTATTCTAGATTAAGCATCATGTTAACAAATACCCAATCCTAGTTGCAATTAACAAGTAAGCGGAAGCGACAAGCAATTACGAGGCAACTAAGACATGGCAAACAAATTAACACAAACAATGCGATAAGAGTAAGTGCGGGAAATAAATGAGAGAGTGACAAGGTGTTTGTTTGACCGAAGTTCGAGTCAGAACTCCTACTCCGCTGAGGCTACCCTTGCTCACAAGGACCGGCTCGCTCTCAAGCCTCACGCCTCACTTACTCCCGGTAGTCGTTCGCCACTCCGTGAGGTGGACTCACACCAGACACCGACTCAAGAGTAGCCACACGCCAAGGCCTACTCCCAAGCCCAACGCCCCACGAAGGATGTCGTCTTCAAAAGTAACAAGCCCGAAACGCCCCGATCATGCCGGATCAAAGGACTTCCATGAAGCTCGGTATTGGGGTTTGATGGATTATGGCTTTGGATGATCTTGTGGGTGGAGGAATGGCTCTAGAACACCTAATTGATGAGCTATGAATGTGGTAGGTGAAGTGGAGCAAAGAAACCTCAAAGTAGCCACCACTAGGTAGGTATTTATAGCCCCAAGAGCAAAACTAGCCGCTGCCTCGGAAGAGGACAAAAAGACTAGCCGTTAGCTTCTACCGGACGCCGTCCGACGGGCATCGGACGCCGTCCGGCTGTAAGCAATCGCTCACAAAATAGGTTTATCGGACGCCGTCCGGTCCCCACCGGACGCCGTCCGATGTAGTGGTCACGCAGCGCTGAAACCACGGACGCTTTCAAACGCCGTCCGACAATGAGAATGACCAAATTTGAAATTGATCGGACGCCGTCCGGTGACTACGGACGCCGTCCGACGATGGAATATTAATTTGGATTTTAATGGTCGGACGCCGTCTGAAATTACAGACGTTGTCTCGATGTAATGGATTTACGGCTAAAATGTTAGGGGGAAATTTAGGTGGGTTTCTCTCTCTCTCTAGAAGTCTCACATAGGGATATTTGGGTATTTTTAGAAGTGGTGGACTACGGAAACCGAGTTTTCGAGAATCCGCGAAGATCCGGCATAGTCCGAGAAATTCGAACCCCTTTTGAAATCCGACGAAAAACAGGAAATAAACCTAACTACTCCTAATCTATACGTGACCTCTTCTCTCGCCCGGTCACGCACTTAAAACCTTGGAGCAGCTCAGAAAATTGTCGACACGTCAAGTTAGGGTTTATAAAAATCGCCGAGTTTCCGCTAGGGTTCCGAGAAGTCCAAAAACCCCCTAGCCCTTTATATTAATTAATTTTGTCATCAATGCCACTAATAAAAATTAGGGCTCAACGATGCTCACAATCTCCCCTTTGTGGCACTTGATGGCAACCCAAGAAAGAATAAAATTTTTGAGCCGCAAAAGGGTTAGTGCAATCTGGATATGCGAGCAATTTCAAATTTGAGACAACCACAACTCGACCACAAGGATGTGCAAATAAAGGAAGCTCCCCTAAATTCATGCATAAATTAAGTTCGAAGCCAACAAGGTTCAAAAGTCATAAACCAACCAAGTAACAATCACAAATTTTAACCAAGTATCGAGGCAACAAATAATATTACGTGTAAAGGCAAAACCTCGATCTCACTAACACTAACACTGCTAATCTCTCTACCTTCTCCCCTTTGTCACCAAGTGACACAAAAGGAAAAGCTCCTAGCCTGGTCTACTCTTCTTGGTCTTCGCCCATGTTGTCGCCTCCGTCATTTCCTTGGCCGCCGGAAAAGGAGCCCTGACCTCTCGGACGCTTGAACAAGGGCATATGAGCTGCAGAGGGTACCGACCGAGGTGAGGGAGGATCATCAAACATTTGGGTCGGTTGAGGATTTGGCAAAGAAAAGTTGAGATGACGAGCGATCTCTCCACCAGTGAAATAAATCTTACCAGGAGGAGGATATGACTGTGGTGGAGACACAAAGGAAAGAGCAGGCCCAGAAGGAGGGTACACCCAAGGATGAACCGGTGGTGGGTAGGCAGGTGGGCGAGGAAAACTCTGAGTCTGCTGGTAAGCCTGATAACTGTCGTGGGCATGTGAATACCAACCATATGGATTTGCCCCTTCTGGCACTGGCATAAACATCGCCCCCATGTACTGCACAGCTGACTTAAACTCTGCGAACTCATCTCGCCAAGTACGCTCACGCTCGCCAAGTCTGTCATCTCTCTGCGGGTGGCTGCCAGCTCTTCTTTCACCTCAGTGTGAAAATTTCTCATATCTGTGCGCAGCCCCCTCATCTCACCTATCAAAGCATCATACCACGGAGGAGGGACTGCTGAAGAGGAACTCGCACCAGGTGCTGGCACAAATGGCTGCATTGGGGCAGCAGGAGCAAAAACAGGAGCTGGTGGAGGAGCATCATCACCAGGTCTACCCAACTTGGGCTTGCTCCCAAGTGAGTTTAAGAAGTTCTTCATCTGATGCTTTTTGATTCTGTTTTGTCCGGCTTCTTACTTCATCTGCGAAACCCGCTGAGTCCTGGAAAGCAATAGGCCAATATAGGGCGCTAGAGGTAGTGCCCTATTGACTTCTCTGAATATAGTGTCATCCAACTCTCCCATGAGGGTGGCGCCAATGTTTATAACTCGCTCGTCAAGGTAAAGCATAAACCAATGCAGATCGGTAATATCCTCGTCACGGTTCCCACCTCGAACAAATAAAGTGCTCAAGGATAAGATTTATCGAGCGGGCTCTTGGCGCAATTGATTTGCCTTCTATGTTCAGTTCTTCTTCATCAACATCAATGTACATCAACCGCACCTCTTCAAGAGGAGGGTATTTGCCCTCCGAGGGCATTTTCATAACATACCTCATTCAAATCGGTGCAGTCCGAGTACCCAAGACGTGATTCATTTCAACCATCAAATCCTCGAACTCCATCCATCAACCGAGTGATAATAGTTCGACTCGACTCGTCCTCGGCAACAAGAGAGTAGCAAAGAACTCACAATTTCTTTCTACGCTCAGTCAATTTCTTGTTGGAGATCAATTACGCTAGACCGGAGTGGAGCTGAAAATGGTATGCACCTCGCCCGCCATCGCTGTGATCTCACTCCACCAACACGGTGAGGATCCTCAGACTACCCTTGGGAGCGTAAAAGCACATATAGAGTCGCTCGAACTTGGTGTAAAACCCGAAATCCTTGGTGTACTCTCGTCTCTGAGGAAACCACTTCGCATATGATACAGACCTTTTCTTCCTCAATGTCTCCATAGACAATTTCAGAACTTGATCATCCACAGGGTCGTCCTCAGCGACCACTGTCTCGATGACATCCTCATCTATGGGGTCCTCAACATAGGTGTCATCGTCAGCATCCTCGGCGGTGGCAAAGGAAGATCCTGCCACCAGAGTCCAATGAAGTCCCTGATCAGGCTGCTGCTGAAAGTCCGCTCTAGTCACTCTACTTGGGCGAGGATGAGCGGCACTGCTAGCCGTCTCATCTATGTAATCCGGATCGCCTTATCGCATTGCCACGCCGACCATCGAGGGTCCGCCGAGCCTTCCCAAATTTCTTCAAAGATTTCGACATCTCGAATTAATTCCTCGACAATGTAACCACTAACCGAACAACCTCACCGCTAACCGCCATCGACCAACGATCCACTGACACGGTGCCAACCCACCACGGTCCAAACCTGAATATGAACGCGGGAAAAACCTATTCAAAACCTAGAACTCGGCAAACAACTAAATTTGATGGGAAGAAAGGCGGGAAGCCGTTACCGAGTCCTAGAAGCAAAGGAGGAAGACGCTGGCGCGAGGAGATCGCCCCAAGGCCCTTCCGGTAGGAGAAAGGAGGGAACGCGACGGAGACGAGGCGATGAACGGGCCGCCCAGCCCAATCCACGCGAGGGATCAAGAGACGACGAGGAGGCCGCCGGTAGTGGTGGAGGTCGCCGAAGTCGCCGGAGGGTCTTCCCGGTGAGGAGAAGGGCAGGGCGGCCGGTTTGGAGAGGAGGAATAGATCAAATGAGGAGAGAGGGAGATGAAGGGGTAAGTTATACAGATTTCAGCAGTTAGGCTCTGCCGGACGTCCCGACAGTGATCGGACGGCGTCCGACAAAGAAGGGTGCAAGCAGACGATGGACCTCGTCGGACGGGTCGCTGGAGAGGCTGCGACGGCCCGACAAAGAAGCAGGCGGCTCGAATCGACCTTTATCGGACGGCGTCCGGTGGTTACGGACGGCGTCCGACAATCGATTTCATTTCCCACAATACTCGCCGGACGGTGCTCGAGACTTTCCGGACGGCGTCCGATGGAGGTAAATTTCGCAGCTGCTTGCTCTTCTGACCTGTGGGCCCCACCAATGCGAGAATTTTTATATAAAAATAATGTTTTGAAGTGATGATCTCCATTTTGCTCAAAATTCAAAGGAAGATTCAAATGTGAGCAATTTGAAGTGATTTTAAAATTTTAATTTTGAAGAGATAAGATTATAATATGACAAATGAAATCAAGTCAAATTCAAAAACCCAAATTTTGATCTTAGAAATCAACAAAATGTGTGAACCCAAATTTTGCCTTGATTTCTCATATAGGCATGAAAATCGAGCATAGGGGTTCACTTTAGAGTTTAAGCACATGTTTTTGAATTTTGGCTCCTTTTCAAATATTTTCACTTTAGAGCATAGGGATGCCATATGATTTTCAAGAGAAGAAATATGCATATGGAGCAAATTTTTCAAAGAGGGATAAGATTTTCAAAATTAAAAGTTTGAAGTGATAAGATGATAAGGATAGTCTATTGAGTTCAAATTTGTTTTGGCTTGAAATATAGGACAAGAATGTGCTAACCCAAAATCAAATTTATCTTTTCACCACTAGAGGGAGTTTTGAGATCATGAGTTGAAACTAAACTCCCCCTAAATGTGACAAGGGTCAAAAGCAAATGGAAAAATTGAAATAAGACCCAAAAATCACAAAAACCAATCAACACGCATTTGATCTATCTAGTATGTTGAGTTCATTCCTTAATTTGCAAAACCGTGCCTCATCCAAGGGTTTGGTGAAAATATCCGCCAATTGGTCTTCCGTCAAGACGTAGGCAAGCACAACGTCACCCTTTGCAACATGGTCACGAATAAAGTGATGTCGGATGTCGATGTGCTTTGTACGGGAATGTTGGACCGGATTGTTGGCTATTTTCACCGCACTTTCATTATCACATAGAA
This sequence comes from Raddia guianensis, assembly GCA_036346415.1. Classification (NCBI taxonomy): domain Eukaryota; kingdom Viridiplantae; phylum Streptophyta; class Magnoliopsida; order Poales; family Poaceae; genus Raddia; species Raddia guianensis. The sequence goes on from CM070534.1 coordinate 71,898,678, forward strand.
GTGGCACTTTTTCAAATTTTAGCCCAAAGTCACTAAGCATCCGTGTCATGTACAAGAGTTGAGCACAACAACTCCCCGCCGCTACATATTCCGCTTCCGCGGTAGATAGCGCCACGGAGTTTTGCTTCCTCGAAGTCCATGACACGAGTGAGCGTCCTAGCAAGTGACAACCCCCCGAGGTGCTTTTGCGATCAATTTTGCAACCGGCGTAATCCGAGTCGGAATAGCCAAGAAGCTCAACACGCGCTCCCTTGGGGTACCAAAGACCTAGACTAGTAGTGATTTTTAGATATCTCAAAATGCGTTTTACGGCAATAAAATGCACTTCTTTAGGGGATGCTTGAAAACGAGCACACATGCACACACTAAACATAATATCGGGTCGAGAAGCGGTAAGATAGAGAAGCGAACCGATCATGGAGCGATAAAGCTTTTGATCCACGGGCTTTCCATCTTCATTCAAGTCAAAATGCCCATTAGTGGCCATTGGTGTTTTGATCGATTTGCAATCGTCCATAGAAAATCGCTTGAGAAGGTCCTTTGTGTATTTTTCTTGACAAATGAAGGTCCCTTCCCGAAGTTGCTTGATTTGAAATCCAAGGAAGAAAGTAAGTTCTCCAATCATCGACATTTCGAATTCTTTGGACATCATTTTTCCAAAGTCCTTGCATTTAGATTTGTTAGTGCATCCAAAAATAATATCGTCCACATATATTTGACAAATAAATAAGTCATTTTCAATGGGCTTTAGAAACAATGTGGAATCAATCGCACCGGTTTTAAATCCTTTTTCTAAGAGGAAGTCTCTAAGACGCTCATACCATGCTCTAGGAGCTTGCTTGAGGCCGTATAGCGCCTTAGTGAGCTTATAGACATGGTTTGGGTGTTTGAGGTTTTCAAAACCGGGCGGTTGCTCGACATAGACAAGTTCATCAATAAAACCATTTAGAAAAGCACTCTTAACATCCATTTGAAAGAGAGTTATGTTATAGAGAGAAGCAAATGCCAAGAGTAACCGTATAGCTTCAAGTCGAGCAACGGGGGCGTAGGTTTCTCCATAGTCAAGTCCTTCGATTTGTGTGAAACCTTGCGCCACCAATCTTGCTTTGTTTCGCACCACTTCACCGTTCTCATCTTGTTTGTTGCGGAAGACCCATTTGGTTCAATGACATTGTGGTCCTTCGGTCTTTCCACAAGCTCCCAAACTTCGTTTCGGGTGAAGTTGTTTAGTTCTTCATGCATGGCGTTCACCCAATCCGTATCCGCCAATGCCTCATCAATGGTCCTAGGCTCAACAATAGACACAAAGGCGTGATGCTCACAATAATTAGCGGTATGAGAACGGGTTCTTACGCCTTGATTGAGATTGCCAATGACCTGATCTAGGGGATGATCCTTGGAGAGAGTGCGGTGTTGTTGAACGGGTACGTGTAGATCAACGCCTCCCCCTTGAGCTTGATCAACTTCAAAGTTTGCATCTCCGTCCACCGCTTGATCTTGAGTTGTTGGAAAGGTGTCTTGAGCTTGATTATCGATGGAGGTGGTGGGGGTCATTACTTCATCTTTTGGTGCCTCCGGTGAGGGTCGAATTTCCCCCAACTCCATGGCTTCATGTGGTAGCTCATCACCTATATTTCTTGTCAAATCTTGCTCATTTTGTGAGCCGTTAGTTTCATCAAACTTGACATCATAAGCTTCCTCAACAAGCCCGGTAGAATTATTAAAAACTCGAAAGGCTTTTGAGTGAGAGGAGTACCCTAACATGATACCAATGTCACACCTCTTTTGGAACTTACCCAAATGAGTCCTTTTCTTATAGATGTATACCTTGTAACCAAAGACTCGAAAGTAAAATATGTTGGGCCTTCATCCCACTAGTAGTTCATATGAGGTCTTGTGAAGGAGTCGGTGGAGGTAGAGACGGTTGATGGCATGGCACGCCGTGTTGATGGCTTCCGCCCAAAAGGCATGCGGCGTGTTGTACTCGTCAAGCATTGATCTTGTCATCTCTATCAAAGTACGGTTCTTCCTCTCCACCACTCCATTTTGTTGTGGAGTGTATGCCGCCGAGAATTCGTGCTTCACACCTAACTCATCACAAAATTCTTCAACATTTGTGTTAGTGAACTCGGTGCCATTATCACTCCTCACCTTTTTAATAAAGGAGTCGAATTCTTTTTGAGCTTTCAAAGCAAATCTTTTAAACACATCACCGGCAAGAGATTTATTTGCAAGGAAAAATACCCACGTGAAGCGAGAGAAATCATCGACAATCACATGACAATAAGAATTACCGCCTATGCTCGCATAGGTGGTTGGGCCAAATAAATCCATATGCAAAAGTTCAAGTGGTCGGGATGTAGACATAAAAGTCTTAGTCGGATGAGAATTAGCCACTTGCTTGCCGGCTTGGCATGAGCTACATAAACGATTCTTCTCGAATTTGACATCCTTCACTCCAACAACCAAGTTATCTTTAAAAACCTTTTTCAAAGTGCCCATTCCAACATGTCCAAGACGTCTATGACACAACCAACCAAGAGTGGTTTGAGCGATAAGACAAATCTTGATTTGAGAAGTTTCACGGTTTGAAAAATCAACCAAATATAAGTTTTGAAACCGGGTGCCTTCAAATGCAACACTTTAATCCTTAGTGGAAACAACACGAACTCCGTTGATCGAAAAGAAGCAATCAAAACCTAAATCGTACACTTGAGCAACGGAGAGGAGATTAAAGTTGCAAGCTTCCACCAAGAGCACATTAGAGATGGATAGGTCATTAGATATTGCAATTTTACCTATACCTTTTACCTTTCGCTTGGAGTTATCCCCAAATGTGATCTTATGTTCGGGGTCCTTCTCCTCCTCAAGTGAGGTGAACATACTTGAGCTACCGGTCATGTGTTGAGTGCAACCGCTATCGAATATCCAATGCCGGCCGCCGCTCTTGTAGTTCACCTACACATACAATTTCAATCTTGGGTTTTAGGTACCCAAGACTTCATCTTGGGTCCTTTGGAGTTAGTCATCAAACATTTGGGCACCCAAATAACTTTTACATTCTTCTTATCATTTGGTGCACCAACATACTTAGCATAAGTAGAGCCATTTTTCCTCATAAGCATGTAGCTAGCATCAAGCACTTGAGTTTTAGACATGAATTGAGATGTTTTAGCAAGAGGACAAGCAATGGCTTTATGTTTTTTATTTTTACATATGTGGCAACGGGTCCCTCCCTTAACAAAAGTTAGCTTGGACTTACCCCAACCGCCCTTGGGCAAATCCCCGGGATGAAATCCCAAACCATGCTTGCCCAAGGTGTACCTTTGCTCCCGAAGCACCTTGTTAAGAGAGTTGTTTCCCACAAGCAATTTAGCCAAGCTAGAGTCTAGTTGCTCAATTCTATCCTTTAGAAGCAAATTTTCCTTAACTAGCTCATTCGCACATTTAGCAACACCACAAGTGCCAATTGAACAAGCATTTTCATTTGGAGAAGTAGCACTAGTGGGTGAAGATGAGCTAGCATTGGGTGTGATCGTGGGTGACAAGTTAAAGGATGTGTCATGAGATAAGCTAAGTGAACCATCTATAGTGTCAATCAAATCACAAGTCACACCAACATTGCATTTTTCAATTGAGCAATCAAGCGGAGTTTCAATATTAACATTAGAGCTAGCAAGTTTGTTTTCTAGAATTTCAACTTGCAAATTTAGAGCTTCATAATCATCTTCTAGAGTCTCATGTTTTTCAAGCAAATTTTCAAATTCATTCGCAAGCTCTTTATGCACTTTCACTAGCTTTTTCCTCTTAGACTTTTCCTTCTCTAGAGCATTATTCAAATCATCAATCAAAAGTTTAAGCTCACTTTTAGAGAGGTGCTCATGTGTTACCTTCTCCTCTAGTGCCATAAGACACATGGGAGGTGAGGGGTTGTCAATGGCGACTCCGGACACCTTAGTGTTTTCATTGTCGGAGGAATCCGCCCAAGAGCCCTCGTCATCGGTGATCCATTCCCCAATCATCTCTTCTTATACATTGGCGGTGAGACAAAGCTTTTGCTTGGGAAGAGCCGGAGGAGCATTTTCCTTAATCGCAAGTCCGGCCAGTCCATGAGCTCTAGTGTCTTCTTTTTCGGAGGATGATTGTGAGGACGATGAGCTTGAGCTATCTTCCTTCTTGGTCTTTTGTCCGGCAAGAGCCTTCTTCTTCTCCTTTGATTTGTGTTCGCTCTTGCGGTAGTGACGGTACTTTTTCTTGTCATCATCCTCATCTTCTTCTTGATTCCTCGCCTTGTGCTTGTTCTTTTTGTTTCTTGGACAATCCGACGCCAAGTGACCCTTTTCTCCACATTCGTAGCAACGCATTTCGGAGATAGATCTTCTCCTTGAAGAGGCTGATCCGCCGCGGAAGCTCATCTTCTTGATCAACTTTCTTGACCGCTTGACAAGGAGGGCCAATTCTTCAGTCTCCGAAATTGCATCATCGGAGTCATCATCATCTTCTTCAACTTCGATCTTCTTCTTTCCGTTTTTGGCTTTGGCGGGAAGAGCAATTGACTTCTTGTTGAGCGGAGACTCTTCACTTTCAAGAAGCCGCATCTCGTAAGAGTTGAGTTGCCCGAGGAGCTTTGTCGGTGTCATCTTCTTGAGCTTTGACTTGGATGCTCGAATCAAAGTCACAAGTGGATTGTAGCTAAAAGGCACAATATCGAGCATCTTCCGACAAATGTCAATGTCTTCCAAGACCTTCTTCTCCGAACATCCGGCAATTTCATTGACGATGGGGTTCAACCTAAGAAACATTTCATTAACACTTTATTAGGAAGCATCTTGAATTGATCAAATATTTTTCTAGCACGAGATAGCTTCTCCTGAAGCATCTCGGCACTACCAACATGAATTTCTCTAAGATGCTTCCAAATGTCATAAGCTTTAGAGAGATTGCCAATGCTATCAAAAACTTCGGAAGACACACTAGAGAGTAAAGCATTTCTAGCAATGGCATTAAAGCGTTTGTACTTAGCATGAACTTCATCAAGAGCAATTGTTCCAGCCGGAGGGTCCGGATAGCCGGTCTCACAAGCGACCCACACATCATAGCTAAGCGCCTCTAAGTAACATTGCATCCTAATTCTCCAATAGTTGTAGTTTGTTCCATCGAAAATAGGAGTTTTTCCAATTTCTATCCTAGGCCCCTCTTGAGCCATCTCCTAGCGGTTAAGCTAATACCAGAGAACCTAGACGCTCTGATACCACTTGAAAGAGGATCTAAGGCCTAGAGGGGGGGTGAATAGGCAATTTTTAAATTCTTTTAATTATTCTAGATTAAGCATCATGTTAACAAATACCCAATCCTAGTTGCAATTAACAAGTAAGCGGAAGCGACAAGCAATTACGAGGCAACTAAGACATGGCAAACAAATTAACACAAACAATGCGATAAGAGTAAGTGCGGGAAATAAATGAGAGAGTGACAAGGTGTTTGTTTGACCGAAGTTCGGAGCCGCAACTCCTACTTTCCGTTGAGGCTACCCCTTGCTCACAAGGACCGGCTCGCTCTCAAGCCTCACGCCTCACTTACTCCCGGTAGTCGTTCCGCCACTCCGTGAGGTGGACTCTCATCACCAGACACCGACTCAAGAGTAGCCACACGCCAAGGCCTACTCCCAAGCCCAACGCCTCCACGAAGGATGTCGTCTTCAAAAGTAACAAGCCCGAAACGTCCCGATCATGCCGGATCGAAGGACTTCCATGAAGCTCGGTATTGGGGTTTGACGGATTGTGGCTTTGGATGATCTTGTGGGTGGAGGAATGGCTCTAGAACACCTAATTGATGAGTTATGAATGTGGTAGGTGAAGTGGAGCAGCAAACCTCAAAGTAGCCAGCCACTAGGTAGGTATTTATAGCCCCAAGAGCAAAACTAGCCGTTGCCCCTCGGAAGAGGACAAAAAGACTAGCCGTTAGCCTCTACCGGACGCCGTCCGACGGGCACCGGACGCCGTCGGACAGAAGCAACTGCTCACAAAAATAGGTTTATCGGACGCCGTCCGGTCCCCACCGAACGCTGTCCGACAGAAAGGGTCACGCAGGCGATGAAACCACCGGACGCCCCCCAGACGCCGTCCGACAGCGAGAAACAACCAAATTTGAACTTGATCGGACGCCGTCCGGTGACTACGGACATTGTCCAACGATGAATATTAATTTGATTTAATTGGTCGGACGCCGTCTGAAATTACCGACGCCGTCAACGTAATGGATTTACGGCTAAAATGTTAGGAGGAAATTTAGGTGGGTTTCTCTCTCTCTCTAGAAGTCTCACATAGGGATATTTGGGTATTTTTAGAAGTGGTGGACTACGGAAACCGAGTTTTCGAGAATTCGCGAAGATCCGGCATAGTCCGAGAAATTGAACCCTTTTGAAATCCGACGAAAAGCAGAAATAAACCTAACTACTCCTAATCTATCGTGACTCTCTTCTCGCCTGGGTCACGCACTTAAAACCTTGGAGCAGCTCAGAAAATTGTCGACGCTTCAAGTTAGGGTTTATAAAAATCCCCGAGTTTTCGCTAGGGTTCCGAGAAGTCCAAAAACCCCCTAGCCCTTTATATTAATTAATTTTGTCATCAATGCCACTAATAAAAATTAGGGCTCAACGATGCTCACAATGGTGGGAGAAAGAAGATGGGACACGGGGTAAAATATGCCTGTGTGGCATAAGAGTGGTGCCTGTGTGGCAAGGGTTATGATTTGATAAATACTGATATACTCTTTCCTCGACATCTTTTTGCAGATGTCCTTTTAAAAATGGCTAGGTATAGGCTTTTATATATGTTATTTCAAAAATTGGTATTTCTGCAAATAAAATAACCAAACCTCCACCATACAAACTTTATCACTAATTTGCATTAAGGACGATGTTAACTTGCAAGTGTGGTTTGATTGCGCACTAATTACCCTCGCACCCACTCACTCTTTTAGAGTATGAAGAGCCGGATGCTGGTGACTACGCTTGCCACGAGGAAGGCGATCCTGCCTTCGATGTCCCAGACCAAAATTAAGCTCTCCTACAATCCGAAAGTTGCATGCTTAGTTTAGGATTATCACCTGTAGCATGGCGCAGCTTCCGCAGTAAGAACAATACTTTTGATGTAATATAAGCTGCTGTAAATTAAGGATGTAAGTTTGGAATCTGACTTTGGGAACTACCGTTTGCTGTAATAAAGTTTTGTATGTTATTGTATGTGATGATCCAGCTAAGTGATGTGCGCACTAGTATACTGGTCCAGGGACTAGTGCTGTTCCACTAAGACGGGTTTCAAAGGTAAGCAAATTTGAGGCCCCGTCAGAGCTGGTATCAGAGCATGTGACTGTAGAAAACTTAGTATTGATCGACTTATTAAGGATTTGTGCTTACACTAGATCACCCTTGAGTTTGGTTAAATTGTGGTCATGTCTTGTGCCATAATTGTGAGGATTGCATCATTTGCATGCATTGTTACTCTAATTAATTCGATGATGCCATTTTATGAATGATATTACCCTACACTTGTAGGATGTGTGGTTTCATCATGTTCATGGGCAAGCATGCTGCAATTGGCATTAAGATTCATTGGAAATGCTATTCTGATTCATAATATTGTTTCTAACCTTATCACCAATGCAAGGTGTGAACCTTTTCCTTGTAGATGTCGGACGTGGTCTATAATGAGTCTGAGGTGGTTTTCAACGAGTATGATTCCACGATGGGGTACTTTTTAGGGAGTATACCTTCGCTCTGCGGAATATGACTGATGCATTGGGGTTTTCTGAAATACCGAGGTATTTCTGGGCATTGGTTGAGGCGATGCCTAGACCTAGGCATATAGTGGAGGCAAGGATTTATCACACCTACCCGGATATCTTAGCGCATCGCTTCCGTACAGAGACACCCCGAGACCACATAGAATATGCCATAACAGATGCAGGTTCCATGGCGCTACTCAAGTTGAGAAAACATTATGATCATCTTTTGAGTAATGGACCGTTTGGGTTGGCCCCAGACACCCGGTGTAGGATGCAGCCCGAGGAGGAATTGCCAATCACTGATGAGAGGGCAAGATATTTAGCCCATATTGCTCAAGGGGCGCAACATGCTCACCATGACGTCGTTCTAGAGATAGATTTTCTGAGATCTACACTAGCCAGGGAGCGAACGGCTCGTATAAAGCTGCATGAGAAGGCAAAAGGCATCAAAAACACTTTACAAGCCTGCAGGCAAGATAGAGATGCGGCCATTGCACAGCTAGATGGAGGTCCGCCGATGTGTTATGCAGGAGATGGTGATGCTCCTATCCCAGCACTGCACGCTCCACCAAGCCCTTCTCCGTTTCGTCGCCTTCGCCATACTGCAAGGAAGAAGACGCTGCCGCAACGCGCTCTAGCAGATATACCTCGCCATGAGGCTGAGACTTCTGCATCGACTCCGTCTACCCCCGCCACCTTGGAGGAGCAACTTCGAGATCCCGCTAATTATGCTCCACATCATACATTGGGGTATATACGCAGCCTCTTTACTAGGAGAGGGCAGTAGGCCTAAGGGAAGTAAGTGCGAGGTCCTTCTGTAATATACTGTCTATGTGCAGCCAACCAGGATGGATATAAATTAACGATACCCTATTAGTAGATGGGTATCGAGTCATGAGGATGAAGTGATGTAAATTAAGTTGTTTCTGTTCCGAACATCAGTCTCTGTAATATATGCTCAGTTCTGCTTTACCAGTTTATTATCTCATACTTGTATCATACTGTAGCATTGAATTTCCGCAATGATTTTTCTGCTGATGTAGAATGGCAGATCCAAGACCGACTGCTGTGCCGGTCAAAGCCCGCAGTTAAGAAACCATCGCGAGAATGTAGAGTTGCCGTCTCTACCATCCGGCAATCCTACAATGAAACAAGTGCTCGCTTATCAAGCCCAAATGTTTGGGGCTCTCATGTCCAATCAAAAGCAACAACCAGAGACATCAGTGCAAACAGACTCTAGACTGAGGGAATTTACCAGAACCAAGCCTCCAATGTTCACTCACGCAAATGAGCCAATGGATGTGGATGATTGGTTAAAGACTATCAATAGAAAGTTGACTCTAATCAGATGTCCAGTTAGAGACATGGTGCTTCTAGCAACTCATCAGTTAGACGGTGATGCTTTAAACTGGTGGGAGAACTATCTGGTGGTCAGAGCTTCTGGATTGGATCAGAGTATGACTGCTGCCACTTCATCGCGACGTCAAGTTAGAGGAGCAAGAGTGGATGCTTAGAATGAGGTTGCCACCGAAAATCCAGAGCAAGTTTTGTATATCGGTATACATACATACATACATACATACATACATACACCATACGTTTGTAGATGTATGCATGCATACGTAGGTTCGGTCCCGTATCATTTTCACGTAGGAAGGTACGTAGGAGTAGAGTTAATTAGCAGCTGCAGCGGCGGTTGTTCTTGTGCTGGGCGAACCCGCCGTAGCCACCGGCGGAGGACGTGCTCTCGTACGACTTGTAGTGGCTCCCGCCGCCGTGCTCGTCCCGGCGCTCATACGCCGCGTACTGGCGCACGCCGCCGTGCTCGTCCCGGCGCTCATACGCCTCGTAGCGCTGCACGCCGCCGCCGTGGTTGTTGCTGCGGCCGTCGTACGGCGCCGCGTAGTGGCGCGCGCCGCCGTGGCCGCTGCCGGCGCGCCTCTCCTCCCGCTGATACGCCTCGTAGCGCTGCACGCCGCCGTGGCGGCCATGGGCGAACTCCTCGTCGCAGTCGTCGTCACTCTCCTCGTCGCTCTCCTCGTAGTCGTCGTCGTCGTCGTCGCTCCCCTCGCTGCAGGCATACTCCGCCTGCTTGTAATTGGCCGTGTTCCCGCCGTACGCCGTCTGGTAGAGCTGAGCGCCGCCAGACACGCCGCCGTGGCGGCGACCGTACCCTACGTCGGCCTCATGCCGATAGCCCTGCTTCTGCAGGGCCATGGCGGCGGCGCCAGCGCCGCCGGGGTGGCGAGCAGGGGTACACTAATTTTTGGTCGTCCTGCTCGAACACCTCCTCCTGGAAGGAGTGCTTCTGCAGCGCCATGGCGCCGCCGTGGTGACGAGCAGGGCACACTAATTTGTCGTCGTCCTGCTCGAACACCTCCTCCTGGAAGGAGTGCTTCTGCAGGGCCATGGCGCCGCCGTGGTGGCGAGCAGGATACATTAACTTTTGGTCGTCTTCCTCGAACACCTCGCCTTGGAAGGAGTGCTTCTGCACGCCGGCGCCGGCGCCGCCGTAACAGGGCCTCCCGTTGACGCTCATGCGGTTGATCTCCGTCACGACGGTGGTCACGTACTCGGAGTCTTGGCGGTGGTGGTTCACCTGGGGCTTGCTGTGGCCATGGCCGTGTCCGTGGCCGTAGCCGTAGCCGTAGCGATTGCCATACCTGCCAGGGAGCAGTGCCATGCTTATTGGCTTATTGCAGTGCACTTCTACTCAATTGCTTTTTTTTGAGCAAAACTTCTACTCAATTGCTGTGACCATATTGCTAATTGCATCCCCATGGCCAAGCAAGGTTGGTTTTTATAGGCGCCGTGGCGATCGATCGAGTGGAGCTACCATTATTTGTGATCGATTGGTTGCTCATAGCGCGATCGATGCGGCCAAATGAATATATGCTCAGCTCGATCGACCTGTAACTTTATTAATATCTACATTCTACAAGCTAGCATCTCGTTATCCGAACAGGCCGGGCTCTGTGTCTACGATTTTTGTAAGATCGGCAGCTAACGTGTAATTTGACGCATATACCTCTATTATTAAGAGGTAAAGCAAAGATCCTATTCGCGCGCCAAATTTGATGGCCTCTTTTATCCTGCCTAGCTAGCTAGTGTAATGCTTATCAGCTAGTGTAACGCTTATCCTACATATAAATAAATCTTTATTGTGAGAAATGACTACCGAGCATAGTTAGTATCCCGGTTAGAGGTTTAAGGTTCAATCCCCCGTTCTCACCTTTCATTGTTGGGTACGCACACGTGTCTTAATGTTAATTTGTAGTTTCTAGTGTATTTATAGTGGGGTGAGTTTAATTTGTTTGTGCACTTTTTTTTTACTTTTTTTTACCCTATCGAAAAAACTTTCAATGTGAAATGATTTGCATAAGACTGAATGGATACATTTTTTAAAAAACATTCAAGGGATAAGTCAATTTGGGATTCATAAAAAGGTGGATTTAATATGTAGCCAAGGAAAACATATTCACCAAAATTTCAACAAATTTTCAATGCAATCCAGGCTTATCAGACCCCTCCATTAAAAGTTTATGACTACTAAAATTTTAGAATTTTAACAAATTCCATCAAACATGGATATTATGTATAAACATAGGCTTAACAAGTACTCCCTCCGTATCAAAATATTTGTCACTTTTGACTTTTGAATAAACGTTTGACCATTCGTCTTATTCAAAAAAATTATGTAAATGTCATTTATTTTGTTGTGACTTGTTTTATCACTAAATATATTTTAAATATGACCTTTTTTTCATATTTGTGCTAATTTTTTGAATAAGACGAATGGTCAAACGTTTGTTCAAAAGTTAAAAGCGACAAACATTTTGATACGAAGGGAGTAGTACACATAAAACAATATTATTTTTCTATACTTATGTTTATTCATTATTGCAAAAATAGATGTCGGATCGCGATTTAGACAAAAATGGTGCCCATCCCTAATTAGTAAGAGGATCGCTTGTTAAAGGAGCAACAAGATCCTATCCTGACGATGTCTAAGGCCTTGTTCTTTTCAGCGTATCGTACCGTTGCGTATTACTGTAGCAAATTTTGTTATTTTTGTATAGCCTATATGTTGTCATAATTTGTGACGATTTTTTCGTGACTTTTAGTAGTCGTTCCAAAGATTCTAAAACTTTTTTTTAATTATTTTTTTATAATCTTTTGACCTTATTTTGAGGGCTCTCAAATTTGCTACAGTAATACGCAAACACAACGATACGCTGAAAAGAACAAGGCCTAATACATGGGAAGGGAAGATGTTGGGACACTAGCCTACATGGTAGACATACCGCTGGATGGTTGGACGATAGGTGGCAATGACCCAATGTAAGCCCATATGTGAGACCTTTTGTCCAATTGGGCGATAGTCATAGGTGTCGGACCCTCGTATTATATAAGTTGCCTAATCATTGGATAACAGGTGGCAACATGTAATCAGGTTTTGTCTGGGTCCAGCTAGTGTTGAGCCTGGCCATATATAGGTGTTCACGGGTCCATCCACGATCACCCTTTCTAACTAGTTACAAATACCTATTTTTGTATAAAACGTGTGTGTACACATATTTTTATAATGACTAATTATAAATACTAGTACAATGCCCGTGCTCTGCCACGGAACTAAAGGGGGAGAAAGGAAAACATAAATCGTAACAAAATAAAAATTATAAAGGTGGTTTAGCAAGCAATGTGCATGTCCACCTGTCTGTCACAATATAGAGGCTAAAGTAAAATCACATGTACTATTCAATTAATGTGCAAATATGAATGTATTACAGATACTCAAATCACATATATTTACAATTAATTCCATCCTAGCATCGATGTCCCACTCATTAACCACTCGTGTCACGCCTCGACGTTCTCATGTGCTGGAATTTCCTTGCCCGACACATCCTCACCCTTCTCTGCCGCCATCTCCGCCATGGTGGAAGGTCACTGAATTTTCATTCCTTCATGCTTAGGATGCTACCGAACTAACCCTGACCATGCTTGTTAACATAACTAAAATAATGTTCATATTAATTCAATAACTAAAAGTAAGGGTCAAGATGAATGGCTACAACATCTAAATGAATATGAAATCCCCCAGTGATACTTTGAACTTTAAAATAAACAGTTCCTAATCAGAGTAACTCTTTTTCAATAGTTCCGGAAGCTAGTTCAACTAAAACTACAAATATATTTTTTTTGCCCCAAAAAGTAACTACATATTTTTGTCATCCTAGAAAAATAAGGAAACAACAACATTGTTCTAACAAAAGTCTAGAATAAATTGGTGCACAAGAATTCAACAACTTTTAAACACTTTGAAGTCAAATTCTTTTATGAAATTTATAGGTGTCTTCCTTGACCGGCAAAAACTCACTTGGATCTCCACCAGAAATGAATAAGAGAATCTAAACTGGATGAGAAAAGAAGAATGAAATCATCTCCTTTTATTTAATTTTAGTTTGTTTACCTAAATTTGAATAGTTGCTGCCATTTTAATTGATAGAGGAGAGGCTTGCATCAGCAAGTCGAACACCGCATCTCTCTCCAGCATGTCCAACTTGTCTTACCTTGCATCCCTTTCGAACTGATCCCCGCACTGAGCCATGATCTTGTGGCCGTGCAAGAACTTGGTGTAGGCGTCAACACCTTCCTTCTCATAGCGCACCTCCCGAACTATGCAATAGAATCAAAAGAGAATTCAGAGATTGGGATCAGATGATCAGGCCAGGGATGCAACGATGGCAGCGAGCGTGTTGTATTTGAGTTATATACCAGGGTAGGCTGTGGTTGTTTGATTAGTGAAGCTGCAGTAGCCGGAGGTCTCCGGCAGGCTGAAGGCGTCGGAGGGTAGCACTCGAACATGTGCCACCACACGATGTCGAAGAGGCAGAACAGGGCAGTTTCCGCCGCCACCGGCGACGAGAGCTCATCGTAGGCATCAGAGACCACACCGAAGATCTTGGCGGCGTGTAGCTGCGAGTCCTTGGACACGCCGATGGTGCTCCGATCGATTTAGTAGACCATCTTCGTCACCACTAAAAATAACCTGAATTTATAATCTAAATTTTAAAAATGATATGCTATTGAAGCAGTGGAGATACATATACAGGACCAATAAACATACGAGAGATGCTATCGCTTGTCTTAATAAATTAACATTAAGAATATAATTTCAAAGGATGATCCTTAAAACAATCAACATTGAATCATGAGAGAAAGTGAACACACATAGCATTAGTGCAACACTCCAATAGGTTCCAGACCTCCTTTAACACAAGTAGGTTGTAGCTAGCATTTCCGTAACTAAACAAGCACAAAAAGTGGACCTCAGACCTAATGAACTGGAACATGATTATTGGATCCTCCCCTCTTTGGATCATTTAAGAAGCCAAGAGTAAAATTCAACGAACTCAGGTAACAATACAATGATTTCTATTTTCTATTTTCTCAATATTAGAGAATACATAGACATGCAAAATAATCTAGTGTTGATTCTACAAAAATCTATGGGAAAAATACAGGAACTGCGAGGATAGTAATTGGGAGCAACTAAATATGAACCAAAAACTAATCAATGGATCGGCAGAAAGAGTGCTCAGAAAGAGGCGGCAACATCTGAAACAAATCCAGTAATTAGCATGGTGTGTTATTGTAGTTTCAAGCAAATATGTTGCTACTGTGGTTTACGAAATATTGGTACATGACAATGGTCGAACTTGTTATTTACTTGTAATCTAGTAAGAATGGGAAGCAACAATACTTACAGCAGATTTCATGCTTTCGTTTAAATTTAAAACAAAATCCTACTGTTATCAACATAATTTTTTTGGGAGGAACAAAATAGTTATCACCATAATGCAATGGCATGGGAAGAAAAATATGAAAAAACCAATCCTACTGTTAGCTTGCAAAAAAGATTATTTGATTTGTTTTGTGTGTCAGAAACATCAATGCAATATTATGGACCACACATACATGAAGACTAATTGATACCACAGTTAAGGACTTAACAGTCCGTGGTCCATGATACCGCACACGCATTCACACTACGAAATAGTGTTGGAAAACCATGAATCCCATATCTTGATATTATGCTGCAGTTCCAGTGTCAAATTAATATCTCAACAAAAACAATGGTATCACACTACGAAGCACTTTTTTTCTCAACTCTAGAGGCAGACATACCTTGGCCTGATTACACATTCTTCAAATGCAAAATGACGAATAGTAGAGAATAAGGAAGCTAATGCCTTGAAATTTGGTTTGCATTCTTGTGAGAATGGGCACTGGGAGGCATAGAAAAGTATAGCAATGTAGGCATCTCTATTCATGTGAAGAAGATTAACTGCCCTCGCCAATGTAGCCTCATCTCCCCATATTGTTAAAAGATTAAATGAGTTTCACATCTACAACTACACCAGTGGGAACATCATATTCATGGGGAAAGAGAGGGAGTGGGGGACAAAAATAAATTATAATAAAAGAAGATAAAATAAGATGCAAACAAAAAAAGAGAGCCATGCAATAGAAACTTTATGTTGCCTTTAGCTCCACATGTTTAGACAAGCAAAAAAAAAAGAGACCAAATTGGAATACTATATCCAACTTCCCTAAATCAGACAAGCAATTAACATCAAATTTTATACCAGACATACAATGTTATGCAATCAGAGTATATGGTATGGCTAATTTATTCAACAAGTAGGCTGGACATGCCGTAAACACCAATTGACAAGAACATGCCATTTAACACAACATGATTTCCCAAACAGGCAATTCAAAACAAAATAATTTAAAACAAAATACAAACAGACAATTGATAATGGCTTTATGTATATTTTTGCATACACAATTTTTTTTCTCATATACAGCTAATCAGCACAAGCCCCCAAACAGAAATGCCTAAACAAATATATAGTATAGTTGAAATTTTTCACATAATCTAAGAACCATCACCTAAACACGTATATTTGTCGTTGGTGGCGAACTTGTAGATGATGCTGGTCCGGCTCTGTGCGGGGGTCTTGGTTAGCAATTCTGCCGTCGCCGGCGGCCACCCCACGTTCCTTGTTCATCCGGCGCTTAAGAAATCTGAGAGAAATAGCACCGGCGAGGCAAAGGGGGAGAAAAGGAGGAGGGGAGAGAGAGGATGAGGGAGAAAAAGAGGAGGGAGAGAGAGGAGTAGGAGGAAGAAGAGAGCGGGCGGTGGCCGGTGATGATGAGGTGGCCGGCGGTGAGCGAGCTGATCATTGCCGCATTTCATATTCTCAAATACTTCCTCCATGGGATGTGCTGGCACAAAAAAATATAGAAGGATTGGAGCACAGTGGCATAGCACCTAAAAAAGATAATCAGGAAGAACTGGCGGGAATGTATGACAGTTTAATACCTCAACTTGGGAATGAACTCAAAAGTACCAGGCACATATCCACTGAAGTAATTGTTTTCAATGTTACTGCAAGAAGTTAATGATCATCTGGACTAAGTGATAAGCATGGAAAATTAAAAATGGATATAGTCCAGTCAAAATTCTTATAGGGCTGACAATGGGAGGTCTGCTAATAAAATCACAGATCCTGTGAACTCATTATGCTGTAAATAACTGCAAAATAAAAGGCAAGGTAGCTTTTAACCAACCAATTCTTGGATCAATGTGCATGAAATAACTCAGAAGGCTCAATATATTTACAGATGGTGAAGGTTCTTGAACGAACTAAACGAAGTTGGCAGGTCACCACTGAAAGAGTTGGATGATAAGTCCCTGAAACGGAGCGGGAAAAATATGAGATAAATGACTGAAAGACCAATATACTGACTAAAATCAATTTTGGAAAATTATGAGAAAATTGTAATAGGGAAGCTAAGTACTGTAGCATCAAAATTATGTACTTGCACTAATAAACAAAATAAGCTGAAAGATTTTTCTTCAGGAAAGGTAAATCAATTTTGGCATAAAATAAAAATAAAAAACACAAGCACGAGTAGAATGTTTTCCACATGATAGTCAAAAACTACATCAGGCGATTCATTTGTGTGCAGAAACAGCTAGACAAATAGTTTTATAGTTCTCGACAAAGGAGAATTAGATCTTTGCTAACATTATCACTTGTACTTGAGCTTGAGTCCAACTTGCAAAGTACATCTCTGATTGCACATGGTAATTGATCATCTAGGCGTCGTAATAAAGATGGAAGCAGTTCATCTAAAACAAATATCCTTATCCTTTGATCATTGGTAACACCTGCAAGCCAAACCAAAGAACAATAAAATAGTGTCATATTAAAGATGGAAGCAGTTCACCTAAATCAAATAACCATAGTCTTTGATCTTTGGTAGTACCTGCAAGCCGAGCCAAAGCACGGAAAAAGGGCATAGCTTTTGTAGCTGCTTCACCATCCACCCAGTACCCAACAAGGCTCATCCTCAACCTCCCAAAACAATCATGAATTAAAAGATATCTACAAGCAAAAATTGAGGTGTCTTATTGACTTGGTATTCTTCTTACAGCTTACAGCTGAATAAGAAAAATGAACACATTATTTTAGTACCCAATAAGAGAGTGTGAAGATATTGATATCAGGTCTTCGGGAGTAGTCATCTTTTCATATTTCTATAGTGATTGAGCCTTTGGCGTACAGGATGTTTCAAAAGTACAGTAATTCAGGTAAAAATAAAAAACATTGCGGAGCCAAAGGAAAAAGGTGCTGAGGTGGTTGTAATTTGCATCACAATGGTAACCAAAAGCATTGAAAATAGGACAAATCTGGGACAAGATTTGATTGGTTTCCCACCAAATCTTATTCTTCCCTGATTCCTCTTCCTTGCTGTCTTGATTTCTGGCCATTCCTCCTCAACGCCAATAATGGTGGTGGGGGAACACGGATCAGCACGCACCTGGGCGACGACTATGCTGTCGTAGTCGGCTACTTCAGAGGGGCCGTCCTCACCGGCGACCAGACGCTGGGGCGGAGGTGGCGCGGCCGAGAGGGGGGCGTCTGTAGAGAGGGAGGGGCGGCGGAGGGAGAGAGGAAGGGGCAGCGCGGCAGGCGTGGGCGCGGCGGAGCACGCCGGGGCGGCTTTGGCTCACCTGCTTGAGGTCGGGGCGGGAGTAGCCGGACATGGCGAAGAACTTGGTGGCGTCGGCTCCCGGTCCCACCGGCGCGGCCTCCCTCCTCCTCCCCCTCCCCCATCGCCGCCAAAGCCGCCGCCGGGGCGGCCGAGGAGGCTGGCGGTGGAGGCGCGCGGAGGCAGGGCGGAGGACGTAGGAGGCGATGGAGGAGGAGGAGGAGTGGCCTTGGAGGTGGGGAGGGACGTAGGAGGACGGCCGGGGAGCACGGCGGGGCCATTGGACGTGGGGGTGGGGGCGGAGGGGGGCGTGGCGGTGGATGAGGACGAGGGAGGGGTGAGCGGCGACGGGTGAGGGAGATGGGGGGGCGGCGTGGCTGGGGGAGAGGGAGGAGGCGGCCGGCGGCGCGGGTGAGGGTGAGGGAGGCTGCGGCGGTGGATGAGGGAGATGGAGGGGGTAAGGGGATCGTGGCTGGCGCGGCTGGTGGGAACCCTAGGATTGTGGGCACCGGTGGGATGGCAAAGTTAATCGGACGGAGGAGAGGAGGCATCGCGGGATGGATGGTTCAGATCGTAAGTTCGAACTATCACCACCTACCACCACGACCACAAAATGCTTTAATATAGTAGAGATAGAGATAGAGATAGAGATAGAAATAGAAAGAGATAAATTCGTCCATTGAGTAGTGGGAGCACGGAGATAGTAGGCAACACCAAGCCCGTCCCCATGGTTGGTTTTAGCAGTAGGAGACTAGGAGACCGAGAGGGGTGAGGCCCGTGGGCTTTTGCTGGGCTGCATTTTTTACGCCCTTTATTGGGCTTGGAGTTTGTAGCTTGTTGCTACAACCTCAGGAATACGGCCCACCTCATCCCCGCGCTCGGGCAGTTCGGCCCGGGGCAACGCAACATGCCATGATGCAAGCTTGTGCATCCGTGCATGCAATTGATGTATAAATCGTGCGTGGATGCACGAAAGCTTTATTCAGCTCACGGTCTTATTCCCTTAGTACGTACATACATACCATGCACGCAACCGTGCATACACTGACACATAGATACGTATACCGGTATACGTACTGCGTAAGTACGTGTACATGCATGAAGTATATATAGCTAGCTAGCTAGCTAGCCATACATCGCGACCGTGAAGCTCTCCTCTCGCCGTGCTAGCTCACGCATGGCAGCTAGTACTGGCTCTCCTCGCAGGCATCGTAGCGGCGCCCGCCGTGGCCGCCGTAGTGCTCACGGCGGCCGAGGTGCTCGCCGCTGCGGTGGCCGCCGCTGCTGCTGCGGCCGAGGTGGCCGCCGCCGCCGTGGTGGTGGCCCCTGCCGGCGCGCGCCACCTCGTCGACCTCCTCGTACTCCTCCTTCCGGACGGCGTAGCGCTCGCCGCCGTGGTTGGCGTACGGCCGGCTCCTCACCTCCTCCCCGCAGTAGTCCACCTCCGAGTAGTACTGCGCCATGGCTAGCTGCAGTGATCAGCGGCGTGTATTTACTGCTAATTGCGTGTGATTATTTGCAATGCTGTGACAGTGTGTGACCTGATCGACCACCTGATGCAGGATACTATAGTTAGATAGCACTGGCCCTGCTTTTATAGCGTGCGATCGAGAGCTGTAATGGTAGTGTGCATATGCATGCATGATCGAGTACGTGGAGATAAGAGAATTTGTTCCGAAAGATACCTGCGCGCGGTGCCTTCTGCCGAGACGTGCCACCTGCCCGATCGGACCGAAGATAGGAGAGAAATCGAGACGCATTTGGTCTTCTTTGCGATTTGAGTTAAAAGGTTTCAAGAATTCAGCGTACACGGCTGACATGTGTGCAAACACTGCAACTGCGGCAAGAAAAGAGTTTGGGACGAAGACAATTGGCATGGACAAAAAGAGAGCAACGATCGATGGCAATTTGGACGCCCTTTCCTTCTCCTATATGTCTCTCCTCTTTCCGTCCTTCTATGGTCGACGCCGTTTCTGTGAGGGCATATATTCCACCTAATGGCCGATCGAGAGGTTTCCGGAGTGGGATTTCTAGCGGTTTAAAGCCAATTCGATTCACATGATCCTACAAGCGTAAAGCACACTTTGCCCTTCAAAGTTTTAGTAAAATATATCTCACTTAGCTTCACGATATCAAAAAATATCTTTTCGGTTCGCTAAAGTTGTCTCTGTTTACACACTAGCCACCAAACCTTTCACTTACTAGGTTGTTCGTACACTACTAACATTGATTCATGGCGCGTACCTTCGTCATTTTCGACAATCTAACTTAAGAAAATTTTTAAAAAATATAAAAAACAATTTTCAATTTTTTATAATCAAGATATTAAATGTTCAATGAATGGTAAAATCTCCACGTCAAACGATTATCTATTTTTCTTAATTAAAATTGGACTAACTAATTTTGAGTCGGAATGGGTGACTGAGTTGACGCTACGGCATCCTCGGACCGATGAATGTGATGAGTTAAACAAGGAATAAAAGTTTCTCTATGGTGGACCATTTTTAGTATAATAATAATTCATCGTTGAAGATGAAAAGTGCCACAGCCTCACACGACTGACTAGACAAAAAAAGACGTGAAAAAAATTAATACATTTCAATTTCATGATTCCAAATGTTAGCCATCGAAGAAACGTTCCACCCCTGAACAAAATATCACACACAAGTAAGTTAGGAACAAGGGCGGACGTAGAACAAAATAGTAGGGAGTCTAACAGGGTTATCTTCCACCTCTAGACCCATCTTCTTCTCTTTCGTGCCTTAAAAATGAGAGGTGGGTTAGGGGGCTCCGTTGCCACAACAAGGGTAGGAGGGGCTGGATCCCCCTATACCCGGTGCTAGGTCCGCCCTGGTTAGAAAATAATTACCACGGGTAACTTTGCCATTGTCATAACATATATATACTGCCATTTTCATGCATCGTGACTGAAATCTAGGAGTCTTGCATCCCTGAATAGCTCATATAAACAGTTTCTAAAGTATCACTATGATATTTTTAAATTTCCCAATTGTTCACGATTATTTCTTTAATAAAATTTGGATCAATTTCACATTGTTTCCATATGTAAACATGATCCCGATGAGACCCATGACTCTGAGAACCCATCGCCCGAGAGCCCCAAGCAAACCCTAGCCCCTAGTGACAGCGGTGACATGATAGCCACCCCTGCTGTCGTCGACGGGCATCCCAGGAGCTCCTGCCGTTGCCTACTTTGCCGTCGGCGGGCGTCCCAAAATATTTTAGTTTTATAAAATAAATTGCATACTGATTTATTTGTGATATAACAAACTAGTTAATAAGTATTTCAAATATAATTTTTCATATAAACTAATTTAAGAAATTTAACAATTATCCTTGAATTTTAAACCTTAGTGACAGTGTCGCCTTTCTCTATCCTCTCTCAACCCGGCCCCACACGTCATCCTCTCGCGTTTTTCTCTCTCGCTCACTTATGAGTGGGACCACATCCAATTGTTGGCTTCTTGCCCCCCTTTGCCCAAACCCTAGATCCCTCTCCCTCCGGACGCGGATCCTCTAACGTACGTCAGGGGTGCAGTCGGCTTTCTTTTAGCCATCGGATCTTGATCCATCGGCTTTTGTTTGTCATTGCACGAAAATCGAAACGTTTTTCTCTCTCCTCTCCACTCTTACGAGAACGTCAGGGGATCCCGATCCCTCTCCCTCCTTAGCCGCCATGCCCCCCGTCCCGCCGCCGCCTCTCGCCCTCTCCCCAAGCTGCTCCCCACCTTCTCCCGGTGAGCCCTCCTCCCTTTCCCTTCTTCCTCCTCCTCCCTCTTCCTCTCTTCTTACCTTCCCTGCGCTGCTTGCGGCGGAGCTGCAGCAGCGTTGCTGCATCTGCTGCTGACCGCTGCTTCTGCTGCAGCAGCCGCTGCACGCCGGCCGGCCGCCTCCCTTCTTTCTTCTCCCTCCTTCTTCCCCTCCCTCTTCCTTGCTGCAGAGCTGTTGCTGCTTTCTTGCTACCTCGCCGCTTGTTCTTTCTTCTGGCCGAGCTGCTGCCGCTGCATGCTTCTGCTCATTGCTGCAAGCTGCTGCATCGCCGGCCATGCTGCCAAAGCCAGCGTAGCGCCACCACTTGTTTTCCAGCGCCGCCTCCTGCTGCTCCGTCGCTACAGCAGGGGAGCAGCCGAGCCGGGCCAGCGCCGCCGCAGCCGCCGCCGTCATTGCCCTTCTAGCTCTAGCACGGCCTGCGATGAAGCAGTGGACCCCAAGGGTCAGCAGTGGTGGAGTGCAAGCAGTGCAGTGCATTAGTTGTTCACACTTCACACCCACATTGTTTAGCCCACGATTTATTCATCGTTCATCTGATTTTAATGAAACGAATTTCTATGGCTAGGTTGTAGTGTATTCCAGCCCGGGCGGTGGATTCGCCAATGACTTTATCAAAATGGTTGTCTGTTTAGGTTAATTGGCATGGGGGATTCATCCGTTTCGTAGTTGTGTCTTCTGTCAAGTGGAATCTCTAAAAAATAACGTGCAGAAGGGTAATTCTGCGCCAATTTCTGAGGGCTTAATCAAATGGTTTAGCAGCAAATGTCTAGTAGATGTTATCAGTCGCCATATGGGATTTGAATGGATTAGCTGTTCAATCATGTTGTTGGGTAAGTGAGGAGATTTTTCCATGAGAAATGAATTCTTCGACTTCTGAAGGTAGGGCAGGCCATTGTATTTTTTGTTTAATTTTTTCTCTAGTAATATCATTGTAATTCTTTTCAGAAGTTTTTCAACCCATGAATTTTTGGGACTAACTGGCCACAGAATGGTACAAATCAAATCTAGAAATTTTGTAATTCAGATTGTAGATACCCTGCACTATACTCATATATCTCCAATGTTGTCATTGTGCCCACTGTCGAATAGAATGTCTAGATAAACAGCATGCAGAAGGATAATTCTGCTGATTTCTGAGGGCTGAGGCCATTGTAAATAACTAGATAAATCGTTTAGCTGCAGATGTCTAGTAAATGTTATCTGTAATCGCATGGGATTTGAATCGAACATCTGCTAAAATGCTCAATCATGTATTCATGTTGGTGGCTGAGATTTTACCATGAGGAAGGAACTCTTTGAGTTATCTCTGTTTAATTCGCCCCTTGTTGGTAGGTTTTATTTGATTCTGGTTTGTAGCTATTCACCCTTTGTAAAATTGTATTGTTGTGGTTGTTCTGTAGAGCAGTATTTACAACCCATGATTTTTACTGAGCGACTAGCTACAAAACAGCAGGATGCAAATCTAGGAATTGTACAACTGAGCTATTCATGCCTTCATGGTCATGGATGCAAGGCTCCTAGATTTGCCTCAGGATGCATGAAAATGGTTGCAGATGTTATAATGATGGCAAAGTTACTAGTGATGATTATTTACTAACTTATTGCTTATTGTGTATGATCTTTGTTGAGGGGAGTATCAATATCTATTATATAAGTACAAGTCCGAACATGCCATCGTGTTGCTGCACATGTGGCCCATTTCTGCCCCCGTTTTGGCCACGTCTCCCCGAAATCTCCCGGCCGTTGGATCTTGCGGAGGCGCCTATCTGACCGCCCATTTAGCTCTGTATACCTGCCTTTCGCCGAAACCCTACTCTTCTCATGCCTCCTCCCCTCTGCGTCCTAATGCTACCGCCACCCCTTCTCTACCCCCTCCCTACACGGGCTCCCCTGATGCCGCCATCACCAGCCTCCTTCGCTGTGTCCCGCCTCCGCCGCTGCCTCTGCCATAGCCACCTCCTCCCTCTTCAGACTGACCGCGATGGCGACATGGCGGTATACCCTAGGGAGGTCAGATCCGGCCACGGCGGCCCTGGCCAAGCACGGATCCGGCGACGGCGACCCTCTTCTTCGGCTTCCCGCTGCGCCGTTTGCGCCGGTTCGTCTCCTCCTCATCTCTCCCCCTGTCTCGCCGGCATCGCCTCCGCCTCAGTGGGGGCCGTCTACAACCGCGCCGCCTTCTCTGCATCCGCCGCCACCGCCCACCTCCTCGTTGCATCCTCCGCTTCTTCCAGGTGTGCGCAGCCCCCGCATGACCGCCCTCCTCTCGCCGCCACCTTCTTCCTCCGCCCTTTCGCCGCTGGTGCTGGCCCCGCTTCTGAACTGACCGCAATGGCGCCACGGCGGTATGCCCCAACGAGGTCGGATCCGGCGACGGCGGCCCTGACCAACCACGGATCCAGTGATGGCGGCCCTCTTCATGACTTCAGCAATGCTATGTTAAGAAATTCGTATTGAATCTCACTGTTAGATACATTTTAATTATGTGATATCAAAATATCACATACATTGTTAGGTGGTTATTTCTCATTCAGTTTTTTGGCTTATTTTAGTGGCAAGGCTCAATACGTTGAGTTGAGATGGTGTCATTTTTTGGTTCGGCTAATTTTAGTGGCGAAGCTTAGCACATCGACTTGAGATGGTGTCATTTTTTGTTGCACTGTTGTTTCCTTCCATATTTTAGTTCAGACTATCTATAGCTCCTTCATTCATAAAGTGTCTTTGTAAGTACAGGCTCCCCGCATGTCATTTGGTTTTGGTAATTGATGACCGAGATTAGCACGTCGACTACCTCACAAGATTAAGGACACTTATTTTTAATCTACCTGTCTAGGTTCGAGAGAGTTCGGGGGAGCGACAGCTATCGGGGTTTCGTAGCCTCTAAGCAACCCAAGCCAGATATTTGTTTTAGGCGCGAAACTTCCCGCCCAAGTGATCTAAATCTCCCACCGATTTCACAAGTCGACAAGGTAGGCCCACAACCCTAGGTGTGATGTCGGGCGAAGTCGGTAGAGCCAAAATCCAAGTGGGGTAAAAATTTCAGCCCCATCGAACGCCGTCCGACCACTGTCGGACGGCGTCCGATGAGCCCAAGCCAAATTTGGCTAAGTCCTGAATGCACACCCTCTGTCGGACGGCATCCGACGCCCTTCGAACGGGGTCCGACAGCGCCAAAATTCCCAGTGAGTGAGCTCGAAATGACTAAGTCCTAGACGGCCCTGGTTGCACTGTTACTGTCGGACGGCGTCCGACGATTAACCGGACGACGTCCGATATGGCCGGAGATAGAAATTTTGGCTAAGTCTCTTACGAGCCCAAAGCCCATCCTCACTGTCGGACGCGTCCGATGCCGGCTACGCCCGCGAGCAAACACATGGCGTAGATCTGCTTTGTTTGTCGTCGCAAGACTTCATCAGACGCGTCGATGAACCTATCGGACGGCGTCCGATAGAGTACAAAAATTGCCCTGACCCTCATCGGACGGCGTCCGATGGGAACCGGACGGCGTCCGATGGATTGATCTGGATCTCGCGAAAACGAATCTGAGCCGTCCATTTCTAGGGCTTTGCTTTGTGCCTATAAATAGGGGCTTGGAGCACGGGAGAAAAGAAAGAGAGCCACCATTAGCAGCCACCCCTTGCCCTAGCCACCCATGAGAGCTCCTCCCATGGATCCCACCTTCTCATAGGGTTCCATGTGCTTGAGAGATTGAGAGGGAGAAGAAGAAAAGAAGAGGAAGAAGAAGGTATCCCTTACCTCCTCTCATCCATCATCAAGTTTTGCCCCTTCTCCCATGGTGTTCTTGCTCTAGTTTCCATGGTGGGAGAAAAGGGGTAGAGGTGAGAGACGGTCTCCGATCTTATGCTCTTGGGACTTCTCCGTCGGAGAGATCGTCGTCACGCCACGGGCTTCATCAACCGTCCGACTACATTAACCTAAATCCTCCGTGTGTCGGGGGGTCACTTCCGTGTGTCGGGGGTAAGTCGCCTTCATCCGTTGCAGGTTGTGTACAAAACCCTCCGTATGTCGAGGGTCAGAGCCGTGTGTCGGCGCCGCGGGTGCGAGGAGCTTCCGCGTGTGGATGAACTCGTCTTGTGTGAAGGTTTGGAGCTCGCCTACCATGTGTTGGTGAAGAGCTACCGCGAGTGGATTGAGGGCTAGGGACAAGAGAGTCCCGACTTCTCTATGTGAGAAGTTCCCTCAATGGAGACGTAGGTGTTCATGTGTTGAGCACCGAACTTCGGTAAACAACTTGGTTTACGTCTCCTTGCCTCCTGCATTATCTTAATTGTGCATTGCTTGTGTGAGCCATCGAGCCACTCTTTAATTTGTTTAATTATGTCATCGCTTCCACATTTAGACATTAGGATTTTATTGGTAGCTTGGGTAAAAACCGGACTAATCAATCACGCAAACAAGGTTAAAATTTGAATTAGGAGTCCGATTCACCCCCCCTCTCGGCCTAGGTTTCCTTCAGTCTTATTGTTGACATGTTTTTAAATTTAAAATATCTTATATTCGACTGAAATGAATATGCCATCAATGTGTCAAATTCCTGATTGCCGTTCTTCTTATTGGTTGTCATTCAGAGACAGGTTATGAATGAAATTCTTTTTTAGTTCAGTCTTTTGTTTGCTTCTGTACATAAAAATTGTTCTCTAGGTTAATTATGTACACGTGTTATTCTGATTCACATCTATATATGTCCTTTTTTTGATCTAGCTCGCTCACAACAGAATTTCTACGAAAAAGATCTAGCGAAATCGAAAGCTTTGATCATGAGGTATAGTATCATTATAGAATTGTAATACTTAGATGAATTCACTATATTTATTGCCTGAGATCCTTATAAATATTGAACTAACGATTAGTTATGTTCACACTAATATGTAAACGTGATAGGTAGCAAAGAAAAATTACAGCCATGTTGCTATGTGTTGGTTCTCTATTTTGCCTTTAAAGAATGGTACTCTCAGCTATTATTTCCTTCATGTGTTTTCCACTATTTACATTTCCAGCCTTACCATTAATATTGTGAGATTATAAAAAGACTATTACGCTCAGTGCTCCAATTAATTTTTTGTTGTTGCCATTTTGCAGGCCATAGGACAAATCACTATATGTGGATCAACAGAGCATGAATTACTATTTTACTTTCAACATGGTAAGTTTACAGTGCATCCTCTATTTGGCTTTTCAAAGATGTCTGTTTAACGGAGAAAAAGATGTCTTATCAGTATGTGGTATCTTGCATAACATGGTAGCACATGGCCTTTTTTGCCTTGATTGGTACAAAATTTTATACTAGGCTGTGAGGAATTTAATTTTATTTCGCCTTTAGGAGGGCATATTTGCTACATGTATTAATTTGCCCACCTTTCATATTAGGTTTTTGGGCGCGCAAGCCATGGGTTGATTGTATCTTTTGCCCACCTTTCATATTTAGTTTTTTGTGGAAAGATGCCTCACCTTGCATACACTAATTGTTGTACCTATATTACTTTTCATGTTCTATGTTATTTAGGTGATTTCAATAAGGTCTAAATGGATTGCTTTTTTTAATAAAGGAAATAATCAAATCTCGAGCTAATGCAATATCACCATTTTTTAATTTTACATTCATCTTTTGGACCAATTGCAGGATCGTGTGAGAACTAACACTTACAGAAATGCTATCATGCATTATCAACATCTAATTTCAGGCAAGGTAAGAGGCATCTGGCAGTTTATATTTTTTTGGGCTACATGGTACTCTTGCCTAGATATCATAAGGATACAGATTTTGGTTCTATTAATTTTTATTGTTTCCTGGAATGAAAATTTACAGGTTGTTTTGGATGTGGGCTGTGGAACCGGTGTTCTTTCTATATTTTGTGCTTTTGCTGGTGCAACTCGAGTAACATTAGTAGATATTATCAGTGCACTTATTTATTGTTGATGATGTTATATAGCCATAAATGTTACTGATTTTTCATAGCATCCTCACGTTATATATTTTTAGTGCATTCCTAAAGTTTTTTTTCTTCTATTTTTTCTCCCATTTTACCATTATCTGTACAAGTTGCTTGCTTATTGAATTGATGTTTAGCAATTAGCAGACATTTACCAGTTGTTTAATGATCACCTCAGTTTTTTTTATTCTTTACTTGGCTAGCTGTATACCATATGTCTAAGCAAAAAATCGCTTGACAATAAATTATGGATGTACTTTCTACCATTCATAGTTTGTGGTGATTGGTGAGCCACAATTAAGTCAGGGAAAATATTTTTTCTTAAATTGTATTAAGGTCTCAGTGTTGATGATTTTCTACTAGGCAAAAGCTGTGTGCCTTTGCCCCCTTTTTATGTCAAGATCCGTCACTTTGATGCCATATGCCCATATACGAACTAACTTTTCTGTTATATTATGAACTTACCCAAATTACCACACTATGCGCTTCCTATTCAGTTAGTACTACATCCGCGAAATATTATGTTTGTTCTTAAAATGCTTTGTAGGTTTGCTAATATGTCATCTGCTACTTTATTAGTTTCTATACATTATAATGTTGACTTTGGAATTTTTAATCTAAACGTATTTAGGCTATGGAAATTGTGAGAGAAAATGAAATGTCTGATAAAGTCATTGTTTTTGCATGGCCGAATCGAGGTGCGCCTTTTTTGTGTAGTATTTGACATTTCACCTCCATTTTTGTGTACTCAAAAGCTTCTGAGATTTACAGCCATTAACCACCATCTTTAGTGCTTCTAATTCCATAGCTATTTACCTGTTTGCACATTAGTCCTTTATAAGTTTGTTGAGTTAACTTGATTGAGCCCATGGTTACTAACTGACATATTTTAGGCCTCCTGCTAGGTTATAAATATCAAGCTTTTTTTTTTTGTTGGATTCAGACTTGATACAACTATTTTGTGATTGAATGGATGTAACTGACCATTAGGTTTATTTTTATTAACATATTTGAGTTTTTTTATTTATAGTTGACAATAACATTTATGTCCCCAGGTTTCTTCTCTTCATAAAGCTGCAATCAAACATGGTTCCTCTTGCATAGTTATTGTAACTTTGTACAAGTCTACTGAGACTAATGGGCTTTTGTTGTAAATTATAGTTTTTGGTGGTGTTTTACCATGTGGTTTTAAATTTCATTATACAATTTGAGGGAAAACAGTTATTGTAACTTTGTCATGTAATTCCATTGTTATCTGGTTTTGGTTAGAGGAGTAGGGCACGTCATTGGTCATAGGTTCATGGCTGATGAGAGGATCTTTGACCTTCTGGCAGTGGACAGTGAATTTTGTGTGGTGATACTAGGTATGTTCATGTTTTTGGATGGATTATTTTTTTAAAAAGTACTCATGCGTGGATTGTTTCAAGAGGAATTGGCACGGCGCGCCATGGGCGCGCCATCTCAACTAGTAAAGTACAAGTCCGACACATGCCACCCTCCATCTCGCCACATGGCAGGTTTTTTTTCCCCGTTGCGGCCACGTCACCCGAAATTCTTCAGTCGTCCGATCTCCATCCAGCGGTTTCAGCCGGCGGCGGCTCCCGTGGCCTTGGTTTGCCCACGTCGGTCTTCCCTAATCCCCCGTCTTCTCATCAACTTGCCCGCCTCCCCTCCCGTGCCTCCTCCCCCCCCCCTCTTGCCGCCGCCCCTCCCCCCATGGCTCCTTCCGCCTCTCCCACCGCCGCTCGCCGTCTCTCCTCCTAGGGCAAGCCACCCTCCCTTCCCGCTTAAAGCCGTCCTCGGCGGACGGATCCGTGCCGCCGCCCGGCCTCCGTTCAGCGCCGCCTCTCCTCCTCCTCGGCCGGCTCGCGCCGGTCCAATTCTTGCTTCTCCTCATCAGTGGCGCCAACAACCCGCCTCTCTTTGTCTCCAGTGGCTCACGCCGCCACCCTATGGGTCGGCAGATCCGTAGCAATGAAGCTGGGCTCTGCAAGGCCAGCTCCGGCAAAGCCGCCGTCAGGCGGACCAGATACGTGCCCGCCGGCCTCCCGTTCCAGCGCCGCCTCTCCTCTTGCTCGGCCCGGCTCCACCGCCGATCGACGCCGCCGCTTCTCCTTATCAACAGCGCCGGCCAGGCCGCCCTCCTGTCTTAGTTTCGAATGGTCAAATTGGCACATTCATATATTCTTTCGCCGTTCATATATTAATTTTGAATTAACAAATGCCAGTTTGAATTCATTATTCTTTCAGCCTATTTTTCTTACCTGTGCCAATGTTGTTTTCGGCTTCAATTTATTGCTTGCCTATGTTTGCTTTATATAAGAATATCAATTAATGTTGTTGAATGATTTATGAACTTCCAAAGGTAAGAATATAAAAAGCTTCTCTATTTGCTTAAACATATATAACTAGAAACGATGTTAGTGCATTTTATTGATGTTGAAGAAAAATTTACATTACTCAGCTAAGCGGTGTTCTGTGTGTTCTGCCCTGTTCATTCGGTTCAATTATTTTGTATGAGTTTTTTTTTTTTGCAGTAACAGTTTAGCTCATGTCTGGATTGGCACATTATTTTAAGTTGTTAAATGACAATACCTGCCATCTTTCCACAATTTACCTTGTGTGTAAAATCTCTTTTCACAATGAGCTTTGATTGGTCTTCTCCATTTGATGTATAGTGGTACTGATGCTTCGTTATAAATATGTGGTTTTCATGTAGGAATGCTTTGAGGTCCTATATCACTGAAAGAACTCACAAACGGCTATTTGCAGGTCAACTACATAAATGCTCATGCAACATCCACTCTGGCTGGTGATCTGGCAGAGGTGAATGCCATCAAGCAAGTATTTAAGGATTCATCTGGGATAAAAATAAATGCAACAAAGGTGTTTTACTTTCCTTCATTGATCGTTATCAAGGGAAATTGATTCATCGCCCCTTCCTAATGTGATCTTCTATTTCAGTCCATGATAGGACATTGCCTTGATGCAGCTGGTGGTTTGGAAGCCATTGCTACTGTTAAAGCTATAACCACTGGATGGGTGCATTTAAGCATAAATCAGTTTGTGAGTATTGATTTACATCAACCAAATTATCTAGCACCACTCTTCCCACTCATTTGTTTGCTATCCATTTACAGGTATATCGAATTCCTTTGGATTTGGAGGACACAATTCTTGCACTGTAGCTTTTTAATGTTCTGCTTGCCTCTTGCATATGATTTATTGAATTAAAAAATAAGTGCAAAACTTTCAAGCAGTTTTGTAAAATGGTTAGTTTTTTTAAAAAAAGATATGATCCTAAACTACGTTTTATTGCGGGTTCCATGGATATTTTCTGAAAGGCTGCCCAACTTCAAATCTCACATGTCACATTAAGTGGCTGTAACATCCCAAATTTTTAAAACCAATTTGGCACGTCATTAATTTCTGAAATGCATAATTTGAAAATGTTAAATCACTCATTATTGCATCATGACATCGTCACTTCATGCATCATCCTGGAAATAACTTGTGCATTTAAAATCTCCAATGTAAAAATATTGTTGGAAAAATTATAAGTAATTTGTTAACCTACATTATCTTCTTTAAGCAAATCCCATGTGGAATTTTGGGAAAGGTATTAATAGATTTTTGGAATTAAAGTATTATTTCTTAAGTATTTTTTTTATATAATTATCAAGGATGTTTGGAAGAGTAATGCTTTTGGGAAAATTAGAAAACGTTTTAATTCCCCTCGGTCCGATTCGGCCCACTCCCTTTTTCCCTCTCTCTTCCCCGCTCCTCTTTCCCCTCGGTTGGGCCGCAACCATGCTGGCCCGCGCCGCCCTCTTCCTCTCCTTTCCCTCTCCTCTCTTCCCTCGGTTGGGCGCGACCATCTGCGCCCATCCGGCTCGCCACGCCCTCCTTCTTGCGCGATCGTTGCGCCTCTGCCAAGCTGGCCCGCCTTGTCACCCGTCTCCTCCTCTGTTTCTTCTTCCCCGTCGCGCCGTGTCCGCCGTCGCCGCCATTGCTTTCTCTCTCTCTCCGGGGCCTCGCCATTCGCATTCCCATGAAATCGCTCGCCTTTACACTCTTCCACGGACCCTCTCCGTCCCTACCCTTTCCTTGTCTTATCGCGGTCGAACCACCCTCGCGTTCAATGCGTTCACCTACACGGCACCGGCGGAATCGGCGCCGGCGTTCGCCAAACCAGCGTCGCGTCAAAGGTCGTTCGATCGCGAGCTCGCCTATAAACGGGTATCGCTACTCTCCGCGCCCTTTGCTTTGCGCCACCGCAACGTCTTTCACCCGAGCCGGTGCGTTGCTCCTTCTCTCCGCGTCGCCGCCGTTTCCTCCGTTGTTCCGTCCCGGTTTCCGCGCCAACCTCACCACGTATTTGGCGCAGGTCGTTTCCGTGGAGCTCGCGCCGTTGGTTTGGAGCAGTGAGGCCCGTGCGTGTAGCGGAGCCCGCGCCGTCGCCGCCGCCGCAATCTCACCGCCTTGCCGTTTCCTTCGTCCTCGGTGAGCTCGCCAATCGTTTCATCCCACTCCCTAGTAGCTTCCGGCCGAATCAATCGCCTGTTGATGCCATTTATCGCCGGCGCCGTGTGATCCGTGGATCATCACCGCTGGTCGCCCGCGCCGCCGTCCGACCACCTCGTTGGATGGTTGGACCTCCAATACATTCGTCCTTTCCGAACGAGATTCGCGTGGCCGATTGAACCACGGTGGCGGAGTCGTCGCCGCCGTTGGCGCTCCGCCATTGGTGGTCATCCTCTGTTTTCCCTCTTTGCCTCTGCGGTGCCACCGGCCGGTGGGGCCCTCTGTGTCACTTCACAGAGCTCTGCGCTCTCGCCACATGTGTGATCTGAAGCGCGTTCTTGTGATTGGGCCGTCGGTCGAGCCGGCCCATGGCCATTTAACCATCTCCTTCTTTTTATTTTCTTTTTATAGTTTCCAACTAAATCATTTCCGGGTTCACTAAAAGTATTTATTAAAATAGCTTGTGCATGCTAAAAATTCTGTAAAAATTAGTAAAATTACTTTATTAGTTTCTGAACCTGGGAAAATTATGTATTTGCATGGCATGCATGTGGGATTCATTTGTTGGTTAAATAACTAGCTTTAGGTGCATTATTTCATGTGCATGTGAGAAATGGTCATATTGTCTCTTTTAAAATAAAAATAAAATACTTTACAAGTCCCTGGACCTTAAGAAATAGTTGTTGTCATGCCATTCATGTAGCATGCGTTTGTTAGAAGTATTCTTGGATTAATAATGGCATCATTGCACTCGCGCATAAGTCATTTGGCATGATCTCTCTTTTAAACAAAATGCATTAAAAGTTGCTGCATGTCCCATTACCTAAAAACAGCATGGCATAAAATATTTTACTTATGTGTGTTGTATTGCTTTGCATATGCGTGTGCGCGTTTAGGAGGTCAAGCTCTCGAAGACCCGATCGACGACGTCCCCTTCGCTTTCCCCGGAACCGATCAAGGCAAGTCCCCCCTTTGATCATATTGAGAAGCCATTTTCGGTTATTTAGAAAATGTTATTAGACTTGAAAATATGCATGCTAGTTTAAAAGATAAATGTCGTATTTCCTAGACTTAGTTATCATGACCAAATAGAAAGGTAAGAAATATGGTAGGATTAAACCTAAGGCTAAAATATGAATTGCTCTTATTTATATGCCTTGATTGTGGTAGGATAAATGCCTAAAATCATTTATGCGGAATGATTCAATCATTTGTGTGAAAGGTGAATGTTTTGAGAAATGGTTGGAAAAGGGTGTTTTAAAGATAGCGCATCAAGGGTGATGCTGAGTAGGAAATGATTTTCCTCTTACCCCAAAAATCTTTCCGACTAGGGAGATATTTTGTCGGTTGGTGCAGAGGGCACCATGTTTGGCGGGCTAAAATATCAAATCTCCCTAGTCTAAGGACTGCTCATCCTATGATCCTATGAACTGAGCCATTACAGTACGACCTTGAGCCTCGGTATGGGACGGGCCCGATCGTTGGTCCTCGTGGTTGACGGTCTTGTGGCGAAACATCGTCAGGTGCGTAGCCTCTCGAGGGTAAGGCGTACCACTCTGCAGAGTTAAAAGCTGTCATGATAGCCGTGCTTTCATGTTATGAGCGTCTGAAAGGGTGATTATATGGTAGTTGCTTCATTTTAAAACAAATTTAGAAAAGGGGATTTTAAAGAAAGGATTTGAGATGAGTAAGGATTTGAGAAGGATTTCGTTTGAGCTAGGTGCCACCGGCGATATTCCAGATTGGGTGACGGCCTACCGAAAAGTGTCGCGCGGAATGGACCTAGCCGTTTTGAGAAAAGAAAAGAAGAAAGGATTTTGTTCTCGCTATGGCACTGAGGCCAAGTGGCGAGAACCGTTTGAGAAGAGCCCAAAGAAAGTGATTAAGATTTACTGTTTATAAATTGCTTTGTCAAAACTAGGCTAATAAATGCATTTCTGCAAAATAACCTAAGCCTTCCTTGTACTGAACCGCATTTACATAATCCCGGACTTGCGGGTACAATTTGTACTCACCCTCCTTTTCTCCCCTCTCTTTTCAAAACTTCAACAGCCGGTCCATCGGAGTATGGCCCGCCGTCCGAGGAGGAGGACCCGGATTACGTCGAGGAGGCGTTCTCCGACGAAGAGTATGAAGACTAGGGTTACGCGTTCCTACAGCCTCCGTGCCTGTGGGATGAATAAGATGTTAGATGTTGTATTAGGCTTGTATCGTTGTGTACTCTGATTTGCGGCCTGCGAGCCGTTGTATGTGTTGCTTGTACTGGACTATGTTCCGTTTGTAATAATAATATCGTTGGCACTGTTCCGTTTCTGTATATCTGTGTGTACTAGCCATAATCCTTGGGACTAGTACGGGTTTACGCAGGTGGAATCCGATCTTGTAAATCAGGTGCCGACAGTGGCAAATAAGTAATGTCAGTTGATTGAAATCCCTATACATTATTTTCCATTTTTACGTACAATTGGAGTGCATTGTGTGTTAGATTTGCAAGGTTCTTGCATTGTATCATTATGTATGGCTCTACATGAAGACAATGGGAGGTCAGTAATCTCTTCATATGCAGTAACATTTTTCTTTTGTGTATTTTTCATACATTTTCTTAATTATCAGACACGTTTTAAGCATTTTTAGTTGGTCATGTTGAACTTTGATGAGCCCCACTGAGTGTTGAAAGAGTTATATGGCATGGCTTTAATTGAGGCCCAGCCTGCTTTAAGGAAAAAATATTAATAGGTACTTACAAAATGAACTTATAGAATCACATTCACATAATATTATTCTAGCAGTCTATTGTTTAGAAATTATTGTTTATACCATGGCATATCATATGCATTCATCTATTTTGTTTTGTCGAGCCTTAGAAATCTGAGAGAGATTTTTCGTACCTGTAGAGCTTTGGATATTTTGAAGTGGTTTTATGTGCAGTTCTGTTAGAAGATAAAAAATGATTTGACCATGTTGCTATGTATTAGGAATGGCTTAGCACAATTCAGGCAGCGCATCGGTAATTTTGTGTGTTGATGCTGGAACTTTGGTATTGGTTTCAGACAAGGCATCTGCAATAGACCTGTTACTAATGTGCATATGTGATTAGGTGTATGCAGTGATGGATGAGAAATCTGTACATGAAGTAAGGAATATTTGTTCACTCTTTAATATTTGTTCATGAATGTAAGGAGACATGGTTGTCCATTTTACTTCTGTTATTCAGTAAGATATAAAAAACAGAGTATTTGGGCTATGTCGATAGTTCTGTACTTGATTTTCTTCAGCTCCTTCTTATCTGATCTATGATTAAACATTGTGTATCTGTTTTTTTACGAGGCAAATAGAAATGCATAACCAGATAACCACCATAATCGACCTCCGAACCGGCGGGCCATGGGCCCGCTTATTCAACTAGTCTAATCCTAGAGATGTACGGCATTTGGATCCACAGCCTGCCACGTGCACAGCACCTACTGTTCCAGGAACAGTAAACAAATCCTTGCCGTCCACATCCTCTCATCCCGTCCCTCCAACCTAATTCATCCCGTGCCTCCCAACTATCCCTAATTTCTAAACCCTCGCTGCCGTCCTCCTCTCCCCCGCCGTCACGCAGGCGGCCGCCGCCTGCCGCCGCCACTCCCCTGTCACCGCCAGCCGCTCCCGCCGTGAGCTCCTGTCTCCCTCCCCCTCTCCGGTCTCTCCCCCTCCCTCGGTTCTCCGCCTCTCCGTCCCTCGGGCCGCCGCGAGCCGGTCCCCGCTCCGCCGCCGCCCATGGGTTTCCCGGTCGCCGCGCCGCGCCTCCACTGTGCCGACCCCGCCGGCGCATGTGCCCTGCCGCGCCGACCCGTCGCCGCTGCCGTCGCGCCTCTATGCCGACCAGCCGCCGCATCAGCCTGCCGCCGCCGCCCTCTCTCTCTCTCTCTCTCTCTCTCTCCCCCCGCTCCTATCCAAGTCTGCTCCTCCCGATCCCCAATTCCGTAATACCTAGAATCTGCTCTCCTGCTCCCCAATTTCGTAATCCCTAATTCTATACCCCAGATCAGCAAATCCACGCCGAGCTCACCGCCCCTTTCCCTCTTCCCGTCTGCCCCAACGCTCGCCTCCTCCCACCTTTGCTTCGCTGCCCGCTGCCACCACCGGAAGGCTTCACCATCCGTTGCCTGCACGGTCTCCTTTGTCGGCCATGTCCATGCTTCTGCTGCCCGCTACGATCCAGCCATGAAGGTGCCGCCATCGACCCAATCATCCGACACTGGGTCGTCTCCTTCCGCTCACGTCCGAGCTGTTTCGGTTCTGATGGCCGCGTTCACACAATCATCGCAGCTGCGGCCTCAAGAAATTTCAATCGCCCAGCTGCAGCAGTGGGGCAGCCGCCGCGCGTGCTGGCCTCTCCTCCCGGAGGCAACTACCATATCTCTCACTTCTACCTGTTACCGTACATTCGCTTGAATGCTGTAAACATCAAATTTCTAAACATTTGTGTGCTTTCGAGTGATCGAGATAGCCACCTGTTTCATTCAAAGTGATGTTAGTGATTTTGAGGGGATATATCGAGTTAAATGCTTCAATTTTTATACGTCTTTACACATATTAACGCTGCAGTGTTGTTCCTCTCATTTTGCTTGCTGTTCCCTAAGAGATGTATTCTACCCGTTAGTTATTTCATAATTGAGATGACATTCGCAATCAGCCAATGAGGACAAAAGGGTTGTCTTAAAATATTCAATTTGTTTAGCCAACGGTGCCCATGGCTAACTTTTGGAATCATGGAAGTGGAATTGTGGAAATGTATTGACTTTTTTAACATCTCTTTCTGTCTAGTCATTGTGTGAGGCTATGGCACTGCACATTGGTTTTTATCTTGAATGATGAATTTTTATTATACTAAAAAATGGTTCACCATAGAGAAACTATATAAAAATATGATCACCATGTACTTCTGAATTTCTGATATCTTTTGATAGGTTGGAAGGATGAAGAAGGGACTACATCCTCAGATGCAGTGGATTTCGTATGTGACGCAGAGTGGCAGGCTGATTAATATGATGATGACCAAGGTCAACCATACTGGCAAAGTGTATCATATGAGGGCAAAGCGTCAAATGGCTCAAAGCTTAGGTCAGATTGCAAAGTTCAAACGCCGGTATGAGCAGCAAACGGAGGAAAACGAAGACAAGTAGGCTGTGATTTGCTAGGGTATATAGATTCTATGTAGCCTTAAGCGGACTTGGCTCCAGATATTTCATAAGAAACTGAGTCAATGATTTTTTAGTGTGCTTCCGCACCTCAATAACGTTACCTTTTTTGCTTTTTATTTTTCCTTTCATCATTTATGTTCACTCGAGCAATCTATGTTGCTTTATGCTGCCTTTAAGTCTCAATAAAAATGAGAAGCGATATATTTCCACTGATTCAAGCCTTTTTTTTCTTCTTTGAAATCTGTTTGGCGTTTGCTGCTCTTGCAATCAAGAAATCATCCCCATTTGATCTGGCACACTGATTGATTTGCTTTCTTAAAAATTCATGTTCTTGTATGTTTGCATGTTCTGTAAATGTCGTTTTGGTAAAATCTTGGAATGTGCAATTGTAAAATAAAAATTTTGCAATTAGCGCGCTCTTTTTTTACCATTATACTTTGATTGTTCAAGCAACTGAACTGCAACATTTTGTAGACCTGGGTGACGACTCCATGGCCTTGTGCGAGGATTAAAACTTGTATCAAAATCTGCCTTGCGCTTGATTGCATTCCCAATCAGTATTTCCAGCCTTATGGACAGTTCAGGACTTATATGTATCAGTTTCTCCTGTCTAAATGTCAATGGTGAAGATATATGAACGGGATGTTTTGATCGGTGACACTTGGTTTTTTTTCTTAAATGGAGATCTTAAATTGTTTTTGCTTGAATATGATAATTTTGTTTTTGATACAGGAACTTTTATATCTTGAGTGCATGAGCTAGAAAAATAAAAATAAAATCATAGTCTACAAAATGACATGCATACTCGATCACCATGTTCTTAAATCCATTCAAGATATCTTTGTAGGCAGATCATTATTACTCCCTCCGGTCACGAAAAAAAGTCGCCGTTGACTTTTGGAGGCATTTTTGACCATTCGTCTTGTTTCTGCCGTAAAAAATGTGATTCCTCGATAGAGCCTTTGAAGAGTCTAAAAAAGTTTTAAAAAAAATTTGAGAAATTTTAATAACCCACTTTAAACCCCATAAAATGACTAAAATGTATACCGTTTAGTTTGTAAAAAATAACAAGCTAAATTTTAATCTAATCTAATCTAATTTAAGCTGAAAAAAATAGGGCCTAGACAGCTGTTTGCGGCGCATCGCGGCACAATTGATACAGGGCATTGGAATTTGGAATCAGAGTGGTACACACGGTAATTAAGTAGGACCGTTACTCAGGTCATGAGCTTATTCAGGGTCATTGGATATGTATGTATGCACGCATGCGCGCGATTCATATGCCCGCGCGTCCACAACGTTACAGTAGAAACGTACGTATCGCGAAATATATAGGCACGCGTACGAGTACGACATGCACGCATGCGCCCGGCCGAGCGTACATGCAGCAGCCGCGAGCCTACGTATACGTACGTATACGTAGGTAGCTGATCAGTCCCTGACGACGATGCTCTCCTTGCGCTGGTGGAACTCGCCGGCGCAGCTGTTGACGTCCTCCTCGACCGTGGTCTCGCGCACCACCAGGTGGCCGGAGCCATGGCGGCCGCGGTGGCCGTGGCGGTGGCCGGCGGCGTGTGGGGCCTTGCTGTCAACCTCCTGCACGGTCGTCTCCCTGACGACGCGCTCCTGCATGCCGCCGCCCGGGCTGGCCAGCGACCTGACCTCCTCCGAGCGGTAGTCCACCTCCTGGTAGTGGGCCATGGCGCCGATCGACTTGCCTGCCTTGTGTCTGTACTCTAAGACTAAGCACTGCTTGCGATCACAGTGCTGAGACACGGGCGTGCTTTTATAGTGTGGAAGCGCACGAGTGGAGCAAGGAATTTCTCCATGAAAGGTACATGAGCACGTTATTGCTTTGTGCTTTGTACTATGCTATTTATGCATGGCGCATGGTCATTAGAGTCATTCTAATACTATAGCAAATAAAATAGAATAAATAAAAGGAGTGGTCTTGGGGTCGGACGTCCGACCAAATTATTTTGGATCGGACGCCACCCAGCCCAAAAAACACAACGACTCCTCAGCACCCCACGTTCAGAATTGATAGCTGTCGGAACAATTCGTGTCTCCATCAGAACAACTCGCGTCCACGTCCAGAACAACTCGCGCCTCCGTCGGAACAATTCGCGATGACGTCATCGCTGACGTCAACGAAGATTCATTTTTTCCTTTTTTCTTTAAACGATCATAACTTTTGACTGGGAGTTTCAATCCACAAACCGTTTTCACCACCGTGTTTCTCGTATTTTTTCGAACAAAACAAGACCCATGTTGCTATATAAATTTCCAACGTGTTTCTCGTATTTTTTCGAACAAAACAAGACCCATGTTGCTATATAAATTTTTACTGGAACAATTTGTTTGTACTAATGAAACAATTAATTTGGAACAATAGGCTAAGCCCAATTGGAATAATCAATCTTGCCTGCTGGAACAATTTTTATACCTGTTAAAACAATATATTTGGTCTGCTGGAGTAGTAAAAAGAAATGCCTACTAGAACAAGAAGGTTTGCCTACTGAAACAATAATTTTTGTCTGCTGGAACAACAAGGTTTGCCTACTGGAACAAATAAAAGTTGACTACGAGAACAATAAGATTTGTGCTATAAGAACAGTTGAACTTTGCCTACTGCAACAATAACTTTTGCCTTATGGAACAATAAATTTGTCTTCTAAAACAAATAAAAGTTTTGACCACCTGAATAATAAAGTTTGCCTACTGAAACAATAAAGTTTGCCTACTGGAATAGTTGAGCTTTGCCTACTGGAATAATAACTTTTGCCTTCTGAAACAATAACTTTTTGCTTTCTGAAACAATAACTTTTACCTTCTAAAACAAATAAGGTTTTGTCTACTGGAACGATAAAGTTTACCTACTGGAACAATAAAGTTTGCTTACTGAAACAATAAAGTTTGTCTGTTGGAACAATGAGTCTAGCCTCCCGGAACAATCTATCTTGCCTGCTGGAACAATGAGTCTAGCCTCTCCG
The DNA here is from genome assembly GCA_036346415.1 of Raddia guianensis. Taxonomy (NCBI): domain Eukaryota; kingdom Viridiplantae; phylum Streptophyta; class Magnoliopsida; order Poales; family Poaceae; genus Raddia; species Raddia guianensis. The sequence goes on from CM070534.1 coordinate 71,938,983, forward strand.
AACAATCAATCTTGCATGCTGGAACAACTTTTATACCTGTTGAAATAATGTATTTGGTCTGCTGGAACAATAGGCTAACCCAATTGGAACAATATGTCTAGTCTGATGGACCACAACTTGTATACCTACTGGAACAATATATCCTGCTTGCTGAAACAATGAGTATAGCCTCCTGGAACAATCTGTCTTGCTTGATGGAACAATTGTACCAATAAAAATAAAAATTCAAATAATAATAATAATAATAATAAGTATTTAAAATGAGTTCATTAGGAATTTAGATGAATTATGAAATTTGTTCTACGCAATTTGGACTCCGAATGAAAAAGATACAAAATTGAGAAAAAGAAAATAACAAAAAATAAAATGCACGGTGGAGCAACTAGCTAGCTCTGGGCAAACACACGCTCATGGAGCAAAGCTAGCTAGCTCTGGCAAGTTGCGCGCATGTAGTCGCTTCCCGCTGCGCGTCGTGGGCTGGGTCGGGCGTCCGACGGATCGGACGCCTGGCCAGAAGCATTTCCGTAAATAAAAATATAGATGAATAGTGACTGAATAGTGCTAGGTATATCTTGTTAGAGCATGCCCACCAGGCACTCCATCAGCTGCCGTTGTCACGAGCTCGCCCGCCTGTACGCCCGCCCGCACTCCTGTACGCCGTCTGCGGTTTGAATTTTTTTTCGCGCGCTACAGTAGTATAGCGAGCCGGATGGAGTGTCTGATGGGCATGCTCTTAGCCTTGGTTTGGTGATGCACTTAGTACTGTTCCTGGTTTCTAGATTGCATTGGTGTTGAGTGTTGATGTATCATATATATCTATCAATCTGGATTATATGTGAATGTAGGAACACACGCTCGTGACTACTGGATATGCTCCAAAATTTAGGTTTGGACTTTGGACCCACTAAGCTAACCCCCTCTCCCCCACGGTGTGGCGACCACCGCACTGCCCACATGCGACTAGATCAACCTCAGCGTAGGTGCAGTGTGGCGCGACAACTTTAATGCGCTTACACACACTGGCGTGGTCATGCGCGCGGTGTGGTGGTCGCCGCCGGTGGACAGCTCGGGGGAGAGGGAAGGAAAGGATGAGGATGGAGAAAGACCTAATTTCTTATAAATAAAAAATATGAGGTGTTTTTTTACAAAATGTGCATATATATAAAAAGGCAATTAGTCTAAGCATAAACCTTGGCGCAGATCGAGTGTGGACGAGCAGTAATGAATATTTTTATATTGGGAAAGAGTCTGTTACATGCATGGATGCCTTCTAATTGGACACTGAACAACCAAAGATTCATCCGTATGAGTTCATGATGACATTTTTCACGAGGAAATGTGGCTAAGATGATCGATATGAGCGAATGAAGTTAGGCGTTATTTAATTAATTAGGTTAGTGTCCCAGAAGTTTAATATTAACGATATTTAAATAGAATGTTAAGAGCAGTAGACCAGTAGACTTCATCTACACTTAAGACTAGCTTACGATCGCACAACGGCACAAGCATCCATCATGGAGTAATTGGGTAGTTTAGCTAGGTTGCTTTATATGCATATGTATCCAAGTTCAGCTAAAAGGCACTCAAGCCATTCACCCCTAATTAATGATTTCCGAGAAATTACCAAGGGACCTCTCTCTGTTCTAGTAAGTCGCCTTTGAGATAAGTCACTGGTTACTGGTCAGGTATGGAATATACTTTATCTCATTCTCTTGCCTCTTGGTAATGGAATATATACTTGCGTCTCGCCCTGCACCGCATTATTATTTCACTTGGGATGGAGACTGGAAGATGCTTCTCCCATAGATATTTGACAGCTCGCTTCTTTATAGGAGAAGTGGAATCAAAAGTTTGTTCATGATGAACACATCCAGAGATGCGAGGCGTCGCACCAGCAACATCAATTTCCTTTCAAGCAGTCATTTCCTGACCGTCCGCCGGCCGTTGGTTTTACACCAATGGCTCCTAGAATATTGGGTTTCCAGTTTCATGGCACTTAAAACGACATTCAGAAATGATCATGACATTTGAATGAATCGAATATGCCATACTAACTGAGAAATAATCCTTGATGATCTAAGACTAAGACATGGTAAAACTAATTCAAAATTTTAATAGGAATAGCGCCCTTTGCAACATACCCCAATCTTATGGGAAAAAAACTAGGAGCAGGATACACGTACCGACAACAAGCATGTTACATTTTCCAATGCTTATCAAATCTTATTCCAAGTGGCACATGGACCCCAACAATTGTTGGTGTCAATTCCAACATGCATCAGTAGCATATCACAACTTCCAGGAGGATCTAGGTTTTTTTTTTTTTTGAGAAAACCAAATAAGATTGATTAAGTGATAAGACTGTTTACAACATCGTCAGGGATTACATGGGCTTCTGCACCCCAATGATTAAAACAAATCGGGAAAAAAGCAGACCAGCAGGCCAGAGAGTTGACAGATTTGCCCCATTTAGCAAGTTTATGGGCCGTCATATTCAGGTCCCTTGGAAAGAAGTCCAAACGAACACCGCTTTTGCACGCCCTCTTAATCTTCTCCACGAGCGATCCCCATCGTCCTCTATTCTCCTCCTCCTGGCGAACTGCTTCAACCACGTCCCTGCAGTCCGATTCGATGGCAAACTCGCCCAGATCCAGACTGCTACCAAGCTCCCGACCCAAGCAAATCGCCAGAGCTTCTGCTTCAGCTGGCTCCGATACACCTCTTTCAGGACGCACCACCGCCGCCATTAATTTTCCGTCAGCACTCTTCACCACCGCCGCCACTGAGGTCAGATCCCCAAATTTCCAAGCCGCATCGACCTCGATCCGTACCTCCCCACTGCCAAGTTCGCCCAATTCTCGATATATTTCAGCTTTAGGAGGATCTAAGTTAAAGGAAGTATGAATGGATAATGAGTCGACGATGAGAAGGCTTGAGATAAGTACTGTTAGGATATGCGCTGATGCAAGGTCACGAACGACACCAGAAGACACGATGTTTGGTAACGCAGTTCGGCTTTCGCCTACATCTGCGGGCTCTGATTATGGGCGCTCCTCTCCAATCCATAATACCGCAGCACACCGGCTAACCAGGTCACGGCCACATGCCGACCGCTGACCTCCTCTTGCCTATGCTACTATTATGAAGTCGTTGTCATGATTATACCAGAACGGCATCTCTTTATATAGTGGAGGTCTAGATAGAGTCCGACTCTAACACTAACCAACCCTGTCTATTACAACACAGAGTCCTTGTAACCTACTCGTACACCTTGGAGAATATGGTCTCTCCATCTTGAAGTCGTTCTAGCATCTTGCGCGAACCTTGTATCTGGCCTCTGGTTGCTTCCTCCTTTGAATATTTATTTGACTCCCATTGAATCTGCATATCTAGATCCAATCTTTGAGTCCTCTAGCAGGCTTTCCAGCCCGCCACCGTACACCACGTCATCCGTGCACAGCAAAACATGCCGCACCCTGACTATCCGCATCCACGACACAACTTCATCTCCAGTGTCGTGATGTAGTGCCTCCTGTGCAACATCCGGTCGCATCACTGCTCCGCCATTCCGATCTATCCGGCATCCATCCGCGCATGCCTGTCTGATCGCGAACGCCGAGGTCTTCGCCGTCGCCTGCCGACCTCGCCGGCTACTTTGTCAGCCCGATCACCACGTCTGGTCAATCCCTGCCAACCGTAGCCCATCGAACGGTTCGAGCCTCCTGCCCGAAGTGTCCGACACCACCGATCGAATCGTCGATCGCCGCCATGCTCCACCTTGCGTCGATGAGGTGTTTTCTGCAGCGCCCGTGTATGCATAAACCCCGTGTCTCCCCTTAGATCTTTCGCATGGCCAACCTCGCCGACCAAGCTCTGATACCACTTGTTAGGATATGCGCCGATGTAAGATCACGAATGACACCAGGAGACACGATGTTTGGTAAGCAATTCGGCTTTCGCCTACATCTGTGGAACTCTGATTATGGGCACTCCTCCCCAATCCATAATACCGCAGCACACCGGCTAACCAGGTCACGGCCACATGCTGGTCGCTGACCTCCTCTTGCCTAAGCTACTATTACGAAGTCGTTGTCATGATTACACCAGGGTTATCTCTCTTTATATAGTGGAGGTCTGGATAGAGTCCGACTCTAACACTAACCAACCCTACCTATTACAACACAGAGTCCTTGTAACCTACTCGTACACATATTCGACACAATACCTAACAAGTACCATGTTGATGTATGTTAAGAACGGGGACAAAATTGATCTAGAGGGAAGAGGGCAACGCCACCTCGCCGGTCACAAGGGGAGAAGGACGGCATCGATTGCAAGGAGAGCAACGTTGCGACGCCGATTGCAAGAGGGTAGGAGGAAAAGAACAAGACATCACAAAGGGGAGGGGCACCGCTTCCGTTTGGAGTCTTGGACATAAAGAAAGGTGGTTCAAGCATGTGGTTCAAGCATATACTATGGTGACATAGATTCTCCAAAAATCACAGGACATGCCAGCACTAAACAGTGGGATGATTTGGTTATCGTTGGCCTTCCTGGGGCATAGTTGTTAAGCGCCAATGCAAGCTCAATTCAAATTTCAGTGCATTTAAATTAAATAATCTGCACTATTGTTTGTGTATATTAATTCTAATGCCTTTTTTACTTTTTTGGTGTTTGTTGCTGGAAAGAAATAAGCAAAGGTAACCAAGACTGCGTAACATTGCGTTCGACAACATGCTTGCACCATCTCTCCATTCTTCGAGAATCTGCCTAAGGATACTAACTCGGGCATGTCAGTATGGTCATCACGGACGTGCATCCGTGCTGTACGGTGCAGTTGGGTCACTAACATATAGGCCTACAAAGGTAGAACTGCAGAGGATGCCGATCCGGTCATCACATCCCTGGATCAACCATTCCAGTTTGTATGGTCCAAAGATGATATAATAAATAAGGGGGTTGCATACTTTGCATGGCCAATTTCAGCATAATTCGAAAAGATGGGAAAATTAGAGTTCACAGGTTGTTTTAGACAATCATACCGATAACCAAAATGCAACACTGCAGTAATGCCAACAAGAATTTCTATGATAGACCAAACTGTTTTCTATAAATAAAATTAAACACGAGTACATATGCAAAGATCCTGATAAATGTTAAAACATTCATATGATATGAGTTAAAATTAAACTTAACTACATGGGCAAAGGTCCTGATAAATGTTACAACATTCATATGGCATGCTTCAAAGCTTTGGTCCCAATAGTGAACATTTGGCTTAATTTTAACCTATCGGTAGGGAAAAACTCATAAGAAAATTTCCCAAAGAATGCATTTAACGCCTAATTTTATAGATATAAAAGCTCCATCGTTGTTTCACACTCGTAGCCATTAGAATGGCCTTCTTCCTCCTATTGGGATGGTATTTGATCCAGAAATCTGACCCCGGTTACCGAACCCACCTCGTCCCCTTGACCGGAAATTGCCTCCTAAACATAGAACAAACACAGATTAACAAAGTAAAGCTCAATTAGGGAAGCACAGAATACCATTTTCCTAGAGAATTTTCTTTAGTTCAGCAGACGTGTACCTCCTCCCATGGAATTGAACTTGGCCATAGACTCTAGTGCTGGATTCACAACCTGACCGGCTTCACGCAAGATCTTGACAAGGTTCCTCGAAAATTTCGCATTTGAGTGAGTGAAAAAGGTAAACGCAGTTCCTCTAGCACCAGCACGGCCAGTTCGACCTATCCTGTGAATATAATCTTCAAGGGTTGTTGGAAAATCATAATTTATCACACACTTTATATCCTTCACATCTGCAAATTTGAAAAAGAACACGATCAGCATTTAATCAACATAACTGTGTTGCCCTGAGTACCACACCACTGGGACATCAACATTGTCTGTCTCCATAGAAGGCAGCACATGGCAGGCAAAATCCAAATATCCAAAGAACAAAATGCAGATGGCTGCACTTTAAACTTCTACAACTAACACAAGTCGAAGGGGCTGCAAAACTGAACTGGGTATCAATCACTGCTTGATGTGGAATTGATGGTGAATTAACCTCTCAGCCTTTTTTCAAAAAATACTGATGACACACAACTGACATGTCTGGGCAACAATATATCCAATAGTGTACCAACATCAGCACGTATCTGTGTAAAGCCAAACATCTGTCATCCACACACCAATCCAACACAGGCTGCAATGCTTAAGGTGCTGCATCAGAGGTCAATATGAGGATTTCACTAATTACTAAAAAGCACTGATAACTCACCATCTTTGGACCAGTTGGCACTTGGCAGTGATACCGATACACAAGGCACATGTTTAAATTGCATCATAATCTTTCAGAGGACCAGGCAAACTACAGAAAAAAACAGAGATACATGCAACTAAAATGATTTAACAAATTTAATCTATATAAGAACTGAAGCACAATTTTAAAGGTGATGCAATGTGAATTCATTTAATTGTTTTTACGTCAATACTTGCTGCCTACTGCCTGCACACATGCCATTTTTTTCATCCATCAATTCCCAAGGCGTTGACACATGTGGAACAAAGTTTCTCAAGAAAAAAATTTGGGATAGGCATCATAATTTTTTTTTTAAAAAAAAGGTACTTACCAACCGAAGAGCAAAGTGCTTACAGAAGACCATGATAACAAATTAAATATTGAGGCCAAAATAAAGGTCAGCTAAATAGGATGCCAAGAAGCAGCTTGCACGCTGAATTCTTGAGAATAGATGAAGATAAAATCAATTCAAAAATCAACAAGAACAAAACATGTATCCCCCTTGCATGTTGTTTTCCATGAAATTATTAGTGTGCTGTTATCCATTTTATCCAAAGCTAAATAACTCAGGCAAAGTCTGTAAACCTAACGGGTTTGGTAATTTTTTTTATAACAAAGATAGTGCCTTGGTAACACTGCCAATGCTTACGCTCGCTGAGGTAAACATAGGGAAAGGATTATCTACCTCTGACATGATGGCACCTTGCATACACCACCAATCCACAAGTTCAGTTCACTCAACCAAAAACAGCTGAACAGCCCTCCGACTTATCATCCTTGAGCACTTGAAACTACAATCTAATCCTAATATTCAAACAAGTCACCATACCAAGACCACGTGCTGCTACATCTGTGGCAGCCATTATAGGACTCTTCCCACTCTTAAACTCTGTCAGGACATAGTCCCTTTCAGCTTGAGCTTTATCACCATGTATAGATAATGCTGGCCAACCATCCATTCTAAGTTGACGAGTAATCTTATCACAATCCTTTTTTGTTTGGAAAAATATCAAGATTCGGCTCCCATCCATTAAATCAGATAGGAGCTTACTGAGTCTGCGAGAAAGAAGTGAAATCAATTTACGTTATGTTACTTTTGTGATCCCTATGAACAGTGCAACATAGAACAAAATAGATGATGAGTGGTGCATACCTGGGGTACTTTTCATGCTCTGAAATAACTTCAACAATTTGCTGTATGGAGTGATTAGCTTTAAGTTCAGGTGATCCTATAATTACCTGCATTACAATATATATGAAAAATGTAAATAATAGGACTATCACAACAAAAATAATGGAGGAGGCACAATAAAAAAGATGACAAAAACCAACATATTATGCACCTTGTAAGGATTTTGCAGAAATTGTCTAGCCAGGGCTTCGACTTCTCTTGGCCAGGTGGCACTCCAGTACAAGGTTTGCCTGTCTGGCCGAATCTATTGAAAACAAAAGCATTTAGTGCCATGAAGGATTGAAGGCATGAATAAACATATAAACAAGGTTAAATCAACAACATTAACATAAGCTTTAAAAAACAAACCATACTTGTGCCAATATTTTCCGAATCTGGGGCTCAAAGCCCATATCTAGCATGCGGTCTGCCTCGTCCAGGACTAGGTATGTCACTCTGCGTAGGTTTGTGTGACCAGCTTCAAGCAAATCAATCAAACGACCAGGTGTTGCAATGACAATTTCAACTCCTAGGAATACATATAACAAACTTAGCTGTGAAATATAAATCTCAAAATGAGGTAGATAAAATTACCAAATACCTCTCCTGAGATCACGTATTTGTGGGCCCTTAGGTGCTCCTCCGTAGATACACGTGCTTCTCGTTCTTGAGTATGATCCAAATTTTGCTGACTCTTCCTGTATTTGAACAGCTAGTTCTCTTGTTGGAGCAAGGATCAAAACAATTGGGCCATCACCTAACCCTACATCATTGTAACCACTCATTGTTAAGATGGATTCCATCCAACAGCAATTTAACATACAAACCACATCAGCAGGAACAAACCTAGACGAGGCTGTGCGCCAACATGAACCAATCCTGGGAGTAGGTAGGATAGAGTTTTCCCTGAGCCTGTTTCCGCAATACCAATCACGTCCCTGCCCTTCAAAGCCATAGGCCAACCCTGAGATTGAATAGGAGTTGGCTCCACAAATCCACACTTGGCAATTGCTTGCATGCAGTAATCTACTCAAGAGGAAATTAGCATGTTAGTCACGGGCTTAGTTCCTCAGTATAATGCAGTACTTCCATGAGCACACGCAGAGAGACTATTGACAAGCTGTTTGAATTTAACAACACAAACCTGGAAAGTTGGCTTCCTGAAAGTAGCGGACCGGCTTGGGCAAGTCCTGGCCTTCAACTGTGATATCACGGTGGCGGCGGTACTGCGAGACCTCCATTTCCGACATTGCCTGCACAGCGGGGCACTCCACGTAAAAGTTCTTCTCGAACGGTATAAGGTTCCGGAAGTCCGGCTTAGGCAGAGCGAGCGTATCCAGCCCGTCCCTCCCACCGCTGCCTCCTCTCCCGCCGCCACGGTAACCACCAGGCCCGCCGCCTCTCCCTCTCCCGCCGCCTCCGCCAAGGCCCCGGCCGCCCTGGCCGAAGTGCGAGAAATCGCCGCCGCCAGCTGGGGGAACAAGCGGGGCAGGCATGGGCGTGTACGGGGCGGCGAACGGATTCGGGGCCACGGGTACCGGGGCAAGCGTCGGAGCGCCGGCCAGGTCGCTGCACGGAAGAATCAGCCGATACAGGTCAGATCGGATCGGGGCACGCGGAGAGGAACACGCGAGCTAGGGTTAGGGTTACAGTGTCAGTACCTGCGCCTGTCGTGGTACGAGGAGGGGTCGGCGTAGCGGAGGTCGTAGGGGTTCATGGCGCCGCCCGGGGCTTGGCCGGAGGGCGAATCCCGGAGGAGCAGGAGGCCGCCGCCGGCGTGCGAGGAAGGACGGACTGACTTGGGGAGGTGGATCTGAAAGCGCAGGGCGGCGGGCGGAGGCGGGCGGACCGGCGTGTTTGGTTTTGATGGGGTGCAAGCTGCAAAGCAAAGCGTGTGGGGACGGGCCGTATGCTGGTCTTGGTGGTCCACGTGTCAGTGTCCGTGAGGAAAGCGTTGTCCGCGTGAGAGGAGAATCCCCTACCCGCATATGCGATACTGCGTTTGGGCTGGGTGGAGACGTGTTGGACCTTCAAGCGTTCTTTGGGCCCTCGTTGGAACGTGATTCGGCCCAGTTATGTTGAGAGGGTATAACAAAAGGGAAGAAGTCCACATTGCCCTCCCTCAACTATTGAAAAAGTTCGCTTTTTCTTCCTCTGTGTTAAATGGATGAGATCTGGCCGTTCAATTTTGCATCGAACGGCCACAAACGAGTAGAGAGAGGAAAAATGAACTTTTGCAATAATTAAGGGAGGTAAATTGGACTTTTTCTTAACAAAAACACACGTAAATTCGCTCCACTATACACACCACAAGCAAGTACACTACTAATAATTTTTATAAATATCTAAAGAGTAGGGATAATTGAGGGTTGAACCCTCGACATATCTATTAAATGTACAAGCAAGGGTTGAGGTCGCATTTTGTCGTATGGCGTTTTTCCTCACACATGGCTTTCGCCTTGCCTCCTTGCCTTGCCCTTTTCGTCCTTTGCCTCCTCATGGCGTGGCTCGCTTTCGCTCGATTTCGATTTGCGTTATTTGCCTTGTGCCAGACTTGTGCTTTCGCTTCGCCACGCCTTCCTTCATAACGTGGTTTTTTCGCACTTTTTCATGCATGGTGACAGGAAGCGCCAGTCGCACATCTCAGCTAGTTAGTTTACAAAATCAGGATGCTTCTCACTAGACATTTCAATTGACACTTTCATACCATCATACCTTATGACTTGTGCGGCTTTCTAAGATCTATAAAAAAATTTGAACATGAGGTATCAATTTATGGCGGTGCTATAATGTTATTTGGTAATTGGCACAAGCCTGCCAATTTGACGGTCATGCATGAGATTCTTTTCGAGATTCGTTACTGGAAAAGATAAAGAAGTGATCGATTCAAACATTGTCCCTCTCTCTTACTTTCGTGGTTCATTACTCTCTTGCTTTCCTCCATCTCTCCGATAGAGAGGGATGAATTGAATGGGAGCTAAAGACTTAGACCATCTCCAAGGGACTCCCTTCTCAGCCTGGTTCTCTTCACGGTGGAAAAATGGTCGGGAAGGGAGACATGACACACTTGGCCTCTAGGTGGGGGCGTTGTCGGCCGGAGGCGGAAGTAAGGACGCGGGTCTCTGGGTTAGGAGGGAAGCTGAATCAAGCATTGGGGCAACTATGCGAGGGATGACCACCACAAAATCGAGATACCTTGTCCATCAATGGGTTAAAATCCCTCTAGAATCGATTATCAGCGGGTGGATTTGTGGGATTTTCATGGTTTAGGGTCAAGCGAGCTGGAGAATGGAGGCTTAAGTTGATAAGGTTTGTTTATCGACAATTTGTGTGAGGATTTGGGCTGGATTGGCGGATTCAGGGGAATAGGGATTGGCTTGGATCCAACACTAGTTGCCAACCCTACCTGCCCTTGGCACTTGCATTTGGAACAACAACAATACGTCTTTTGAATCTCTTTGGAATAACTTTGTTTCTAGGCATCATTTTAATCTGTTTTGTTGATCCTACCTAATTGATCGGATAGATTCATTTCCATGTGCTTTTAATCATATCATAACGAGACAAGAATGATTAAAAACACATAAATCTAGCTACATTTGTTGTTTAATGGGAGAGCACAGAACTTATAGTTTTTTATACCATTATTTTGTTAGAGATGGGCCATTAGTTCAAGGCCCATTCATGCCTATATATCAAATGCATTAAAAAATTGTACTACCTTACCAGTGGGAGGAAAGAAATTTAAACATATAAAGGATAGCTCCCATCATAGTGCATCATGAAGCGCTTGGGGAATGAGAGCTATATGCCAACATCTCACGCCCGCATATTACATGGATTACCATGCGACTTGTGACCAGGGCGGCACAGGTGGCCAACCGTGGTGGATTACAACAAGACTGATGGATTGGAAGTAGTTTTTTTTTTTGAGAAGAGGAGAATGTGCTTACGTGCATGACAACTAGGCCCATACCTTTCTCTTTTTTTTTTGCGTGACTGGACTGCCATATTGGTCGCCACGTATGCAAAACTACCTTTGAAACCATTGTAGGAGGTTGCTTGCACCAATTTTATGATTCGGAGGGATAGGATATTTGGTTTCATACTTCAGGGGTTAAGTAGACGAAGCGTGATAGTTCAAGGTGTAAAATAAACTTTTTTCCTTCACAAATTTATCCGAAAGTTTGGCTTTCATGGACAAAATGGTGCATATGTTGGGATGCAATGGATCGAAAACCATTCATGTTGTATTTGATCCATATACTTTTACCGGATATGGATTTAGACTTGCATAATGTCGGATGCGGATTCATAAACTGATAGTATCGAATATGAATATGGATAATACTCGGACCAATACGGATAATATAAGAGCGTGATCGGAATAGATATTTCTCGAATAATACGTGCAAACATAAACCAACTTTATAGATTGAGTAATAGGCTATAACTAGTGAATGTTTACGGAAATTAAATTTATGTTTTTAACCAAAATACGATGTGATAATTAAATTAAATTTAGTTAAACAAAATATAAGTACTAATATCAAAATGACATCTATAATATATTATATTGTAACCATATTATCAATATTAATATATGAAAAAAAAGAGGACGTTGAAAAGTTGACAATAACCGATCAGATGGGTCTAGAGCCCAATGGATTGATAAGCGCTAACTCACTGTATGGGCTTGACTGAAATGCGGGTAAGGATATTTTTCGACGGATTTATCCAAAAATTATTAACATATTATCCAACGAACACCTTTATCTATATCCTATCTATGGCCTTTTTCTTTTCGGTTAAAGTTGGCAAAAATTTTAATATGGAAAAGTTGTGAACCCTCAAGAGATATCTTGGAGAATCCAAAAAAATATAAATAATAGTTATAAACTATAAGAGAAACTTATTAAAACACCATAAAAATGAATATAAAATACTGTATCATTTGGTTAGCAAAGAATGGCAAATTTTAATTTAATTTAAGCCATAAAGAATGAGGTTTGTTATTAAACATGTTTGAATACCCATATTGGTCCATACAGGCCGTGTTTGTTTCAGATTAAATTGAATTAAATAAAATAAAATTTGTCATTTTTGTATAAGTCAAATGGTGTAATATTCTGTACTCATTTTTGTGGGGTTTAAAATAATAATTCTTAAAGTTCATAAAATATTTTTTCATAAATTTTTGAATTTTCTAAAATGTCTTTCGAGTTGGTCATAAATTTGGTACCATCAAACTCAACTCAACTTTTAATGCCATGTTCTTTTGAGCTGATCTTAACGGCTAAACAACGCTAAACGGTTGAAATAACTGAATTTCAATCGTTTCACTAGATAGGATCAAGATTTAGATCCATTTCGTTTGACTTGTTTTTTTAAAATGTTAGGATCGACCTTCAAAACAGCGAAAAAACGGAGTAAAAAAAACTCAAAGTATATGAATTTTTAAAACGTAGATAAGTTGTTAAGCTGTTAAAATGAAAAAAAACTCCCTTGATCCGAAACAAACTAAGACCACGAGCTACCTCGACTTCTCAGATGCATCCCAGTGGACAGTGGACACTGCCCAGACCCAGGGTCCAGACGTCGAGGCAGCATGAGCTGACCGGGCGAAAATATTTCTAGTCGTCTCCTTCCCTCAACCTCCGCAGATCTGGCCACTTCCACACGCCCAGACTCCTAAACCCTACTCCTCTCCTCTCTCCGGCCACCGCCGCCCACCACCTCGGCCATGGCCGAGAGGCTCCCGCCCCTGGCCGCCCTCCTCCTCCTCCTCGCCGCGGCCGTCGCTCCCCTTTCCTCCGCCGTCCGCCCGGTCTCCGACGCGCACAGATCCGCCGCCGCCGAGCTCTTCGCCGCATCTCCTGACGGATCCTTCGGCGAGTAAGTTTACTAATTACTCGCCATCTCTGCGGTGTCTGCCGATCTCCGGCGTTCGTCCCCCGCGGACGGAATCATGTACCTAGTTTGATCCAGATCGGTCCGAGGCGGAGCCGCGCGTCTGAAATTTCGAGGCTTGCTCGCGTTCACGTGTTCATCTTGACTGTGTGCACGTTGCAGTTTGGAGAGGACGTATGAGGCTGTCAGGACGTTCCAGATACTCGGGGTGGAGAAGGATAAGAGCCTTACTGGTAAGGCATGCGAGCTTGCCGCTGAGAAGCTGGCTTCCCCGTCATCATCGCCAGCTAAGGATCTGTTCCATGCGGCCCGGATCAGCGGTGTTCTCGGATGCAGTGTCGATGCTGGTGTCTATGATGTGAGTGTTAGCTTTAGAGGTCTTGCTGTTGATGTTGGGATTATCTTGTCTGATTATGTTCTGAGTTTCATTATTCGTGGTGCAGGGCGTTGTGGCAAGGCTTACGGCCGTGGTCAAGGACACCAACTCGCTGCTGGAATTTTACAACTCTGTGGGAGGGCTGCTTAGCATCAAGGTTGCTCCCTCTGGCGCAATTTCTAGCTAATAATATTTGTTAGATCGTTTTGCTATCACTACTTGCGGTAGTTGTGTGATTATACTATAATAGTTGATGAATGCTTGTTATTTTCGCAGGAACAGGGCCACGCTGTTGTTCTATCTGATGCTGATAGCACATTTCACGCAATCAAGGTGACAACAGTACTATATGTCTATGCATTTTTTTGTTATCTAGTTTTAACAGTCTACAACATTGTTTTCTGCTCAAATAGTCTCATGTGTTTTTGTTCCTGTAGGCACTTAGCCAAAGCGATGGGAGATGGCGTTATGATACCAACAGTGCTGAATCTAGCACATTCGCTGCTGGTAACAGTCCCTGTTATATTAGATTACTCTAACCTAGAATATCACTGGTTATTCAAAAGCCTAAATAAATTTTATGTTGAAATGTATTTGCATTTGGGATGCGTTGGTTGCTAGTTCATTATTGTATAGTTTTCTTGTTAGATATAATCTTGACATCTACTAGAAAATTGTAGGAGTAGCTAGTTGGTAGCTATATGGAGATGCTAGAAGCATTTAGAACATTTAGTTCTACTACTAGTTCATAGATGAACTAGATACTAGATACTAGTTCATAGGACTAAAATATTAATAGCTAGATGTAGAATGTTCTGGATATATGGGCTGAGGTAAGGTCAGTTCAACTTAGCCTATAAAATAGAACATGTAGGAGCACTTGTAAGCCAAGTTTGAGGATTAGTTCAGCTACAATATAGTGAGCCTCAATTGCTTCCTAAATGAACATTAGTGTGAGATCTTGTGAGAGTTTTGCTTGCTGTTTGTGTGAGCTCCTGGGCCAACAATTGGTATCAGAGCCAGGTTAGCTTATTCATCGTATGACGAAGGTCATGCCGCGGACACCGGAAAGGACAAAATCTGTTGGTGATGGCAGGAATGGCAGCGACGTTGTCTCGAGGGCGTCGACGAGAGAAGGCGTCATAAGTCTTTAGTACCCGATGCTCACCGATGGCAACTATGGGCCTTGGGCAGTGAAGATGAAAATCTTCATGTGGGTGCAAGGAGTGTGGGATGCGGTGGAGAGTGAGGAGGTGGTCGACGAACGCAAGGATCAGATGGCTCTCGCAGCTATCATGCAAGCTATACCGGAGGACATGATGATGGTCTTGGCGGAGAAGACGATGGCAAAGGAGGTATGGGACACATTGCAAGAGTTGCATGTTGGTTTCGACCGCGTCAAGGAAGCTCGTATTCAAACCTTGGTGAGGAACTTCGAGGATATGCACATGAAGAAGACGGAGTCGGTTAGTGACTTCACCATAAAACTAACCACCATCACCAATGAAATACGAGCACTCGAAGAAAAGAGGAGCACACGATTATCAAGAAGCTTCTTCATTCGGTACCAGACATGTTCTTGCCTTTTGTCTCTACTTCTGAGCAGCTTGCTGATATAAAGAAGCTGGCGGAAGTGGTCGGTCATCTCAAGGCATATGATGAGAGGAATAGAGGCCGCTGGCGAGTCGAAGAAGGGAATGAGCTTCTAGTCACTCATGCTAAGTGGGAAGCATGGTTCAAGAGCAATCACAAAAAATTTTTTGGTAAGAACCGCAAATTTGACAAAATATCCGATGCTTCAACTATGAGAAGTTAGGACATTTTGCTAAGGAATGCCACAACCGAAGTAAGGAGCAAGAGGCGATGAACCTTCTTATTCTTGCTGATGATCACCCAGCACTGCTATGAAGATGGCGTCGACAAGTTGAGTCTAGGATGTTGAGTAGTGGCGTCGCCATCCTGAAGTCGAATCTGAGAGTTGGTTCTAAGAGTAGGTTTCGACGAGTGGTGTCCTGGATGTTGAGTAGTTGCGTCGCCGTCCAGAAGTCGAAGCTGAAGGTAGAGCATGGGGTGTAGAGTAGTTGTGTCACCATCCTATGCATGCTTAGTAAGTGTTGCGCATATCGTAGGAGTGTCCGAATGCGTCAACAAGTTAGAGTTAAGATGTCAAGATTAGGGGAAGATTGTTAGATATAATCTTGACATTTACTAGAAGATTGTAGAAGGAGTAGCTAGTTAGTAGCTATATGGAGATGCTAGAAGCATCTAGAACATTTAGTTCTACTACTAGTTCATAGATGAACTAGATACAAGATATTAGAAGCATCTAGCTATTACTAGGACTAAAATATTAATAGCTAGATGTAGAATGTTTTGGATATATGGGCTGAGGTAAGGTCAGTTCAACTTAGCCTATAAATAGAATATGTAGGAGCACTTGCAAGCCAAGCTTGAGGACTAGTTCAGCTACAATATAGTGAGCCTTAATTGCTTTCTAAGTGAACATTAGTGTGAGATCTTGTGAGAGTTTTGCTTGCTGTTTGTGTGAGCACCTGAGCCAACATTTCTAACCGCTCATGGCTCTTTTATGGGTTTGTGAACTGTGAACTAGTAGTCAGTGCCCATGTCATCCTGAAGTTTATTTTCTTTACTGGGATAACTTTACATAAAATCTAATGCATAGATTCGGTCAGTGATGTTTTATTATGATGTACTCCCTCAGGTATTGCACTAGAAGCATTGGCAGGAGTTGTTTTATTGGCTGATGCAGAGGTTGATCCATCCATGGTATGCGGATGCTCTTTACTTGAGTAATTATGTTAACTTTATATATTACCTTAAGTGCAAGTGCAAGTGGTAAAGAAGTATGGGTAACTGTATACCTTATATTAGTTTGTGAAACTTTGGAAGGGAGACAGATCCTTGCTAGATGCAAGTGAAAAACTTAGTAAACGAACTATACCCATTATTTTGTTGATCTCCTAGATTTCATTGTGATTTTTTTAAAAGCATAACTGCAAAAGTGACAAGTATGTGACACCGTAATATGATATAAAAATATATAGTGGTTAATTACTACGTTATAAAGCCTTGAAAAGAAGACGTGCATAATTTCATGGGAAGTGGATACCTGCATAAATGTGGCTTTTGGTTGGGATGTATGGTTGAAAGGCTGAGCTAAAGAAATTTGGTGCTTGGTAATCCGGATTTTCTGTAGGCTGCTGGATGACTTGTCTGAGTAGAAAAATGTCTGAAATGCGCCGAGACAGATGGTTTGTTTGACATGTATAGGACATTATGACTGAATTTGAATCTGTTTTGCGTATTTGTTTAATCGCATATTTCAGCTGTCAATGTACTACACAATCTAGACAACGTTAGATTCAGTGCACTACAACATTGAGCTGCATTACTGCAGTACAATGACATACCTAATCCTCCGGTTCTCTCCTGCAATATTTGGTTTTCAGCTTCAAAATTTTGCAAGGAAAAAAATACACTTACAAAAAAGGATTGTTTTAGATGTTCAGCTTCAAAATGAATGAACAGTTCTGTTGAATTTAGGAACCAAGATTTGTCTACTTGTACACCATTCTCATTTGGTATCAAGAAATTTCATGAACCATGGATGTCATTTTCAAGATTTTGCAAGGAAAAGATTACACGAGCCAAGAAAATTCCCTTAATATTTTTTCAGATTCAATAAATTGATGTACTCTAAGATAGTGGTATAGGGGCATAAGTTTCCCTACTCTAATGGAAAATATAGAAAATTTTATCACTTCAAAGCCACATAAACTGCCCCTTCCTGTAGCTCCCATTTTCTTCTCATGTTTTAATTGGCCGTTGGCTTTCTAAAGGTGCCTTTAAAAAGCCTAGTGTTTGAGACAGCTTTTGGCTTCTCAATTAGAACGTTGAATATGAAGCTGTCCCAAAGGGGAGACCTATTTTTTTAATTCTTAACACATCACAGCATCCATTCATTTGAATCTCCAATATATATGATCTATTATCTTAAAAAAGCGACACACCCAATTTACTATTTAGGTGCTAATAGTTCATGCTCTTGTAAAAATCGCCAAAGTATATGACATATTCTGTTATCTTGAATGCGACACACCCATGATCTTTTAATGGTCTTGCGATATTTACTGTTTTGGTGCTACTAGTTCATGCTCTTGTATGGTTTTGCTTTCTCTTTTGCTCTATACAAGTTGTTGGTGAATGATTCTTGTAAAATTCTAGTCCTTTTTTTGTTTTCCTTTTATGATTTATGTATCATTACCTCTTAGTGCAGTCATTTATGCTCACACTTAATGATCTAGTTTTCAAATATCTTGTCATCAGATAGGAGTGGTAAAAAATGACATTGTGAAGCTGTTTGACACCACCAAGAGCTATGGTATGTTTTCTTGCCTTCTTTGTCTCTGCTTCTGATAAAAAATTGAGTTGATCAGTTTTAATACACGTGTAGTTAACACACAGATTTTTTACTTCTACCAAATTGAATTTGACTAGAGTTTTGAGGAGTCTTGGTGCCTGCTCGACACCTCACAGGACCTGTAATTAGTTGCCAATTGCCAAACCTTTGGTATACTGAGTTACAGATTTCGATAGTTACTAGCACATAAATTGGTGTTTTAAAATTTTGTTAGGATATATCAGCAAACATGAGGCAATTTACTTTTTTTTTTGTACTTTTCCATTAAGAATCAAGCACTTCCAGTTGAAAATATCACTTCATCTGAAATGATAGTTTATTATGTTATGCATCTTAGATGATGGAACTTTCTACTTTGATGAGAAGCATGTTGATTCTACTGAATACAAGGGCCCTATAACAACTTCTGCTTCAGTAGTACGAGGTGTCACCTCCTTTGCAAATGTTGCTTCTGGGAAATTGAATGTGAGTGTTTTTACTTCAATTTGATTTATGTAAGGAACATTTTTTTTACAAAGGATAATTATTTTATTAACCATGCTCAATCTATAGATTCCTGGTGAGAAAATATTGGGCTTGGCGAAGTTTTTTCTTGGTATAGGCCTCCCAGGTAGTGCAAAGGATTGCTTTAATCAGATTGAGTCTTTATCACTCTTGGAGAACAACAGGCAAGTCTTCCCATTCTATTGTTACTGAGGAGTGTGCATCCCCTGTCATTTTACTTGATACATATGTTGCCCTTCAATGCTTATTTACTTTCTACAATTTGCAGGGTCTTTATTCCTTTGATCCTTTCACTTCCTTCCAAAGTATTTTCGTTGACGTCAAAAGACCAGCTTAAGGTGATTATAAAAAAATTTTCTATTGGTTTTACCTGATGTATAGTGTCTTTAACGCTAGTATTTTCACCAAATGTTCTAAGGTTTCATTTACCTGAGGTTATGTTCGTTCATTGAGTAATTCTGCATTTTAATGCAAGTTGACATTTAGGCATATGATAATTGCATCAGTGATTAACTGGCTATGGTGGGGGAAACTCCCCTTGTTCTGCCAAGCACTGCCTGTAATCATTAAACTTTGGAAATCTTGAATTAATCCCTTTTTAATAAGCATGCCATCCTTTGTGGTAATTGATAGCATCAACAATATCGTTAATAATAACTGAGATAAACGTTTGAATGCAATCAGTATAAAATTTTTCAGTGTCTCGCTGTGACATTGCTACTCATTGCTTTTGATTTTGTGTTGCGTTTAACTCAATGTGAATCGACTTCAGATTTTATTTCCTCGATGTGTATTCTATTCAGGTTGAAGTTACTACAGTTTTTGGATCTGCTGCACCTCCGCTCAGTGTGAATCTTATACAAGTGTTGGGCTCTGATTCCAAGGTCATAACCACTGACAACAAGGTATAGACTTGAATCTGTGGTTACCTCTTGGAAACTCCCTTCTAATAGTTTATAAAAAAAACTGTGTGAATTGCTGCTGCAATGCCCTTAGCCCTAACATCCTTTCCTTTCTGGTCTCAGGAACTTCAGTTTGACCTCGACAACAACGTTCATTTCCTGGACATTGCTCCATTGAAAATAGATGTTGGAAAGTACTCACTAGTTTTTGAGGTACTTGTAAATAATATCGTTTGCCTCCTTTTTTTTTAATGTCGATTGACATTCTTTTTGGCCACACCCTTTTGTCTTCCAGATTTTGCTTCAGGATCCAGATCATGAGACTATTTATGCTGCTGGAGGGACAAACACTGAGGCTGTCTTTGTCACAGGACTGGTCCAAGTTAGCAAAGCAGAAATTGGAATTTCTGACAGTGATGCTGAGATTACGGAATCTTCCCAAAAGTAAAACTTTTTAAAGTTTAAGTGATATGATTTCATGCCAAGCATGTTCTACACAGCTTTTTTGCTTAAATTATTTGACCATTTTTTAACACATGACCTTTTGATATCATCTCATGAAAATCTTGAAGTCACAAGATAAATATTCTCGAATCTGGCTTCATTTGTTACTGAAGAGTTAACACGAAGAGTGAACTAATATTAATTTGCTACTTATTCACACTTCGGAACTTGGAAGATGTAGCCCATTAACATCTGGAATAGTAGACAAATGCTATGTAAATTTTTTATATTTATCTTCCTTCTCATCTGATATTTGTTCAAGAACATAACCTGCATTTTACTTATATCCTATGTTCTTGCTGTTGTCATAATGTCTCATAACTAATAGTTAATTTTATTAACAGCAAAATCCGCATGAAGTGTTTTGTTGATACCTTTTAGCGAAAAAAAACTGTTTTTTAAACATGTCTGATTTTCGGGCTGCTTCATTTCAGGTTAGATCTTCAGAAAGATACCAAAATCTCACTCTCTGCAAACCATCTGCAGAAATTGCGCTTATCTTTTCAACTAACGACACCACTTGGGCACACATTTAAACCTCACCAGGTTATTATGAAATTTCATTTTATTTCTCCAATGGCCTGATACTGGTTTTCCTGCTGACTAGGTTGGGTAAATTTGTTTTCAGGTGTTCTTGAAGTTGAAGCATGAGAGCAAAGTTGAACACCTATTTGTTATACCAGGTTCTGCGAGGCAATTCAAAATTGTTCTAGTTGAGTATCCTTCACTCAGGGTTTGTTTGTCATGTTTTTCAATGCTTCTCTTCATGACCGTTGGCAATGTGCCATTGGTTTCTGGGCCAAACATTATATTATCCAAAAAAAATGCATATGTTTGACTATTCGATTCGATGTGGAAGGCAATAGCTAAGCCATATAGCTTGTTTTCAATCTGGAAGAGAGCACATATTCCATGTAACTTGAGGTCAGTCATGTTTGTGTTAGCAACTTTGTGACAGAATTATGCCGAAGGAAAAAAGATCATTAGGTGCAAAACATTTTAAATGAACTGCTGTAAATATTCTTTAACATAATATAATGAGGATAGAGGGTGGTATGTGTTTTTCCTGTGGTGCTTGAATTTAGGGATTCTTGGGCTAAGATATAAACAGTTACGTGTTTTTTCGGTTGTCACTATAGTCAAATGTGGCATCAGAGTGCCATAAGTTCATGGAGTGACAAGATTTCTTATACCTGCTCCAATTTATTTAGGATTTTCTTGGTTTGGTGGAGAAATTTTACTACATTTCTGGAAGATATGACCTTGAGCTTTCAGTTGGTGATGCTGCAATGGTATGTTGTCATATAATTTTAATCATATAGCACTTTGGGGTTGGCCTTCTGACTTTCTTTGGTTTGTTTGCTCAGGAGAATTCGTTCCTGAAAGCCCTTGGCCATCTAGAGTTGGACTTGCCAGATGCCCCAGAAAAAGCCCCACGTCCTCCTGCACAAGCTGTTGACCCATTATCAAACTACGGGCCAAAGGAGGAGATAACACACATCTTCCGTTCACCGGAGAAGAGGCCACCCAAGGAGCTCTCAGTAGTGTTTACGGGTCTCACGCTTCTGCCTTTTATTGGATTCTTGATTGGGGTGGGTCAACGATTCTCTCTCTTGGTGTCATTTGATATAAATTAAACTTCTTGTTTATCTAATGAAACATGTTGATATTGATAATGTGCTTGTGGCTTTCAATTGCAGCTTGTGCGTCTGGGAGTGAACTTGAAGAACTTCCCGTCCTTGACAGGACCAGCTACATTTGCATCGCTTTTCCATGCTGGAATTGGAGCAGTCCTGCTGCTCTATGTTCTTTTCTGGGTTAAGGTTAGCATATTTCTTGTGGTAAAAACTTGTTTTAGCAAAGGCTTCATCTCATCTTTATTCTCGTGTTGGAACAGCTGGATCTTTTCACGACTCTGAAGTACCTTGGCTTTCTCGCCGTCTTCCTTGTATTCGTGGGCCATAGGACCCTATCTTACCTTTCCTCGCTGTCAACGAAACAGAAGACTGCGTGAGAGGACGACGTGAACAAAGGTTCCCTCCCTGATCACCAATTTTCGAGCTGTTGCAGATGCTTTGGTTTTGCAATGCCATTGCGTGAGATTCTGACCACTTCCAAGTTTTTCTTGAGCAACTTGAGTTTTGAGGGACTTCAATTTTAGTGTGAGTCAGCAATTCTGGAACAAGAAAAGTAGTAGGACCTCACTTTCATGTATTATGGATTGATGTTTTCTCAATGGATCGGATGTTTTCTCCTAGCACTAAGATAATATTAGTCTCCCTTTTTTGTTAGCATCCAGCTGCTTGACTTGCAAACCTCACAAAAAAAGGTACAAAATAGCACCAAGTTATACTGCCTTTAAATGAAGTGAAGTAGGTTCGTTTCATGACACACTGCTTGTTCTTTTCTGCGTAGGAATGTGCGTATGGTTTATCGGCTGTTTCAAAATCCCAATTGTTTCTCGACCCTATTTCTCCAAATTCTCTAACATGCTTCTCAAAGCTCGAAGTTTTTATAATCAGCAATTTAGTTTTCAAAGATGTCACGCAACAATTGTATTATAGAATTGCATGTTAAAGCAACATTCATGCAATTCTTACTTCTGAGAAACAATTTTTAATCACACAAGTACACATACCTGCGATGTAAAAGACTGTAATTCAGTTATCGTAGTAGAATAGGTTTCGTCCCCTTGTGCAAAAAAAATTCTACATACCATACAATGTTTAAATGAGGTAAGATTCCGTGTCAAAATCGAGTAGTTTTCCGTCCAGAGTGTGAAGTTACAGGATATCAAATGGTCTCGGACAAGGATGCAGATGTATAATATATATTCGTAGTACAGGTTTCCTGTTGCGTCCGGAAATTCCGTATAAACTTCTTGAGTCTTGCACCGCCGTTGCCAGATGCTGGCTTTGCCTTGCTCCTCTTTGTGGAAAAACTTGGTCTAGTTTGTTCAGTTATGATTTGTGAATCATTAGAACCGTAACTTATAGCAACTTCGACTGTTTATCTGACCCAACGGGTCAGGGACTCAGAGTCGCTTCTAAAGAATACATCAATGGCAGACTGCTCTCCTTACCTTTCCTATCCACTTGAAAAAAAAAAGGCGTGGAATAAACCACATTCTCTGTGATTTCAGGACTCTGGGAGAGCGTCATTTTGCCGCCTAGCTAATCTCGAATACAAACCGTTCTGCTTAATAAGCTCGATATGTCTTCCATCCTGCACATTCATATAGAGGATCGTAAAAATATGACGATGAGACAAATTATATAGCACACTGCAAGTGCAATGTGTTAAAGCAGTAGCTCTACAGGTTATTACTTGAAGTAATGAAGCAACCCGAGCCAAAAACATACCTCTACAATATTACCATTTTCCATCACAATAATTCTATCAGCCGCTTGAATCGTAGATAGCCTAAAAAAATATCATTGATTAAATTATTAAATTCAGATTGACAGATATTGC
Source organism: Raddia guianensis (assembly GCA_036346415.1). NCBI lineage: Eukaryota > Viridiplantae > Streptophyta > Magnoliopsida > Poales > Poaceae > Raddia > Raddia guianensis. The sequence goes on from CM070534.1 coordinate 71,962,571, forward strand.
AGTTTAAGCAAAAATAGAGTACCTGTGAGCTATGATAATCACAGTTCTTCCAGCCTTAGAATCAGTGCTAACTTTTGTGATGACGCTCTACCAAGGCAGAACAAAGAAATCAACGAGCTATACTTATGCATATTTTTGTTATCTGTTCAGTACAGAACTTATGTAAATCTTCATGAAGAGATTACCTTCACATAATGTTCGCTTTCAGCATCGAGCGCGCTAGTGGCTTCATCAAGCACTAAGATGGCTGGGTCCCTTAGAAGGGCTCTCGCAATAGCAACACGTTGCTTTTGGCCTCCACTAAGAAGAGCATCATCAACAATGGTGTTATAACCATCAGGCAGGGACATAATGAAATCGTGAGCATATGCCTGTTTTGCAGCCCACTCCACTTCTTCATGATTGACTTCTCTTGGGCAACCGTACCTAATATTAGAACTAACATCCATTCGGAATAGCCTAGGTTCCTGCATATACCAAATATACAAGGTTGTTTAGTAAAGAAAAATTTTCACATTGTAGCACACTTTATATTGAGTTAACTGGATCTCGACCTGTCCCACAAAACCGATTCTTTCCCTGAACCATCTGATATCAAGCTCACTAAGTGGAACCCCATCTACAAATATCTGCGTTGATGGCAACATAACTTCAGTCTACAGAGCAGCCAGGTGGATTAGTTTGAAATGACTACATGTAGTCTTATGTGACATTTGTAGTCACACGTAGCAAGAGGTAGAAATAGCTTACTTGTCCATTTGTAGGTTCATATAGTCGAAGTAGAAGGTTGACTATAGTACTCTTTCCACTTCCGCTAAGACCAACCTTCAGAGTTTCACATAAAATTAGTACAATATATATGTAAGGTTGCATTGCAGAACTGTTGAGAATTCAGATCAATGAAAGCCTCCATGTTCTGAATATCTTACAATTGCGACTACTTCATTTGGATTAAGCACTAGATTCAGCCTTCTCAAAATTGGTACCTGTTAACAAGAAAGACGACAATAAAATAAAAACCACATTGTACAAACAAGTACCATGTCTTTACAAAATTATTATAAAACACTCATGTTTCAGGACGCAATGTGCTCCCCGGACAACATATTAGGAAGCACCCCGCATGGCCTCCATGAAGAAGTTTGGGAGGTGTGACCTAGAGGGGAACCTAGTATGGTGGAGAGCATGAGGAAGAGAAACCAAGAGCTGCTGTTGGAGTGTGTGGAGTGAATGATTGATGTGAATTATTAAAGAGGGGAGTCCCCTAGGCCCCTACAAGAGCCCTAGGGCTATGTATTTAGGGGGCAAGATGAAAGTGTCCCTTTCCCATCTTGCCCCTAAACCCTAGCCCTACAAGGGGTATTTTTGGTACATTTGTTTGAGATGATAAGTCACAGCCCTTATATTTACAGTTATCTGCCCCTGACAACCCTAAGAGCTGGGGGTACCCCCTAACCACTGTTACAACAACATCCTATAAATTTTCATTGAAAAATTCTCAAAAAAAATTGAAAATTACGGCAAGAGGTGCTACTCTTCACCATGAATGTATCCAAAATAGTAGTGTAAACATACCGAAGGTCTTGATGGATATGAAAATGCTACATCAGTATACTTGATTTGCCCTTCCAGCTTCTGTAACCAGAGGCCTGCAACGATCAAATGTTTTAGATCACTGAATAATCTCAAAGCCACGCATTAAAACATTCAAGCAGGCAAAAATTCTAAACCAGATAACATATTGATGCACTAGCTTGTAACATCGGCGGGCATTATATTTTCTTGCCTTTAGAAGTAAGTTGCCTGCTAGGTAGGAGATCCATCAAGCGGAATACTTTTTCGCTTGCTCCAACAGACTGCATCAGGGAGGACCAGTTGTCTCCAATCCACCATGTAGACAAAATCAACCACTCAGCATACAGTATGAATTTTGTCAGTTGCTCAGCGGTTAACTTCCCAGACATGATAGATATTCCTCCAATCAAAACTGCAATGACCTACACAAAGCTTATTTGCAAGAATATTTCACCAACAGTACCATGCAAAGTTCATATCAGAGCCTGACGCTTTTAATTACTATATCACTATTCCAAATATGCTCGTGTTAGGATATTCTTATGAACTAAGCAGCACCATTTAATACCTGAGTGGAATGATATAGGTAGTTCAGGCTCAAGCTCCAGCCTCCATAAGCCATTGTTTGGCGAAAGCTCACATCGTACAGATTATCCAGCCACTTTGCATACCTATCAACGTACAAGGCATTATGACATGTGCAAAGTGTTATCGTCATGGCTATAATATACAAAAAAAGCAAAGAGATTGCCTTTTAAACTCCGGCTTTTCTGTTCCGTAAACCCGTACCGTCCTAACCAAAGTTATCACCTCTTGAGCAACCTGATTTAGATTAATTAGGGGTGAGAAATCACCACAAGATTTGGCATTTTAAACAGCTTATTGTATTAGTGGACATAATCTCACATTATTGGCACTTGCAGTGAACTCTTGTGCAAATTTAGCTGCTCTTTTCTGATACCTTCAATAAAAAAGCTATCATTATGATTCCTTCCGCGTGGACCAAATACGCAAAGCAAAAATAATAATAATCTGGACGTGGCATTTCTTTGAACTTGCATCACACAAGCACTATAATAGAGAAAGGCAGCAAGGTAAGAAGAGGACAAACACGCTGGGAGAGAATTAAGAGCAAGATGTTACCGTCCATGAATCAGCATTATTGTCGACAATGTCGCACAAATCAGCATAGTACACATCCCAAGAGGCCAAGATAAGATGAGCAGGTAAATTAATGAACCTACACCCTGATATAAAGTAGCAAAATGATACATGAGCTTTTGAAGCAAATGGCCACTATAGTATACAGTAATACTGGACAACCTTTTCACCTGAAGCAAATTGCGTGAAATGAGATTAAGATCATTGCCAATGACTCGAGATACTTGCTGACAGTCAGAACCAAGCCTACTTGTCAGATCCCCAACAGTTTCTTCATCAAAAAAAGCAATATCCTAGCACCATATACATTAGAATTAACATCTTCGCAGTGAGATGAAGCAAAACCAAATGAGCAGGGAAAAAAATGTGCACAATAAGTCACTTTCTTTCAGAATTTGATCTCCCCCTTTTACCTGAGAAAGGATGGAATCAAACAGCATTTCTCTCATCCGTTTGACCTAAAAGAATTTCAGATGATGGCAATTACAGAATGATCAAACCAAAGGGCAATGTGAAAAGAATAAACTCAGAAAATTACATGAGAAATCTAACCAATGTCATGTTTGCAACACCGAAACAGCAGCTTCGCAGACCACTGCACAAGAGAGAGATGAGCAACCTATATTCATGAAACCATGCTAAAGGACAAAAGAATTGTTCTGCACAGGTTGCCTTGCAAAAGTTCTAGTTTTATGAGTGAAAACTTGTTAAGATATTCACAATGTATAGTTTAATAAGTCAAGAGTGTTCCCCTACGATCCGACCAATTATATCCATCACAAAATTGAAAACATCTCAGCTTTCACTAATAGCTTTCATGAACGCTGACTGCAAACACATTTCCAAGATCTTACAATGTCAGCTACACAATCCACACTTCGTGAAATGCTGATGTGCACTAACCCGTCCAATTTAGCCATTTCAGTCCATCCTGATTAAAACACGTAGTTGTAGAGCAAAATTTGTTCTCCGTCAATACACCATACGACGACAACTTGAAGAAAGCAATCACTGACCTAAACACTCCCGAAATCAAACATAGAGCAACCAAAAGCTTGGCATTCCTGTAGAACACAGCTCCTCCATTCTGCGCGGAGAAGATGGACGCCGCGAGGAGATGGGGTATAGCTATCTCCGAAAGCTGCAACCACAACCGCACAGGCCCGCCTATGAACAAACGAAGGATTGAGCCAAACAACGAGGTCAAAGTCAAACTAGGACGCCGCATTACCGCGGCGCACACGAGGGACGCGAAGCCGACGAACACAACCCAGCGGTCGGCAGCGACGATGGCCCACATCCGCCTGAGCGCGGAGGCCGCCGTGGCCCCGCTGCCCTCGGCACGGCCGCCCCCGTCCCCGGCCTCCTCGCCGTTCTCTAGCCTCCACCAGCTGCCCCCGGGGAGGACGTTCCGCAGCCGCTCGATGAACTCCCCGGCGTCGACGCGGCGCCGGCCGAGGCCGCCGAACTCGCCGCTGATCGCCGCCGCGGCGCGGGTCCTAGAGGGCCGGAGCCTCGCCGGCGGCCGCCGCCGCGTGACCCGCAGGCCCAGCGGCCTGGGGGCCAGGCTCAGCGACACCGCCGCGGGGCCGGAGGCCGCGGTGAGGAGCAGCGCGGCCGGAGGCGGCATTTCCCCACTTCGCGCGCACGGTCCGGCTCGGGCTTGGGAATTCGATTTGCGCCTGCGCTCGGTGCGTCCGCGTCGCGAGGCCGCGGGATTTCAACAGGGAGGCGGCGGCGGCTGCGGAGGAGGAGGACGCGCGAGCGCGAGCGGGAGCGGGTTGCGTCCTCGCCGGAGCGGGTTGCCGTTGCCGTGCGCGGCACTGCCACTGGAACGCCGACGCCTCGTCCTCTCCGGCGATTTTCGTGCCCTTTTTCCTCCTCTTTTTTATTTTTTTTAAAAAATCCTACTTCTCGTTTTGTTTCGTTATTTCTTTTTTTTTAAAAAAAATGGAGATGGGAAATGATCCATGTGATGTGTGTGTGCGTTTGGTGTGGGGCCGCCCGTGGGTGTGGTGGAGGTGTTCGGGGACTTTTGAAAGGTTTTTCTCTTTTTCAAAAAAATCGGTTTTAAAAGTTTTTTTTCTAGTGGTGGAGAGTAGTCGTTAGGTAGTTTTGGATTGGCTTTGGTTTACGCGGGGAAGGGACGACGACGCGGCAGGTGGCGACTGGCTGCTTTTAAATAGGGCCAAAAAAAATTTCTATACCGTTACATAGTCATTTTGAGTTTTATGTGTCATCACTTAGTTATTACTCTCTTCTATGCCGTGGTAATTGCTTGTCCTACATGTCACCGGTAAAAACATGTCTTCTTGTTTGAACTATGTAAACATACCAAGAATTTTTTTAAAAAACAAAATATTAGCATGTATGCAATACTTTCGATCAAAAGTTTAGTGCTTTTATAGAAGTTTTTATGGTGGCATTAAGCACTGTGGTAGTACCACCAAAATAACACCTTAAAAATAACAAATCTATCAAAGTGGCTCCAGTCAATTTAGAACACTAGGAATAAAAGCGCCCTAACCTGCGTGGCTAGATAGAAAGCAATAAGAGGCGAAAAAAGAGTAAAGAAATAATACAGTAAGAAATTATAAGAGAGGGAAAGAGTAAAGGAACCATATTACAAAATTTCTATTGTTTGTAGTTTTAGAATTTCTTCATTTTTATTTTTTTGGTTGAGCTTTTTTGCGGGCATGATTCCATTTTTTTCATTTTTCTACGGTCTTAAAAAAGAAGTATAAGAATGGGAAAAAGTAAAGGAACATTATTTTAGATTTCTATTTTTCAAAATTTGAAAAAACTTAAAATTTTTATGGTTTTTTTGGTCCAGTCACGGTTCAAATTTTGCTAACTTTTTTTTTTTCAGTTTTTAGGGACATAGTAGTGTAGAAACATGGTTGTGAATAGTAAAATTAGGTTTAAAGTAAAATCTAAGATAAGGAGATGCATAGGAACAGTAGCGGAGCTTGAACAAAAAAATAAAGAGGGCCAACACTATATTTGTTAAGGTTGGAGGGGCCATATTGTTATATTTTGCTAAAAATTTTCTTAAGATATACTACCTCCGTTTTTTTTTGTTTGACGCCTTTGACTTTTCGACACGCGTTTGACCATTCGTCTTATTCAAATTATTTTTGTAAATATCATTTATTTTGATGTGATTTGTTTTATCAATAGAGGTACTTTCAATATGTCTTTTTTTTTTACATCTTTGCACAAAATTTTTTAATAAGACGAATGGTCAAAGACGTACCAAAAAGTTAAAAGCGTCAAACAAAAAAAATAGAGGGAGTAGCAAATAATGGTATATAATGAAAGAAAAACAATTTTGTAGGGGGGCTAGGACCCACCCTGGCCCTAGCTAAGCTCCGCCCCTGCATAGGAATGGGGAAAATATGGGTCGGGTTGCAAAGGTGAATAATAAAATGAGGATATACGTGTCTAGACATCGCGTGTAACATATGAAACATTCATGTAACACCATATAAAACACTTATAAAATGCTACATACATGAATCGCTCATAAAACATCATATAAAACATATGAAACACCGTGAGATACGTATATCGTTGATATTTCTGTTAAGAATAGACTTTGACAAACTGGAATGTATAATCCAATCCGTATTTTTGAGTCCATCACGTGGGTTTGAGATTTCGAGAGAATTGGTAAAAAATCTAAACGTGTACAAGGATAATCTAATGTGTTTTAGAAAAAAGGAAAACGGTACTGCAAACATAGGCGCGAACTGTGTCGTTTTTCAGATCTTTCATGCCAATGTGGCGTGGGAAGAACATGAACAGACGAACAGTGAACAGTGCTTGCTATCTTGGGCTGGAAATTACGCTTGGTCGACGCGAACGCTCCAAGCAACTTTGGCGTTGTTCAAAGGAGCTCACTCAATCACTCGCACAGGAAAATCGTATTGAATGTGTCAGGTGTGCACGGTTTAACTACATGAACTTTAATTTTTTACTGTTTGTATTTTCTAAATATTCAGATTGGGAAAAGGAAATGGAAAAGAAAACGAAATATTTGACTTTATTTTTTCACTATTTAGTTCACGGTGGAGGACTACAAAAAGAAAAAATGAAAAAAAAAAACATGTGGCACTGGCTAACGCATAGCAGGAAACCGGACTCCACCTGTACTTGCTTTTAGGGGTATTTAGATGCAAAGCAGTTGTAAGATGTATTTAGATAATTGGATGAAACTTGTCGGTGATAGCCTGATAGGGATACAAACGAGCCGAGCTCGAGCGTGCCTACCCTGTGTGGCTTGAACTAGATAAGGCTCAAATTGAGCTTGGACTGACCCTTGAGTTTAGAGGTAGGATTGAGCTTGGTTTGAACAAAGCTCCAATAAGCTGTAAAGGCCAACTTTGCGATTATCCATGTGTCTCAGGTGTTGTCTGTGGTGCCACGTCAGCATGGTGTGACAGATTTCTAACAAAATCTTCTCTACTTATCGCCACTATGGGACTATGGGTCAATCAACTGAGAAGCCACCATCTTCCCTGACGACCTTCTCCCGGTTGTTGCCACCTCAACTACCTTTTTGGGGGACATGCTTCCACAACGTAGGGGTAATTGAAAAATTTAGTAATATAGTTTTTTCAGGTAATTACAACTTCCCTAGATATTATATCGATGGAAAAATACCCGAAATAATCAACAGTAAAATAGAAAATTAATAAAATAATCCACTGTAAAAGGAAATTACGAAAATATCCTCGGGTCCCGCCACGGTGGCGTGGCCATCGGCAATCTGCCGCATTGAAGCCAGTTGCCACACGAGACGGCCTTAATGAGCCGCCGCCACCGGTGGCGGGCTTCATTGCCGCCACTCAGGGACGGCCATGACTCATTGCCTGCCACCTCCTGGTGGCATGCCCACAGCCACGTTTTTCGGTATATGTGCATCATTTTACTAATTTAATATAAATATATGATAAATATATACTAAATTATTATAGTTGTCCAAAAATATATAGTAGCTGGCGTCTAATTTTATTGATAATTGATTAGTAAAATGGCATGTCTAAAATAATACGTTGGGAGGTAGGTTTCGTTCGAAGAAAGCCTCCCGCAATTTTCGCAGTGCAGTGAGCTCGTAAGATGACAATGATATGAACCACGATCACACACGCACACGCTTCTCGCTGCACCTTCCGCTCAAATTGCTCCCGTTCACTGACCGAGACCAAGACCACAGCGACATGGACCTTCTCCCATGCCACGTTGCATGTACGTGCCGTATATTTATATACACATGTGACCGGATAGTATATGGCATATATACATTATAATATATGTATAATATAGATATATTTATATACACATGTGACCGGATAGCTTCTCCCATGCCACGTATAATTTTAATATATATGATAAATATATGGGCGAAGTAAAATTTGATACATGTATAAGCATGTGAATATATATTTTAAAGCTCAAAATTGTATGTAATTTTACAAAATTGCAAATTTAAAATTTTAGCAAGTGTTAATAGTCGTTTGTACGGCAAACTAAATTTTGTAAAGTTAGAAGCTATGAGATAAATAAAAACATTAAATACACGTAAAGTGAATCTTGTCATGTGAATAGACGTGTCGTGCATAGACTTGTTAACGGCAAGTGGTAAGTGCGAAGTAGTAGTAAATGCAACGTCACTAATCCCCATAATGGTCAATGCAATGTCAATAATTGTATGGAGAATAATTTCATGGCCAAACCGCCGAATGCACATAATAACATAAGTCCATCAATTACATTATTACACTTAGCGCCGACGACCCCTTGTCGTGTATGCACTTGGGGTGTAATGGTTAGGTGGATGCGTCGTACGCTGTCCAGCAGCCTGAGAAGGTCCAAACCGAATTTGATCCTCAGTTTGGTCCGCGGTTGGGATATACCCAGGCTGTGAACTTATCGCGTACGCAGACCCACCAAAATATGGAAAACCCCCCATCATGCTTTGTTCATAAGGGGTCGCTTGGCCGTGCACAACCTGTGGAGGGACCGCATAGGGGGTTTGCTCCCCGTGTTGCAAATTTGAAGGGACCCCATAGGGAGTTTGCCAGTTAGACCCCCCAGGCTGTGTCGGATCTGGTATAGGAATGTTGCATCCGTCCAAGATATCTTGAAAGCTAAGGTTGGATGCAAATGCACTATCCAGCATTGATCCTCCCATGTTTGCCCAATTTGCATCAAATTGGGTATCTTGTGTGCTGCGATAGTCATCGTAGATTTCTGAAGACGGCGCTACGTTAATATCAATCCCCTCCTCGTGACCTGGCCCAGCTGGAGTTGAAAAATGGTGGGCGCTATGTTGGAAGGGTGTCGATGTAGAGGCTCGGGAGGTTGAGATTGTCGGCGTGGAACCGAACCGGTGGTGTACGCTTTGTCCATGGATCGTGATCTCGCGGAGCAAGCAGATACTAGAGGAGGTGGTGACTTCGGTTATGCGGTGCATGATTCTTCTCGGATCGGGATATCCTTTCGCGATCTGTGCGCGATCTATGCCCGCCGACCCCCCTAATCGCTCCCGTAAGCCGAGATCCCGCCCTTCTAATGAGGGCCCTCAATGAATTTGAAGAAAATTGGCCGGTCCGTTGTGTTTGCGATACAAGCTCCGTTGCATGGCCATGCAACGAATCGGCCGCCTGTGTCTGTATGAACCATGTCATATGGTATTCAGAAGGAGGTATGAAGTACGCAATATAGATGAAACTATCGGAGAGCGCACGTCGTACCAGAACATGGACTCGTTGGGCATAGCCCTCTGGTTGTCGAAGCGGTGCTGCTGCTGCCTGTGGTATTGCAAGCTGACATCTGGTCCTTGGGCGGTACCATTCCATGTACCCCCAAATATCAGTCTCGTGCGCGGCTCCATCAGGGTACCACACTTCGTCAGTAGCTAACTCAGTCCACCGCTCGATGTGGGCGCTGTGGACGTGGGCCCAATCACGGTTGCGCCCGGTTGAACTAAGCCTGAAAAAACACTTGTACGCTACATTATGAGTGGTACACATATATGAGAAATACTTAACTTATGATGCATACCCATAGGAGTTGCCCGGATGCCGAGTAGGTGGAAGTGGAAATGTTTGCCGGTAGCCAAATTGTCGTTGAACGCGTTCCGGCGAGTATCCTTCGACGGCATTCATGCAGACTAGATAACAGGTCGTCATCCAATAGTGTACACTCTCAGTACACGTGCTAGCCAGCAAGCCCCCCGTGGCAATATCATAGGTTGCCAGATGGCAGAATGGTTCCCACGTAACTTGGTCATGTACCAGAAGGTCTAGGTCTGACACAAGCCGCGTGTAAGACGCCTACATCTACTAATTCTCTCGACCATCGCAACTTCGCATGCAACCATCTATATCCCATTGTTGGTCTACATGCCGGGGGGGTCAAATCGGCGTTTACATGAACAGGATAGTATCGTACTGGCGTGTTTGGACGATTTAGTGGCAAATAACTCCACGACCATAATTGGATGAGGAGAGGACAACCCCCAAACACTGCATTCGGGGCTGACCGATGGCATGCGACACATAACTCCCGGTATGTATCGGCCAATACGGCAGACCCCCAATTGTACGGCTCGTAGTCCTCATTAAATAAAGCTTCGTTGCATAGCTCTCGAGCTACGAAGACTAGGTGAGGGGGTATACAGTCACCGTTGCCATTTGTGAACATGACGCCGGCCAGGAGGTAGTACAGATACACCTCGTAATGCCGCAGTACGATCGCCTCTTCAGCATTGACTGGACACGGACCAGCCTCGTCAAGGTGCTCAAGCCATGAGATCGAAACACCCTGGTCGCTTCCATTATATTCAACTTCAAACCTGCGCAGATTTAGGATAATATTTCATAGGGTAAATTTATGTACTAATTACAAATATGCAAGTGAAAAAGTAGACACTCACCTTTCTTCGACATAATTTTTCCATGTTTGCCTGCTTGGTTTGTTGACAATGAAGACCCGTCCAGAGATGGGCAACCCTATGAGCATGGCCACATCTTTCAATGTAATTGTCATCTCACCGACCGGTAAGTGGGCGTGTGCGTCTCGGGATGCGGTGATCGACCGGTCTTGATGATAAGGCCCGGGTCTAGTCTTGGTAGTCGTGTCGACGGTCATTTCCTTGTGGGACCCCATTAACAGTGAGTGCCCACGGCAATAGTCCCAACACGAGCAAGGAACATCAAAAGCGGGCATCCAATTGTTTGATTTGTCGTGATGCCCTCAATCGTAATGTTTGCATCTACAAATAACAATATCATAATGTTAGCTAACCATGTTAATATGAGATAATTTTTATGAAACATGCAAACTGTTCATTGCCCTGCACCCATTTCTGCGACCTATGGCGGAGTCATCCGTCGGAGAATAAGCTGTGGAACCTCAATTGTCTATCTTGCAAAAAAATATTATAGTTATTACATACGACAAATAGTAAAACATCATGTGACGTGGCGAATACAAGTCTTTTATTAAAACTTACAAGTGACGATAGCGTAATAATATTATGCGACGGTGAAACAAAAGTGAGGATATAACGAATACAACTCTTTTATTAAAATATGCGGTGATACAATAATTGCGAGAATGATATTGTAGATCTCATCCACGATTTGGACGGCGCCTACGGTCATGTCTCGATTTACATAGCCGAGCAATGACGCAAACCATCTCCTCCATCGGCAGACATCCATGTCACCTTGAAACGCGCCGTCGCGGTCTACCTTGTGCAACACGCCGTAGTGGGGAATGGATGGAAGGTAGGCCCTTCGAGTTTTTATATCCCCTCGATTAATTGGTGCATCTTGGGTGCCCATGTTTGCCTAATTGCATTCATCGAATAGTACGGAGAGCGTATTGGGTGCCATCGTTAAAGAAGATCTCGACATGCCGCCATGACGTGCGAGCATGGGATGTGTTCGGCGGGGTTTATTGCAAGTGCATACTGACCTCATCTTCGCCAAGTTGGCACTTTTGTTGATTATCTCTGCGCTAAATCTGTCATGTACTTTCTCTTGCGACCACATTGAATATGTTATTCATACGGTCATATATTGACGTGCGGTGGAATCGAGATTTGTCGACGCCTCGTAGGATGGCTTCGACACGAGGGGAGAAAGTGCTTGTGATTTGCATGGCCGCCATTTCTCGGTCAGGAAATAATCTCTTGTCCTAAAAAGATCATCTCAATGATAGTGCATATTGGCGGGCACAGACTCCTCGTAGCACATTATTATACGACTTCACTATGTTCGTCGTCATCACCGTATATCGCAATCTGAGACTTCTTAAATTTACGATCGAGCGGAATGGAAACTAACATTGTAAATAAATCTACCACCACTCGGGCGCCATCGATTGTCATGTACGAGCCCATTTCTCCGCCGGTTTTGCGCTATCCATCGAGCAAAAGTAATTTTACTACGAGAGTCGACTTCTTTCGCCTCTAGTATTTGAACCCCGATGTGCTTTGCTCTTCGGCGACCATTTTCTGGTACGTTCGTTAATATCATTGAAAAGCGCATTGAATTTGCGCTGTTGGTTTTGCATGCACATTGTCTTGAACTTCTTCACTAGGGGCTTATTCTTGAATGCAGTGTATAGGTTCGCCCCCAGGTGACGCATGCACCATCGAGAACGAACGTCTGGCCACATTGGGGCATCACCGGTGGACAATACAGTTACACCATGTAGGATTCCCTGGTGACGGTCAGAAATGACGCACACTCCAGGACGATCCATGACAACGTGAATCTTCAAAAGAGTTAGAAATCACAACCAGCTGTCATTGTTCTCGCTCTCCACAAAAGCAAATGCGAGAGGCAATATCTGGTTGTTCCCGTCAACTCTAAGTGCCGTCAGTAGAGCACCATAGTACCTACCGGTGAGGAATGTCCCATCCACACAAATGACAAGACGACAATGCCGGAAGGCCTCTATGCACTGGCCAAAAGACCAAAACAGGCGCATCAGGTAGAAGTGGTTGGGTGCAACACTTCCATCGGGAGATATCTGACCTCATGGGCAGAAACATAGCATGTCCCAGGATTGGTCTCCTGTATCTTGCGGAGGAGACGGGGAGCCCAGTTGTATGACTCCTTATAATCCCCGAACAACAATTTCAGTGCCTTTTACTTGGCTCGCCATGCTTGGTGATATGTAATCGACATGCCGGTGCGGTTTCGCACCTCGGCCATTATGGAGTGTGGTTTCATTGAGATATCGGCTTGAATAGCGATTAGCAACATTTGCGCTATGAACTTGAGTCCACATTATCGCTAATATTGCGTACCAACTCCTCCGTATAAGTGTGCGGCTCGTACTCACCGATTATGAAGTGGTGCTCATGTTTTGGGCGATGGGCGAACATGGAATGAGCACTCGGCTTCTTCACGACTTCACCTCGACACGGCCGGTCCGGACCGTGCTACGAGTGCTCGCGCCGTGTTGTGACACCAAAGTTGCTGATGAAGTGTATGACCTCATCCCGTGCTAAACTCTTGACCCTTTGTTATGTCATTATGCATATACCCCCATCCGAAATATTCGAGTGATCCCCGATCACCCAATTCAAGCATCCAGAGCGCGATAATACGCTTTGGCGGGCATCGGTCGTCCTCTTCTTCGACATCGTCTTCACCCCTTCATCGAAATCATCCCCTAACGCATGTGCATCTATCTCCTTCCTCCATTGAGATATCCGGATCCGTGCCCATGCCGAATGCCTCGACACCGGCGATGCCATACTACCAATTAGGTCCTCCGCATACCCTTCCCAAGCACTTCCTCATGTGCACACTCTTCTACGGTGTTGCTAGGCCCCCCTCCGATTGTCTTGCCTCAGCAAAGACGTACACACCTAAGTGGTACCCTCTTCTCGCCTTTATTAACATAGTACGTCCAAACAGACTTATTTCTCAGTGGCCACAGGTTGTATACGTACATTGAACTATTTGGAACCTGACATGGCCTAACACCGTGTAGAACAAGTTTGTATTCATGACGGTTTATACGGAGATTCCGAGTTATAACCCTCGCCAGCATTGGCAGCTCTATTGGCAATATTATTGTGGTCTGCAAATGGCTGCATGTGTGCATGCTTACAAAATTCCCTTGCATTGGCACGGGTGCATCTCCGTAAAAAATAGTCAGTGTTGTCTCCATTTACGTCTGTAACATGCACGTGTTCATTCATATTAATATTAAATTTAAGTTTGTTTTTATATTTAACTATTATTTCAAACATTACATAAAATGTTAGCTTACGTGTTTAATACATAATACGTATAAATAAGGGCTGAACATACAATATAGCAACTCCACTAATACTCCAAAGACCCTAATTATTAAGTAAAATGTCACTAAAATACATACAATTGTATTACTATTTGCATGCAAAAATATAGATTCATTTCCCTATTATGTTTAATTAAGCCAACAAGAAAATTACTACATGAAAAAATATAGTCACTCTTTTTAAGTACGCACACTAGCGTTAATTTGTCGCTAATTATATATAATTTTGTGCCGTACGTGCAATTAAAATTTAAACATTCATATATTACATGTATAAAAATTCACTAATTACCATTATATTTGTACATCATTTTCTCTCCTTACAAAACTAATTAATCACTAATCATATTTTAAGTTAACCTAACACAACAAGTTTATGTTAACTATAAAATGCGTACCTGACGGTTATAAGATCGATCGGTTCAAAGTTCCTGAAAAAATTAAAACAAGCGTGTAAATTACACAGAATATACGAAATTAAGTGGTCATATTAAACTATCACCGTATGTACTTGTTACCTTCAGAATCTGGTGCATCTTATTTCTTTGCTCTACAAACATTGGTGCGTGCTACTAGATTTATGGTGCAAAAATAATAACAAAATAGAAGCAAGACCTAAGTCTTTGGTGCTTAGTTTAATTAATTAATTACGTGATGGTGATTAGTTTAATTACCATTAACAACATACTATGCCAACATCGGTATAGTCGATAGCCCTCACATATCAATATATACATACAATATTAAGTACTAATATGACAAGATTACCATACAACACCGCAAATAATATTAGCATAGAATATTATTATGCCAAAATTAACTCTTGCATATCGTGCATCGCAATAACACTAATTTAGCAAGTACATCAAATTTAAATTCCAAAATATTCCCTCATTTGTAAGCATAAAATATTAGCGAAGTCACACTCGATGAATCCTCAACCGAGGTATCGTGAATAATATACCGAATCGAACGAATCGAAAAGAACCGAAAGCGAGAGAGTGAGTGTGTGAAGGGCGCTCTGCGTGTGAAGCCTGCGCGTGTGTGTGAACCGAAAGCGAGAGAGTGCGTGTGTCAAGGCCGCTCTGCGTGTGAAACTGCGCGTGTGTGAAATTAACTCGAAAGCGAGAGTCTTTGCGTGTGTGAAGGCGAACGGCAGGACGCGATATATATAGAATCAATTTTGTGATCACTGTGACCTCTAATCAGTATTAATTAGCGTAAATCATGCAATTACTATTTGATTAATTAAAAACTCAACACTATTTTGTCGGTGAGGATTTTTTTATTATTTTTTTCGACACTATTTTGTCGGTGGAACATTATTTTAATATTTTTTGACGCACTGTATCGTCGGTGGAACATTATTTTAATAATTTTTTTCTCGTGATTGCATGCAACGTCTGGTTAATTAGGGAGCGGTCGGGACAACGGGGCATGACCACCGGGTGGCGGCAATGAAGTCGCGGCCGTCCCGTGTGGCGGCACTTCAATGGCCGGCCACCGAGTGGTGGCCGCCGAGGCAAACCACCCGGTGGCAGACTTCATTGCCGTCGGGTGGTGGCAAAAGCTACTGACCGTGTTCGATATGACGCCACCGGGTGGCGGGACCCGAGGATATTTTCGTAATTTTCTTTTACAGTGGATTATTTTATTAATTTTTATTTAACTGTTGATTATTTCGGGTATTTTTCCTATATCGATTATCTTGTTTTTGTCTTCAGCCGAATCAAGGATGAGGACATATAAAATCAAATTTGATCTCTTCTAGCTCTTACTGAACCTCCATGTGTGTATTTATGTATATACGTCATTATCCTTGATGGATAAGCCTCCGATTTCCCAAGAAACCAACCGAACGCATCAAAAGAACATCAGTACGTAGATCACCGCTCTCCTGGCTCGTATATATATGCGTGTTCGATCTTGTTGTGGTGTTGCCCCCCTTTGAGCTGGTGCAAATCATTGCCTCATCTTTACGAACACACCTACATTCTCTCTCCTTTTTTTTCAGAAACAAAGAGAAATAAACTGAGAGGAAAAAAACAGAGTCCCAGTGTCCCACATCTGGTCGCTCGTCGATCAAAAACCAGTACGATTTCCTATCATGTCTAAGGTTACGTAGCACATGCCCGAGAGAACCCAAGAAACTAGTAGAATATTTGGCTTCCCTATAGTTTATCATATCACCGCTAAGAAATAGAGCGCACCATAGCGTCATGTTTCAACGGCAGCAGCGCTGCACATGGCGACCCCTCGGCGCGACCAGCCTAGCTGGTGACGAGACGACTCAAGCAATTTTTTTTTTTTAAAAAAAGGGACTCGCAAGCGTGCAATTATATTTTAAAGTAAAGTGCAAATGAACTATGGTCTGTGCAAAATCTATTCAAAATGTAGATAACAGTTGAAGTGCGCTAAAGGCTAATTTATAAATTTGGCACCTACCGCTTCACAGACGGATGTTATCAAGAATAACACTAAGCAGGAGGGTCGAGGGATGCTCTGACCGCTGGAAAATCCATGAGTTCCATTTGAGCCAGATGTGTTAGAGGATAGCCATAATGATAGAGCTGACACCTTTTTAAGTTTGTGAAGCTGTGCGGTCGCAAACCATCAACACAGGAGATTGTCTGAGTTGGTCTAGCTATCAGGGGTTGGGAGTATCAAATCTTGGAGCTAAAACCGCATTCAAGAAACAGGTGGGCCGGGATCTTCAAGTTGTGGTTGTGGATAGGGTAGAAATAGCAGTTGGAAATGTGTCTTTGGAGTAGGGTGTCAGTTGTATAAATGTGATTGTGCATCAAGAGCCAGGCAAGAACTTGCATTTGAAAGGAGTCCACTGTTTCCATTTGAACTTGCTTAGAGGGAAGGTTGTGCTAGCTGCCTATAAATTGGAGGCGACAGACTGAGCTAACCGAGAAAACACCAGCCTGAGCGAAGCGCCAAGTGGTCAGTCCGGAGAGTTCGATTTAAAGTTCACTTGGGAACAAGCATTAATTATCGGCAGAAGATAGGCTAATCTTGTTCATGTCCAATCTAGATGAAGAATGTGGGGGCGCGGGCTTTCGAACGACTAGCTGTACCCACATGAGCTTCACTAGCCGTCTGATTGCGCTACATGATGTGTGCCTCTACCTCACCCTCATCATATTTTGTGAGAGACCATCGGTTCTCTAAATTTGTTGAGTGAAGTCCTTGCTTCCCTAATCTCTTTCCTCCTTTGGGCTCTGTTCTTTTCACCTTAACAGCGTGTTTAACGACTTAATAGCTTAACGGCTCATCTACGTTTTGAAAAGTCATATGTTTTGGGTTTTTTTAGTTCGTTTTTTCACTGTCTTGAATATGAGGTTTTCACGCTTTAAAAAACAAGTCAAACGAAATGAATCTGAATCTCAAGACTAAATTGAAAAGCTCTTAAAATTAAGTCATTTTAACTGTTCAGCTGTTCAGCCGTTCAGATCAATTCAAAAGAACAAAACTTTATTCTCTCCCCTTTCGCCCACTTAGCTAGGACCATATCCACGAGTCCTCTCTCCTCACATTTCATAAAGAGATTATTCTCCCCTCACATTTCGTAAAGATTCTCGTTCCCTTCACTATTTCAGACTTTCAGGAGATTATTTGCCTTCGTCTTTTTTATTGAAACGAGCAGGATGTCATGCACAATGTGCGAGATTTGTGTCATTTTAAACCTGACATAGATGTTATTTTAATTATGAATTTATGTATGTTTTACTGTAGTTGATATGTGAGTCTTCTTTTTTATAACTTCTATTCTTTTTTTTTTTATCAAAATGTCTATTTTAAATTTTATAGTAATATATTTGGTATGATTTGTTTTAACCTAAGTTGTTATAGTCCGATCCACCGTGAATAAACTTACAGCTGAGCACCATCAATCCGTCGTCATGCATGTGGACGTGTATAGTTAAAAATAAATTTGAATATATACTAATTAATTACTCCCTCCGGTCACAAAAAGAAGTCGCCGTTGACTTTTGGACACGTCTTTGACCATTCGACTTATTCAAAAAAGTTATATAAATATTATTTATTTTGATATGATTTAGTTTATTATTAAATGTATTCTAAGTATGACTTATATTTTTACATATTTTAACTAAAATTTTGAATAAGACGAATGGTCAAAGACTTGTTCAAAAGTCAACGGCGACTTCTTTTTGTGACTGGAGGTAGTATTACTTTTAAGCAAGTAATCTACTCCTTCTATTCCAAATTGTAGTTCACCGTTGACTTTTGCATATTATATTTGACCATTGGTCTTATTCAAAAAAATATACATAAATATTATTTATTTTGTTGTGATTTGTTTTATCATTAAACATACTTTAAGCATGACTTATATTTTTACATATTTATATTATTATTTTTTGAATAAAACGAATGGTCAAAAGACGTATCCAAATATTAACAGTGAACTACAATTTGTAACCGAGGAAGTATAAAACATCGTAGGTTAGAAAAACGACTTTTCTAGTGGTAGCTAGGAGGTAGCACCGTAGCAGCAAAATCATTCATGACCAGGTCATGTGTCGATTGATTGAGCCACAAATATTCTATTACCTATAATCGATCGTATGCTCTGCCGATCTATGTCAACGTTTTTGACAGGGGCACAGCTGACTTCGTACGTACCGTTGTTCTGCTCATTTGGATCACACTAGCTATTTGCTCGCTAGTCGCTACTACTGCTTGCCCGCCGCGCCTGCAATATATAGCTACGTAAAGACACAGGTAATTAGGTAACAGTAACACCATGCATAACAACAAGGCAAGCATATGCATGTAACGATCTTGTCTTGCCTGTTAGCAAATGATGAACGACAAATTAGGTATATGTTCATCAGGTCATGCATGTGCAGGACTACAAACATGCAATCTTTTTTTAGCGTCACGGCTGATATAGCTACCCTGATTAATATCATCCCTAGCGCTACACTTTCATACAACGGGAGATTTGATCATCATCAGGTATATATAAGGAACTAGCTAGTTAGCTTCAGTACCCTATGAGAGGCTGATCTTGATCAGATATTCAGATGCTCAACGCCGTCTGGTTCATGGAGGTGGCCTCCTGGCGAGACCGGCGCGCGCCGTGCGTAGGCTTCCCGGCCTTGCAGCCATCCGGCTTGCCGCCGGCTGCGTCGACGACCCTGCCATCTTCAGCAACGACAGTCCTTGCATCGTAGACACCAGCTGCTCTCTCTGGGCAGCCATGCTTATGCTTACCTACAGCTACAGATGAACTGTTGCCATGCTCCTGCTGTTGTCTCACCTTCACGCCCCTTATCAGCTGCATGTTGATGGAAAGGGTCACATTGATTAGCTAGTTGTGGCACAAACTATGTATGCAGGTACGTACGTAGTCAGCAAGAAGATAAATACTACTAAGTATTTAATTATTATCCAAACGCAAATAATGGATGCTGACTATATATGCAGATGAAAAGTCATGTTGATTGTGACCACCGATTGTGTACGTAGCACCCATGACCACAATTAACTAACTGATTTTAGTTTACAACATGTGAACAAGGACATTACATATTTGCCCGACTTGACATCAGAGTAGATAACAATGAAATCGCCCTCCTGCAGCTCATTCGAACGAACAAAATCCCCTGCAATATTCATGCGGCAGCAGTAATTATTCTGAACCTGATGATTTGTGTCAAGGCATCTCTTATCTGTTTGTATAATTGAAGTCATGCAGCAGATTATCTTTCTGCATCTCACCAGTGTTCTCTAGAAGATACATTCTGCTCTTGTTGTTGGGCCAAAACCTGCATGTATGCAAATTAGGAACCATTCATGTTTGTACGCAATTAATTTGCTAGTTGCTACAATACAGAACTATATCACATATAATCTGCATGAAAAAACCATGGAAAGATATATCTATGTTATCAACAAACATCATCTGGTATGATACTGTGCAAATTGCATAATATAGTGCTGAAATAATAAGAGGAAAACAAGTTTTTGCATGCGTGTGTTTGTACGATGCGTTCATGTCACTATTTGCTCCCAGATTCCCATCAACATATTCGTATGACCCACTTGCCCAAATGGGAAAGGGAAAGGGACCATTCCATGCATGCAGTACTCATGTCATTTACTATATCTGGCCCAGTGGTGCTAATGTGCTATTCCTGCACCTAATTAACAAAGACACAAGTGGGCTTAAGGAGCTACTATGTACGGATTCAATGGTCGACCCCTTCCTAACCAATAAAGGAAAGGAAGGCGCTGACGAGTATACATACTGACTATTTGAGTGAACTTCTTAGATAGCCGGCTGCGAGAGTTCGCAAGAACTTTAACCATATCATCTGTCTTTGTAAACTAAGCAAAATTTGCATTTGGTTGATCTTATTTATCCATCGATTACAACATGTTCAAAGTGACTGAGCTAAAGTTAGTTATGTGCAAGGCTGAATGGACAAATTGGTTGAACGAATAAGATTAAGTCACTATGAACATGTTGTATATATTGAAACAATCACGCATAAAGCTAGATAAGAGCATCACTAACAACCCCTCAACCAATAATGTTTTAGAAGGGGATACAGAGGAATTGTTGGTAATGCTCTAACCTATTTTAGTTGTATAAGAGAGAAACCCCATTATGTGATAGAGGTGAAGCCTATGCTTAATAGAGAAAAATGAAACTTTTGCCTTGGTTCACAAAGGTCTTAAGCATGCTCGGGTCAGCTAGCTATCCCAAATCCCTCGCCCATGCAACGATCACTCACCGGTACCGCATGTTCCACACCCGGGATGTTCCAATATCCTCCATGGGGATGGAGATGCCATCCCTAGTCTTCAGCTCCGGCAGGTGAATCTCCGCTTCCTTCTGAAAGCATCCAGAGAAAGGAGGAAACACTTTTTAGCAAGAAAATCTTCAGCTTTGTATATATATACGCATCCAAACCCAAATCCAGCTAGCCTAATTAATCAAGTGTAGATTGATATCGTATCATATTTGTGCAAGTGGATCCATGCGAAGAGGTAGGCATGCATGCATCCTCTTGCGAAGCTGCAAGTGGATGCATGGAGGAGAAGGGCTCATGGTCATGGCCATGGCTGTCTCACTTTGGGGAGCACGATGCGGCCCAGGCTGCCGACGTCGCTCTGCTTCAGCACCTTCTGCAGCAGGAGGCGCAGGTTCTTGTCCGCCTTCGTGCCCTGCATGCGCATGTATATGTTCATCAGGAATTCAGAGTCTGTTAATTAGTAATACTGGACAGTGATGTGCGTCTATTAGGAGCAACAGGAGATCGCTTGAGATTGTATGCAAGATCGATAGCGATCGATGGCAAGTAGTAGTGTGGTACTGCTCCTGCATGCATGCACCTGCCGCTTTTCTGAAGCTGCTGCGCGCTGGGGGCTCCCCTCCTGCTGCGCCCCGGGCGCCGACTTCGCCGCCGCCGCCGCCGCCGCCTCCGGTGAGGGTTTCTGCTGTTTTGATATCGCCGGATTGGAGTTCGACGACAGCGGATTGTTCGGGACCTGCCCGCCGCCGGCGGCCGGTGACCAGAGCCCCCAGGCCTGGCAGCCGCCGCCGGACGACGGCGTGACCGGCGCCGAGTGCACGCTTCGAGGGGAGGGCTCTTGCGGCTGGATGGAGGTTTGGATCTGGCTCAGGTTCAGCTGCTGGCTCCGCTGCTGCTGCAGGCAGGACAGGCGTCGCTGCCTCGCCATCCGCTTCTTCCGCGCCTCCTTGGTCGCGGAGGGCTCCATCCCGGCCATGCGCTGAGGGCACATGGCGTGGCCGCCGCCGGCGAGCTGCCCGCCGGGGAACCCGGGGGAGTAGGGCTGCGGCACGACGAGCGGCATCGGGTAGGAGCTCGCGGAGGAGCCGGGGAACGGCGCGTACTGCTGCGGCCAGGCCATGTTTCCGCCGCCTACCGCGTGCATGTCGGCCGCCGCCGGCGGCGAGAACGGCTGGCTGCTCACGACCACGCTGCTTGTGCTGCCGCTCGGTTGGAAAGCGTACGAGCTCGGGTACATCGCCTCGCCGCCGCCGTAAGCTGCAGGCGGCGTGAAGGCCTGGTAGGGCATCCAGGATGTGGCGGCGCCGCCCATCTCCTGGCCGCCGCCGCCGCCGCCGGCTGGGAACTCGTAGCCGGGGTTGGCGCCTTGCGGATCCGCCGCCTCCTCCATGGCGTCGCGTGGGCGCTTCTTGTGGAGGTGGTGGTTCTGCACCCAGGTGAGGATGAGCTTGAGCAGCTGCATGGTGCCCTCGCGCCCGCCGCCGAGCCGGGCGGCGGCGGCCTCGATGGTGGAGCGGCGGAGGCGGATGCTGCGGAGGTCCTCGGCCGAGATGCTGTCCCGGTTCCTCGTGAGCCACTCCATGAAGAACCGCGGCAGGTCGTCCGCCGCCGACCCCATGCCGATGCAACCCTCACCAGCGCCGTCTCCTCCCCCCGCCGCCTGCAGCAACGCCTTCGCATCGCCTTCACCGTCCACGCCGCAGTCGCCGACCGGATGCGGTGGTTCGGAGACGGCGTCCCCGTCCTCTATTATCATGCCTACGTCCGGAAACAGCGGCTCGGACTCCCAGGGCACGGAGAGCGACGCGAAGTCGAGGAGCTGGTCGATGTCGGCGAGCGCATCGAACCCGTCCGCGGCCGTGGCTGGCTCGGAGGGCTCGCCGCCGGCGCCCTCGGCGCCACCCCTCGCGGCGGCGGTGAAAGCGCAGGAGGAGTTAGAGGAGGACGAGGAGGAGAAGGTGGAGCTCGACGGAGAGGAAAGGCAAGGGAAGTCCGGGAGGGAAGGGAAGGTATCGTCCGCGAGGAGGAAGTCATCCGCCGCCTCGCCCCGGATCTCCGCCGCCGGGGCCTTCCCCCGGCCTCCGCCGCCGTGCTTGGACGGGCTCTCTTCCAACCGCGGCGGCGATGCGCCGCCGGAAGCGTCCATGCAGAGAGAGGGGGGCGAGAGAGAGAAATGTATGTTCGTTTGTGTCTCTGTGTGTAGTTGTGGGGACTGGAGGTGGGTGCAGTTACTGAGGAGATGAACAGGGCAAGCAGGAGGTGGGCGGGGGAAGAGGAGAGAGAGGGGAGGGGAGAGATGCGGCTGCTGAGCACACGTGGCAGCCGCCGGGGGCTGGACGAAGCGCTCCACCGCCCACGCCAGCCTCTCATCGGCGACTCTACTTCTCGCCCCCCGCGCTCTCCCAGTCTCTGTCGCTGACTGTGGGTCCATGCTATTTTGAGCCCACACGTCAGTTAGGTGTCTATGTCGAGGCTGGTGGAGCTTCATTCCGCGTGGTTCTAGTGAATGACAGTGGGGCTGTATGACGCGAGCCCACAAGTCAGTATTGGACTGTCGATGAAACGAAACGAAAGCTGTGTGCGCGTAGCTATTTGGATGTCCGTGTCGCGGCGGCGCCGACGGGGCCTGCGCGCTGGATAGTTTCCTGATCGTCCGATGGAACCGCCCAGGAGATCTAAGGGACGACGACTTCGATAGGATCGCAGGGTTGTTCCGGGAGCAAGGGCTCCTTCACTACGCGCACGCTAGAAAAGCCTACACGAACGGGTGTTGTTGGTGAGGGGCTATTGGGGTTGGCAATTAAGATGGTCGTGAATCTCGGCGATTAACCACAACCGAAATGCATTTGGCGGAGCTCGGATGGAGCCCTTGCCTTGTCTTCTTCGGTTCTTCTTGAGACCAATATTTTAAATTTTTATTTAAAATCACGTTTAAGTTAGTCATATATTTTTCGTCCCACAGGAGTCACTATAAATGCTAAAGCCGATGAAGGTGTCTCACGGTTATCTTTGGCACTTTGTGTTGTCTTTTCAGTTCGAAACGGTTGGTTCGTAAATGTTCTTCAATACATATTACATCACCGACAATTTTCGCCGCTAAAATATATTGTATTAATTTATGTCGACAACTTTCGTCTCGCATGAGTCACCAACATTGAAATAGTAATCTATAAGTTTTGTAATCAAAACACTCTACGAAATTTCGCATTGAAATATATGTTTTCAGTTTACCATGCAAAATATCATTTACCTTGGAATCTGTAATTTTATTTTTTCCCGTGCATTGCATGACATATTATGAAAAAAAATAGTGAGGATAATGATTAATCAAAGTTGTATTTTAGACACAACATGTTGATATCAAATATATATTTGTGACTAGAGGTTGTATTAGAATTGCATGTTTCTTGCTCAACAAAAGAATTGCATGTTTGGTTTGATTTGTTGTTTGTGCGTACATACTAATTCATGAGTGGAGGGACTTGGCAAAAGTTCACATATCACATACATATCTATACACTGAAATTGATAAATTCAAATAGGGTACCTTTTCGTATCATAAAAGCCTTGATGAACATTCAGACGGTTTTAAAATACAACTTTCACCACTAATCACCATAGTAATTTATTTTTTATTTCCATAGAAAATATGGTATTGTAAAAGTGTTTTTCCAGATGACGTTATATGTAATTCAAAAACTTTTTATATATATAAAGTTTTAAAATTTTGACTTAATACATATCTAAAATGACATTTTTTTTGTGAAACAAGTAATTATGATGCATCACAATCGCACATTAGATTTGATGATTTCTCAATTCTGTGTATTGCATCGTGTAGTGTAGATTATCAATGTAAAAGAAGACACTCGTTTTGTATCTCCTTTATAGCTAAATAATTGTTTATATTTTTACTATGTGTGTGTTACGGTTATTAATGTAGAAACTATCTATTACAGATAATTGTGTATTGATAATTGCATTTGATTATCATATATTTTGTGCGGTACTTAATGAGTGAGATCAAAAAATAGATGTTCAAATGGATATGCCAGAGACCGAGAGACAATATGCTAGCTCTCATTTAAAATAAGGGATTGAATTATCATCAGGTGTCTCGGCGTTATTTATCTCTCAGCCAATTTTTTAAACTGTTGATCAAATGTCGCTAGCATGTGAATCTAACGTTACCATCTCCCGATCAACCTTCGTTGATCTATATCAACATCAGGTCGTCATCGCTCCATCTTAGCCTCTTAGCTTCAACCTGCCACTTTTGTTCCTCCCATTCAGTGTGCGCACAAATTCCTTCACCTCTCCTTTCCCTATCTTGCATGGTCTTCCGTAATTATGGGGGGCGTGTAGGTGGAGGCTAAGATGGCATGTTGACAAGAAAAAGCTACGAAGAGAGAAAGAGAGGGCTGGTGCGGTCAAAGACGGAGCGGCAAAATGGCTTGCTTGTAAGCAGATCAACAGCGGATTGACACGAAAGTAGACTTTTTTATAATATATATGTATGCCATGAACATTGTGGACATACATATGGGTTGAACATGAGCTAGCTTGGGGAGCATGCAATGCATGTATTGCATACGTACTGTGGCACGTACGTACCATCGCGAGCTGCCAATCGGGGGCTGAGGGAAGGTTTAGGAGGGGAGAGAGAGAATTTAGAGAACAAATTAACATACTCTTTTAGAATGGTTTGTTTTCTAGAACTGGAGTACTCTTGGATAACGGGGTGTCTTGGCCACTTCGGACGTGTTTGGTTTGTCGTCCGTGCTCGCTAACGTTGGCGTCGGCGCACCGTGGGATTCGGCGGCCGTTTGGTGCGCTGCCCCACGCGCCTTGCCCTCGCCAACGCACGGCGCTCCACCGCGACAAGACACACGAAGCGCTGAAGGCGTTAAGCGGACGAAGAAATCGCCGCTAACGCTTCGTCGCGGACAAGCCGTGGCTGAGAGCACACCAAAAGCGTGCCAAAGGTTGGCACGGCGAGCGCTGGCTGCCAACCAAACTCCCCCTTCATCCTTACTTCCTTACCATTCGGTTGGATCA
This sequence comes from Raddia guianensis, assembly GCA_036346415.1. NCBI lineage: Eukaryota > Viridiplantae > Streptophyta > Magnoliopsida > Poales > Poaceae > Raddia > Raddia guianensis. The sequence continues at coordinate 71,988,496 of CM070534.1, forward strand.
CCCATCGTGCCATTGTCCACGGACGTAACCAAACAGGCAAGCCACCCAAACCCGTGCTCGCCGAGGGCGAGATCACCAGTTCACCACCATCACGAGCGACCGCGACGACGCACCAGCACGAGGGTGGTGACTGGTTACTGTTCGGGCACGCGGCACGCACCCAGGCCCGGAGGAGAGCGGCCTGTGCAGGCAGAGCAGGAGGCGAATTTTAGGCCCAAATATTTGGTGGCCGAGGCGAAAATTTCGAAACAGCGCGAATCCCACGTCCCCCCCGATCCCAATTCCGAATCCAGCCCCGTCGCCAGATCTCGCCCCTCCCCCGGGCTCGATCGAATCGGCGGCGGGACTCGCCGCCGGCGATTCGGGGAGATCTCGCCGGGATTTGGGTCGGGTCGGGTCGGGCCGGTGGGAGGTGCCCGGGGGCCATGGCGTCGGCGCAGGCATCAACCTCCTCCTCCTCCGCCGCCGCCGCCGCCGCCGTGCCGTCGCGCAAGCTGAAGGATCTCCAGGCCGGGAAGAAAGCGGTAGGTTTGTCTCCTCCCACGTCGCCTGCAAATCACGCTAGTCGTTGGTTACCCGCGATTGCTGATTAAGCATTCTACCTGTGGATCTTTTGGCCCGGACTGGTTCGATGGCGTAGAGAAGTTACGGCTGTTGCATTGGTTGTCATCACAACTGTAGTTCAATCAACCGTTTTGCTTGTGGGAGAGAAATCAAATGCTGTTAAATTCGCTCCAAGTTTGCCACGCTCAATTCGGAGCAGCCATTGAAACCCAGCTGCTTAGATCTCGCTATTCCATCAGCTGACCTTGAATGATAATTCAGCACAACTTTAAGTCCGACTTGGTTCTTGGATAATAACGTATTATTTCTGATTCAGCTGGCGGAGTTCCGTAAGAAGAAGAAGAATAGGGCATCGCAGAAGGATGCCACCATTGCAGACGAAGCATCTGTTCCTGATGGAGTGGAGAGCACACCTCCAAATGTTTATAACGCTAACTCAGGAGACAGGCTGATGTTGGACGTGGACTCGAGCACTGCAAGCACATCATTTGTGCCGTCTGCTGTTTATGAGAATGGTCCAACCAGCTCTTCCAGAAGTGCAGAATTGCAGCCAAATGGTCCTGTCACTGGAAACGCACAAGTTACTGTTAGTAACGTTGCCCCCCTGCAAGATGCTATTAATGATGGTGGGAGTAAATTTTATGGGAACTTGAGCTTCTCCGACCTTGTTAATGGGCATCACGAGGACTGGAGAGGCGATGCTGCCCGTAAAAGGGAGGAACACGGTCCTGATAAGGATGTACATTTAACATCTAAAATAAATACCTCTGGAAACTCCAATAGCCTTGGTTCCCCTTCTCCAGGTGAAGTCTTGCCGAGTTGGGGAAGAAATTCTGTTTTGAACCAAGTACGTGGTACCGAACAATCTAGTTCATATTCATCTGGCAGAGTTTTTGGGAAGTCTGAAAGCTCTTATTCTCAGGATTACTCCAAAAATAATGATATATTTGGTCGGTTACGAGGTAAACCCGTGACTTTATTTTGATACGTCTGAACTGCAATATCTGATGATTACCCTGGGCATGCATCTCTTCTAACCATTATTTTTAACCTCTTTGTAGCTAGCTATAAAGACTCATCACTGGTAGAGCCCTCTGCATATGCCAGCAGCCTGGAGTATGGAAGTTCCATCAGTAATTCTAAGATCACTGATAGTGTGGATTATGGTGCAAATATTGGAATTCGGGATGCATCTGATTCCACACCTGCTAATGTCGATAAACAAGATCCCTTTCAGTCAACTGGCTATCCCACTACATACAGTCTATCTCGGCCATCTTTTCTTGATTCTATTGGAGTAAAAAGAGATACAACAGCACAAGCCTCTTATGGGGAGCCTGCAAATGCTAATAAACTATCCAGCAATTTAAATTCCGAGGGCTCGTTTTTCCAGCAGTCAAATCAGTCAACGCAAAACAATGATGTGGATAGTTCTCTTGTGTCAGAAAGACAGGAATATCATTATGGAAAGTGGCCACATAGCAATTCCATTCCTCCTGATTCACTGCCTTCCAAAGATGAACAAAGTCTGCAGCATGGTGACCAAATGTTCCAAAATTTCACGACTCGAGGGAAGGACGACGATTTCGCAGCACTAGAGCAGGTGATGAATGTTAACCATTATGCTGTTTGTTATCTGTACTTTTTGTTTGTTTGTGTGTGTGTAAAATGTATAGTCAAAACCTAAGGGTGCGTTTGGTTCTTTGGCTAGCTCAGCTCTAGCCGAGCTAGGCTAAGCTAGCTCAGGTCGGTTTAGCTAGCCTTGCCATTGATGCTTGTTTGGTATTCTTTTCCCGGGTCATTAATTTCAGCTGCTTCGTAATTCTTTGGTGTATTTCGTTATATCTGAACTCACGAGTCACAACAATATTTGTTTGTGTGGCAACTGAATACCCAAATTTTATCCTGACACATGTCAGATTATATGCAATTGATAGCTTTGATCTTGGATAAGTATGTTTTTTGGACATATCTACCTTTTATTTTCTGAAGCTTCTGGCACAATCAGTCATTTGGTATTGGAAATTAGTCAATTAATGTTTGTCCACAATGTAGCATCTTTTGCAATCTGCATGTACATTTTGTTATTTACGGCCGTTGGCATACTGCTCATAGGCTCTGGTTTGGTTACCAGCTCATTGAGGATCTGACAAAAGAGAAGTTTGCCTTACAACGGACTCTTGAGAAATCTCAAGAGCTAGCGCAAACATTGGCCACAGATAACTCAGCATTAACAGATAAGTTCAACCAACAGGTATGTTAAGTTGGCAAAGTTCCCATGGTGCTGTTGTTGCATTTGTTGGAAATTGGATCTCGTACTATCATGAAATTTGTGAGATGAAATCCATGATGGAGTTCCCTGTCATAGCAATAATGGAAAAGCAAATGTTTAAACAATTTTGTCACTTGTTCCCGCTATAACTTACTCCCTCCAATCCTCCATTTTAATATGTTATCACATACTCCCTCCATTTGAATATGTTCTCTCATATGTGAAACAAAAATTGAATTCACAACCCACTGACTGGAATCATAGTTTTCGAGTCGTAAAGTCGAGTCGAGTCGCTAGGGGACCGACTTGTGGATTAGTCGTGACTAGGTCCGACTAGTCGTTGACTAATAGATACAAGTTGTTCAGTATAACTTATATATTATATAAATATATAGCATATTTTCAATGCAAATTGGCACACAAACTGCAGCTATTGAAGGTAGAATTACAGAGAGGCATATATAGTAGGATTAGAACCTGGAGTTGTGCAGCAAATTGTGGTTGTCGGCCATGGAGTTAAGGGTAGCAAGAAATGAGAACATGCCTTTTATCATCCACATCTGAACATGTCAAGAGCAGACTAGCAGACTAGCACTAGCAGAGCATGGTAGATTGGCAGTAGCAACTAGCAAGAACAGAGCATGGCAGATTGATTGGCAGTAGGAAGAAGTTAAGAACTGAGAAGCAGAGCAGGCAACACCGCAACATCAACATACAAGAAGGGCACAAGAAGCAGAGCAGGAACAAGCATAGCAGAGCAGAACAAAGAGAGGAAAGGCATAGACCACATAGCCACAGATCTAAATCGACCCGTCCACCGTCTCCAGAAAGAAGAAGATAGGGAGATAGGGAGAGGAAGGAGGGCGAGGAAGGCGGCGGCGGCGGCGCCGGCGCCATGAGTCGGCTAGGTTTCGAGGAGGATGGAGGAGGCCGGAGGCGGCGGCAGCGCGGGAGTGCGCCAAAATCTGCCGCTCGAGTGGCCGCCTTGGCTTTTATTGCGGGCCCAAAATTTCTGCTGCACATGAACTCAAGTCGAGCGACCCGACACCCTCAACTAGTCGCGGCTAGCCGCTGACTAGCCGTCCAGTCGCGCGACTATTAGATCAAGTCGGGTCGGAGACCTCGACCTGACTAAAAATTACGACTTGCCGACTAGTCGACGACTAATCGCGACTAGTCGGCCGATTTTAAAACAATGACTGGAATATTCCAGCAGCTAGCAAGACCTATCCATACATCTAATCGCTGTCTATGCTGCATTTCTATTTGATCTATAAAATGCAGATTGCTGGTTTGTATGTTATCATCTTTAATCAGTGTATTGTGTTTTTTCTTCTCATTTGCAAATATCAGGCCCAAGTTATCGGTCAGTTGACATCGGACATGGAGAGATTGCAAAATGAAATCCAAGCTCAACTGGTTAGTTTTCTACCATGTATTCTATCATTTCAAATTTGTGAAAAGTTAAAGATTCGTAGTGTCAATAGTTTGCACTCTTCACTTCCTATTAGACAATATGTTTTTTAGATTTTTATACAGCACATAAGGATGTTTTTACTAAATTTGACTTTCTGATGAATGATGATGTTTCTGGTAGTTTAAGCATCATCCATGTGCTCAGTCCTAGTAACTTTCAGTGTGGTGTTGTAATGTTGTTGCATCTTTAGGACACGATGTTTCTTCTCTTCACTTGTTATCCTTCAAAAGTTTCACCAACCTTATAAGGATCCTTATCATGTTCTTTCAAACTCTATTTGTACAACAGCTAGCACTTGAGTCTGTCCGAACGGAATATGGTAATGCCCAACTAGAATGCAATGCTGCAGATGAGAGGGCTAAAGTACTTGCAGCAGAAGTTATTCTATTGGAAGATAAGGTACTTTGCTATCTCATTTTCTTCCTGATCATCGTGAAATTAATCTTGCAAATCAACCCTATGTTCTTAGCAGGATACCGCGGTTGATACTATCAGTAAGTTTTTTAAAGGCTATTGTTTCCTGAGAGCATGGTTTCAATGAGCAGTTGAGGACACAATATGTTACCCCTGCAGACCAGGTTTAAATTGGGTGCCGGCTGCATGTCAAGGGTGCGACTGATGTGGCTGGTTCAGTCAATTTGGTTGAGGGTGGTTAGCTAGTCACCCTCCTTAGTACTTATCAATTTGTTAGTTGTTTCCCCTCATTTTGGAGTTTATTAGTCAGGGTCACGTGATTTGTATTCAGTCCTTAGCGCTTAGTGAAGAGAAGAAGAGGCAGAAGGAAAAGGCATGTTTTAGTGCCACCAAACCTCAGGACCCAGGCGCTGCCATCAACAACTGGCGGATGCTCCGTACAGCTGTTATCATAGGGCGATGTTGCTGGAACTCCACCTCATGTTCTGGCCTGAGACCTGGAACTAGGGCGTTCAATCAGGAACACCTGCAACACAATGTTTTTTTGGCTGGAATAAGTCAACCTTTGATCCCTCAAGTATCCTATTTGTCTCCCTTCGATCCTTCAATTTCAAAACTGGGTAGAAACAGTCCCCCAACTTATAATTCTGTTTAGAATCAGTCCTTATTTTTGCTAAAAAAAATTCAGTCCTTACTGATCGGACTAGCATGTCAATATGCAATTCCAACTTATAATGCCGTTTAGAGACAGTCCTTACCTACTAGACTAGCATGTCAAACGTGCAGGGCTCATTGTGCTAATTTAATCTTATGTTTATTGTAGCATTTTTTTGTTTTACCTTTAACTGACATATTTGATGAGACCACAATATGTATGTAGTTAACTAAATGAAATAATGAATTCATACTTCTGAAATATTAATAAATGTATGAAACTTCAAAGCTATGTAAATTTAATACTTTGATCGAGGCGCATTATAGGCATAAGCTATTCAGCTATCAGTCTGCCTGAGTGCCTGTTGATATATCTGTCTTATTCTGTAGGCTCTTAAACTGAGGTCGAACGAGTTAAAACTTGAAAAGGAAGTTGATGGTTTACATTCAGAGATTTCTTCATACAGGTGAGGTTCGGACTAATTAAGGCTTAAGCTAATTTGTTGCTCTAATCCACAAGCTGCAAAATGAGTTATCTTGTATTTTTACTATTAAAAAGGAAGCTGCCAATGGCTCAATGCCATACTTCACTAAAATTACCCAACATGCCATTGATTGTAGCAAAAATTATCCACCATGTCATCCGCTGTAACAAATCCATCTTAACCACTAAACTTACTCAACATACCATCAGGGAAAACACTCGTGCAATCACTCACAACGCATCATGCCGCGTGCACTGGAAAGCCGAAGGCGTATAACCCGCTGTCTCAGTCTTGCTGGTGTAATTTGGATATTCTTGTAGCAAAGCACGGGCGCTCGACTTTGATAAATGAATTGGATATGAAAGAAAATTTGGAATGTTTTGATGTCATGGTGCCGTTCACATTCACATTCTTGAAATTGCAATGCAAAGAAATAAGTGACATGTTAACATGCATAATTCTTATTGAACCCGTGAGCTGAACTTCCTAGCTAAGGATAATGACATTAAGTTTCTTTTGCTGTAAAATAGGCGCAAAGTTTCTAGTCTAGAGAAGGAGCGCCAGCATCTTCAATCTACCGTCGAGGCTCTTCAGGAAGGTATATAGCTGCTATAATGTAGCACATTATTTGTTCCAGTTCTCTTTCCCCCAACATTTTCCATTGGACTTTCCCTTTTGATTAATTCTAGAAATCACTAGGTGTGCTTACATACATATCTATCTGTATAATTTTGTATCCTGTGTATCTTGGCCAGGCCTCACACACCCTTTTCTGTTACATATTGTTGGATGTCTACTGATGAAAATATAGTTACATATTTGTATATCCCGTTGGAATAAGGCATGCATATCGCTTGTTGGCATGACCTATGAATGCAGTTATTGTCACATTATTTGACTTTATTATCAATGCATTTGGACAGAAAAGAAGCTTCTACACTCTAAATTGCGGAACATTCCTGTGTCGGAGAAGGTAAATGTCATAGAGAAACCTTCAGCTGATAAAAGAGATGCATCAACTGCAACAGAGGATATAGGTGTGATGTTATACTCCCTCTTTATTTCTTTATCTATCAATCTATCATATATATATATATATATATATATATATATAGAGAGAGAGAGAGAGAGAGAGAGAGAGAATGGCTAGCGTGCTCTCGGGGTGCGGATCTCTCGTACATCTAGCTTTCAAATCCGAGATGCTAACAATCGATCCGAACCATTGATCTTGTTCGTCTCATTGAAATGTAGCAGTGACCAAGTTTCAGTATTTTTGAATTTATTTACTATTTGTTTTCTATTTTCAAAAATCAGCTTTTTGGACGCACTACGACTAATTGGAAGGCTGATTTTTGAAAATACGAAACAAATAGTAAAAAATTCAAAAAATACTAAACTTGGTCACCGGCTACATTTCGATGAGACTTAACAAGATCAACGGTTCGGATCGATCGATAATAATCTCGGATTTGAAACGCGTTGAGAGTCTGGATCTCCCGTACTACGGGGTGACGCTAGCATTCTCTATATATATATATAGAGAATGCTAGCGCTGACCCATCTCTGAATCTCTCGTGCTCTAACTCGTTTTCAAAATCGAGATGTCTAACAATGATCCGAACCATTGATCTTGTTAGTCTCTTTGAAATGTAGCCGGTGATCAAGTTTCGTATTTTTTGAATTTATTTACTATTTGTTTCCTATTTTCAAAAATCAGCTTTTTGGACGCACTACGACTAATTGGAAGGCTGATTTTGAAAATAGGAAACAAATAGTAAATAAATTCAAAAAAAACTAAACTTGGTCATCGGGCTACATTTCAATGAGACGAACAAGATCAACGGTTCAGATCGATTGTTAGGCTTCTGATTTCAAAAACAGTTGGAGCATGTGATCTCTCCGCGTTCAGGGTGCACGCTAGCATTCCTCTATATATATATATATACGGTGAGCCTATACTACTCATGGGAGTAGAATAAGCTATTCTACCCGCGGACGTGAGCGTCCTGATTGGGACGGGGCGGTCCTGTACAGATCGACAGTAATTGGAAGTAATTGAATATAACTCATTTTTATAGCCGACAGTAATTCGCTTGCATGTGGTGCCTAAAAACGTGGGATCATTAATTACTCAGATCAAACATATTTCAAACTCGTTTTTTGATATAATTTTGATCTGTACATCCAATTGCTGAATGCTTTCCACCATCGTGTTCGTAATATTTTTTCAAATAAAACAAGATCTCAGTTAACATATAAATTTGAAATATTTTGAAAAACAATTTGAGCACGAATGCGATTTTTGTAAGTAATTCATAGTAATCAAGATGAATGTGTTTTAAGAGTGGTAGTAATCCGTTTTTTATGATTTCAACTAATTACTTTTCGTTATGACAGTATTTCAAACAAAAAAATTTAAAAATTAGGGTTTTGATCTCGATTACTCCCCATTACTTTTCGTTACCGACAGTATCAACACTAAAAATTTCAAAAAAAAGGGTTTCACCCATTATTTTCTCATAACTTTTCATTATTTTTTATTACATTTCATTGCATTTGCCTGAAAAAAATGTTACAAACCACATGCCATTCCTTTACGATGCATTACTATTCCTCTGCTATCTAGAAATTCAAAGTACATGCATATCGTGGTCGAGTCATCCGGCGGTGGCGCAAATCTGGGTCGAAAAGGGCCACGGCGGCGCGAATCGGGGTTGAGGGCAGCCGACGGTGGCGGTTGGCGGCGGCGGAGGGGACCCGTGGCCGACATCAAGGCAACCGCACCGCAAAGCGAAAGCGGCGCGGATCGGCGACGACGAAGGTGAAGGCGGCAACCGCCATTCGTCGGGCGTCATAGTGATGGCGAGAGTAGGCCGGCGCCCATAATCGGCGGCGCGTGTGGACGGCGGTGCTTGGCGGGACGGCGGTTCTCGGCGAGAAGCGGCGACGCCGTGGCGAGACGGGGGGAGGTGGCCCGTGCGGCCGATTGGGGAGGCGGCGGACGACGTCGGGGAGGCGGCGAGGCGATGGCGTGTGGCCTCCAGATCTGGCGGCAGCCGTGGCGGCGGGCAACTACGGCGACGGGAGGTGCCTACGGGATGGGGCAGCGTCGGGTCGGCGGGTCCGTCGGCGGGCGGCGTGGCGTAGGCCCGTGGCGGCGGTTCGTGGGCATGGCACGCACGCACGTGGGAAGTGCGGTTGGGGACGGGGTGGATCTGGATCTGAATGCGTGGGGGTGTTTGTTATATATGTTGGATCCTCAATTACTATAAATTACTGTCGATTTGGGCAGGACCGCCCTGTCCCTATAGGGACGAAGCGTCATGGTAGAATAGCTTATTCTACTCCCATGAGTAGATTAGGATATATATATATATATATATATATATATATATATATATATATATATATATATATATTATATATATATCAACTACTTTTCTCTACTTGACATATATGTTTGTTCAGATACTGGCGAAAGCAGCTCTTCAGAAGCCCTGAACAGTACCATTGACACATTAGAAGATGCTGGAACATCTTTGCGATCCAACAATATGTCTGATTTTCCTTCCTTTGAAGAGGTGTCCTCTAGTATTCCAGATGATCAACTTAGAATGATCGACAACATCAACTCCTTAATGTCGGAGGTAATCTCTTTTACACGCAGGAATCTCAACTGCTCAGTGCTAATTGATTACTTGATTATATTATTTATTTACTCCTGAAAAACCTGGATGGTTGGGCCACCACAGTTGATATTTTTTTTGGGTTAAAAAACACCATTCTTATGGTAGTATATCTTGCATTGCAGCTTGCAGTGGAGAGAGAAGAGTTGCTGCGAGCACTCAGAATCGAGTCGTCCAATTGCTCCAAGCTGAAGGTATCGTCATCTGTTATGAGGTCTTGCTTCTATTATTTCGGGGCGAGGATTTCCCTACCAAAATTGTTGCCTTTACCTTAGAAGTTTAGAGTGGTTTTGCTAAACGAGGCTGATAGTCTTAGGCCTCATTCTCTTTGCCTAGGTGTAAAGTCAAAGATAAGTAAGTTAGATAAGGCGAATAAAATGAAACCTTATACGCTAGTCTTGTATCTATTGAAAATGTCGTTTAATATGTCAGTCAAGGTCCATTTGTGATACTTTCATTTGACATTCAGTGCACCTATCTCATGCATTTTACTCTTCTCTCTTGAAGGACTTGAACAAGGATTTAACACAAAAGTTGGAGATTCAGACACAGAGACTTGAACTTTTAACTTCTGAAAGGATGGCTAATGGGAATGACGTTGCAAAGGCAATTGACACTCGCTCCATCAATGATGCAACAATGTATGCTGATGAAGGAGATGAGGTAAATTATTATTTTTTACCATGAAGCATCTAATAGCAGGGTTCATTATAATTTCTACATGATAGCATATCTGAAAACTGTAAACTTTCTTGTGTAGCCCTCTTAACTGCTTTATTTAAGAAAAAAGGGGAATATATTCTAACATGTGTTCTAGTTGTGTTAGGATCTATGAATTACACTTTATGGCGACATAGTTGATCACCTTGAACAATTTATCCATAGCTGTTTGACATAACATCTATTCAGGTGGTTGAACGGGTGCTTGGCTGGATAATGAAGCTCTTCCCTGGAGGATCAAAGCGGCGAACCAGCAAACTCCTCTAGTGGAACTAGAGTTGTAGTATACCATAATGTTTCTTTCATTTTTATATAATATCTTTTTTGCCTTTTTGATCATAGCATGATGAGAAGTTGTATATTGGAGCCATTTGATGTAACCATTCTTTTTTCTACAGAAAATGAAAAATGTATGGTGTGACTTCGATGAGGCAAGTATTGAGCTACAACATTGTATTGACGGTAAACAGAATGGCCTCTAAACAATTTATTCTCCCCTATTTTGTATGCTGTCGATATGTATTGGGGGTGGATACTGGATACATGTGGAAGATGTATTTGTTCTCGCATTCTTTTGTTTTCCAATCTCAAATGTATATTTTCTCCTTTTTTGTTACCATCATCCTCCCTTCTGTGGTGCATTTGACCGAAATGTGTAACGGCCTTAAAAAATAGTGGCACCATTGGCACGTACGGGATTTATCTTCTTTGTCGTTGCTTCTCGTTTTTTATTCCACTAGCTTGTCACGGTGCTTTTGCCCCTGCGTAATATTCTATATGCTTGGTCTTTTACGCTACTTCTCACACCCTTGGCTCCGAGTTTGTGCAACTGATTGTGTTGTCGACGGTTTCGGTTTGCGCATCTGATTGTGTTGTGCATCTACACTTTTGGCTACGTGGTCTTGTCTTGTTTCCTTGCTGTTTTTTTTTTGCTAAAGTTACTAAGATGCAACATGCTAAAATAAGAAAGCTAGATAAAAAGATAATTTGATATCTTGATTTGAAAGCTTTATAAAATATATAACGCCCTAAAACAAAAAAGCAAGTAAAATAAATAAAAGTACTTTTATGATGTCAGATAAGTGCCATGATTTGATAGTCTTGACTTGAAAGCTCCCTTTAATATAACGTAAAATAAGAAAGTAAAATGAATAAAACCTTGGCACAATCCCTTTGGCCGGTTCAAATAGGTTTTGCAATTTTTAAAAAGCACTCGAAAGCTCAAATTCATAATTCAATTTTGAATTCAAATTCAAATCAAATCCAAACTCTAAATTCAGAATCAAATTTCTTGTTAGAAAAACCTCCAAAACCTTCTTTCCGGGTGTTGCAGGGGGTATTTCCCGGTGGGCAATGGGCAATGGTGGTGTTGCAGCCTTGTATGGATGGAAGTTAGGGCATGTTCTTTTTATCTTATCTACTTATTTTGACAGTTTATTTGATTTGTTTGTTTATCTAACTTATTTCTTAATTTTGAGTCTTTTAAGATAATCAAGAGCTGATTATACTTTGTTTGACTTGCATTTTAGAGTTCCCAGAGAAGGCTGGATTCTAAAATTTCAATTTTTTGTAAAAAAATTAAATATAAGTAAATAGACAAATAAATTCATCAAGTCAAATAAGCGGACAAGAGCAGGCCCTATAACATGCCGCTGGTACTTTGGTTTTTTTGGAAAAAAGAACCCGCTAAATCTATATATTTTCCCAAATTAAATTAAATTTAGTCTACGGTGCGATGTTATTCACCTCTATCCTCCAGCTTGTCCATGCAAGGCAAGCGTATGAAATTTATTTTTTTAAAAAAGGCAAGCGTATGAAAAGACTGACCTTTCCAGTCAGTAAAAAGTAGAAAAGTTATGCTGAAACTCTTGTCATCTCAAAAAAAAAAAGAAAACAAATGTTTAGTATATGACTTCTGTGCTATATATATAAAAAAAACATGTTTCTTTGGACCAAATGATCGTGAGGCCTCGCAATGGTCCAAGCCTCGATCACCTGCGTGACTGCGTCCCGCGTCTAACCTAATTCTTTGTCCAGCCAGCAGAAGGATAACAAAAGTCAAAAACCGGCTACTTCTTGTTGTGGGTAGGAACGCTCAGATAGAACTTTGTGTTCTTGAAATCATCAAGCAGTGGATTATATCCATCTTTGGTCCTCGTCTTCAGTGGCAACCCAAACTCTTCCATGAAGGCAGCGGTGTCAAGCTGAATGATAGTTGACAAACTACTTCTCAGTATCAAAGCAGTCAGAGAGAGAGAGAGAGAGAGAGACAAAATCGGAGTTATGCATAAAATAGAGCACATAGTAGAGAAAAAGAATTGCCATGAACAGCCTAAACATACTATGATCGTTCTCCGCCTCTTCACTGGTTTAAATGCACCAGGATTCTTCTGCTCCTTTGAAAAACCAGAGCAGTGATGATCCATCTTCTCTAAAATCCAGAAATCGGTTGGAAAGAAAATATCTGCATCACCCTGGAAAAGTGGCATCAACATAACCAAGTTTATTGGGTCACATATACAACAGTAAATAAGATCACAACTTCTTTGCTAAAATGGTTCTATTGCTGTTTCTTTTTTCAAGAAAGGTTACACAGCACAGCTAAAGTGGATAGATTCTCTGCCTATGAAACATTGCACAGAATCTAGCGTGTGAAGAAAACAACAACAAAACTCCAAACAAACCTGAGCATCAAGATAGTTGCAATGATCCAAAGTTTTCCCATCCTTCTACAAGAATGAGACGAGCAATGAGATATTCAGAAGCAAGCTCATTATCTTCATATGATACGCAAATAAGCTAATATTTGAAAGATCTGCACACAAGTAAGGAGACCGACAATATATGGCTTCTCCCATTCTCAGGACACATAATTGGTACAACACTACCACTTGTTGCCTCATTGGAGAATCTAACCAAAAATTCAGAAAATTTACATCTTTACACACTCCTAAAGTAATAATCAATTGGGTTTGTCACCTTTGAGGAGACCAATGGAGCTCTATCACCTGGTATGCTGACATCAGGAAGAAAGCTAAAGTCTGAGGCAACAAGTGACATGCTTGGCAAAGCTTGATGTAAAGTATCCAGTAGTTTCTGCATGGAGATCATAAGACATGTTTCTGAGTTTCTAGCAGTAAGCTGCATCTAACCTTAGAAGGTTACATCATTAGTTCGTTAGTTTAATCTAACAAAGTTGCAATGGGTTTCCAAGGCATACCAAGCACCCAGTCGGTAACCAAGCTCTCCGAGGCTTTGGGAATACTTTTGAGATGATTCCTTTTGTAGCAAATGTTATTTTTTCTCTCACAGATGTATTCTGTTCGTTCATACCAACGATCTCAGCGCAGCGGGAAATTAACGGGTCTTGCAGTGGTTTGTAGACCTCAGAGACTTGAGAACTTTCTTAAGAAAAGGCAAACATAATTGATCAATGAAAGATAAATGATAGCCAAAGAATTCCTAACATAGGGAAAAAGAGGTTCTTTTGTGATAATGAGAAAACGTGCAAGTGATATTAATTAGTGAATAACTAGCCAGAAGTGCAAGGATGATGCTGAATTGCTGATGGCGAGAAAGGAACAGGATACCATAAATAAGTTTTGAAGAGTAATAAACAACCAAAGGATGAACTCTATACCATATATCAAGCACGAAAGCAGCAAGCTATGAAGAAAGTGTAAAACAACACATAACTTTCCACAGCATCATTTCTAGAAAATCCCTTTTTTGTGTATCTTCCCTTGGCATAAAACTAAGTTTGCCAACACCATGAAAAATGATCATGCTTACAGTGAAGCAACAAGCAGTAGGTAGAGAAAAACTCTCAAGCTAGTAAAAGTGTAAAACAAAGTTGTCAAATATGGGAACTAGCAACCAGCACCACTTCTTTATCTTATCCCAGGTCTGTGGATCTCATTGGATTCAATGTTAATGAAAAATGAAATAAGAGATCATGTTTTCAAAGTCCAGGGATTCCACATGGACCACATCAATGACCAACAACAACAAAGCCTTTAGGTCCCAAACAAGTTATGAATTATGATAGGCTAGAAATGAAACCCAATAGAAGTCACTGACTTTTTATATATAAAAAAAGAACCAAAGAGGATGAAAAGCTAGGTCATGTTTCAGGTACATGGATTGCTAATTTCTAAGCGCCCCTGTTCTTTTGATCTGTTTTGATCTGATCTTAACGGCTAAACGGCTGAAATAATTGAATTTAAAGCGCTTCTCGAGGTAGTCTCGAGATTCGGATCCATTTCGTTTGACTTGCTTTTTAAAGCATTATGACCCACCTTCAAAACAGCAAAAAAACGGACCTAAAAAACTCAAAGCATATGGCTTTTTAAAACGTAGATAAGTCGTTAAGCTGTTAAGCCGTTAAGCTGAAAAGAACTGTAAGTCTCTTCTTATTGTCTCATCCCACGTCAGGTTAGGTCGACCCCTACCTCTCCTTACATTATCACAACATCTAAGGCTGTCTCCAACAATAATCCCTAAATTCGGTCCCCTATAGCATATATACAGGCGTCCTTTAAAAAGATTCTCTCCCTATATTTCTTTCATCTCCAACAGCGTTCCCTATATGGAAAATTGTATAGAGGAAGGAGAAATAATCCCTACATATAAGGGAATGAAGAGAAATTCTCTATTTTAAGGAACGGAATAGGGAACGCTGTTGGTGCACATAGGGGAAGAATCTGTCCCTTATTTTTGGATAGAAGGTGTTTTAGGGAAGCCTGTTGGAGACAGCCTAAGGATTCCACTATTCACCGGTGATTCGGAAGGCCTTAGTAGAATGTGTCCGAACCATTTGAATGGGCCACATCAATGAATATAAGAAATAAATCTTCAAATATGGTGTAAATCAAAGATTCTAGCTGATACTTCATCAGGAACTCAAAATGCAGAAAATGACAAACCTGCTGTTTAATTTTTCAATCCACACTTCCATCCATGGAGAGACCTGATCTGGTGAATAGACAAGGTCATGTGGAAGATTGTCGAGTACCTGATAATCCACCAAAGCAAAGTTACTACTGGAACTGCTACCAAATTGTCTTGCTTAAAAGCGAGGCTAAAATATCTATAAAAGAAACACGAATGGTGTCAATACAATGTTTCTTTTGCAATAGCAAATCCAAATAGAGATAATAGTGATGGTATGTCAACAAAGAAGTAGATTCTGTTTTCTATAGTCTCACAAACTTCCACATTGTCCTAAAAACACAAAATAATGTGTCTAAAAGTTCACTTACAGTTTAAGCTGCCACATCTATAAAGCATGTAAATCAAAAGTGTTGCTACATATTCTGATTCTGCTGCATGATAGTATTTTTTTTGGGCCAGTGCATTCTTTTTTGTAGGTTTCTCGTTACTATGAACCAATTGTAGATACACTTCATTTCATATCGTGCGACTTGACATATGATGAAGGCATTATTATATCTTTGATTCATTTTATGAACCATATATGAAGAGCAAATCCAAGAAGTTCATACCTCAAGCATTAGTACCCAACATGGTCGAGGATCCTTACGGCCTGCAAAAAAATCCCCCCGAAAGAGTGAAATCCAATAATTTCAAAGGTATAGTAACTATTGAGATAATGAGATAATGAGGCAATAAGTTGGGTATAAATGTGATTTTGGCATGGAGTTTTAAGTAGGGATTCAGTATAATCCACAATTTTTTTGACTATCAGCGTTGAACCAAAATATGGTATAGTCGTATATAAGACTATAGATAGTTGTAGAATACGAGCTAGTGCATGGTGGAGATAAGGCAATATGGCTGACTTATCAAAGCTCAGATGGCTAATTTATGATGAGTATCATTGAACTACTGATGAGAAAATTACCAACGCAATAGATGGGCACAACAAGCCATCTTACCCCATCCAGCTCTGTCAGTTGCATCACGATGCTCAACCGTAAACTTTGACAAATGGCTCTGAACTTCACCGACAGCTTTCAACTGCTTCTCAGCAAGAGAGGAGCTAATCTCTACTGAGCTAGCAAATGAATATAAATACAAGGTCAATGCATATTTGATGACATGAAAGAACAAGCTAGAATGGTGACAGCAAGGCATCATGAAGAGCAGCCAGCAATATGACTTTTGATATGACATACGCACACACACACCCTGTGTTGTTCTGCCTCCTTAAACAAATATGATTTGGCAGTCTCCCTGATCAACACGATAGGTCATGTAATAAGACAAAAGAGCTACTTACATGTATTTCATAGCACTATAAACTTTTGGTGGAGCATTTAACATCATGTAATCGAGTACGCACTTTGCACATGTCCCAGAACCACCACCAATTTCATATATCTGATCAGTACAGGAATCTATGTCATATGGTTGGGTGAAAAAGGAAATGATTATGCAGCTTCTAAGAGCAGGCATGTGAATCAATTTTTTAAATTATGTCACAAGAAAATGTTAAAAAGAACGCACCCTCAACGGGACTGAAAGATTAGCTGTACGCAGGATTGATGCTGCTATTGCATAGGCATACCATGGCTGCATCAGGGAAAAAAACATGCATCAATAACTAAATGGAAAGAAAAAGAGAAGTTCATTCACTCTAACAGCTAAAGCACAATAGGTACCTTAAAAAGCTCTACTGGAGTAAACCAAGCGATATCATGCTTCTTATACAGCTTTTCAAGATACTGCATGTACGTGTTCCTCCCTGAGTGATTGAAAATCACATTACTTGCATCTCTAGCCAAATGTCCAAGATATTAACTCAGCACGGCGCAGGGTGAACATTAAGAAAATTAACACTGAAACATATCATCCAGGGAAGAATAACCAAGCCCCAAATAACTCTACAAACTTGACTAACAACTGTTCCATTTGGAACAAGCTTACAAGCACACGCACACAACATGTTCGTGGAAATGCTGCCTCGACGAATCAATGGGAAACTGGCTCTACCTTGGTTCCCACAATGCAGGAACACAGAACAAACTTCCCTACACCAAGCCCACTCCTAAAAAAAAATAAATTGAGCAACTGAGCAGGGGAAGGAACAGAATAAGGAGTCAAGAAACCCAGAGTACCTTCCAGCTGGTGGAAGCGGATGCTGGAGTCGAGCACGCCCACGGGCCCTGACCGCTTGGAGAAGTAGCCATGGTTGGGGTCGTACAGTGCCGACCTCAAGAAGTCCCGCACCTGCGAAAGCTCCCCTGCTCCTCACCCTCAAGCTCCATCGAATCAAACTGTGATGGAAAATGCCTCTACCCTTACCAGAATGGGCTTGCCTTCGGAGACGATCCCCGACGAGAACTGTGCCGCGGGGGCCCACCTCGCGCGCGCCGCCGCTCGTCGGAGAAAGGCGATGGATGCCATGGAGCAGGGAGGCGGCGGCGGCGGGCAGCACAGCACAGCAGACGCGCTCCCCTAGTCCCGAATCTTCACAGAGCCCAAAAAGAAAAGTGAAGAAGTTTTAGGCCTTTGGGCTGTACCGAGCCCAACTACGAGCCCGGTTTAGGCCCGTTCAGCGGTCTCCGCCTCCATTCGCCACTATATAAGAAGGCCCATGGCCGTCGTCGAGTCGGCGTGCAGCGTGCTGCATCCTCTCACTTCTGCCACCCACACGCAAACGATTCAAAAAGGAAACGCAGGGGAGAGGAGGAGCAATGCCGCGGCGCCGCCGCAAGGCTCCGATCAGCCCCAACGCCGGCCGCCGCAAGCGCAGCGAGAAGCCCGATAGGCGGCCGCTTCAATCCACCGACCGTCCCCAGCCGGCTCCGCGCTCCAGGGTCCAGAAGGTGAAGCCTCGCCTCCATGGCGGGCACGTGCTGGGTCTCGCGGAGGCCACGGCGAGCGGTCCCGTGCAGCCTCAGCAGGGCGGCGACGCCGACCAAGCCTGGATCGTGCAGGGTGTCCGAGGCGTGGGCGAGGTCATGGTGCAGAACTCCGACGCCGATGTCGACGCCGATGATAATTGGATTGCGGTGCCGGTGGGGCTGGACCGGATCTCTAGGAACTGGATGCAGCGAGATGACGCGCCCGTGCTGGGTCGCGAGTTCAGGGACGAAGCCATGGCGGAGAACTCCCTGATGGGCGACACCGATGGTGGCTTGTTGCCGCTGGGGATGGACCTGCTCGAGAGAAACACGATGCAGCCGAATGCGGCGCCCGTGCAGGGTCTCGTGGGCGAGATCGAATCCATGGGGGAGATCTACCCAACGGGCGATGAGGACGACGATGAGGAGTTGGTGCCCGCCGACGCCGACGCCGATGATAATTGGAATGCGGTGGGGCTGGACTGGCTCTGTAGCAACGTGGACGAGGAGGTGGCGGAGAACTGGCCGACGGGCGAGGGCGCGAGCGACGGGTTGCAGTTGCAGGAGCCACTGCAGCCACCGCGCGACGCTGCCGCCGACGCCGAAGATGCTGCGTGGATGCAGGAGCTAGTGCGGATCCTCAAGGAAAATCCCCACCCGTCCAACGCCGCGCCGGCGACCGGGAGCGCCGCTCCGTGCAACGACGGGATCGAGCACATCAACGTGGGCGGGTACGTGATGGAGCGCGACGCGTACTGCTTCATCCGGTACGACCTCGGGATGCCTCCGCCTAGCCTCGAGCCCGAGTCGCCGGACTCCGGCGAGCCGCTGCAGCTGTGGTCGTGGGACAATTCTTCGTTCCCACGGGCCACGGAACGGAGTGCCCCCGCCGCTGCCCCTCAAGTGAGTCCGCTCGAGATGCAGAAGGAGGCGACGTGATGAGTTCTATGGGCAGTTTTGGACGATGAGCTCGCCGGCCCGGACTCTGACCGTCGCCGCCGCCATGTTGTGTTCGGCAATCTTGGACGATTTCTTCGCCGCACTTGCACATCACCACCGCCGTGGCAATGTCACATAAGTAGCTAGTGTAAATGAACGTTATCGCACTGAACATAGGCCGGTTGCCCCTGGGAATTTTTTAACTTCGTATGAATTCATTAGGAACCGAGGTTTCTCTCTTGGGCTTACTTGTGATGCAGGATTTTTTTGTCGTGAATCTAGTATATACTTCTGCGACATTTGTAAGCACAAAGTAGTCTATTCGCTAGTAAAACCGCTTTGCTTCATATCAATCTCCTAATTTTTCTCTTCATTTTTGTATGACTCGATGATTCCATCCTTTCAAGAGGTGCTTGAGTTCGGAGTATTTTTTATCATGCTTGGAAGCTTCGCTAAAGCAATGCTTGCCGCGAAGGGTGATGGTGAATTTGAGTCCGACCAACTCGATCAGTTTCATTCCATGCATATCGGAATGTACTGTACCATCTTAGAAATTACAGTCTGGCTGTCTGGGCAGCTCGCAGTCTGGCATAGCTAGTATCCTACGAAAGTGCAGGCTTGCAAAGGTGCGGAATTCTTCCTTTCGGAATGACTCCAAAGTTTAAGCCCTATTTGGAAATTTAAAAGTTCCAAAAAATAAATATTTTATAGGCTGTTTGGTTGGCTTCTCAGTTGAACCAGGCTGTATGAGCAGAGCCAGGCTGGTTGGAGCCAAGCTAAGATGATGCAAATGGTTGTTATTTGGTTAGGTGTATGAGATTGTACAGGCCGCGTAGAGATGTTGTTTGGTTGACTGCACTAAGAAGAGAATGGCATGAAGAAATTCAAAATGGGGATAAAACATATTAAAAAATAAATTCTAGAAAATCAAAATAACAAAAAATCAATTACGAAAATAAAAAAAACAAAAGAAAGTCTCATAAATAAATAAATTCAAAAATGAAAATTTTAAAATTTTAAAATTTATATGGCAAGTGTGGTCTCGTTTTGTTTGAAAAAATATAAATAACCCATTTTTGAAATTAGTTCGGTAATCGAAAATACTAATTAAAAGATATAGCAAAATAAATGAATCAAATGTGTCGCGCACGTGGTTGTTGCTACATCCACAGAGCAATTTGGTCGTATCTCCAGAGCCTGGGCCGGAGGGGGTAATTGCATCGGGAGAGCCTGGTTCAGATGGGTGAGAAGACAACCAAGCATCCTAGTTTTGTATCTCTAGATGTAAAACTACTTGTATGCAGGCAACCTAACAACCTATTAGAAAATGCAATTTCCATACAATGAGAGAACAGTTCAATTCATTTTCTTTTCGCCGTCCAATTTTGTCTTAATGGGCCAGATTTCAGCATCACATATCATCCGTCATGGATATATCTCGTCCTTTCGAGCGTGGATCGCTTTAGAATATCTCGCAAATCACCAAAAAAATATTATTTTAATACGTTTAAAAATAAAAAATTAGAATGCCTTTTCAGTTTTTAATACAAACAACATGGTATCTCGCAAATCACCAAAAAAATATTATTTTAATACGTTTAAAAATAAAAAATTAGAATGCATTTTCAGTTTTTAATACAAACAACATGGTGTCCCTCCCGTACACTTGCCAGACTAGATTTCTCTTAAATTTTAGTTTGGCGTGAACTAGCATGATGTTTCCGTACATATGCTCGGCAAGATTGTCTCAAATTTCAATTTTATAGGAACCCTTATTCCTTCCTTTCCCACTCCAGCAAGATAGACTTTGGGACCTTATACATCGACTTGAGTGCTACTACAGTTGCAAAGGCTAGCTTATTAAATCCACGCCTCTAAACTGTCTAGAGAATGAAATCTTCGAGAGCAACAAGTTTCAAGCCTCTTAATTACATCGGATCAAATGTTTCACGTGATGCACAGAATTGGGAAAGAGAGACACCTTGAAGTTGATTCTGTAGGGCTCTCTCGGCGAGAAATTTGTCAAAATACCACTTGTAGGTGTGGCCTCACCCTAATACCACCCTTTTCCTTGCACTCGTCAAAATACCACCCGATCCATCGCAGCCTCGCCACTTTACCATTTTGGAGGCTAGAGGCCAATTTATCTTTTTTTCTCGTGGAAAATGTTGGTGAGGTGATGGTGCTGCCCCTGCCTCATGGTCCGGCGAGCACAAGCCACTCCAATGCTCTGTTCCCTCCGGCAACTGAGACTACGACGACGACTATGGCGGTGAGCTTGGGGAGGCGGAGGACGACAGGGGGGCGGGCGGCGTTGAGGGCACAGAGGCATACGAGCACTTCGGGGTGCCGCCAGGTCCGCGCTCCATGTCGACGACAACATAGTCGTAGCCGGCGAGGGTGGGGGAGAAGGATAGGAGGAAGAGGCTGTAGAGGGTGTCTCCGGCAGCGAGGCGGGCCTTGAGGAAGGGGTGGGGGAGAGGAGCTCAGAGGCGGCGGCTGCGAAGACGACGATGGAGGGCTGCTTGCGGCGGAGGGATAGGTGGGGTGGGGCGCTGGGTTTGGAGCTGGGTGCAACAAGGAGATGGGAGAGGGACGTGGCCGAGTTCTTTCGGGGAGCCGCCGCCGAGCTCACTGCCAGGGTCGCCGTCGACAAGGGATTGCCGAAGAGAGCAGAGGGGGGAATCGCCACAGACCATGAAGCAAGGGCAGCACTGTCAATGCACCTCTGGTTTTGACTTTTTTTTAAAATAAATTGGCCTTCAGCCCCAAAATGGCAAAACAGCGAGGCTACGATGGATCGGGTGGCATTTTAACCAGCGCAAGGAAAAGGGTGTTATTTGGGTGAGGTCTTACCTGCGGAGTGGCATTTTGACAAATTTCTCCTCTCTCGGCCGCATAGGGGTAGAGATGGCAAGTGTAACAAAGAAAATTTTATAAAAAAAATGTAATAAAAAAAGAAAGATAATGGGCCGTCCAGGCCTGGCCGGCCCAGCACCCCACCATCCCCATCTCTCTCATAAGTCTCAAACTCCTCTCTCCGGCCCGCTCCTTCTATCTATCGTTTCCACAGGCGCCACCGCCTCCACTTCGCCGCCAGCCGCCGCCGTCCCCAGCCATACTACTGCTGCCCTCAGCCACCTCCGGCCTGGGAAGGGAAGGGGAGAAGTGGGAACGGCCAGGGTAGAAGAGGAAGAAAGGGGAAGCCGGTCAAAGAGAAGAGGGGGAGAAGGAAGAAGAGAAGCACTCGTGCCGGCCCGGCGATGTCGGCGGAAGGAGAGGAAGCGGAGGGCTCCGCCGCCGGGGAGCAGCGTCGTATGCCCTTCGCTCGGGGTGGACCGGTGTTCGTACCTTCCATGTTGGGCCCCTCGTCCACCGTCCCCGACTTCATGTCCGCCGCCCTCAGCGAGCTCCAGGTGCTAGCCCCATTGCGACCATCTCATAACCCTACCCCTCCGATTTGTCCATAGAGTTTTAGTTTAACCCGACCCTACTTTCGTTCGCATACAGTCCCTGCAGGACGAATTGGGCGACCCCGGCGACGAATTCGACAACGAGCTCTGGTAAGCTCTTGGTTCCGTTGTGCTGTATGCAAACGATCACCCCCACTGCTGTGCCTGTGTGTTCATATGCTAATTGATGTTTTGGCTGGGGAGATTTCTCAGCATCGATGAGCTGAGGATCCTCTCTGAGGAGGAGCTGGTGGAGCGCGCTCTCCGGGAGGCGGTGGAGGTGATCTCCCTACCGCGCTTATGATAATCCACTTTCTCTAAGTCATGTGATGTGAATGATCTTTTGATGCGAGTCTTTGTTGATTGGTATTTGTAGGAGGGCTGGGACTCTGGCGCACCAACAAATGAAGAGTTTCAAAGGTTTGATGCAGGGTAAGCGATCTGCTTTGGTTGATCTGCTTCGATTGTTGCTTGGTTGGTGAATTTTGATTTGGTTGATTGGTATATTGTTATTATCGTTTAGGAAAGCATGGAATAGATGCAACTTGACCAGAGGAGTCTTGGATAAGGCTGGCATGGTGGTTACTAGTTAGCTTCCTTGCCAATAAAAAAAATAGCTCTCAAGGCTTTCATAAGGTGTGTGCTATAGTAAGATTAATATGTTGTAATGTGCAAGTCAGTATTCATAGCGAGGGCAATTGTGAATTCATAGCATGGCAAAACTATTGTGGACTTGTGCACCACATCATCTCTTTTGTGGCTCATAGCCACAATCTCAACATTTGAAATTTAATTAAGTACTTTTTGTGTGGCTGATAGGATCTGAATCTGATATATATTTTTGATTTATCACATGCAGAATGTTGGTAAGGTCCACCCCTGGAAATGGGACTGTCACCTTAAGCTCATCAACTGAAAGAGAGAGTTCCAGATCAACTATTGAGGATGTGGCAATTATATTTCATGAACCACAAGGCAAGAATGGAAAAACAAGGCGTGGAAAGGGAAAAACCAGAGGCAAGGAAGGAAAAAACAGTACCATCACATCAGATTCATCAGTTGAAAGAGAGATACCTGGATCACTTGTTGACATGACAATTGTACCATACGGGCCACAAAGGAGCAAGGGAAGTAGCTTAAACGGAAAAAAGGATACAATGACTTCAAATTCATATGTTGAAAGTGAAAGGCCGGTTTCACCTATCAAGGATATGCCGCTGCCAGTTGTTCCACGTGATCCAGAAGGCGAAGAGGGAAAACCAAAATGTAGAAAGGGCAGAAAGAGGGGCAGACATTTTGACCGAGAAGTTCGAGCGAATATTTTACAAGTATGCATTTCACTCTATTAGCTGCCCTTGTGCTTTGTTAAATGCAAGTGCTGTCTGCTGATGGATTCATTTTGTGTAGCATCGCCATAATAATCATGTCTACTAGACATACATATGACATTCAAGTGGATTGCTATGTGATGTTCTTTTGTCTTGTATAGAAGTGTATGCTATATAGAGTTACTAATATATTCATCGTTGTTTGGATAACAGAGATTTGACATAAGCTAGCGGATTAAGGAAATCCGGTTTCACAAAAATGCAAGACCCAAACAACCCCATGGGATTGCTTTATTTAGATTTTTGACAATACACCATTTTCTTTATGAAAAACAACTTTTACAGTATGCTGCTAGCCTGCTAATCAATAAGTTTTTGATAGCATTGTATCAAAAGTACTACAAATAGAAAAGTCCATATGGTTGGAATTTATCCATTTTTTTGTTATTGTAGCAATTTATGCCATTCATAATTACCAGTTATACTAGAATAAATGGAATATCTTCATAATATATTCTATGCTTTAATGTAGGATTAGGGTTTTTTAAGTGATGACTCTTATCTTTTAAAACATTAGCTGCATGTCATGCTATGTTTCTAATCTTGTGCAATAACCTGTGATGTATGTAAGCATTGAAGTGCATTTATTTTTAATTTCTTCAAATTCTGATCGCAGTTTAGCATCTGACATGCTGTTGCATCATCATAACTAGGGGAGCTATCTTACTAAAGCTGAGAAGATGGCAGAAATCAAGGTTAAGCAAGAAGAAGACAAGCATGCAGCCAGATTGCACTCGTTCAGGTAAAATAATAATAATTTTTTTCTGTAGAGCATTATTAAGCATTACTTCTTATGATTATATTTATTGGACTTTGATTTTATCATTTATGTCATCGCACATGTTGGTAAAAAATGCACTTTCTAGCAATTCTATCGGTAGATTGCTATGTGTAAAAGATTGATATGCTAACTTGAGCTTTCTGACATCCTTAATGGTTTACTTTGCAGAAGGACTTATAGTTTGGGATATATGTTTTTAACATAGACAATTAGACATGGTTCATGGTTGTAGAAATGTTTACTAAGTGATAAGCAGAAACAGATGCAATTAATTCATTTTGAATATGAACTCAGAATGCGCAAAGTCCAGGCAAGTGGTAAAAAAACTTGTCTCTCTCACAATCTCACAAACCAGATTTAAGACAAAAGAGCTGTACTACTCTTTCTCATTAAGTACTGATGGCCCCCATCTTCCTTTCAATATTGGATTTTGGCTAGTGCATCATTTTCCCTTGTATGATAGGAATATTTTGTTTCCTGTTACCTACTTAATAATTGAATAATAGGAATATTATTTGATCTGTTGTTTGTCTTATCATGCCCTTTTGTGTTTTTCTTGAGCGCAGGGGTGATTCTATGATATCCAAAGGTTCCAAGGCGTCGGTCGAGAAAATTGATATGGCAAAATCTCTTAAATACATCAGTGCACCTTGGAAGGTTTGCTTGTGATGTTACATCTTATTTTGTTTGCAAACATCTCTTCACACAATCTCTCCTTTTCCCCTTGAATTTCAAAAATTCCGTACTTTTTTTTTTGGTCCCAGAACAAGGCTTCGAAATCAGAGGAACACAGGCCTGTAGCCTGTCCAGAAGTAATTCTTTGTGTAGAAGTTTATGAGCAGAGAAGTGGTTCTGTGAAAGTAAATATCTTAAACTTTTGCTAGACATGTTTATTCTAAGGTGAAATATGTTTTGGATTAACTTTTGTGGTGATATTTGTGTTCTGCAGAACCAGGAATTTCTTGTGTTGGGAAGCCAACTCCTTACAGACCTAAAGGACAATATTTCCTGTTTGACTGACAGGCTGATGGAGTTGTCCAAGCAATACAATCCTTCTGGCTATTTTCTTATTGAGGTTTTTTTTAAATTTTTTTTTGAGACAATGTTCTTAAAGATGTATTGCGACTCTTGTTAATCGCTGCTTTATTTTATCAGGATACGTTCTACAATGATACGAGACATCGTTCTGCCGTTGATTACAGTAAACCTATATTTGACTGGTTTAAAAATTCCAGTAATGAGGTGGCAGAGAAGTGGGATACCATAACTTCTGGTGTGTTGAAGAAACGTCAGAAGGACTTGTTGAGTGGTTTGAATACCTCAAACTTGCCTGAATTTCAATCTGCAAAAATGCAGAAGACTTGCTTTTCTGACCTGCACTTCCGGCTTGGTGTTGGATACCTCTACTGTCATCAGGTTCTCGTCTATTCTCTTTAGTTACACCTTAACAGAGAGTTACATTGTCCTTGAGAAAAGTTGGTGTGCATTCCCTAATTTCTGCATTGTTCTGACTAATTTTTACATTTGATTTTTTTCATATGTTGAAATCAAATAAATGATCATGTACAAAATGTTGCATTGTTTAGCCTTGTTTTCATAGAAAGAAGGAAAATAACATGATTTACCTGTTGGCTCTTGCTTTTGTTATGTAATGTTTGTAGTAGAGTACTAGGTGGTTCGAACTGCAGTACTGCATTATGCTTAATATAAGTATCTACCTACAATTCACTTTGCAGTGCCATAAAGCATAGCAATCCTATTAGGGTTAAAACGGTGGTGCGGGTCAAAACAGGCAAATCCTTTGCTTATGTCTCTGACAACAACGTCCTGCACTTTTTCAGGGGAACTGCAAGCACATGATCGTGATTAGGGACATGAGGTTGATCCACCCCGAGGACACACAGAACCAAGCGGAATACCCTCTCATTACATTCCAGCTGCAGAAGCGTCGGCAGAAGTGTTCGGTGTGCCATATCTACCATGCAACAAAGATGGCGGTGGACGATAAGTGGGCTCAGAACAATCCCTGTTATTTCTGCATCCAATGCTACTACCTCCTCCACTACAAGGAGGACGGCTCACTGTCATATCCTCATACTGTATATGATTACCTCCAAGAGTGAAATGGTTCATTTTGCTCCTGTTTGAAACCAATTGTCCAGTCACTCCTGGCTTCTGCGTAGTAAAAAGTTTTTTTTTTCTGAAAGCTCTCTATTATTATATGCACAGATAATTGCGATCCGCTCACTTCGATCGGGGACAATTGACTCAGTGACACTTTAAAATTCGTTTTTCTGGCCATGATATTCTGACCCACTGTTACATGTCATAGACATGTACCACAAGGCGTGAGTTGTCATGTATCAAATTTTCTGCTTCGATTGAAGTGAAAATTAATCCTTATCCTGAAGTACCTGAAAAAAAAATGCAATGATCAGCGAAGTCCATGTCCAGAAGAAATCCTTGGTGTTTTGGGCCGAGAAGTAGGCTGGCCACTAGTAAACACTCCCTATTAAATGAATAGGTTGTTGGGGCAGGCTGAGTCTGAGTGGAGCCGAGCCCGAGCGGAGGAGGCCACAGGAGGAAACGAGAGGCCGTGGCGCGCCGCGCCCTTATCCGCGCACCCCAAGCCTTTTCACCTCCCGCCACGCCGACCGCGCCATGGGCCACCAATGGCCGCCGCCGCCGCCGCTCTCTCCTGCTCCCGCTCCCCCTCCCCCTCTTCCTCTCTCCTCCCGCGGAACGCCTCCGGCCTCCGCCGCGCGCGCCGCCATGCTGTCCTCCGCCTCGCCCCCTTGCGCGGTGAGGACGACGCCACGCCCTGGCCGCGGGCGCCCGCGCGCCCTTCTCTGCCCACCCCGATCGATCTAACGCGCCGCCGTGCGTGCAGTTTCCAAGGAAGCGGAGACGAGCGCCGCCGCCGACGAGAGGTCGGAGACGGACAAGCTGGTGGACGGCATGGACTTCGGGGAGCTCTGCAACGACTTCGAGTGCATAAGCAGCCCCTACGTGGAGTCCACGGCGAGGCAGCTCGCGCGGGACATCCTGGAGCTGCGCGAGGGCAACCGCGCGTTCGGCTGCTACGCAGTCGCCGTCAAGTACAAGGTGCACCATCACAGTGTCACACCATTGCTCCATCGTGCTACTACTCCCAATGCTTCTCCTCTGCTTCCAGCTTGTCTCGATGCTCATTAGTCCTTCTACGATGCCTATCTTGGGTTCTTGGCCATGCCATCCATTTTTTTTCTCTTTCAGATAGAGATTACTGCCCTCCTGTCCATGATCAGAATTCAGATGACCTACGGTACCATGATTCAATCCTATGCTTAGCATTGTTGTGTCATCGTGCTTTCCTCTTTCATCTTTTAGGACCCTCTCCGGACATTTGTTGGGCGTGAGAAGTACAAGAGGCCATTGTGGATCACCAAGGCGCTGGACAGCCCCACGGTGGTAAGAATTGATCTATCTGCAAAGTTGCTTATCCAGCATACTCATTCTAAACCTGGAGTTGCTTTCAGATAACCCTTCATTACAATATCAGTATGTTACCTAAGACTTGTGGCATCACACGCCATTTGTTGTAACAAAATAAACACTAAGAGCATGAGCAGCAGCCTCTCCGTCAGCTGCACCTGCATCTATACGCGCGCACGGGCGAGTACAGAAATGAAATTCAAACGCTGTGGGCGGGCGGGCTCGCTATTAACGCATTGATGCAGGCAGCGATACGGGAGCTGCAGCTCATGCTCTAATAGTCGGAATTCAACCAGGAAACAGCCAATCTCTTTGCCTTGATTCCTCTCTAAAACTCACGGGCTATCTAATCAACACCCTTACTATTGCGTCAGACAGTCCAGGAAATGTCAATGCAATCGACGAGCATGTTGACCATCAAATGGACGTTCAGAGGGAAACCTAAGAATCCACTCTTCTCGGTTGTCGGAGGGGACTTGATCGTCCGTGTCAACTCACAGTTCGTCTTGAACCAGATAAGTGGCCAAGTGCTCGAACATGTTGAATCATGGGACCTCTCTGCATCGTCTCTTCCTGCTCAGGCTTACTTCTGGTTCTCCAGAAGGGTTTACTCCACTGTTGAGGCCGGCAAGGATACAATTGAGGCTGCTAAGGGTACGGCTTCTCGGCTGTCAACAAAGAAAGATGAGAATTTAGAGGCTTATCCGGATCCCTCAAGAGATCCTACAAAGGTACATGGATCTCACTTTCTATAAATTGCATACTTCTACCACTAAATGGAAATCACCAACTTACCTATAGCTATCCAAACTCTGGCGACTGTACTTTGACTACATTCAACGTTCATGAAATTTTTTGAGATCTATTCGGTTGTGCCAGGAACTGACTTGTTTTTTCTTCGGCATTAAATGATGCAGTTCTTTCAAAGGCCAGATGATGGGTTTAACCAAGATGTGTATCAGATTGCGCTTTTCCTGGCCGTGGTCTACTTCATTGTACAGTTCTTGAAAACGACTCTATGATCGCACTAGCTTCAACACAATACGACTTATGAAACATTGCCCTAATACCCACGTCCATCTTGTGTGTATAGTGTTATGCATATACATGTATTAACAAAATTGTCAATTTTGATATGTTAGTTGCCTGTTCTTTTCTTAAGATTATGTTAACCTCTGTAACCACTGGGTTTTTTAAATAAAAGTTGGTGTGCCATATTATTGGGTATAAATGAATGCAAAATGGGACTTGTGCTTAACAAAATTTCAGGCATACCAGGACGATTAATTCAGCGCCATCTAACTAACACGCTTCAATTTGAGACATTCAGAATCACCATATATAGTTGATAGACCGAATTTTTATACATTAAGCTGACATTCAGAATGCGTGCCAGTTTAAAAAAAAGTGCGTGCCAGTTTCATGGCTGTGGTCCAGTTCATTGTACACTTTTTCGAGAACAGTTCAGTGCTATGTACTTTAAGCCGCAATCTGAAATCCTCGTACTAGCTAGTTCCGTCGTGTGTACAGAAAATTTTTAGTATTATAATTATAAAAACGTGTCAAACACTATCAAGTATCATCTGCCAAGCTTGAGTTTTGATGATCTCTGGTGAGTCAGTTGGATTACCTATTCTGATGTAGAATTTGTGATTGATTATTGCCATGAATGCGAGGACTCCATTCTATGAAGCTTTTCTCTCTCTCTCTCTTTTTTTCCAAAATAAATTGCACTAATCATAATAACTGAACAGATAGGCTCATTTGGACTCAGCCATTGTATATGTAGTGAATGTTTTAGGATAACGGTTTTGCTAGTGATGAGTCAGACTGAAACCATTGTTGATTTCAGTTGATTTTGTTGGGCCTTATTGATTTCAATCGATTTTCTTCGATCATCGGATTAAGGACGTGTTCGGATCATCGGATTAGAGAGGGAGGAGGCGCGGGGGACATCTCTGGCTGGAGAGGAAGAAGATGGGAAGGAGGGTCGGCGATGAGCGGCGAGGCAAGATTTGAGTCAACGCTAGCTTAGCTGGTCTCTTTTGGATAAAGTCTAATGCTCTAGAACACTGTACCTCTTTAATAAATGTTCCACGTGTCCTAAAGGAAAATATAACCTGATTAATGAGTCATCATTTTTCCCATACGAACGTTATACTCTATGTATTTGATTTATTTGCATGTATTGTTGCTGATTTACCGTCACTTAATATAAACATCATTGCTTTAACTTTTTCTGAAAGCTCAGGATATACTATCTACGTAGTTTTTCCTTGAAAAAAGCTATAGAACAAGAGCATTAGCATGCTTTCGCAGAGTATACACATAGTGAAGTACTGTATTACAGACATGGCTTACTAGGGCAATTAAGTATGGTGACCACGAACCTTAATTCATCCATTGCCTATAAGTTCTGCCAAACAAATCTTATTTTAGGATAACGAATTAATAACACATGACACTCTCGATCGCTAGGCAGAATTAATAATCTCATAGGCTTCAAAACAAATCTTAATGGCCGGATGCAAGCTCAAGACCCGATCGGTGGATGGTGTGATCAGCACAGACCGAAATATTCGGCGAAAGCCTTGTATAGATCCGCGCTGTTTCCAGTGATCACCGCCATGATCGTAGCGATGACGGCCTTGACGACCTTGCGGATGGTCTCAAGCACCCCGGGTTTGCTCTTGCGGTACTTGGCAACCTCGAGCCTGGGGAAGCTGCTGCTGCTGCTCGCCGCGAGGGCGAGGCTGCTGCTGCTCGCAGTTTCTGCCGGAGGCGGCGGTTTCGGGCTCAGGCGCCGGGGCGCCTTGCCGTCGCCGAACTCCCTCGTCTCGAACTGGGAGACGAGCGCTTTCCTGACGCAGGCGACGTGAAGCTGGATGATCTTGTTGTTGGAGACGTAGGCCCAAGAGTTCTTGAAGCTGCCCACGTTCTTCTCGTGGCACTCGCTGCATTTCTTGGTGATCTCTCTCTTCAGTTTCATCTCTGTGCCTTTCCGCATCGATGACGCGAGGGAGATCTGCGCAGCATGGGTGCAAGCTGACCCCCTCCGCCGGGCAGTAGTACATGTAGCCCTTCACCTAATTAATAGTCAAGACAGGTGTAAATTGAAGTGAAGAATGATCTTTACGAATGAATTTTTAGATTTTTTTAAGATGCATGTAGACTATTTTAGTACGTGTATTTTAGGGAGTGACCGTTGCACAAGCGCCTATGATTTGTTCTTTTCAGCGTATCGTACCGTTGCGTATTACTGTAGCAATTTTTGTTATTTTTATATAGTCTATATATTGTGATAATTCGTAACGATTTTTTCGTGACTATTAGTAGTCCTTCCAAAGATCCTAAAACTATTTTTTAAATATTTTTTTATAATCTTTAGACCTCGTTTTAAGGGCTCTCAAATTTGCTACAGTATTATGCGAACGCAAGATACGCTGAAAAGAACAGAATCCTTTCTCTGCCTCCTTTCCCCGACTGCGCCCCTACCCTTCTCCTCCGACATCGCCACACCCCTCCTTCTCGCCTTCTCGCCTTCTCTTTCTCTAGCGCCGCCCCTGCCCTCCCCTTTCCAACTGCTCCATGCACCTCCACTGCTGCCACCGGTCCACATACTCGCAATGACATATGTTCTTGATCCCTCGCATGCTATCTCTAGGCTTCCTCTCTCCTATGAGCCACACATTTATTAGGTGTATAAATATTCACCCTCAACGACGTTATTATCAAATACACTATATTTTAATCTATTTTTAGGTATTTAAAGATATGCTTTTAAAAAACTTCTAATTAGTATTTTGATATAGAAAGTTGATTATAAAATACCCAAAAAGTAGACTGAATACACTGAATATTTGATAAAACACCATCATTATTTTTGAGATTTTTTCTGGAACGTTTATATACCTTAAACAAAAAAGACAAAGCATTCATCAACGACATACTCAACGGTTCCTAGTATAGTTGCAAATAAAATATATTTGCTCAATATTAACGGCTAATCTACACATTTTTCAAAACGGTAGTAACTAGAATAACACGGGAGATCAAGTAGTTCATACCTACATATATGCTCCCTCCATGTCACAAAAATCTGATGTTTTGGACATCGGCATGGTCTTGAATATACAACTTCAATCACTTATTACCAATGCAATATATTTATAAAATCAACAGCAAATATAATATTGTGGAAGTATTTTTCAAGACAAATCTATGCGTATGATTTTTATGTACCCAATCTAAATAGCTCAAAAAAATTATAGATAAAAATTTTAAAACTTTGACTTAGATCAATCTAAAACGTTAAGTTTTTTTTGAGATCTAGAGGAGTACGTACCTCCTTAGTACATGCTTCGCAACGAGGGCTATGGCAGCTCGGGGCCGGCTTGAGGAAGTAGAAGTCGTGCTTGTAGAAGGGTGCCGTGACAATGGTGTTGAGAGGCTGCATGCATGGCCGGTGGTACTGATGGCTGCACTTGTCGGTCCGGCAAGCGTACCGGAGTTCGAAGCCGAGCTCCCCGCAGCCAGCACAGCAGTAAGGCTCGTCCTTGCGAACCAAATACACCTTGTGCTCGTGATGGTTGGCGTCCAGAATCTCAGTGTAACCAGCCATATCTCTCAGCTCACAACCTCCCAGCCTCCCAGGTACGTAGCTAGCTAGCTATTGCTTGTTAGCCTTCCACTCTCTGAACCACACAAGGAGACACACTTCGGCAAGGTTGTCGAAGTCTTCTAGGATTGTAGGAGTGCACTAGTATATCTATCTATACGTATATATAGACACAGTCACGAAAAGGCAGGAATTTGCTGGGCTCGCGATGAACTGATGATACGCGGAAATTAAGAACAAGGACCGCGGGTCAGGTCAATTATATATTTCCAATTTCCATTGGCATACGCGTTGTTTCTTTTCTTCTCTGGCAATTTGCAGAATTAGTTACCTCCCAAATTCGCACCTTGATGTTGTACAGTTATCTATAGTACATTTATCTAGTTAATTAATATGAGGAAGTAGCTTGCACCAGAAATGTCAACTACGCTGCCAAAATTAGTTTACTCGCGACTTTGATAGTTGTATGTTAATTTATGATTAAAATATTGCCATAGAAATGATTTTTTTTCATGATCCTTAGGTTCTGTTCTTTTGATCTGATATGAACATCTGAACAGCTAAACGACTGAAATGACTGAATTTTGAGAGCTTTTTGAGGTAGTCTCGAGGTTCGGATCCATTTCGTTTGACTTGCTTTTTAAAGCGTTAAGATCCACCTTCGAAACAGCAAAAAAATAGACTCAAAAACCCAAAGCATATGTCTTTTCAAAACGTAGATAAGCCGTTAAGCGGTTAAGCCATTAAGCTATAAAGAACAGAGCCTTAATCAAATGAAAGTAATTATAATATTTGTTAATTGGCTAGCGGCTCAAATCAGACGACTTGCCATCATACGCTCACATGGCTTTGATAGAACATAAAGAAGTATTGACGAAACATGGCTGAAATACTAACTAAACATGAACGAAATATCGATGAAAATAGTGAAGTACCGATGAAACATAGCAACATGCAAGCTAGTACTAATGAAATATGACGAAGTATTCATAAGACATGAGCGAAATACCAACGAAACATCGATCTTATCTAGTGAAACATTGACAATTACACATTGATGAAGACAAATTAAAGTATTGATAAAACATATGTGAAGTACCATGAAACATGGACAGAGCTTTACACCATATTTTAGAAGAGCATGAGCAATGTTTTAACATAGCAAAAACATGTTTTCCAAGGAGCAAAAAATTATCTCATATTTTTTACGCGTGTTTCACTGGAGCAAACTCGTTTCATATGTACCATGTTAATGTTTCATACCAAATTCATTGTAAATCTTTCCTATTTTGCTCATTGGTCCTTCCAATGAAGTACCAACTATCAAGCCTCCTTACATGGCGAACTCCAAGCAGCACAATGACGCTCCTTGTCGTTCCTTACCTGAGAGAGTAGAGGGTGTGGGGGTGGGGGGAGGAGATGAGAGTGGTGCCAAGGTGGTTACTTAGGGGGGTGCGAAGGAGTTGGGAGGGAGAGCGGAGAAAGATGAACTATGGGGATCTGAGGGAGGAAGGGGTCGGATCTGGGAGGCAATGTAAGGAAGGGTGTAGTGGAAGAGGATGAGCTGTCGGGATCCGAAAGAGGAAGAGAATTTGTGGAGGATGCGGTGGGAAGTAGGTATCTCACATAGGACCCAATGGACATTCAATTAAGAGCATTTCCGATATAAATATGCTACATAATAATACTTTATTTGCTTAAAAATTTAACCAGCCAGAGTAAAATTGTAGTGAAATATATACCCCTTTTGTTTCCAAATGGATGCATGGCATCCTAAACTTGGGCAAAAACATTTAAAACTTTAACTACCAATATTCATTTTAATAGTTTAGTTTCTCGTCTGGAAATAATATTAGTGATTTAGTATATTTATAACTAAAACGTATCCGTGTCGACATTATATTTAATATTTTTACGATAGGTTTTATAAAAGATATTTCATCAATGTTTAAATATAAGTAGAAAGATAGAAAAAGAGTAGTAAAAATAAGGATATGTCTAATGGTGTTCTCAAAAGTTTTCCATGTTCTCAACACTAGAGCAGTAGGGTAGGGATTAAAATATAAGAGAGAAATATAGAAAGAATTAAAATAAAATTAAAAAGTAGATGAATAGTATTGAGACAACCTACAATAAAAATAGCATTCGTTATGCATTAAACACGCAATCGCGCATGTGACTCAAGCTAACTATATTGCCATTTCAACTATTCGTAGTGGCAGAGTGGTAACTACATGTTGGGCTTTTGCCCCTTTTGGGCCGGCCCACGTAAGAGAATAAGAGGAGAGAGAGAGAGGAGCAGAGGGAGGGGCAGCTCACCCGCCGTGCCCTGCCCTAGGGTTGGGCGGCTGGCGGCGGCGCCCACCTTTCTCGGCGTGCTGGCGTCTCGTGGGCGTCGTGGCCGTTATGGCGGGCTTCTCGGAGGGCGTGGCGGCTCTATCCCTATTAGAGGCGCGCTTCCTCTCTCTCTCGGTTCTGAGCTTTCTGCTTTTTCCCCATTTTCCTCGACTCCTCTCGCGACCTCATTGCGGCGATTCGCCGGAGCTCGGCCGGCTTGCTGGCGGCGGTCTTTGGGCCGGAGGGGAACCCGTGCCGCCTCCGTCGTTCGGTACTCGGTGGCCTCGAGGTGGACGCCGTCCTCTTGCTGCTCCTTCCTCTCGCTCCTCGGGTTCCTCCCGTGGCCTTCTGCCGTGTGAGGACTTCGCATCGATCTCCGGATCGTTTCGCTTGTGGTGCTTAGCACGGCGATTTGATTTCGGGACGATGCCTCGCACGCTTTGCCTCGCATTGTTGGCTCGGATCCAACGCACCGTAAGAACTCTCCTTCCTCTTGCCCAAAGTGGACCGTTTTGGTTAATTCGGGAGACTAGCCTTCGAGCTAGAGGCCGTCGACCATTTCGGTTGCACTCGTGTTGTGGCTCGATCTTTGTTCGATGATGATTGCATTAGTTGAGGCTTAATAATCTGTGAATAAAAGGACTTGCTAGACCTAGAAGTACTGCTCTAAGTTCATTAATCCTGATTACTCTATGTGCATGATCTAGTGGTTGATGCTGGAATTAATTGGTTAATATCCTGCTGCACTTGTTTCCTGTTTAATTGGAGAACTAGTTTTGTGCTAGCTCAGTTTCTAGTTGGTGCAGTGGGCTTATGAGCTGCTGTTCGGCTCATTCTTGTGGTTTGTTTAGTCTGGCCGAACTGCTATATTGATCATCTATTTCCTGGTGCACTCTGTGGCAACTTGATCATATACATAGAGGAGTTTTGCTCCTGTTTTGAACTAGAGCAGTGCTGTCTAAGGGCTTATTTCCTTCAGTTCTAGATTAATTTATCTGTGATATGTTGCCTAAGATCGGTTGGATGGCTAATTTAATTAGCAACCCCTATTTGCAATCTGAGAACAACATCATAAACAAAAACTTGAGCTTGTTGCTGGTTTTATTACCTTGGGCAGCATTGAATTCTTTTAAGGCTATCTTGTATTCTTATGTCTTATTGGTCACATCTGAAGAATACTTGCCTTATGGTTCAATTGGCTTGCATTTAATTATTGCTGTACTCATTCTGGAATATGGTATAATCTTGCTCATTATGCTAATTTCACAACAATCCAGAAATCAAATATTCTTATCTATGGCCTCTGGGAGTAGTAGCGACGTAGTCAAGCCTGAGACATTTGACGGCTCCAACTTTAAACGCTGGTGCACGCATTAGGTCGTGGTTGTGAGTTGAAAATCTACTGGGTTATCTCCGATCCTCCGAAGGAGAGAAAGAAACTTGAGGGTGAGGAGAAGACCCGGTGGGAGGATGCCAATCACGCAGTCCTAGCACGATTGTTAGCCGTAGTGTCAAATAGGCTTTTCGACACCTACTCCACCTTCACTGATGCCAAGGAGATGTGGGATGACCTGGAGCTGAAGTTTTCAGAAGGGGATAACGGGAATGAGAGCTTTGTGGCGAGAGTTACCGAACTACGAGATTGTGGAGAACCGCCGATTCTCGAGCAGTCCAGAGCTTCAGCTCCATGTGAGGGACCTGAATCAGTTCGAGTGTCTCCTGCCTGAAAGCTTTCAGGTGAATGTAGCCCTGGCCAAGCTTCCGCCCTCGTGGCGTGACTTTGTGACTGCTCGCCGACATATGAAGGAGCGCCTGACGTTTCCTGAGCTTCAGGCAGCTATAAATGTCGAGGAGCGGGCCCGTGCTAGTGGAGGCTCAAAGTACTCTACGTCCCCTGTCCAGGCCAATGTGGCTGATGCCAAGAACTCCAAGGCTGGTGGTGGGAAGAAGAAGAAGAAGCCCCAGAACCAGACTGGCGCCAATGGCAAGAACATGAAGAAGAAGAAAGAAGATCTGGTCTGCTATGTGTGTGGCAACCCCGGGCACATTGCTCGAAGGTGCCGTGACCGCAAGGGCAAAGGACCAGGTCCAGGACAGCAGAGTGGCCCTCAGGCCCAGGCGCATGTTGCGGAGGTGGCTCCTAGCTCCTCCACAGGGTATGTACCTAGAGCCTTTATGGCTGATTCATCACTTGATTGGTGGATCGATACGGGTGCTACGCGTCATATAGCTGCTGACAGAGGCTCTTTTACTTCATTTCAGGGTCAAGATTGTGGATCCGTCTTGATGGGCAATGGAGCGTCGGCACGTATACGAGGAGTCGGCCAGGTCTGCTTGAAGTTGACTTCGGGCAAGACGCTGGTTCTTCGTGACGTGTTATTCGTGCCCACGATGCGACGGAATTTGATCAGTGGCTCTGCATTATGTCGCCAGGGTGTCAGATTAGTGTTTGAGTCAAATAAGGTCATCTTGACCAAGTTTGGTGCCTTCATAGGCAAGGGGTACGAGAGAGGTGGCATGTTCAGTCTCTCTGTCTTGTGTCAGAACAATCTTTCCATTTACAATGTGGTTTGTAATAAACATCATGATGTATGGCATTCACGCTTATGTCATTTGAATTTTGAGGCCATTGTGCGTTTGAGCAAGATGAGTTTGATTCCAGAGTATAGCTATGAGAAGGGCTCCAAGTGTGAGGTGTGTGTGCAAGCTAAGCAGCCTCGAAAGCCGTTTCGTACGGTTGAAGGGCGAAGCACCTCTCCACTAGAGCTAGTCCACTCCGACTTATGTGAAATGAATGGCATCTTAACTAAGGGTGGCAAACGATATTTCTTTACTCTCATAGATGATAGTAGTAGATATTGTTATATCTATCTATTAAAAACTAAAGATGAAGCACTAGAATTTTTTAAGATCTATAAAGCTGAAGTGGAAAACCAACTAGGAAAGACTATTAAACGGTTAAGGTCTGATAGAGGAGGAGAGTATATCTCTAAGGATTTCGCCCATTTCTGTGAAGAATGTGGTATCATTCATGAAACCACACCTCCCTACTCTCCCCAATCAAATGGGGTGGCCGAGAGAAAGAACCGAACTATATGTGACTTGGTTAACTCCTTGTTACAAAGTTCTGGTATGTCGGTTCGATGGTGGGGGGAGGCTGTTCTCACAGTTAATTATGTCCTAAATAGGGTGGCGCCGCGCAATCGCGAGGTGACGCCTTATGAAGGATGGAAGGGGAGAAAGCCAAACTTGTCTCATCTTAGGACTTGGGGTTGCCTTGCTCAGTGAATGTGCCCGCATTCTAAGAAAAGGAAACTAGGACCAAAAACCGCCGATCGTGTCTTCCTAGGATATGCTCTAAATAGCATGACCTATAGATTTCTAGTGGTCAAATCCGAGACGAGCGAAGTCGCTCCAAATGATCTTATGGAGTCTACGGATGCGACATTCTTTGAGACTATCTTTCCTATGAGATCAAATGAGATAATCGCACCAGATGGCTCTAACGAGCATTACTCTATCCCTCCTGAGGTGGCTGAGCCCGCTCCTGAATTGGAGTTGAGGAGGAGTAAGAGACAAAGGACTGAAAAGTCGTTTGGTGATGATTTTGCCATCTATTCTGTGGATGACGAACCACGCACCCTCGCTGAGGCTTTTGCATCTTCGATCTTTGAGTATTGGAGGGAGGCAGTCCGTAGCGAGATGGATTCCATCGTCGCTAATGGAACGTGGGAAGTCACTGATTTACCTAGTGGATGCAAACCAGTGGGGTGCAAGTGGATCTTTAAGAAAAAGAGGAGACCTGATGGTACTATTGAAAAGTACAAGGCCCGCTTAGTGGCTAAGGGTTTCACTCAAAAAGAAGGCGAGGATTATTTTGATACCTATTCTCCTGTGGCTAGACTACCCACTATCCGTGTGCTTATAGCACTAGCAGCTGCATATAAACTCCTAGTCCATCAAATGGACGTTAAGACCGCTTTTCTTAATGGAGAGCTGGAAGAGGAGATATATATGCAGCAGCCTGATGGATTCGTGGTTAAGGGCCAAGAGAACAAAGTATGTCGTTTGATTAAGTCCTTGTATGGTCTTAAGCAAGCCCCTATGCAGTGGCATGAGAAATTCGATAAAACAATGACATCTGTGGGGTTTTGTGTAAACGAGGCCGACAGATGTGTTTATTATCGATTTCAGGGGGGCCGAGGTGTCATTCTGTGTCTTTACGTGGATGACATATTGCTATTTGGGACCGACTTGGATGTAATCAACGAAACAAAAGAATATCTATCCTTGAACTTTGATATGAAGGATCTAGGAGAGGCTGATGTTATTCTTAACATCAAGCTTATAAAGGGTGAGAGTGGGATAACTCTGTCGCAATCCCACTATGTGGAGAAGATCCTAACCCGCTTCGGGCATATGGACTCTAAGCCTGCCTCCACACCCTATGATCCTAATCTAAGACTTTGCAAACATACTGGTGAAGGGGTTAATCAACTCCTGTATTCACAAGTAATTGGATCCTTGATGTATCTCAGTAGCGCAACTAGACACGACATCTCATATGCAGTATGCAGGTTGAGCCGTTACACGGCAAATCCGGGAGATGATCATTGGGTAGCACTACATCGAGTATTTAGGTACCTTAAGGGCACCATGAAGCTTGGGATCCATTACTTTGGCCATCCAAATTGCCCTAGAAGGATTCAATGATTCTAATCGGATTAGTGACTCGGATGAGATGAAGGCTACTAGTGGATATGTGTTCACTATAGTGGTGGGGTCGTGTCTGGAAGTCTCGCCAAATGCATCGTCATTACACGCTCAACCATGGAGGCTGAACTAGTCGCCCTAGATTCGGTGCGGTGTGGAGGCGTAATGGCTCAAGGAGCTTTTTCGACCTACTGTCTTTGGAAAAGCCGATACCAGTGATCTTAGTATATTGCGATAACCGATCTGTACTAGTCAAGGTTAAGAATAGAAAAGACAATATGAAGTCCTCGAGGCATATTAAGAGAAGGCTTAAGTCTGCTCGGCATGCGAGAGAGACGGGTGTTATTGTTGTAGAATACACTCAGTCTGGTAGTAATCTAGCTGATCCTTTTACAAAGGGTTTGCCTAGATCAACTATTGAAGCAGCATCGAAAGGAATGGGGCTTATACCCTGCTAGTAGTAACCAACAGTGGTAACCCATCTTGAAAGAGCGGAGATCCCGTGAATCAGGCTCTGGGACAACTAAGCTGTGTGGTACTGTCAGCACATCTTCCTAGGTCCCATTCACGCAAAGGCTTAAATCAGATGGCAGGTTGAGGTGTAAACCTCTTAATAAGTTCGGAGCCCTAAGGGCTAGGGAGCTGTCCTACAGAGTTCCCATGAAGAACAAACCTATGTGAGCTGATTGTGTGGTCGCAATCCGTGAGTGGTTGGGGTATACTCTCTAGTGAGCTCATGAATGGATACAAGGACATGACCGTAAAGTCCTGCCCCGCTAGAGGTGCAGTTTTGGAGCCTAGTACTGTGTGTCTCTTGGATGAACGCCCTCACACCAAGGTTTTAGATCAAGGTGTAGTCCTCTAATTCCTGTGTTGGGTTGGATTCTTTTAGACTAAACTCTGGTTCAAACCTTTATGGTACCTTGGTTGAACAACAGTATATTAAACAAGTGTGAACGGCGTTAATGCCAGCTTCAACGGAGGCAAAAGGGTGGGGATTGTTGGGCTTTTGCCCCTTTTGGGCCGGCCCACGTAAGAGAATAAGAGGCAGAGAGAGAGGAGCAGGCAGAGGGGAGGGCGAGCTCACCCCGCTCGTGCCCCAGCCCTAGGGTTGGGGCTGGCGGGCGGGCGCCACCTTTCTCGGCGCTGGCGTCTCGTGGGCGTCGTGGCCGTTATGGCGGGCTTCTGAGGGCCGTAAGCGGCTCTATCCCTATTAGAGGCCGCAGCTTCCTCTCTCTCGGTTCCGAGCTTTCGCTTTTTCCCCATTTTCCTCGACTCCTCTCGCGACCTCATTTGCGGGCGATTCGCCGAGTCTCCGGCCGCTTGCTTGGCGGGTTGGTCGGAGGGGAACCCGTGCCGCTCTCCGTCGCTCGGTACTCGGTGGCCTCGAGGTGGACGCCGTCCTCTTGCTGCTCCTTCCTCCGCTCCTCGGGTTCTCCTGTGGCCTTCTTGCTTGTGAGGACTTCGCATCGTATCTCCGGATCGTTTCGCTTGTGGTGCTTAGCACGGCGATTTGATTTCGGGACGGTGCCTCGCACGCTTTGCCTCGGCATTGTTGGCTCGGATCCAACGACCGTAAGAACTCTCCTTCCTCTTGCCCAGTGGACCGTTTTGGTTAATTCGGGAGACTAGCCTTCGAGCTAGAGGCCGTCGACCATTTCTGGTTGCACTGTGTTGTGGCTCGATCTTTGTTCGATGATGATTGCATTAGTTGAGGCTTAATAATCTGTGAATAAAAGGACTTGCTAGACCTAGAAGTACTGCTCTAAGTTCATTAATCCTGATTACTCTATGTGCATGATCTAGTGGTTGATGCTGGAATTAATTGGTTAATATCCTGCTGCACTTGTTTCCTGTTTAATTGGAGAACTAGTTTTGTGCTAGCTCAGTTTCTAGTTGGTGCAGTGGGCTTATGAGCTGCTGTTCGGCTCATTCTTGTGGTTTGTTTAGTCTGGCCGAACTGCTATATTGATCATCTATTTCCTGGTGCACTCTGTGGCAACTTGATCATATACATAGAGGAGTTTTGCTCCTGTTTTGAACTAGAGCAGTGCTGTCTAAGGGCTTATTTCCTTCAGCCCAGATTAATTTATCCTGTGATATGTTGCCTAAGATCGGTTGGATGGCTAATTTAATTAGCAACCCCTATTTGCAATCTGAGAACAACATCATAAACAAAAACTTGAGCTTGTTGCTGGTTTTATTACCTTGGGCAGCATTGAATTCTTTTAAGGCTATCTTGTATTCTTATGTCTTATTGGTCACATCTGAAGAATACTTGCCTTATGGTTCAATTGGCTTGCATTTAATTATTGCTGTACTCATTCTGGAATATGGTATAATCTTGCTCATTATGCTAATTTCACAACACTACAATCAAAGGCATCGCAACACGGTATGTCGCTACAGGCTACAGCTGCACCATAGTTTCTTTTTTTTTTGAGCTAACGGGTAGGAGCACTGCCATTTTATTAAGGAGAGAAAAACAATTTACAAGAGAGAAAGGGGGAGGGAAGAAAGCCCGGCCAAGGCTAAGGCCAGGCAAACACCACGCCTGAGGGCGTCGACTACAACCAAGGACAGAGGCCGTCCGAGACACAACGCGGCGGAGAAAACACTAGCGACCAACCACCAAGACCAGAGACGACGCCTTCAACAAGGGAGCGACGCAAACACGACGCCGTCGTAGGGGAGCTTTCGCTCGGGAAACTTCAGGGCAAAACGACCGTCACGACGATGCCTTCAAGAAGGGAAACGGCGCCGAGGCGTCGCCATCGCCGGCCCAAGCGAAAGCCTAGGCAGGATTTTCACCCGTCGCAACTGCCCTGAAGCCAAGGTGGAGGACGAAGCTAGGACCGACAAGCGCAGCCACCGCGCCACGCCACCACAGCCCCGCGAGGGGGCCTGGCAGCGCGGGACGCCGACCAAGTGGACCTCGGGGCGAAGCTGGAGAGAGAGACCACCGAAGCCACCATAGTTTCTCGATCGTCATCGCATGCACGTACGGCAATGCTTCCTCTGCAGGTGGGTACTGAGGAAGGCGTTCAAGCGAGGTCAAGGTCGACGACGACACGACTGAGTCGACTAGAGATACCGGTCGGGGCGGCCCGCGGCACGGTGCTCGTCGCCCGTTGCACCGTACTCGCTCGGGGGCGGAGGAGAACTACGTACCTCGTGGGTTCTTCCGGCCACTAGAAGGGGAGAGTGCAACATGGAGAAAGGAGAGTTTTAAAAAATTAAGAGGCCTTTTTCAAAGAAAATACAGGGATCAATGAATTGGCATGAGCAATTTAGCGTTACCAACGAGAGGTGCTTTCTCGGGCTGTGCGACATGCCCACGCAGCTGATTCATTTAGCTTCATCTAATGCCGTCGTAAATAATATTTCATCTAATGACAAGAATCTTGATATTTCATAGTCGCTTGATCATTTGGCATTAATTGGTCGCTTCCCGCTGTTGTGTCTGTATTAGCTGGTGTCAACCATACAACGGTATTATTGTGTTAGAGTTGATGTCAAATGTGTAAATATAGGGTTGTATTTGGATTCTGAGTTGTAATAAACAGCGAGAGGATAGAGTTAGAGTTAGAGTTAGACTCTATACCCTAGGACCTATATAAAGGCACATTGTCGTTGTAATCCATCATGACGACATAAATGTAGCGTAGGACGTACAAGACCTATATATAGGGGCATTATCTGTGTGCCACCAAACACTCGTCCATGCACAACCACATGTTGCACTCTGGCTAAACGTCCACTAATAGAACCTCATGCAGTGTCGATGATTAAGAAATGTATTCTCCATCGAGTTTACTTTTGATTCGAGGGATCAAAGGTCCTTAGATTAATGGACTTCTGCAAAGCCAAGATACACACAAAAACACAAGGTTTTTACCATGGTGGACGGTGTAAGCGCGGATAGAAATACAGTGAAGGCCATGTATATATAGCTCCACGGTGTTTCCGCTGATCACTGCCATGATCGTAGCGATGATAACCTTGACAATCCTGCGGAAGGTCCCGAGCACCCCTGAGTTTGCTCTTACTGTACTTGGCCACACTTCGTCTGGGAAAGCTACTTCTGCTGGCGGCGAGGGTGAGGCTACTACTGCAGTTTCTGCCAGAGGCAGCGGCTTCGGGCTTAGCCGTCGGGGCTTGACATCACCATACTCCCTCGTCTCGAACTAGGACAAGAG
This sequence comes from Raddia guianensis, assembly GCA_036346415.1. Lineage (NCBI taxonomy): Eukaryota > Viridiplantae > Streptophyta > Magnoliopsida > Poales > Poaceae > Raddia > Raddia guianensis. The sequence continues at coordinate 72,032,477 of CM070534.1, forward strand.
TGCTTTCCGGATGCAGGCAAGGTGAAGCTGATTGTGTACACCCTTGGCTCTGAGTTTGTGCAACTGATTGTGTTGTCGACGGTTTCGGTTTGGGCATCTGATTGTGTTGTGTATCTACACTTTTGGCTACGTGGTCTTGCCTTGTTTCCTTACTGTTTTTTTTGCTAAAATTACTAAGATGCAACATGCTAAAATAAGAAAGCTAGATAAAAAAATAATTTGATATCTTGATTTGAAAGCTTTATAAAATATAACGGCCTAAAACAAGTAAGCAAGTAAAATAAATAAAAGTATTTTTATGATGTCAGATAAGCGCCATACTGCCATGATTTGATAGTCTTGACTTGAAAGCTCCCTTTAATATAACGTAAAATAAGAAAGTAAAATGAATAAAACCTTGACACAATCCCCCTTGGCCAGTTCAAAGTCGGAACCGATCGTCAAACTCCTCAAAGAGAGAGGTAGAGAAAGAAGAGATGCAGAATAGAGAGGGGAGGAGACATGGGGAAAGCGAGCAGGAGAAAAAGGGGAGGGTGGAGCGGCTCACCGGTCAGCAAACGGCAGCGGCGTTGGTGAGCGCCGGCGGCAGGCGAGAAAGCGGCTCCAAGTTAGCGAGAGGAAGGATGAACGAATAGGATGCATGGTGTGCTTATGGATACTCTAAAAAGAGAGGGCATAATTAATGTGCGTCCATTCACGTGCATGGCGACGTGTGCAGCCCTTTGATTCGTCGTTGTGGTTTGATGTTGGTTGTATTTGGAAAAGTTGAGGGTCTTTAAAAAAGACTTGAAAAGGCTAAAAATTTATTTAAAATAATTTTTAAGATCTTTGAGAAAATGTCACAAAACCTCAAAAAATTATTACAAAATGTTACGGTGAATGATCTGTAAAAAATAATAAATTTTTCAGATCGAACCAGAACGGTACTAGAACCGCGAACAGAGGGGCTGTCGTGCCGAGTCGCTGAGTGCAGGCCGCGGCGCCGGACGCGAGTCGTCCAGAGTGATGGGACGACCGACTACAAGAGTTTTTGGAAAATATAAACGTGCAATTGAGCAGGCACTCAAATCTAATTGTTTCCATTTTTCTTCGTGGCAACTACGCATGATAAAGACTTCACGCGTCAACATGACTAGTCTGCAGTCTGAACGCGCGCGCTATCTCGATCGTATGCCAATGTTGTTTTCGGTTTATAGATGCATGTTTGAATTTTAGAGCCTTCGAGATACATGTTATGAATCATTAATTGTATTTAATTCAATAGCTGGCCTCCGCACTAACTTCGAGAAGAGTTTCGATCTGCTGCGATGGCCTCGACCTGGATTAGGTTCTCATGAATTTCCCGGCAAAGCGTGCCCACTTCCCCGTTCAGTATTTGGGCCCAGGGGAGGAACTAGATTGAAAATGATCCGGGTTCACCACTCTATCAGGCGTATGAATACATATATATTTTTAAAGCAAGCATGCAATATGGTAATGAATTTTACAATTGTAGCATTAGACATATCAATATTGTTTGCTTTGGTTGAAATCTAGCAACGGAATATTTCGTTACATGGCTTCAAAGGGCCAAAAGAATATTAATTTTTTTATATATTCGAGAAGCGGTCTTTAAAAAGGAGCTTTAAAATGCTAAATCATTTGGTTAGCGCAAAAAAATCAACAAGATACTTTACCCCGATCTACGCAAATGTAATGGCTAAAATTAAATATGGTTACGACTTTGATTGCCTAAATATGTGCTTCTACCGGTCACAAATACATACATTATTTTGGGCATAAATGTGGTCTATAAAATATAGTGTTGACCAATTATCATCAATGCAATTTTTTTATAAACATATTAAAATAATATTGTTATAAGAGAACTTTTTCAAACATACATACACTTATAATTGTCATACAATCATTCTATATATTTATAGCCGAAGTTTAAAAATTTATATCTGCACATCTCTCAAATGACAAATATTTGTGTTCCGTGAAGAATACTAATTACCATTGGTTTCCTCTAGTTGGTAGCCAAAATATCAACCTTTCACTTGCACCGATGATGCTAGCTTTGGCCTTTTGTTGCATAATTGAATCAAGGTTAATAGAATAATGATTATGCTTGCAGTGCATATACACACGCCCTTGGTTTTTTTTTTTTTTTTTGCTGCTCGCTGGTTTGATTGGAAGGGGAGACCGTGGAGCACGGATCAATGGATGGGGGATGCAAGCATGGCCTATGATAGTAGTTCACTGCTAATTTTTTCCCCGGACCTGGTGTCCTGTGACACTGGGAGAACAAGCTTGGCTCCGCCCCTGTTTGGGCCTCCCCATGTCAATCAAGAAGCTCCACCATGCTCACTTTCAACCCCTCATCGATAAGGTTTCTTCGCGGTTAGCAGGTTGGAAGGGCCCCATGATGTCCAAAGGAGGTCGTCTTGTCATGCTCAAGGCTGTCCTCTCTGCCATACCTACCTAGCTACTCCATTTCAGCTGTCATTGCTCTGACTTATGTCCTTAGGCAGATAGATAAGATCAGGAGGGCTTGGCTTTGGAGAGAAACAAATTCTCCGACTTCTATTAAGCTGGAAAATTGTCTGTTCGCCGATCGACCAAGGCGGGTTAGGTGTGCTCAACCAAGCTAATTTTGCTCGTGCTCTTCTACTTCGTTGGCTCTGGGTTAGCAAGACCGCTCATTTCAGGCCTTGGTTTGGTTCCGCACCTCCCTGCAGCACGTGTGGCTCCCAGTTATTCCAGGTGGACACCATTATTAACCTTGGAGATGGCAACGCCCATCCTTCTGGTCGGATAATTGGACTTCTGGTCAACCACTTAAAGAGCTCTTCCCATGGCTATTCGTTGCATCTATTAGGAAGAATAGATCTGTCGCCAATGCTTTGTGCGATGGCAATTGGCTGGCTGACCTTCGACCTAACTTTACGGCGTCCTTGCTCCCAGACTTCATCCTGCTTTGGCGGCTGGTCTGCCACGTTCCGCTGACACCGAACACCCAGGATCAAACAACTTGGTGCTTTTCCCCATCCGAGATATTCTCGGTTCGATCTACTTATCGTCGCCAGTTTGTGGGCAGTGTGTCATCCCCTTTGCGTAATTTGTCTGGCTCCTCCTTCACAACCGCATCTACACAGCGGATGCGCTTCTTCGGAAACATCTTCCAAACGGCTACTTCTGTCCTCTCTGCAAGCGTAACTTGGAGACCCCTAACCACCTCTTCCTGGAATGTGGTTTCAGCTGCCTTATCTGGCGTGGAATTGCCCAAGAGTTCGACAATGCAACCCTTATTCCGGACAGCTGGTCGAACAGAGCTGATCTGCAGCTTTGGTGGCCCTCGGTCCCCCGACACGCGCCAACACTTAAAGGGACCAGTTCGGTTATCTTGGCTGTACTTTGGCATATTTGGCTCGAACGTAATGCGAGGATTTTCTGACACGTAGAACGCCCCCCAAGTATTGTTCTCAATTTTTTTGTTAAATGGCATCCGCCTTTGGGTGGCGGCGGGTACGAAACTTGTAAATTAGGTCCCTCTTGCTTTGGGGTCTCTGACCCCATGTAACCAGCTTTTCTTCTATTTTTAAATAGATGGCAGCTCTCCTATCTTTTACTCAAAATAAATAGCTAGTGGTGTTTCTTGCCGTGCACATTGGCGGCTGTGTAAGGCAAATGGATATATAGGCCTTGTTTGTTTCAGATTAATATAGAGTTGCGTTTTACTGTAGCAAATTTGTGACCACCTCAAAATACTTTTTAACAAGTTCAAAAAATTATGAAAAAAATATTTTACAAACTTAAAGAAGTACTCTTTAAAACCCCACAAGAATGGCTACAAAACATTACATCATTTGGCTTATACAAAAATGACAAATTTTTATTTAATTTAATCTAATTTAATTTAATGTGAAACAAACAAGGAGATAATATGAACTTATAGCAGTCTCTTACCTTCTTTTAGTGATTTTATACTCCCGTACATTCTACTAATCCAACAGATACATGTGCTCTGATCGCACCATGAATATTACGATGGATCGACATCACTGCAAAACAATATTTTTTTTCTGCATTAAAATTTCCACCATTAGTTATCAACTGTACCACACGTTTTTCCAGCGCAAGTGGTTGAGATAACACTACTACTAGTCCACTGAAAGAAGTCATGCTTTCTCCCGGAAGTCATCCAAACTCAGCCTTTCGAGGCAGTTTCCACTCTTCACCAAGCTAATGATATCGCTTCAATGAGATCTATCTATGATCATCTACGTTCAGAAACACATTTCGCATGAGATTACATGCATATATATATGCAGGCTATATACAATTATAACATATGATTGATACTTAATTTGCCTTTTTTTTTCAGGTTGACGAGTCAGGCAGCCGCCCTCCGATGAGCACCACAGGCATAAGGTCACGCTGATGGTCGCGACGACCAAGCGGTTCGATCAAGTACATCTACGCCTCTTGAAATATATGAAAAGAGAGAAACGGAAAAGTTTTTGATGATTCCTTCAGCTCAGTGGCCTGTGCATTCGACTTGATGAAAGAGGACGTCGTTACTAGAATGTTGGCATTTGCGTATGATGATCATGGATAGGCTACCTCTGTTGTGTTTCTGTTTTTGTTTGCTGTTTGTTTTCCCTAATTTTTTTTTAGTAAAGGGCAGGAGAACTGCCATCTATTCAAAAGTAGAAGAAGAGTTGGTTACAAGAGGTCAGAGACCCCGAAGCTTTATGAAGCTAATTTACAAGTTTTGCACCCGCCGCCACCCAAAGGCGGATGTCATCTAACAAAAAATTAAGTACAACACTTGGTGGACGTTCCAGACATCTGAAAATCCTCGCGTTGCGCTCTAGCCAAATATGCTAGAGGACGGCCAGTATGACAGAACTGGTCCCTTTAGGGGCTGATGCGTCTCGGAGGACCGAAGACCACCATTGCGGTAGATTAACTGTGCTCGACCAACTGGCCGGATTCGGATTAAGGGTTGCGTTGTTGAACTCGTAGGCAGTTCCTTGCCAAAGATGATAGCTGAGGCTACATTCAAGGAATAGGTGGCTGGGGTTCTCCAAATTTCAGATGCAGTGCGGGCAGAAGTAATCGTTTGGAAGGTGACTCTGAAGAAGCGCGTCCGCCGTGTAGATGCGGTTGTGAAGAAGAAGCCAGGCAAAGAATTTGCATTTAGAGGGCGCCTAGTGTTTTCAGATCAAATTACGCATAGGGGATAGCAAACTGCCCACAAATTGAAGACGATAAGCAGATTGAACCGAGAAGATCCTGGATGGGGAAAATCGCCAAATTGTTTCATCCATGGTGTTCGGCGTCAGTTGAGCTTGGGAGACCAGTCGCCAAAGCTGGATGAAGTTTGGGAGCAAGGAAGCTGTGAAATGAGGCCGAATGTCTGCTAGCCAGTTGTTGTTAAGCAAAGCATTGGTGACGGATCTATTTTTCCTAGTAGAGGCAGCAAATAACAGTGGAACGAGCTCTTTGAGCGGTTGACTGGAGAGCCAGTTATCGGACCAAAAAGATGTGAGATTGTCATCGCCAATATTAATAGTAGTGGCCATCTGGAACAACCGGGTGTCGCACGGGCTGCAGGGAGGGGCGGAACCAAACCAAGGCCTGAATTGAGCGGTCTTGCTAACCCAGAGCCAACGAAGACGGAGAGCGCACACAAAATTGGTCAGGTTGAGCACACCTAACCCGCCTTGGTCAATCGGCGAACAAACAGTTTTCCAGCTTAGCCGACAGTGCCCACTGGCAGCGGAATTAGTTCCTCTCCAAAGCCAAGCCCTTCTGATCTTATCAATCTGCTTAAAGACAGAGGATGGAGCAGTGACAACTGAGATAGTGTAGGTAGGTATGGCAGAGAGGACGGCCTTAAGCATGACAAGACGGCCTCCTTTGGACCCTTCCAGCTCGCTAAGTGCGAAGAAATCTTGTCGATGAGGGGCTGAAAGTGAACATGACGAAGCTTCTTGATTGATAGAGGGAGGCCCAGATACTGAACGGGGAACTGGCCACGTTTTGCCGGGAAGTTCAAGAGAACCTGATCCAGGTCAATGCCGCCGCAACAGATCAGAATTACTCCACTCTTCTCATAATTAGTTTGGAGGCCTGTGACAGTACCAGAGAAGCGTAGGATGCTCACTAAGGCGTCAATCTTCTGCTTAATGGGGGCATCGAAAATAGCAGCATCATCTGCATATAGGGATATGCGAAGGTTAGCGTTGGCCCCCTATAGCCGGGACTGCCTCAGTGGCCAGCTCAAGGATTTTGTGGAGGGGTTCAATGGCAAGGTTAAACAGAAAAGACGCCGTCGTGTGGAGATCAATTTCTGATATTCATTTATTGGGAATTGGTCCCCACACTCACTTAGTCCCATAAACTTAAAAATATATTTTTTCGCCTATTAAAACTTGCATGTGTTTGCACTAGCCCTAAAACCATTTAGACTTATGTTAACCATTGAAGTGGTTGTTTATATCTTTGTTAGATGCAGTCGAGAGGGAGGATGAGGGGGTTCCTACGTGGAGGGAGGAGGATGGCCTCCAGGGACCAGGAAGGAGCAGGAGAAGGAGGGGAGAAGGAGGGCTTCAACGACTACTGTCTAATGACCAACGAGCACCTCTGCATAAAGAGTGAGCCACATAGATTTATTTGGATTTAACCTCTCTGTTGTCGAACGTGGCTTTCCGGTTGAGTTGAGGTCACCTTGAGGTTCCCCTTGCTCTACTGAGCTAGGCACCAGTCACCAGGTAAAGAAGAGGAAGGACAGAACGTCGCCGGCAAGCTACATAGCAAAGGGTGCATGATAAGGCTCAAATAAAATTTAGTTTTGTTAATTTAAGATTCTGACTCTCACCAAAATGGTTACTATGATTTATAAAATTATAGTAAATATTTTATTATAAATAAAAATTTAGATAATTTATGTTAAAAATTAAGGAGCTATTTTCGCAAAATGGTTTTTAAATGCCAAAAATTTAGTATGTTGCATGAGCCTTGTCCTATTGGGCTCATGCCTTTGATTTTAGTGGGCCGAGTCTGGCTCTGGCGATAAGGTACCTGGTCCAAAGATATAAACGGAGCATCGGCTTCTAGCTTTCTAGTATCTTTGCTAATATTGCTGGCTTCAGGCTTGCTTGGTGCTATTAATACGTGACGACTCTGCATTCTTATGCCTTTGCGTCGCACTCGTAGCGGCACACTTATCTGCCATTCCCAAGAATATCTAGGGCAGTTTCTGTAATTTTCCCAAGCCATAAGCGAGCCGAGCCACAAATATCGTCCAAGATCCACGGGATGGAGATTTTGCCAGCAAGGTACCGTGGAGAATTCGCACAGTCAGAATGTAGCGCAATCGTGGGTTTGGCCTTTTGCTAGAAATTCCATTGATTTATTTTCACGCAATATTATTCTTCGGAGATGGTGAACATCTGGACATTTATTCACTGCATGCATTCCTCCTATTGAAAAACTGTTTAGAATGGTGAAGCCAAAATATTATACCTCGACAGCTTTGAGAAACTGGTTTCGGATCTTTTGGTTTAGCTAAGACTACGACCAGTCAATTAACAGCCGACCACTTTACCACTGAGCTATTGAGGAGTAAGGGAGGTTCGACCTCTAGAGTTCAACTTCCACTCTCAACCCATGAGCAATATGAGTCCGAAGCTTCTTTTGTAACTCCTGAAATTTCTTTGTAGTAACTCCTTTCCATGTCTCATTTCATAGGGAAGCCTTGAGAAGCCGCTTCGACAAACCAAAATGACTAGTTCAGAAAAGCAACTTTTATCATTCAACAACCCAAAGTGTTTAAAATAAGATGCTAGCTACAATTTGTCAATTTCAACACCACCCCTCTTCTATATGGCTTCGCCTCACTGCTGCCCCTTGTCCTTCCTCTAGCTTTTTCTTCCTTTCCGGCATGGCACACCTCCACACACCTCCACCACCACCTCTTTCCTCACTAGCCACCACATTACTGCTTCGTCCCTCTCCCTCCGGTCGTCGTGCTGCCTCACTTGCCCTAACTCCGGTCGTCATGCCACCTCACCCAACCTAACTCATGCAAGTCAGGTTATTGCCACGACAATGCGACATACACCGTCCTCTGATGACTCCGCAACAGAGACATGTCATACATTATCACTGCATCACCGACATGGTCCGACCTCCTGTTGTCCTCCAATGACCCCATAACTAAGGTGTGTTGCATAATCTCGCTGCACAACCGTTGCTGGCATTCTCTCGTTAGTTCGGCCTCCTAAGTTTGGAAGTTTGGAAGACATGGTGAACCCTGGACTTAAACCTCGACCCTAATCTCCCGACATCAACTACGCTCAAGAAAGCAAAGCGAACTGGAGGGGAGGAATCGATTTCAATGTTAAAATAAAGCATACAAAATATGGTGATGGAAGTACAACACACTCAACACTTCAATTATGACATGTACCCATCGGTCGGTCTACTACATGTGGCCATGTAGGATTGAAGGTTGCCCTCGCATAATAGCTTACTACTACCTCCGTTATGAAATAGTAGTTTTAAACTTGTTCGAAGTCAAAGTTTTAAAATTTTATCTATAGAGAACTTTTAAACTATTTAGGTTGAGAATATAAAAATCATATAGATAGATTCGTCTTGAAAAGAACTTTCATGATATTATAATTTTTAATGCATTATAAATAAATTTTTAAAAGTTTTTTATGGTTAAAGTTATACTTTGAGGACCGTGTCAATGTTCAAAATGACTATTATCTTATAATGGAGGGAGTCCAATGTTATTTTAAAGAGCCCAGCACCATCTTGAAGTTTTTTTTTTTGAACGGAGGCCATGTTGAAGTTGGATAAAACATCAAGAGAGAAGACGATATACTCTGAACACCGCTTTTTGTACCTGCGCTCTGTTACACAGCTCATTACGATTTCTACTCACAGTGTCCTGCCGAACCTAAGTGTAACACCATTATTCATTCAATCAAAAAGAGGAAAGAGTAAAAAGGATCTATGGAGCTGATTCCATGCTACTATTACTAGTATCATTCCAAGGCCTCCTGCTGCTGCCTAGTAACAGCAACTGCTACAAATCTACAATCAAGACACATGTACCCCCGACCTATGGGCTCATCCTGTCCGGAGCCCATCATTTGCTGACACGAAAGTGAGAAAAAATCGTACGCAAATGTTGCAAAAACTCTCTCCATGAAATTCAAGAGCTGAGAAGGGCACCACACAACCCGATGCCCAAGATACCGGAAATGCCCTCACCAGAGAAAGCTACTGGATGCAGCGCCACCACAAAAGTGCACGATTTGCCGGGGGCAGCCATGTCATTCCCCCAAAGAAACAATCTCCCGTGGGCAGCCGATAAATGCCGCCAAGCTGCCCAGGATATGCCTTCAAGCTCGCCCACTCGTCTGCTGCCACTGCCGCTGGAAAACATCCCAACCCATCACCAACTCACCACTCGTTAGGCCATTAGCTTCCAAAGCTCTAGCGCATCCAATGGCGTTACGCATCTCCGTGCCCTCGTCTCACGGGCCGGCCGCCGCGCCGACCATCTCCACATGCCGGTCCGCCGCCTGCGGCCGCTTCCCGGCCTTGCTTGGTGGCGCGGCAGCTCCTCAGAAGAGGAGCCTGGCGGTGGTGTCTGGCTCTGAGGCGAAGGGAGTTATCCCGGTGAAGTCAAGCAGCTTGGAGACGGCGACGGTAGGAGCCGAGGTGGTGACCGGGCAGGTGACGGAGGTGAACAAGGATACCTTCTGGCCTATTGTCAAGGCGGCAGGGCCCAAGATCGTCGTCCTCGATATGTACACCCAATGGTACTGTGCAAGCTCCCACAATCTCTTCGTTTCATCTTTTCACCGTGCATGACCATGGAAATGGGGCCTGTGAGACACGTGGATCAGATCGTTCTGAGCTGAATGAAAAATCGAGAATGGATCTCATTCCACTACACGGTGTAAAGATTAAAGATTGCCTACTGGTTTGCAGGTGCGGTCCTTGCAAGGTGATGGCACCCAAGTTCCAGGAGATGTCCGAGAAGGACCTCGACGTTGTGTTCCTCAAGCTCGATTGCAATCAAGACAACAAGGTCAGTTGGAATAGCTTCTCTATCTCTTCTATATCTACCATTTTGTTGAATATATATTGTTAAGCTTCTAGGTACTTGCTTCTCGCAGTCTCTTGCAAAGGAACTGGGCATAAGGGTCGTACCAACATTCAAGATTCTCAAGGATGGGAAGGTTGTCACGGAGGTCACTGGTGCAAAGATAGATGAATTAGCCCATGCGATCGAGACAGTGAAGTCAAGCTGAGCAAAAACATGAAAATTTGCAGCAATTAGCATGCTATCACTAGTTGTACACTATGGTCTCCCTTCGTGGAAGTGTATTATCAACATGGAAAAAACAGCTGTTCTAGTTCTTATGATGATGGTTTACCAATCATTCAGGACAATATACAATCATCCATGTGGAGTGCATGATGTAAATAACCATTTTGTACTTCATGACAATACCGTTGCTTTCTGATCTACTGCATGTGATCCTAGTAGCAAACTACATAAATTATCTTGCTGAACCCTTAACTGTTACCAGCGTTAAGATATGAAGTTCAGAATGACTATGATACTATGTGGACCATATATTTGAGTCTGTTGCTAAACCAAATATATTAGCTGTAGAGCATAAATTGCATGTTAGGTTTTATAACAATCTGACTAAAAAAGAACAACTCAAAATGAATCAAAATAATTTACATGGGCCGTCAGATATAACATGAACTGTGAAGAACTGAAAGTACCTTAATGTCATATGAACAGTGATCAGTGGCTCCTGCATTCCTGAGCCTTGACAGTTCAATTAGCTCTGTATAGTGCCCATATGACATGGGCCATCTCTAAAGAATCCACGTATCGATCTCATATATCAGAGAGATATGTCTGCTGCTTTTCAGCTCCTCGCAGATGTCTCAACACACTTGTGTCGATCCTCGACCCAAGCAGACCCTGACAGTTTGAAGGGTATCTTTGTTCTCATCAGCGACCTAACTCTTTCCGCCTCCTCCCATTGTTCTTTCCCAGCATATATATTCGACAACAGTATATAGTTCCCGGTGTTCCGAGGTTCCAACTCAAAAAGCTTGCTTGCGACAATTTCTGCTATCTCAACATTGTCGTATGTCTTGCACGCACTCAGAAGTGCACCAAGAGCCCCTGGATGGGGCCCCATTGGCATCGTCTGCACCATCTCGTGTGCTTCCTCAAGCCTCCCTGCTCGGCCAAGCATGTCAACAACACAGGCATAGTGATCTATGCGGTGCTCAATCCCATAATCCTGCACCATCGCCTCCCAATACTCCAATCCTTTATCAACAAGCCCTGTATGACTGCACGCAGTAAGAACACCGATAAAAGTTACTGGATCAGGCCTGACTCCCTGAGCTTGCATTCTCTCAAACACTTGAAGTGCCAGCTCTGCATGCCCATGAGTTGCCAGCCCACTAATAAGCGCGGTATAGGGATATGCATCTGGTTGTGAAATCTCCCTAAAAGCACTGAGAGCCTGCTCCACATTTCCGCACTTGGCGTGCATATCTACGAGTGATGTAAGCACCTTCTCGTTCCTTTCAATCCTCTTCCTGTCGACATAAGTTCCAACCCAGTCAGCCAACTCCATGCTGCCAATCTGCGCGGTAGCAGAAATAACCCCAACCATGGTCGGTGCTTCAGGCTCAATTCCAGCTGCTTCCATCTTCCTAAACAGCGCAAGCGACGCCTTTGGACGCCCAGCCTGCGCATAGCCATTAATCATTGCCGTCCACACCACAACATTCTTTGCCGGCATTTTATCAAACAGCTCGCGCGCGCTACGCATCAACCCACGCTTGCAGCATCCAGCGATCAACAGCGACCACGAGGGCGGGCCCCGGGAAGGCATTTCATCGAATACACGGCGAGCGGAAGTGAAGTCGCCTGCATTGACGTAGACGACCACCATGGCATTCCAGGAGACATGGGTTCTAGTGGGCATGGAGGCGAAGAGGGACTCAGCGGCGCGCACAGAGGCGCCGCGAGCGTGTGCGCAGAGGAGCGAGTTGAACGATACAGCATCGGGGAGCGGGATGTCAGCGAAAGCGGCGTGGGCGGCGGCGAGGTCGTTGCACTTTGCGTAGAGGTCAACGAGCGCGTTGGCGACGGGGAGGCGGGCGGGGAAGAGCGCGAGGCGGAGAGCGACGGTGTGGAGCGACGCGCCGAGCGGGCGGAGGCCGAGCGACGCGGCAGCGTTGAGCGCGAAGGGGAGGGAGAAGTGGTCGGGGGAGACGGGCACGCGCGGCATGAGGAGGAGCAGGCGGAGCGCGGCGCGAGGGCGCGGCTTGGAGAGGCGGCGGAGGGCGCGGTTGAGGAGCGAGCGCAGGACGGCTGGTGGGGTGTCGCCGTGCGCGCGGAGGAAGTGCGCGTGGAGAGCGGCGGCCGGCGGCGGGTGGTCGGAGTCGATGGCGCGGGAAAGGCGGGCGATGCGCGCGGTAACCATGCGTTGGGCCGCCGCCGCCATGGGGGGAGCCGTGGTGGGCGGCGACGGAGAATGAACCAATACTTTGGTGGTGGAGCTGGGGACTTGGGGGCCGGGGGAAGCTTTTATACCCTGCACTTTTCAAATTTCAACTGGGCTGAGCTGAGCTGGACGGGCCAATTTTTTACAGGGGATGGGCTGAGCTGGACGGGCCAATTTTTTGAGTTGGTACTTTTTTCCCTTTTTACTTCGAAAATGCTTGCAGTACGAAGCAATCGCGCACACCACGGCCCAAGTCGCATCTCATGGGCTTCCCAGCCTTTTATTTCCACCGCCGGACCAACTGATCCGGGGTTTTTTTGAACATTTTACTTTTTAAAATAAATAAATAAATAAAATTTCTTTTATCAAAAAAGAAACATCTATCGCTGGTACATCAAACGGGATATAAAATCATGCCCATTCAATTGGCGGGATTTAGGCTACACAGAGTCAAAAATCGCCATTTGGTTTGGCGGGTTTCAAATCCTCCGTTGAGGATTTAAATCTCGGCAAACCAAATGGCGGGATTTGTCAAAACAAATGAAGGAAACCAAGAAACGCTCCAAAAAATGCCAAAAGCATGCAAATACAATGAATCATCGACCCAAAAGTAAAATAACATCTTAGACAGCGTTGAGACAAAAACAACAAATGATTTTAGAAGACCACGTAACACGTCAAACTATAGAAGAGAGTACCAAAAGCCTTCCTATGCGATGAATGGGGACCGAAAAGAGAAGTTGTGCATGCAATTCTGCAAGATGTTCATGGCAGTCATGCATCTACATCATCTCATGTATCGTCCATGTGTTTGTGTTGGTCCTTGTAGCTTTGCAATCTATCACGCATTTGCACCAAGTTTAAATCCGTTGTTTGTTTTGATAGGATTTAAATCCCGCAGTTCCATTTGGCTACATGTCGTGGTTCAACCATGAGTTATATTGTATAATTAATAGCAAGTTAAAAATGTCTGAGATCAATAAATAAACTATCTGAGTTGTAGTGAGTTCAATGTTAAACTAAACTTTCAGGGGTTCTTGATTCTGCTTGTCGAAATTGTCCACTTCATTTATATTATTATAAAGAGTTTTTTGAGGTGATTCCATGATAAGAAAATTTAAATGAAAAATTAAACTTAGTTTTTTTAGCCAAATAAATCTAACCTAATCTGGCCATGCTGTTAAGAAGCAGCTTTGACAACGCGTTCAGTTCCCCTTGGCTTATTTGTTTAGATATTTTAGAAAGCTCGGATTTTCAAGAAACGGGTACACGAACAATAAGCTCTTGATTAATGTGATTATAATCCTAAGTGGTTGGTCAGACGCCAAGCTGGTTGATGGCTGCTTCATCTTTATCTAGAACACCTAATTCGCTATCCGAAATTAACAAACCCGAATCTCGCGGATCCACCAGCCACGTCACTCTCGCAGTGAGTCGCTGCGACTGCGAGAGTGCGAGTGCAGGGAAACAATGGGAGGGAGTTAGGCTGATAAATTGATAATAAGACGGCCAGAACCAGGTCGATCAGGTGGCCTCCTCGTCCTCGCCATCCTGGCCTCTCCCACCTACTACACCAACCAAACAGCTACAGCAAGGCGCAGCAGTTGATACGCCCGTCTCTTTCTCATCGTTAGAGCATCAACATAAGCCTAATTTAAATGAACCTAGCACTGTTTAGCCATTATTTATTTACAATGTTATCTATTCTATTTTATTTGAGCCATTATTTATTTATATTTTTATCAGTACTAGGTCTATCTAACTTAGATCTCCATTAATGATGCTCTTAGCTCCCCCTCGCACATGCGCGTCTCTCCTCTATCCTTCATCCAAATTTGTGTAACATTGTACATGCTCTAATTCCCACAGCGGCAACAGCTCTACAGCCACACGTAGGAATAATATGCATCAATGCATGCACATATACCTCGGTCCACGTAATCGTTACGAACAATTATGACGTGTAGTTGGTTTTCTAGAGCTTATAGCTTATAATCATTTATGAAAAAACAGATGTTTCGACTTTTCAACTATTTTTGTTAGGAATCAAGACTTACCTTAGAGGGTATTGCCCCCTAAAAACCATCCTATCGAGGCTTGGCCGAAAGGGGCCGAGCTATTCTTGACAAGAACCCGTCGCCTCTAGCCGCTCATACTTTGGACAGTAGACCTCCTCGAACCGACGCTCTCGAAGATCCTCTTGTGCCTATCCGAGCTACCCTCAGCTCGGGTTGCTTAAGAGGTGACTTGGTAAAACAGGCAATCGCTATCTGGTGGGTCAAACCAGCAGGCCCCAATAGTCAAATGGTTTGATAACGAAGAGTGCCCACACCCCCATGTAGTAGTGACATATTGTGCTTAGTAACCATTAAACGGGCTGACGCAAGCCAAACAAGCTCCAAACATCGACCCATCCCACCAAATCGCATGCGCAGGGTGAGGACCAGCGGCTCGAAGAGTGCGCCCACGAAAGTTGGAGGCTTATGGTCTGGACACTTACCTATAATTATAAATAGGACCTTAGGGCTTGCAGACAACATAACAATACAGAGACAGAACCATGTGAAGAACATCCCTTTGTAGCACCACCTCTAGTAGTAGTACCGCCCACTTAGCCATTGGCGGACTCTCTGATAGTTTTCAGAACATTTTACTTCCTGCTAGTGTATCAGTTCTTGTGCTCCCCTTTTTTTTATAAGTAAGGAACTGAACGTAGAGCTATTATCCCGCAACAGAGTTCGAAAATAGGGCAAAATTCTCATGTCGTCCACCTCCGTGAACATCTCCTGAACGCCATCACCTGCTGTAGAAGGGTTTTGGTTGAGCCTCACACCAACTAAATAAGCTCGACTAAAGGTCCGTTCCCAAATGTCGACAATTCTTTTTATTTTAAAGCCATTTTTCAAAACTCGTAAGGATTGTTTGTTTGCGCTCATCAACAACATACTCCCTCCGTTCTTTTTTGTTTGACGCTTTTGACTTTTGAACACATCTTTGACCATTCGTCTTATTAAAAAAAATTATATAAATATCATTTATTTTGTTGTGATTTGTTTTATCAGTAAAGATACTTTAAACATGACTTATTTTTTTGCATGTTTGAACTAATTTTTTGAATAAGACGAATGGTCAAAGGCGTGCTCAAAAGTCAAAGGCGTCAAACAAAAAAAAACAGAGGTAGTAACTAAATTTTGATATTTGTTATACACATCTTAGAACCACAATTCATTCTCTGTATTAAAAAAGAAATAGACTGGTGAGAAAATTTTAAATATAGTCTAGAAAAGAGAATATATATAAATTTAGAAATTGATAGAGATTTTGATGGCGCGTAATTATCAAAGTCTATAAGTATAGGATTTATTTTAAAAGAATATTTAGAGAATATTTAAAGACTTTTTTTTTTACTCTTTCAAACCCTGCTGGCAGTGGTTATCATCGCAGCGCAGCGGCTACACCACCAAGAAAGGAAGGGTGCCTGCCACCAATTGCCATTCCCGGGGGTCCAGTTCTCCAGGCGTTGCTTAGCTGTTCGCCGATTGGGGGATCTCAGAAGGAGCCAGGGTCTCCAGGCCAATAATTCCACGTCAGCCCGCCGTCCGCTTGTGGCAAGTGGCAACCCTGCAATATCGGGCAGCAAAATAATTGCCCAACATGCGTACCGGATCCACTAGACACAATTCCGAGCAAGGGGGAAGCTCTTCTCCATGTGGCTCCAGAGCTGCACGACGCTACACAGTGTAGCAGTACAGTACACGCTGCCTCATCGTCATCATCATCATTCATCGGCTACGCGCGCAGGCGGCTACTCGTCTCGCTAGATACGCGCAGCATGCACGGCAGCAGAGGCTGCCTGCCAAGAAGAAAGCTGCGTAGATCATGGAGCGAAGCAGCAGCTAGTAGTGGCACATTTCTTTATGGCGTTTTGAGAGCGCAGGAATGGTCGGGATTGGTCGCCATGGCATGGCAGCATTCAGCTCAGCTGCGCTCAGTCACTGGTCCAATCGCTCCAAGGGCGGTCGCTTTTGGCCGAGGCGGATCGGAGCCAGAGATCAGCCTATGGTGGGAGGAGAGGAGGGCGCCGCAGTGTAGGGCTCGAGCTAGTGAGCGTTTAGTGAGCGTGGATAAGGCACGAGCCACGAGGCTCCGGCCATGCTTCTTTTCCGGGCCGACTCCGTTGGGATCTCCACACCAGCGTCGCACTGACGAATCGGGAATTCGGGACGGACGCATCGCATCCTCCTCCCTCGGATTCAGACGAGTCAGAGAGCAAAAGAGAGGAGGTAAATCATGGCGGATTGGCGATCCCCCATTGGATGCCGAGATGCCACGCAGAGGCGCACAGGAAACAGAGGGGAGGTGACAATGGCGGAGGCAGGCAGGCAGCGGTATTGAGATTTGAGAGACAGCGACGCTGCTCCCCCATGCGGCGCCAAGAAAGAAAGATGCGCACTGCCGAATGCCGATCGATGATGCATCACCGGATGTTGGATTAGACAAGAGGAGGAGGAGGAGGAAGAAGGGGGCATGCATTGCGGAGCATATGCGCATCGGTGCATCGCACGGAAATAGAATTCGATCTGACGCGAGTGGCAAACCCGAGAAAGATGTGATCATTAGCAGCGTGACAATATAAACGGACAATCCATACCGCGGAAAATATCGCCGCCGAGACGACGGCGGCGGCGGCGGCGGCCACCATGGCCGCCGTCGGCAGAGCATCCTCGATTCCCCGCGCGTCGTTGTCTGGCGGGTGTCACGGGTCGGCAGGATCGAACCTCACTGCCGGCTGCCGCCCGTGGACGTGGCTATCGCCCGCACCGGACACGGACAAGAACGACAACACGAACAGAGTGAAGAGGTGATGAGGACTGGTTACTAGCTAGTAGCAGACAAAAGGAATGCCCAGTCTATCTATCTGCACAGACGCCGGCCGGCCGCCGGCCGCCGGCGACCGGCCGATCACTTGCTTGTCTCAAAACTGCCCTTCTTCGTTCTGGTCGCCAAGTCCATCATCGAATCCGTCCCATCATTGCTGCGCCGCGCCGCCAGACACCGATCCGTCCACGTCCACGTCGTCGCCGTCCTCCTGGCAGAAGCAGGAAGCAAAATTCAGTTGCGAAATTGGTGGTGGGGAAGAATGGAGATCCATTGGGGATTGGAGTGGGTTGTTGCTTGGTGTGGTTACCTGCTGGGACGTGAGGAGGAGGAGCGGGTCCGGTGTGCAGGGCGGCGGGGCCTCGAAGACGGCGAGGGGGAAGTGCTTAAGGACGACGCCGACGTCGAAGCAGATGACGCCGGAGGAGGGGAAGTCGACGCGGATGCCGCGGACTGGGAACCAGAGGAAGAGGTCCTGCGCGGCGACCCCGGAGAGGCCGGCGATCCGGCCGCGGCTGATGACCCCCGCCACGGTGGCGTTGTACCGGAGCCCGACCTCGAAGCGCGCCGTGCAGGCCGCCTCCAGCGCCGCCTCGAAGCGCCCGCTGGCGTTGTCGTGCCTGAACTCCGCGATCCCCGCCGGCAGCAGCCCCCGCGGGAGCTCGTTCGCCCGCAGCACCGCGTGCGCCGCCTCCGCCGCCGTCGGCGCCGCCGCGGCCTCGCCGCGCGAGCACCCGCAGCCGCACCCCACCACCGCCAGCACGAGCAGCGTCCACGCCGCGGCCGCCATTGTCGAAGAAGCCGGCGATGCGGGCGCGGAGAGGGATGGAGGAAGAGGCAGGGCAGGGGAGGGGAAGGGAGGGAGGCAATAATTGAGGGGGCTCGAATGGAAAAGGAATGAAATGAGGGGGAAGATTGGAGTGGATGGGGATGGACGCGGGTGGGTGGGCCCGACCTGCCCGTGACCGGAAACCGCTTAATTAGCGGGCTCGGTTTGCTCCGCGTAAAGTGCTTTTCCGCGGAGGCGTTTTAATTATGCGTTTTACGCACACGTAAACAGGGCGGCCACCGCGTCCGCGCCCGGCTCTCCATCGGCACGTCGCGGCCGTTGCGCGATGCCAGCCCGCGATTGGCTGCTTCTTTCCTGGTTTGGTGCGACGCCAGCGTGCTATCAGCTGCCTGTTTCCTTTTTTTGTTTGCTGCACATTGATATTTTTTTTTTGTTTGCTGCACATTGAATTTTTTTTTGTTTGCTGCAGATTTTGATTTCAGCTCAGATTTGTTATGTTTTGAGTGTTTTGTTTTAGAACATTGAAGCCATTTCATTCCAATCAAAACTTGCATCTTGCAAAATTTTCGCTACAGCCACAAATATTTGACGCTTTTGAATTTGCACAGTTTTCAGAGCATACCATTGACCACTAATTATCATAGTAGTTTATCCACTAAAATGTTAGTAATATTATTAAAGTACTCTTAGAAACAAATCTGCACATAATATTTGGCGTAGTCAATTTAAATATTTTAAAAGATATTCATACCTCAAATTTTAAGTCTTTGATTAGCACGCATCTCAAACATCAAATGTTTGTGATTGGAAGGAGTAGCTCCATGCAAAACAAGACAAATATGTCTTCATTATAGATACAAGGTCTTTCTAAGAAGCTTCTAAGTCATCTCTTCATGTGGTTGTTGGAGTCGACGGGCAGAAGAAGCATCAATTGGACACCCATCTCTTCTCGCCGACTTCTGATCATGTAACGAGAAGTCAGATAAAAACAATAAAAAGAATGAAAACTTGAATCAATGTCGCAACTACACATGAGGATGACAAGACACCTAGCATTCCCCCTTCTTAGATCTTAAGACCCCCTAAAAAGAGGACAATGTTGCCCGGGTCTCACCCCAAACCTTTCTCTTATGAGAAAAGACAAGAGCAACAATAGATTCACCTAGTGATGGCGCAACGGCGCCAGATCAATATCGGCTGGCCTCTGCCAAGCACCTAGACCACGATGCACCTATAATAACAAGGCTAGCGCAAATCTTTTTGATATTATATTTTATTGTTAGTCCCCATTTCCTACGTATAGATTTCACCACTATTTACTGGTAAGCATAGTTTATAAAATCCATTAAATTTATAATAGTGTGGAAGCAATTTCTAAATGAATCCATACGTATGATTTCTATGTGCACATTCAATAATTTTTCATAGATAATGTTTTAAAAACTTTGACTTATGTGTATCTCAATCACTATATTTTGAGGAACACTATAACACGTTATATTGTGCAAGTGCTCTCCAAGTCTCCAACGATATAGTCACATGTCGTTCTCCTTTCTCCGCGTCTTCCTCCACGCAACCTTCTTGATGTCGCTACCGCCAACATTAGGTTAGGGTTCAGGTTCACATAATGGTTGGGAGAGGTTCATGCCTCTTGAGCTTAGTGGAGAACAGGATGACGATAGTGGGTGGATCAATGCGTACGATTGGAGGTAGGGTGGGTGAGGCCAGTGCGGTGGTGAGAGGAAGAGGGTGGAGCGATGAGAGCACCACTAGCTACAGGTGGTGGGAGTGGTGATGGAGGCACATGCAGCACGGGGCACACGGGAAAGGATTGAGGAGGGTGAGGGCGAAGGGTGGGGACGTGAGGACAAATGCGGAGGCAAGGCACGATGGTGAAGGCATAGATAACAAAAGAGCGGAGACAAGATGTGTGTAGGATGGGGTAGAGATGCTTGTCCTACGCTATCTCGCCATAGCATAATAGGACACAATCCCCTGTTTGCCCCTTATATGTTTTGTATTATTTAAGAAATAGATTCCTGGAGGAAGTATTTTTTTTGGATTTGGACATTTTTCAAATCGACATAGCCGTAGATTTGCCCTTAATTAAAAGCCATGCAGTTGTGGGTTGCAGTGATTTCAAATATAGAAAAATTCGTTAAAAATTCTGAAAAATGGAATGTGACCAACAACCCGACTAATCATGCAACAAAATGCTTAACAACCCGACTAGCTAAATTCTTTGTGCTAGCGCCAATTGCTTAAATAGATCTGAACCGTGCACGGTTAATCCATTCTCCACATACAATCTGAACCGTGAAGGTGAAGCGAACAACATAAACCGCACAGGCACCAACTAAGCATTGCTAGCTGGTGCTAATAAAAATGAAAATGTCGCGGGCGCCGCGCTGATACTGTTGCGCTTGAGAGGAGCATGTGGCGTGGCGTGGGCGCAGCGCAGAGGAGTAACTCGTCGTTGCACCGCACGGCTGACGGCGAGGTCAAACTTACAGGGGCAATGGCAGAGGGGAGGAGAGGGGAGGGGAAGAACCCGAGGAAGACGATGACGAGATTGGCGGCGGGCGTCCGTGGAAGCGCCAGTGATTGGTACTGCCATGAGGGGCCCGGGCTCCAGTCACAGTAACGCAGGTTTTGTTTCTTCTCTCCCGCCACAGCACCGGCACCGGCTCCTTCGCCGAGCAGATTGTACATTTGTACTGAATTACTGATGCATACTCGACTAGGTAACAAAACCTGCAGGAAAATCCATCGCTTGCCGACGCTCATCCGTCCTTCTCTTGGCCTCGCATATATAGTTTTTCTACTGCTCTCTTGTTCTTTAAAAAAAAAATGCTGCTTTCTAAATAAAAAATTGTTCCTTTAAAGTCATTTCTTGATTTGATACTGTTTCCGAGATGAATCAAACATTGCAGATTCTCCAAAACCCTACATTTCAGTTAATTTATTTTGCTGCAAGGAGCCTATTGATTGCAATAGTGGGCATTGGTATAAAAGGGACTGAAAAATAGACCTGCTCAAACCCCGGGCCGGGCCTGGAAAAGCCCGGTCCCGAAAAACCAGGCCCGAGCCCAGCCCGGCCCGGGGTGTCGGGCTTGAAAACCAGGCCCGAGCCCGGCCCGAAGCCCGGCGGCCCGATCGCCGGGCTTCGAAAACGAGGCCCGAGCCCAGCCCGATGCACCGCTTTTTCGGGCCGGGTTCTCGGGCCGGGCTTCCCGTGATTAGGTCTACCGAAAAAGGATGACATGGTTGGTAAAGCGAAAATTCCGCTGGTACATGCGGTTCTACGAAAAGTCCTCAAAATTTTTTAAAAAAAATCGGATTTTTCTTCTCTCTCCTTGCTCTTTCCTCCCTTCCACCAAGCCGACTGACCACCGACTCGGGTTGGCGTGACTAGGGCGCCGCCTCGGCGCTTATGTGACCTGGCCATTGGCGCAGAGCAAAGTGGCTCGAAACGCGTGACCCAGCATGGACGTGACGACGGGCTCGACGGCTCGAGCGCAAGGTGGCCACCACCCCAGCCAACCACAACCTTGATGGTGCCGCTTCGGTGTGGGCGCAGCATGCGGCCACGAGCGCGACACGATGTTGTGTCGCTCGGCACAACGGCGATGGTGCGAGCTATGTTGGTGTAGGTCCGCAGCGTGATCATTGATGAGGGAGCCCACGAGTGGCGGCTGGCTTGGGGAGAGGAGAGGCGAAGGTGAGGGAAGGAAGAAGAAGGACCTGAATGCTTTGAAAATCTAGGGATTTTTTTTTGCAATTTTGCATGTGAAAGGTGAGTTGGCTGCAACACAAATTTTGGCGTGCATCCAATGGTTGTGGACGTGCCTGTAACCACATGTACATGGAGGATTGCATTTTCGGATGACACAAATTTTGGCGTGCATCCAATGGTTGTGGACGTGCCTGTAACCACATGCACATGGAGGATTGCATTTTCGGATGACTAGGCATGTTATTTGATTAAGGTTGTTGCTATGATGATGTTCTTTTACAAACATAATTAAAGATTAAAAAATAAGATTTTCTAGTGCACAGTGCTTTTCATTTATTTTTCGATCGTGTGTTCTACATTTATGGGTGGACAATATTTCGTGTGACGGGGTGCCTTGGTAACGATGGTGTACGCCTTGCACGTAGAAGGCGGGATTTTATTCTATTATCTTAAAAAATGGTGATAGTACAAAACAAATTGCGGTTGGTTAGGTTTCAAAGGAAAGGTAAATGACAGTACCTTGAGCAATCACATGCATCCTTCCTATGGCGTTACGGAGTACTCATGAAACTAATTGCTTGGGTGGCTCAATCAAACGCACTAATAATGCAGGCACAGACGAACAAGAAACGGATGCATTATGTCCTCCCACTGAGTGCATTAGTTGTGCATCTGGATTTTGGAGGCTTCCGGCCTACAACGCATGTGCTCCCTCATATTCATTCTGACATCGCAGTGTGTGTACCTGACCAAAGATAAATTGTCGTCCAACTTAAACCAGCGAGGAATTAATCATGGGTCCAGGGAAAACTTGCGTATTCTCCTCTCTCAGATTCAGAAATTGCACTGAACAACAACAAAAAATAAAAGAACCTTTTTGATGCACAGAATCATCTGAGCTTACCTTAATTACATGTCAAAAATGGTTTACATTGAAAAGGAGCAATGTTGCAGGAATGAAGAGAGACATTTAGACTCCTGTTCATAGACTGCAGGTCCGGCGGCTAATGACTGTCTTCAGAGAAGATACTGCGTGAGTGATCCTAGCTGAGACTCCGGCGCCACAGATACAAATCATGCAATCGATCACGCCTCACGAGCCGTCACAATTGGAAAGCAAAAGGTTTCGATCCATAGTCCCTGTCCAAATCAACTGTCGCAGCGAAGTGGTGGCCATGCTGGCAGTGGGAGTGAGCTAGCCCTGCTCACTGGCTCAAGCTTCCCTTCAGCTAGTGTTGTTGATCACTTGGCAAGCTACGTTTCAGCTGCTCCTGATGACCACAAGCTGTCGGGGAGCACCATAATGCCAGTGGGGATCCAAGCGCGCGCACACATGTACGGGCAGTACTAGCAGACGGGATTCACACGCCACCAATCGGCAGAAGATTTTTATGATTTTTTATCTGCCTCGGCGGCCGGCCCATGCATTCGATCTCGCGGCCGCACTGCACACGGCTCGCAGCCGGCCTTCACTTGTTCAGCTCCAGCGATCAGCTTTCCGCGCGTCGTCGGAATCGATTGATCGATGCGCGCGCGACATGTTTGTCTCTTGCCCCCCATGATGCATGGCCGTACAAAAGCCGATATGTGTGTGTGACACTGCGAGTACACTGCATACGTCCCAAAGCTGAAAGGATCGAGAGAGAGAGAGAGCTTGGTGGCTCGCCGGCTTTTCTTTCACCGACTTTGCTGCATGGATGGAATGATTTGGAGAAAAAGAAGAATGATTGTGCAAAGAGCAGCCCGGCCCCCTTAGCATAGCCGGCCCATCGTGAGGCACCACATCGTGGTACGTAAGGGGAATAACCCAATTGATATCCGTCGATCGTTTAACATGTCGATCCAATCTCGGGTCTGTAGTACGTGGTCAGTTGTCACAGGGTGGAGTGGCACCGGTCGCTTCAGACTTGAAAGAGAACGTACGGTTACACTTCCTACCATGAACGGCTGAGGCGTTGTGTTTCTTTGGGCGGTTAGATTATAATCTGAAAAGGTTGTAGTGTTTTTATAGAAGATTTAAAGAGCCAAAAAAATTATGAAAAATATTTTTGAGATCTTTGAGACAAATTGTGCAAAGTTTCGAAAAATAACTATAAAATATTTTAAAATATAACCGGTATAAAAATGATAAATTTTAAGCTGCAGCTTATAATCTGATTATAAGCTGAAAGAAACAGAGCAATAGTCCCACCTTTTATGCGCACGCGCTGATGTTTTCCAAACATTTTAATAAGATTAGTAGATTTATCGTTTGTCTTTCTTTTTCCTTTAGGTATGTGCTGAGAAAACGCTCTCACATGTATGATGGCTAGAAGAAAAAGCTCTGGCTTATCCGCTCGTTTTCAAACTAACACGAACTAAGCAAAATTACTAGCTCAGTTCAAAAACAAGCATAAGATAAATAACACGTTTTCTCGTGGCTCGCTTGTGACCTTCCATTACTTGCCCAGGATCCCTGCCACCAATGGCCTAACAACTAGACCAAGCCCCTCCCATGCACCTCCCCCAATCCCTAACCCTCGTTACCTATTTTCCACAATCCTTACTTGGGAGCTCCCCTAGTCGTCATCACAACTTTTGATTCCCTTTGCTCATATCAGGACCCTCTTAGCTTCCGTCGTTGTCTATCTTCACCATCTTGGGTTGCCTACTAGACCCTAGACTCCCTCGCATCAACCCCTCCCTTCCTCCTGGGTCGATGGCGCCTCCAACCTCCTTTGCCTTATGATTCTTTCTAGATTTGAATAACATATGACAGCAATGATAACAACATCATGAGAGGCAATGTGGGAGCTGGGAGGTTGACCAACAACTAGTGGCATCAGGCAACAACAACTACGTTGAGGTCTTCTAGTCAATGAGCCATGAGCTCTTAGGGTCTGTTCGCGAGTTTTACCGAGCCTGAGTCAAGCAGGCTTTCTAGCTTGGCCATATGAGTGAGTAGTCCCAATTCCTAGCCCAAACAAGGTAAAGTTCATGGAGACTCGGCTTGTTTCCACCCCTAATAGTGTTGTGCATCTTTATCTAATGTAAAGAAAAAAAATGTGGTTGTTATTTGCAATTTGGCTCTCTCAACGCATGCATCATTGTTGTTGCTCGGCTTCCCACACTGCAACCAGTGCCACCATGCATGCTCTGCTACTGGATCACAAGGTTAGGTATAGATCAATTTACCATGGCCCGAGCTTTAGAGGGATGCTAGGTTGATGAGAGTATAGCGATGACGGTTATGTGAATTGGTGGTCGCCTTGGCTACATGATCGTCATAAAGTTGATTATCGTGGGATCTTGCAAACAACATGATCATAGCAGGAGTTATATATGGTGGGTGCGCAAGGTTGAGGTACCAGGAAAAGTGGCAGAGCAGCAGGGTGGCATCCTCTAGCTCTAGGTGGTGGTGGAGGAGGAAGCGTGCGGAACAGAACTGCATCTAATGGTATATAGGAGGAGGAGGAGGAGGAGGAGGAGGAGAGCATAATGTGTGTGTGAGAGAGAGCGGTGTGTGAGACGGTGAGAGAGGAGAGAGAGCGCCACAAGGGAGGGAGAGGGAGGATTAATTTATTTGAAACTTACCGGGGAGAGATGGAACTAGGGGAACCAATCACAACATGCGTGCACAGAAGAACTTGTAATAGCGCGAAATTCGACCTTATAAAATAAAACATCAAGTACGGATTGGCAGGTACGTGGGGGAGATGGCGCATAACCATGCAACGGCGATGGCGATCGAGGACGGAGCGTACGCCGAGCCGAGTTAAATCAGCGCGGAAAGCGCACGCAGAGATGGCTCAAAAGGACCGAAGCGGGTGGCGAAAGCTTTGTACGTGGACGAGTGCGCGCTCGATCTCGATCTCCTCCGGGCGAGTGGTCCATTTGCATGCGTCCCTGCGTCTCCCGGTTAATTACAATAATCACGGACACGGACGCTCACGCACACAGATAGACTGCGCATGCGGTTGACTAACATAGTGCTCGCACATGATAAGGATGTTTCTCGCTGGAACCTGCATCAAAATGTATAGTTCTCGATGAAATCCCATTATCAAGCTTTAATTAGAAGTGATGTTTCTAATTTAAACAGAAAGTTGTGGAAATTAAAAGCCCTGTTAAAACTCAAGATTTTTCTATGGTACCTTCGTAGATGAGTTATTTTCACCAAAGACAACCTAGCCAAACGGAATTGGAAAGGGAGTAAAGCCTACTGCTTTTGTCATGAAGATGAGACAATTAGGCACTTATTCTTTGATTGCCGTTTTGCTCGCATGGTCTGGAGCTTAATTCACATGTCTTTAGATATCTCTAAACCGTCTAGCGTTTCTAACATATTTGGGAACTGGCTAACGGGTTTTGATAAGGATTATAGAAGCCTAGCCCTACTAGGAGCAGCAACCACTTGTTGGTCTTTTTGGTTGAGTAAGAATAATTTAGTCTTTCAAAAGAAACATAATTTATCTCCCATAAAGGTTATTTTTACTACCACCCACTGGCTGCGGTCTTGGATTGTGCTACAGAAGCAGGAGCTGCAATCTTCATTTGTGGAGGCTACGCATCGTTTGGTGCAGGTGGCCAAGGACTTCTTTTCCCAGAATCATTGGTGGCATTCTAGTCGAAGAATTGAGTGTCACTGAGAGTGTGTTTGTCCTTCATCTAGGCTATGTGTATCTTATATGTAGAGGCCAGGAGATATTTTCAAAACTTTATATCAACTCTATGTTTGGTTCTTGAAAGTAATTTAATCTTCCATTTAAAAAAAAAACACACACACATAGAGCCCTGCAGGTCAGACGTGCCGGCAGGGCCCGAGCTCAGTCACGACCGACGTCTTACCAACCGGGAAGTTTAACTTTAATTAGCCTGGTTAATCCAAGCCGCGAGAGCGTGATGATCCGGGGACGATCCATCGATCGATTGATTTTGGTGCATGTCATGATAGATGCACGGCGGAGCTTGATCGATCGCTGCAGCTGCTGCTACTTGTTTTCTAGTTTCTTCACTGTTAACATGTGGGCATGGCTTATGATTGATGATTGCTGGTATCAACCCATCTCTTTATATGGCATTTCCAATGCATAGTTTCCGTAATTGTTTCTATTAAGAGAGAGAAGGCATTAGGACACAACAATCACAGTACCTGTTTTCTATAAGCTATGCCGAATATTAATTATTGTTGTAAGTTGTTGATTTAACATTGATATCTTATGTGTCATGCAAACCAGCATATGTATTTAGAGTCGGGGCAGACAATCCAAATTAAAATAGCATAAAAACGACTCATCCTCACAATGGGTGTTTCTTCGTTGTCCTTTCATCCATCGATACGGTCTCTCCGGGATGAAACGTTATCACTATCGCAGACACTACTTTTAGACCGCTACAAATACACTGTCTATTTCAAGTTAGCGTCACGGCATAACAAACCATACTGCAATACACACGCAACGCATCTCAGCCGCCGCAAGATCTGTAGCAAAGGGAGACTTCGACATGGACCACGCAGCATACCTGAACTCCGTCACTAGGGGTGGAAACGAGCTGAGTCTAAGCGAGCCAAGGTTGTTCAGGCTCGGCTCGTTTTCGTGAGCGAGCCAGCTCGGCTCGACTCGCTCGAATGACCAAGCTGAAAGGCCGGCTCGGCTTGGGCTCGGTAAAGCTTGGGAGCAGCTCATGAGCGCTCGCGAGCTCGTTTGCAAAACCTGAAAATATTGTTTGCAATTAAACAGGGAGCAAGGTACTAGGGAGTAGCTAGCTAGTTATTGCCTAACGTCTATAAATTTCATACATAAATTAATAATAGCATCAAGTTCATAACAATATTAGCTTACAAGTTACAATAAATTAACAATAGCATCAAATATGTATATAATGGCATAATCTGTACGAGCTACGAGCGAGCTATGAGCGAGCCAGGCCTGGCTCAGCTCGTGCTCTTTTTTGACCAAGCTAAAAAACGTGTTCGGCTCATGCTCGTTTGTAAACGAGCCGAGCCCGAGCTGCTTACGAGCTACGAGCTAAAGTTCCAGCCCTATCCGCCACCTAGAGGCAGAATCACCACGTCAACGCCAACAACTGAACCCATAGCTACTCCTGTACAAATCCTCACCAATCCCCAGCGCCAACGACCACTAAGCCGCCGGAGGCGAGGATGGTGGCCAGAGACGAGCCGGAAAGCAAGATCCCCTCCCCTCCGGCCGCCTCTAGGATACTGCGAGAGAGAGGGAAAGTTCCTAGCAAAGCTACAGATTGGGGAAATTCAGGCAAGCAGAATTTTGCAGAGGTAAAACGTGAACACTTCACCCGCCAGATCCACCAGCCTAACCACAAATTGTCGAATCGGATCTCCTCCTTCGATCTCCTCCTTCGAATCCGAGTCCGTCTCCCCTTCTGGAAGAGGAGGAAATTGTCGAAATTCCACCTCGAGTGGCCCAATCATCTCTTCTCAAGGTCTCCTTCACCCGCGACGGCACTGAGGGCAACGACCAGATCAAGAACTCGAACTCGCGAGGAGGGGGGGCGAGAGAGAGAATCAGAGGATTGCTGTCGCGCGGGGATTGGACTTTGGTCTTGTTCTTTTCAGCATATCGTTGCTTTGGCGTAATACTGTAGCAAATTTGAGAGCCCTTGAAAAGAGGTTTAAAGATTATAAAAGATAATTAAAAAATAGTTTTAGGATATTTGGAAGGACTACTAAAAACCACGAAAAAATCGTTACAAACTATCACAACATATAGGCTATATAAAAATAACAAAATTTGCTACAGTAATACGCAACGACACGATACGCTGAAAAGAACAAGGCCTTTATGGGAGACGAGTCGACTAGTACTACGCTATCCATCCAATGTACAACGAGCCCTGGTCTGGCCTGTTATCGCGAAGGAAGCGGCCCATATCTAGGAAGTGGTCTATCTGACAAGCCCTAGCTTCTTCTCCAGCTTGCCACCCCCGTACCAGCCGGAAGCGAGGAACCAGATCCTTTACAGTTACTGTCCTCTAGGCCCAAATATCAGTGATCACACCAGAGGAGATAACTGCAGACAATCCCAATTCCTGGAAGCGGATGGTCTGACGTCGTAAAACAATAGCTCCAAATCCTGCCGTGTCTTTCACATCGCACGGCAACGAGGTCAGCGCGGCCTGTCTACGCGTGAGTTTTGGCCCAGCCCAGCATCAACTAGGAGAAATCAGCGCGCGTCGACGTTGCCCAATGCCCATCCCGCGCTCGCGGCTTCGTCCCTCCTCAACGGCGGCTTGGCGCGGACTCGCATCCCCGTGGTCGGCACACCAGAGCGGGATTTGTGGTGCTGCATCAGGTGCAATCTGCATAAGCTGTTGCCATCTCATCGGTGCTCTGTTGCTGCTGCATCATCCCCTCGTCGCCTCGTTTGTACTCATCGGTGCTGGCTTGTTCCTCGTCACTGCTGCACCCTCCCAAGTTGCTGCATCATCTCTGATTGTTGCTGCGTCACGGTGGAAGGGATTGGAGCCGTGCAAACTCCTCATATTGATGGGCCAACTCTTAATCGAGTGCCTCACCCTAATGGAAGGTATAATCTACGAGCAAAAAGGATGGCAAGATTACATCCCGTAGAATTGTTTGTGCAAAGGAAGGTTTGAGAGGAAAGGACGAGAGGAATCATTTGACCAAGAATCCTCGAGCGGAGACAAGATCTGTTGCAAGGTGCGTATGAGAGTTTACTTGAATCGAGCGACTGCCAAATACAAGGTAATTGATTTGGTCATCAAGCATAATCATTAGCTCCAAATCCCAGAAACCGCTCATCTAATGCCATCACATAGAAGCATCACGCCAGTTCATGCTTTAGAAATTGAAATGTCAGATGATTCATGAATCAAACCTAGAACAGCTCATGAATTAGCTAGTAAGCATGTTGAAGGCACATCTAATCTTGGGTACACTTGGTGCAATTTCTCTTTATCTGGCTGCAGGGTCCTAGGAGCACCATCGAACCCCTTTTACCTTTACCCTGAGCGAGTGTCCTTAGGGCGAGCGGGTGTGTCCGAGGCTTGTCTAGAGAGATTGTTTTGTCGCCACTCTTTGGCGTGGAGTGTTCAGAGGGTTCCAGGGTGTCCGGAGGGTTCCAGAGCCTCCAGAGTGTTCCGGAGTCAGTCTCCCGCCTTGTAGTCGATTTTATCGCGACAGGGTGTGTCCAAAGGGTTCTGGAGTCAGTTTCCCGCTTGGAGTCAGTTTTGGTGCGGAGCGAAGTGTCCAGAGTTTTTTGGAGTCGTCTTCCCACCCGTGGAGTTGTTTTGGGGGCCAAAATTTCAATTTTCTCATAATTCAGTCAGTGCGGGAGCTGCCGGGGAACAAAGCGGAGCTGGCAGGCGACGGACCAAGGTGGGCCGAACTATTGAGCCCAAGTGGTTCGGGCTTGGCCTGGGAGCTCTGTTTAGCGGATATGTGGTTTTTCGCATTTTCTAGGGCCTTACCGTGGTTAGATTAAAAAGTGCTCTACACAAAAGTTATAAAGAATTTCGAGACACATCTTTGTCATGTCGATAAGTTTTTCATTTGAGCAACAGAAAAAATCATAAAAATTTGAGAAGCTAGTAGCTGGCAGGAGGCAGCCCTAGGGACCGGACTGTCCGGCCCAAGGCATGCCTGCTGAGGCCCTTGTCTATGCAGCAACTGAGACATTTGACAAGTTTGCGTCAGCTGGGGTGGCGGTAAATTTGACGGTCTATCCAGTGAAGCGATTCAACGTGGAACAGCTCTAGGCAGCAAACATTACCAACATCTTCTACGGTACGCTCAACTTCGCGCCACTGCTAGGCTCCTTCATCACTGACTCCTACCTAGGAAGGTTCAAAGCCCTAGCCCTACGGATCCTTCGCTTGCCTCCTGGTATGTCCATGCCACGATAAAGCTCTTCCCCCAGCTCACCTGCTCGTCGATCCAAATGGAAATGCAAGGTCAATTGTCATTGTCAGCAAGATTGATTGATGGATGAAATGGCATGTGCAAGGAGCCCGCCAATGCTTAACACTTTATCGGTTTATCTGACAGAGCAGAACTTGTTATGCCAGCAAATATAAGTTTTACTCGTTTAGGACCATAGGAGTAAATTCACACTATGTTGATGGTTTTTTTAAATAAAGGACGGCAAAACTGTTGTCTATTCAAAAAATAAGAGGAAGTATAAAATTGACCGGTGACCGAGAACGCCGGTAAAACAAAGTGCAAGAAAGGACCTATTACACTATGTTGATGATGTCACAACCGCTATACACTTCATGAAGCTTAAAGCACAGGTGCAAAGCATGCCCGATATTCACCTTTATTTAGATCAAGATGCATATTCCAGCAAGATTGCACTTGCTTGATAAACAACCTTTACACAAGCCCAAAAAAAAAACATGAGCGTCAAAGTCCACAGGAATATTCTCGTCAGCTTATCTTATTTTTACATAACCTATATATTGTGATAATTTGTAACGATTTTTACGTGGCTTTTAATAGTTCTTTCAAAAATCCTAAAACTATTTTAATTTTTTTTAATCTCTACACCTCTTTTTTAGGGCTCTTAAATTTACTACAGTAATATGCCAACACAAATGAGGCCTAAATATGTGTATTTATTTTCTATGACAAGAGGAAATACTGGGAATGACTTTTGTCTGCATCACTTCCATCTCTCAAACCACGAAGCTGCAATCAAAGAGCCCAAATATAGGTGGACACTGCAACGGTCCATCAACACCCCAGCAGAGTGTGCTATACCTCTCCCTAGGCCCTAGGGCTCCTAACTGTAGGCGGTGGAGGCATTCGGCCCTGCACCTTGCCCTTTGGAGCAGACCAATTCGATAAGACTGATGACGAAAGTCCAAGGGGACTAAACAGCTACTGTAACTGGTACTTTGGCACAAACGTTGTTGCCCTGGTGATCTCTATGACTATTATCATCTACATCCAGAACAACATCAGCTGGCCAATAGGATTTGGCATACCCACGTTCTTCATGTTTCTGGGAATTATCATCCTATTTGCAGGTAGCAGACTCTATGTGCACGTACCACCAGAGGGAAGCATCTTCACAGGAATTGCCCAAGTTTTAGTGGCGTCATTTAAAAAGAGAAGACTCGAGCTACCATGTCCTCATGATATAAATCAACAAGAGTTGATGCTCTACAAACCCTCCCACAAGAGGCAACCGTACTTTCAGGTTGCAACTTACTTCCCAGTACAGGTACACATGTCAACCCTATACACGTGAAAAAATATTGATAAGTAGAGATGCAAACAACTTGCATTAAAAAACAAAAATGCGGCAGAACAAAGTTAACAACAAAAATAAAAAACTATTTGATATTGTCTATTTACAAAGGCATATTGATTTTTCCAAGCATAAAAGACTATAATATATTTTACTTAAATTATTTTATCTTTTTAAACCCTTCGACTTTTTTACATCGCTTCTAGAAAATATTAAATTTAAGAAGTAAACGTTCTCAAAACCAACTTCAATTGCCAGTTTTTCCTTTTTGAATCTACTAATCAAAGAAGTCAAAGTTTAGTTTCAGCAGATATGATAATTTCAGCATCGGAGAAGGTCATTGGCACTTTTTTTGTCCCTAAAAATGAAAACCAGAGAAAGGAGATCCAAAGTATGAGAACCACACACATGAAATCCTTTGACTAGTCCATCAATATACAGACCAAGCAAGAGGCAGCTACAGAGATCGACATTAGCATAGATGCAAACTAGCAAGTAAATAATGCAAAGGTTTCTTTTAAGGAATGCAAAGGATAATTTGTCCTGCACCGAAATTTACTTTTGAACAAATTTTCAAGAGCCCTCAATTTGTTAACATGTCATGCAGACATTCTTATTAACTTATCAAAGTCACAAAGAAGAAGTGAATCATATTTTGGCCAGTTTGGATGGCCAGTTGTCCAAGTAACATGAACAAAGAGCTAAAAAGATCTGCGGTTTGAAAGATAATTCAGAGCGATTTTTTAAGCTTAATGAGGCCTGCTATATTTTTTGTGGAACTTAATAAGTCCATGGAAATCTGGTGCAAATGTCTGTTTCAGAAAAAAAAAAAAAAAGAGCATAGAAGCACCACTGCAGATGGAGATCAGATTAGGTTTATTAAACTTCCTATTGGATGTTTATGATATGCATTCAAATGAGTCCAATTGATAACATGCCGTGCTTTTTATGGAATAAAGAGTTTATTGTAAACAAACATCTTTGTTTCCAGGAAGGAAGATCATTCGTTAAGTTTACCTCGCTGTTGAAAGTCGTGGAACAATAACTGGTGCACCACGGACTTTGTCCAGGGCAAAACTTATCCTCAACGGCCGTCCTAACATTACCTGTAGAAATAACAAAAAAAAAATGCTCATTTGCTTGACTGTTTTACAATTGCAGTAATTTGCTTGTGGGTCGCTGAAAGCTGAGGTGGGTGGCATGGATAGAGTAGGGGCGTCCGAGGAAGTAGAGCGTGGAGGCTCGCCCAATGAGGCGATGGTGCTCAAAGCAGCAATGGCCTTGAATGTTGCCAATCTTGCATGGTGGGTGCAGAGGCGCACAAAGGAACAATCAAAGCAACCAACAACAAACAACGTAGCGGCAGCCTTGAGAGCCAAGAAGATCCAAGGCGCACAAGAGGTGAGGCTGCGAGCTTGGCTTTGATACCAACTGTTGTGGCCGACGGGGAGGTCTCACCGGCAACGAGTGGATGACGTGTGTGGCATGGGGATAAGCCGTGGGTGACGCGGTGGTGGAACTTAATCCTTTCTTAATTGCTTAGCTAATTTTTTGAGGAAAAAAGGCGGGAGTTCCGCCACTCCATTAATAGAAAGAGGAAAAGACAGTCATATTTACAAGAAAAAAAAAGGAAAAACCACCGTCCTAGCCCTAGACTAGCCAGGAACAGACAGTGCTGAAAGCCATAGCTGGTAATCGGTCGCCGTGTCTCTCGCCGTGAGTGTCGACAGTTGAGAGGTTTGGTTGAAGATTCGGCGGTTGCGCTCCTTCCAGATGTTCCAGAGAGTGTAGATTATCTTGCCATTTAGCTCCTTTTGAGATGTAGGAGTTATCCCGGACCGCATGCATTCCCACCAGTCCCAAAGGGGGACCGTGGAGTCGAAGGATTGCCGGAAGGTGGCGCTCCAAACTTCAGTAGCATAGGCACAGATTCTTGAAGAGATGATCCAGGTTTCGGCATCGGGTTGCTAAACTACATAATTGTTGGTTTGGCCACCCCTTCTGGTTAGGACATCTGCCGTGTTGAGCCCACCTTGAGTAAGAGTCCACGAAGAATTTACATTTTGGTTCTGCATGGGCCTTCCAAATAAGATCCGCCTTCCCGACCTTCTCGCGCAAAAGCTGGATATAATCGCCGATTTGGTTGTGAAGGCTCATTTGTCGTGAGTTTCAAAGCAACTCGTTGGGGCTATCTGAGAGGAGTGGCTCGATTGATTTTCTCCCAAAGCGTGATATCTTGAAGAAGCTTGCTCCTCCGTGGTCAAACGCGCTATCGGCCGGATCCAATTAAGATTTTGAAGGCCATCCCGGATTGAGCGATTTTTATGCGTGGCAATGTCAAACAAGAGGGGGGGCGACGTCCTTAGGTGAACGGCCCTCAAGCCAGGCGTCCTCCCAAAACTTG
Source organism: Raddia guianensis (assembly GCA_036346415.1). Classification (NCBI taxonomy): domain Eukaryota; kingdom Viridiplantae; phylum Streptophyta; class Magnoliopsida; order Poales; family Poaceae; genus Raddia; species Raddia guianensis. The sequence continues at coordinate 72,067,083 of CM070534.1, forward strand.
AAGTCTTCTCCATTGCCAACCACAGCCCGAGTGGAGGCTTTGAAAAGGGCAATGTCTGCCGCGGTGAAGTTGTTGACGTCGGTAGCGCACTGAGAGTCGAGGGAACGCCAATTTCTCCAGAGCCAACGGAGACGAAGAGCCCGGCCAAAGCGATGAAGGTCTGGAATACCCAAACCACCGAGGTTTTGGGTCTACAGACTACCTCCCAATTCACCAAGCACTGTCCTCTATTAGCTTGTTGATTGCCTGTCCACAGGAAAGCCCGTCTGAGTTGGTCAATCTTTTTTATGACCCCCTTGGGTATGGCAGTGGAGGCCATGAGATAGGTCAGGATGGCCGAGAGGACTGCTTGTACAAGGACCAAACGTCCAGCCTTGGAAAAGAACTTGCCACGCCAAGAGGCAAGACGGCCCGCGATCTTGTCCAAAAGAGGCATGAAATGGATCTTGCGAAGCTTACGGAGGCGTAAAGGCAACCTAAGGTAGGTGCAGGGAAATGTGCCTCTCAGGCCATCAAAGGAATTGAGGGTAGCTTCCAAGTCAACCCCATCACAGCGGATTGGGTAAACCAAACACTTGGCCTTGTTCAAGGTGATGCCGGAGGCCGCCCCAAAGCTCTCCAACAAACTGATGGTGTAGTTAAGGTTTTGCTTATTGGGTTGAATGAAGATGGCTACGTCGTCCGCAAAGAGGGAGATATGGTCCCGAAGTGGAGGGTTTCCAACCGGTGCAACAATGTTGCTCTCATCCGCCAGCTCGAAGATCTTGTGGAGCGGGTCCATGGCCAAGATGAAAAGCATGGGGGAGAGAGAGTCGCCTTGACGAAGTCCCCTTTCGTGAATGAAACTCGGGCCCCTGATCCCATTAAGAATAACCGCTGAAGAGGACGAACCGAGAAGATTGGTGATCCAATCCCTCCAGCAGGCTCCAAATCCCTTAGCCTGCAACAGCTCAAGTAGGTAACTCCGCTAGACGGAGTCAAAGGCCTTTGCAAAATCAAGCTTAAGGAAAAGCGACGGGGTTTTCTGCCGTTGAAGTTTTAGGATGTTGGCTTGGTGCAGCAGGAAGTGTGTCTGTATACATCTCTTCTTTACAAAGGCGCCAATTTGAGTTCACAAGGAGATCGAGCTTAGCCGCTAGTCTATTGGCTAGCAGCTTGGAGAAGATTTTACCGACACTGTGGATGAGGCTGATGGGTCTGTAATCCGCAAGATCCTTCGCGTCCCGTTTCTTAGGAATTAGAATGATATTGGCTGAGTTAAGAAGTGAGAAGTGGCTTGAGTGACCAGTCGCAAACCAAGAAGCCGCCGCGATCAAGTCAGCTTTGATGATGTGCCAACAAACACGGCAAAAGGTACCGTTGAACCCATCCGGACCAGGCGCTTTGTCCGCCGTTATTGACCTAATGGTCGAGCTGATCTCCTCCTCTGTGAAAGGGTCTTCGAGCTCCAGGAGATCCTGCCTTGGCTGGATTAATGTATCCCACGCCAGTGTCAAATTCCGCGGGAAGTTGGAGGCTAGATGGTCCCCAAAAAAACGAGAGCACTCCTGTTCCATCTGGTTGTGCTCGACGGTGACCCCAGAAGGGGTGTCTAGGGAGTAGATGAAGTTCTTTTTCCTCCTGTTGGACGCCCTTAGATGAAAGAATTTGGTGTTGGCATCGCCTAGCCGAAGCCACGAGAGGCGTGCTCTTTGCTTGATGCGGATTTTTTGAATGGTTGCCAAGCCTGTGACCCTAGCCTTTAGGGTTGTTCTGAGATTCCTCTCCAAGTCCGTGAGCACACGGGCTTCCTGGGCCTTGTCAAACAACAAGATCAACTCACTGACAATCGCCAGTTGCAGCCGGATGCAAGGGACCTTGGTGCGAGCCCAAGATGCGAGGGCTTTCGCCGTACGCTCTAACTTGATATGTAGTCTTTTGTAAGGGTCGGCGCAGGTTAAAGCCAGCTCCCACGCACTTTGTACCGTCGGTAGGAAGCCCTCCAAGGTAGTCCAAAAGTTTTCGAACCTAAAAACACGAGGAGCCGGAAGCTTTGGGGTGGCCTTGATCAGGAGGGGGGCATGGTCTGAGCTCAAGGACGGGAGTCCGAGGAGGACTGAGTCCGAGAAGGCGAGTTCCGACAACGTGGAACAGAAGGCCCTGTCAATTTTAGTCAGAGTTGGAGTGGCCCGTTCATTGCTCCAGGTGAAGCGACGGCCTAGAAGACGGAGCTCCCTGAGGTGGAGACTGTGAATCGTGGATCTGAACGTGTCCATCAAACCAGGGTCCACGTTTGAGTTGTTCTTATCTTCAGGGTGCAGAATGAGGTTGAAGTCGCCAATTACCAACCACGGTTCGTCGGAGTGGCCCACATCATTTTTGAGGCCGTCAAGGAAGGCCAATTTATGTGCACGCTCTTGGGGACCATAGACCACTGTAACCCACCACTCATACGCATCATGGCTAGCAGTGATTTTTGCTGAAAGTGAGAACTCATCAAGGGTAACCTCAGAAATAGAGAAATCGGAATCCTTGACTGCTAACAGGATGCCACCTCGCGTACCCACAGCCGGGCGATGCATAAATGACGTCGGGTCCGCAAAGGCTTGGCCTAGACACTCTGTAGTCAATATGTGGTCCTAGATGTCAAGTTTTGTTTCTTGTAGGCACACTATGTTGGCCCCAGAGGTGACGACAAGGTTTTTGAGGGCACTTCTCCGTGCTCCGGAATTAAGCCCTCTGACATTCTAGTTAAGCAAGCGCAAACGATCTGAACTATTCATCAATCACCAGGGGGCAGCAAATGGGGGAAGCGGCGCAGCCTTGTTGTCGGAGCCGAAGTGGACAAGGTCGCCGCATACATAAAGGATAGCATGGCCTGCTGCCGAAAGTGTTTGGCCGATACAGACGCGATACAAGGCGGTGCAGAGGCAACGCGCCAGAGAGACGACGAGCTTCTACGCCAGAGAGACGACGAGCTTCTAGAAGAGATGACATGACGCTAAGACCGATATAACAGGCGTTGACAGAGATTGAAGTGGAGTCAGCTATACCCCAGGTTGACCAAAAACAAAAGGTAAGGCTTGTCTTCATGGAGCACTTGTAGACGACAAGGTGGGACATCCACCAGTGAGCTCAGGCCGTGGCCTGAATCTGGCCGCTGGGCACGCCCCCTAGGATGGTGGAGAGGTCGCGTGAAGAGGCCGTCGGTGCCCAGGGCCCCATCACCTTGGCAATGCGCTGTCATGCACGGGTCTCCACCGGGGTGTTCGTGGCGTTCTGGGCGGTGAGGCGTGCGCTGCGACGAGCTGGGCGCTTGCTGAGCTTGAGGCGACGGCGGCGAGACACATAGTACGGACCGAGGGAGTGGTTGTGATTGCTTGCGAGGAACCGAGCAAGATGATTCAGTGGTTGTCCATTCTAGGGCTCGCATGCGCGGCGACACGGTATTTGGACGAGCGAGTCTGAGCGTCAGCACTTCCGAGCGCCAGCCGCCCGTCTGGCGAGTGGCGAAGGCCATGAAGGTGGGGTCCGGCGACCGTCGGTCACCAAGCCCGTGGCGGCGCCCATCGAGCTTTTGGCCGGGCTCGCGGCGACCGAAGCGGTTGCCGCCATCGGAGAAGAAAGCGACCCACCGTGAGTCAACGCAGCAGTATGAAGAGGCACGATCCAAGTGATGTCGTCATCGCGACAACGAGCCGTATCCGGCCGGAAGAATACCGCATGTCGGGTGACAACAAAGGCGATAGCCGGTAGGGCACTAGGTTGATGGCGAAGAGGAAGCGGCGTCGCCCCGGGACAAGCACGACTTGAGCTTGAGCACGATACAGTGGAAGCGCGACGTGGCGGTAGCGATGGCAGCTCGCCTCTGTCACGACGATGGTGGTCTCGCCCACGGGACTCCTCGGCGCCGGCATGGCGGCAGGGCTGAGAGCGCGACCGGGGCGGACGGCTGGTGCGGTCATCTTGCCGGTGGCGATCGTCATCCTCTCGGTCGCGGTCGTCGTGTCGGCAGATGGCGCGTGGAAAGGAGCGCTCGACGGATCGACGCCGGCGGCTCGTAGATTTGCCCCAGGGTCCAGTCGAACTTGATGACTCGTGTCCTGTCGCCGTAGCTGGAATGGCGGCGCGGATCCTCCGGCGTCTCAAGCACGTCGAGGTGGATGATGACGAATGCTGAGCAAAACTCCATGGGGCGCAAAGACGCGTCGCCGCCGTCGCCGCCGGCTGTCATGGGGCGCGCGATGGAGAGGCGATGAGTCTTGGGGATGGTGTCCGGGTTGGCCGTCCACGCCCATACATTGAGAGTGGCGGTGTCGAGAAGGCGTGAGGACTCCTCGACGCACTGGAGCACGCAGGCCGGCCCGATAATGTTCTCGACGACGCGCGGGCACCACGCGTGCATCGGGACACCTTCGAGACAAAGGCGGACGCGGTGACGAATGGAAGCCGGCGTGGAGGTGAACCACGGCTTCCATGCCTTGAAGAGGACGACGAAGGAGGCATGGCGAAAACGGCCACGGTCGACAGCCTGGTCGCGCTGCTGCCGGGAGTCGAAGCGCACGAGGAAATCCTCCGGGGCGTGGTTGGAGACGTGGACATTGGAGTAGCAGCAGTCGGCCGCCCCCATGGCCGCGAAGTGGACGGTCGTCAGCGCTGCCGAGGGCTCCGGTCGCAGGCTGCCATGAAAGGAGGCCATGGCCCAGGTGGAGGTCGCCGTCGCCCATTGTGATTCGAGGAGGGTCGGTGAGACGCAGCTTCGCCCACTCCTCAGGCGATTCTCGGCTTCGCCCATGCCGCCGAGGAGGTAAAGCGAGCCGAGGCGCAATGAGGTGGAGTGGGCGGGAACTAGAGAGACTTGAGCGGCGGCGGTGGCAATGATGTGGCGGAACGGAAGTAGGGCGGCATTTAATAGGGTCCCGCAATTGCACGCAAGTGAGAAGGCGGAGAGGCATCTCAAACAGCGCGGGTCTTCCTTCCTCCCCGTTAGCGGCGAATCGCTGGCCTTGGTGGGAGGTGTGAGCAGAAACCTTCGAGCACGCCACCAATATCTCGGCTTAACTGCGCACCAACTGGCCATCACTTCATCTGCTGGTTGAGTGTGCCCGGCTTCTTTGTTGCGGCGGACGCGATGCGAGGTTTCTCCAGTCTTGAAGGCGCCAGCTACCGCCCGGAGTGACTCGGCCATCAAGTCCAAATCGGCGGAGGCGACAGCTGCAGCAGGCGAATCCCTCCCGGATCCACGCCATGAAGACGCAGGGGCTGCCTGTGGAGAAGCGAATCGAACCGTTTGACCAACGCAGGTACCGGATCTGGCGACGACGATGTCCTTGTAGCTGGGCTGGCTGAGGTGGCTAGGGGCTCTGTAGAGCGAAGAAGGCTTGAGGCAGGGCTTGGGGAGCAGTACCTGTGGGGGGGGGCGTGGATGAGGCCGTCGCTGCCGGGGCTTGGCTAGGGAGGGGTAGCCTCGTCGACGGTGGCGGCGCAGGGGGAGCGGGAGCGGGGCGGACGAGCAGGGAAGGGGCCATTGTGTTTCTACTGTTTCTCGCTTAGCTAATTCAATGGCTGGCTAGTCCTTTATATAGAAAGATTGTCTAACAACTTAATCTAGAAAATAGCATATTACTAACAAACTTATCTCAAGGATAACCAATCTTTATCTAAATAACTAACTAATCCATCATCAGAATACTCACGATCAATGTGTGTGAAGTGTGAACAGTGGTTTCAGCACACCTAGCCTTTTTGGACCCACATGCTGCACATAACATCTGTCCTTAGAGCTGTACCTGTCCATCCATAGCATCCTTAGCGCATTTAGCTTCATAATCGTTTGAGAAGTGAACAAACCCGAAGCCTCTTGACCTTCCAGAGTTTTTGTCATACATTATTCTCACTGCAAAAAAAAAAAGAAGCATGACTTCCCTAAAGTATAAGCTTAAACATAAAAAGAACATTACACATTGCAATTTATGGGATGAATGCAATTTGAATACTAAAATTCATTATGGTCACACGACCTTATACAGATCAAACACTGATATATTACACCAAATGATTTCACAGTACAAGCATACTAGCATGTTATATCTGTCGCAGGAAAGCCAATAATCACACACCACAGATGAACTTGTACCAAACAGAAATGGTAGCCACTGACAGGATACAATGTGCATGGACAGAATAATGTAGGTACAGATAACTATGACTTTAGAAGACCGTCAAGTGCTTAATGATTCAATAAACAAGGATGTTGCAAACCATATATAGCATAAACCCAATATCATTTTCCTCGACATGACTATCTATGTTGGTGTCAACATTTGATAATTACAAGATTTGCTGATATTGGCAGAGCAGTATGAATGAAAATGCTATCACCTTAAAGTAAGAAAAGATGCAATGACACAACTCGATTTATTAACAAACATTCTACTTAGAAGGTTAAAAGCGGCTGTCCACAAGTAAAATGATGAGATGCACCAATATACTCATAAAAAATCAAATACAGTGCGTAGCTGGTATTAGGCTCTTCAACCAATATATATTACTACGAACCGTATACTGTTGCAGTAGCCAGTTAGCCACAATTCACCGCATGCATGTATTCAAGGTTAGCTCAGTTAGAATGGTTAGTGTCAGTGCAAATAAGGCCAACGGGATGCCCTCCTTACTGTTGCGCTTCCAAAGTCTAAAACTAGATAGATTCAAGGCAACTGTAAAAACAAAGCGATGAAAATGCAGTACTTAACAAGCTGATCAAATGGGTCAGAACAGCGCCAGATAAATTTCGTACTCACAAGTCAAAAGGCTCCTGACACGACTGCTAGAGTTGAGATGAAATATCATCAATCACGAGGCTCGGACCAAGACGATCCTCTATCGCATCTGCACCTTCTCGAACCTCATCCTTGATGCTTTTTTTTTTCACAAGGGTTTGACCATTGGACAAAGTAAATTCTCATAGCTCAAGAGTCAAGACTAAAATAGATCCAATAGCATGAGACAGTGAATAGTATTTGTTACATGTATTTTACCCTTCCCTAGGGAAGTACCGTTCTGCTGTCCTGTGCTGGTAATGTTATGACCTCAATAGAACTAAGCCCTTTAGTTTTATGTGCAGTTCGTTTTGTGTAACAGGATCTGACAGATTCAGCATCACTATACTTCCCAAATGACGCATAAGTGTTACAAAGTAACACCACATGCCCATGATCAAATGATTGCGTCCTGAGAACCTTATCAGCAGCAACTTGGGTGAACTTCATGTCAAAATGCAAATGACTCCCTGCCATCAAAGCCTTCCAAGCATTTGGTCCCATTTTATTGTGAGTCAAGTTAGCCATTTCTGCAGCTTCGTCCAAGCGACCAGATCTTGACAACATATCGACTATGCATCCGATGTGCTCCCGACATGGATTTATGCCCTTCTCATTTATCATTCTTCCAAAGATGATCAGACCATGATCCACCAATCCAGAATGGCTGCATGCTAGCAATGTGTTCAAGTACGTAACACTGTCTCTGTCCTCACCATATTTCTCCATCTCATTAAAAAGGGCGACTGCTTCCTTTCCTTGGCCATTTACACCATAAGATAAGATCATAGTATTCCATGAGACGACATCACGAGAGATCATCTGATCAAAAACCCTATGGGCTAGAGACGCATATCCACACTTACCATAAACTGCCATAAGGGTATTAAGAACAGGTCTGTGCAGATACAAACCTGACTTGTAGCCATATCCATGAAGCTGAACACATAAATCAAACTTAGCAGTCTCATAGCAAGAAAGCAATAAAGTGGCCATAGTCACATAATCAATCACAAAGAAACCTTCATGCCTCATCATAGCAATAAGATGCATCCCTTCTTGGATACTTCCATTTTCTACATACCCTGACACCATCGCAGTCCATGAAACCTGGCTCTTATCCTTATCCCTCAAACTATCAAACAGCATTCTTGCAGAACTTAAATCCTTACATCTGGAATACATTGTTATTAAGGAATTAACTGCAGGAAGCTCTCTAATGAACCCATGCATTACAATCTGGTTATGAACCAACTTTCCTCTCCTTCCATCACCCAAAAGTGCACAAGCTTGCACCAAACTAACCATTGCTACCCTGTCAGGCACTATGCCAATTGACCTCATCTGAACAAACACATTTATAACTTCACCAGCATGTGCTTTCTCAAGAAGAAAGCCCATCATCATCGTACACGTAACAACATTTTTATCAACAATCTTCTTGAAGACCTCTCTTGCAATGTCAAGACCAACAGAACTCAAGTACATGCCTAGTATCGAGTTTGTAGCCATGACATCCAAATCAAGTCCCATCTTGACTGCATAAGCATGTGCACTCTCAGACAGTCCAAGATCACCACAGCCAGCACAAGCTTGAGCAATGCTTATCATGGTTATAGCATTATGAATTGGCCCAAACAAACAAAACCACCTCTTAAACACAGACAAAGCTTCCTCGAACAAGCCATTTTGCACTAACCCCGAGATCATCGCGTTCCAGGTAACAATACCGGGATCAGTCATACCACTGAACAAAGTCCACGCCTTCATGGGGTGCCCACACTTTGCATACGAATCAAGCAATGCAGTCCGAACAAAAGGATTGGATTCCAACAGGCTCTTCACAGTCCACCCATGGATGCACTCGGCGAGCACAGTGTCACCCAGTCCAGCCGCTGCAATCGACAAACCAACCAAGGTGAACGAGTTCGGGCACACCCCGGCCCTCGTCATATCAAGAAACAGCCCAACCGCATCGCCAAACAACCCGCTCCTCGCATGCTGCTGGATCGCTGTCGAGAAGGAAACCACCTGACTCTCTTCGGCATACAGCTCGCGCTGGGCGCGTGCCCAGCGACCCCCAGGGCCTCGGAGAAGTTTCGTCGAACACGTACCGTGCGCGCCATCTGAACCCGCCCATCGCCCACCACTCAAGCAGTTACTTTGCTACGGCCTAAATGACACAATTTTAATGCAAAAATGGTTGCAATCTGTGGGCTGTTCTTTACCTTCGGTGACGGCGCCGAACGAGGAGAAGGCGTCCGTGAGCGACCGCTCGTCGGCGGACCACGACAACCCTGCGCGCGCTCGGAAGAAAGCGAGGCAAGAACGGGGCGAGAGCCATCAGGCGGGAGGGTTGGGGATCGCATCGGAGAAGGAACCGGGGGCGGGGGAGCAGAATGGCACCTGCGACGAAGAGCCTGGATGACCGCTGCCGCGTGGGAGGAGGCGACTCGTTTGCTGCTGCTGCTGCTGCTGCTGCTGGTGGTGGTGATGAGAAGGGGCGTAGGGCAAGCGTGAAGACGGCGCCCAATTCGCCATGCCGGAGGAGAGGAGCAGGGGCGTGGCGCAGGCGGGAGAGCAGCGGCCGATGCGCCATGCCGGCTGCGGCTGCTTCACCGGCTGGCGGGAGCACGGGATGGCTGGGTTTGCTGTGCTTGTTACCTTGGCCCTCAACCGCACACCTGCCTGGTGCTGGGCCAAATAGGCCGGTCCGATCAAAACGAACCAGGTCGACTTGTACTGTTCACAAATCGGGCTGGCTTGGTTCGGTGAACCGAACCGAATCTAGACCGACACCTCGTCCTATCGGGTCGGCCTGATTCGGTTTGCATAGTAGTGGCCCGGTTTGGTTTAGTTCGGTTCGGTCGGATTGCTATTGTTTGTATATTTATTTAATTCAATATATGTATTATATATATTTTTTCTTTAATTTATAATGTATATTTATGGAATATAATAGTTTTTCTTAATATATATATTAAATAAATAAACCGACCAATAAAAAATTGGGTCGGCCTTGTTTGGTTCGGTTCACTATGCGAATCGAATCTGGGCCGAGATCTCGGCCGATTGGCCCGGTTTGTATAGTAACCAAACCAACCGGGTCTGAACCAAACCAAACAGGCCGACCCGTTGGCCATGTCAGCACCTGCTTGGAAATAAAAAAAAAGTCTCGATCGATTTTGATATAATTAAATTATAACTATACTAAAGTTACACATTGTTACTTTATTAGCAAGTGTGATTTTAGTATTATCGATATACAATTTTGTATTGATTGAAACAAATATAATGACCTAAAACATAGAAAAAAGCATGTGAACATGTGTATTTAGCAAATTTACGTATTAATAAAATATATAAAATTAAAGAATAAAATAGATAACGGATAAATAGCAAATTTATACTAAAATTGTATCTTCGTAAACCGTGGACTTTTAGTATTACTAGAGTGCAACTTTAAAGTGGTCAATCGTTAAAAAAAATTTGAACGTCCAAGAATTAGCAAATTCGTTTAACTTTTACTAAACAGCAGATGTGCTGTCATTTGTCAAATGTTAAGTAGCCGGCTTTATATGCTGCCATGGATTAGCACACGGAGAGTTAAACAAGTCAAGATTACAAAGGATCATACGGAATCAGAGATACACCGAGTGTCAATTACTGTTGCCTAGTGGACGTATAAACAAATGAAACAGTTGGTTTAGCCTATTGAAACAATATATATAGCATGCTAAAACAATTGGTTTTGCCTATTGAAACAATATATATATATCCTGCTGAAACAACTAGTTTAGCCTTTTAAAATAATTTGTCTAGCCTGATGAAGCAATTTGTACAGCCTATTGGAACAATATGTCTGGCATGTTGAAACAATTAGTTCAGCCTGTTAGAACAATCTATCTAGTCTGTTAAAACAATTGATTTAGCCTACTGGAATAATATTTTTGGCCTGTTGAAACATTTAGTTTAGCCTACTGGAACGATATGTCTAGCCAAGTGCAACAATTAGTTTTTTCTATTGGAACAATATATCTAGCCTGCTGAAACAACTAGTTTAGCCTATTGGAAACAATCTATATAGACCGTCGAAACAATTTGGCTAATGAAAAAAATTAAAAATTTTAAAGTATGTAAAATGAGTTAATTAGGATTTTAGATGAATTATGAAATTTGTTCTGTGCATTTTGGACTCAAGATGAGATAGAGACAAAAATGAGAAATTTAAATAGGCAAAAAGGAACTGCTGTTTTTTTGCTAGCTAGCTGCAATGCTGGTAGCGTCTTGATTCTTGGGTCGTGCTTGTTGAAATTTGCGACCGCCACGCCCGAACAGGAGCATTACCATTAAGATTATTTTTGCACCTCGCAGTGGTATTCTCGAGATAAAAGTTTTTCCCGCTGTTGTAACAGTATACAATTTACCCGCTGTTGAATATTGAAGTCGTATTAAAAGTTTTTGCCTAGGTGGAATCCTAGTATTGTAAAATATGTTCTACAATGTTTGGGTGTTAGTAACAGCAGTATTAAGACAAAATTGACTATAGAACACTACAAAATGCCCCTCTTTGCAACCTCTAATAGCATTCACAGGGAAGCCGTAAAATAAAATGGGTTAAAATGGGTAGGGATAAACTATCTAAAAGAGGAAAATAATCTTCTAAAGTGTGATATAAAGCGTAAAGAAATTTTAGAAAGATGGATAAAGTGTGCAGTGGATAGAATTATAGAGTGTGCATTTAGAGCTTTTGGTGGAGATGCTCCAAGTTTTGTGTAACATTTCAAAATGTATTTAGGTCATGTTCTTTTGAGCTAATTTGAATGGCTGGACAGCTGAATGGCTGAAATGACCGAATTTCAAAAGCTTCTCGAAGTAGTCTTAGAGAGTTGAGATTCGGATCCATTTTATTTTACTTGCTTTTTAAATCGTTAGAACCCACATTCAAAACAGCGAAAAATAAACTTAAAAAACTCAACGCATATGTCTTTTCAGAACATAGATAAAACCATTAAGTTGTTAAGCCGTTGAGCTGTTGAGAACAGAGCCTTAAGCTAAAGGCAACCATCAAGCATAGAAACGCATTTTGTTTTGTGCTGACGAGTTCGATGGGTCCAAACGTGGAAGTAATATTGTCTAACTATTTGCTTCAAAAAAATTTGTCTAACTATTACAAAAAGAACCTTATCTAAATTTTGTAGGCCATCCGTGGATCTCACCTTGTAGGCAATCAATATATATATATATATATATATATATATATATATATATATATATATATATATATATATATATATATATATATATATAGCTTCTAGATATTGTGGTTGTTATTATGGATGTTTTAGGAGCATCCCAACATTTGCTTTATATGTTTTAGAGGGGTATAGAGGTGCTGTTGAGATGCTCTAAGCGTTTCAACGCCGAAAAGGAACGAAATTAGTGTACATTTTGTGAGACTGCAATGGCGTCTTGCTGGAAGAAATCGGTCAAGCAATGACACAAGCTTTAAGCCTCAGGCTGCTATCTCATTCATTGTGTACGGTGCGAGTGGTGAAGCAAGCACTTCTTTGCTTGGGGCAGCGAAGCAATGAAAATCATTAGTGAGTTAGCTGCCAGATGCCAGTTTTAGTTTTAAGTGACATGGTGCGGCACCTGCCACCGACGTTACAGCGGTACAGATATAGCAGGTTCATCTCTGCATTAGCTGCTATGTCACTCTTCCTAAGCTAGCTTTCATCCAGCTCAAGGAAACTGCATTGCGCATCTACCTAATGCACTAATCAGTAATCACCCTACACCGGCAGCAACCACTGAGAGTGTTGAGAAAACAACTTCAAACGCACGCAAAATCTTGACCATAAGTCTGAAAGACAGGGTCACTCGTCATTGTGAATCCAGGCTGAGCTAACACTGCACTTCAACTGCTAAGCCATTCTTACCGGGAGAAGTAACATGCTATGAATTTGCCTAGACAAGTTGCAGAAACATATGACAATTTATGAGTTGAAATGAAGCACGTGTGTTTCAGACGAACAGTAACAGGTTCAGTACATAAATATCAGCGTGTCTCCAGAGAGAATCGATTATATAGGCTGAATAAACATTATGTGAAGAACACGGAAAAGGAAAAGAAAAAAGAGCGACAAACTCAAATAAATCAAAGATGGTTAACGATTACGATGACAAGATGGATCATTCTAGAAGCAACAGCGCATATGCCTTGCTTAACTAGGAGCTAACATTTTCAGTAAGCGTTGTCCCACATCATTGGATGGCTGGCCAGTCCTTCCTAATCTCAAAGTAGTAACTCATCTCCAGGTAGCACTTGCCATCATCATCAACAAACTACGAAACAAACGTATTGCAGTATTAATTAATAGAGAAATTGGCCTAAATAATTATGATTGAACTTGATAATTTTTTGAAAAGTTTGAACTTCGTAATTAAGTACATGCATACCTTTAATTTTGCAGAATAGGAACCTCTTGCAAAAATGCCAGCAGGGGTGGTCTCTTCTTCGCCCTCATATGTATAGGGCTCTAGCTGGGGACTGAATGTCCCCAGCATCACCTTCTGATTCTCCACTGCAAGAAAGGAACGATTGATAAATGATAATCAACTACAAAAGGATAAACCATGTGGCATGGATATCTGATAAGACAGTTCATCATCATCAGCCTTTCGGAAGTTATGTATGATGAGATCATTGTAGCAGATTTGAGGCATAAAGGAAAAAATCCAGTCTTTGACTAATAAATAGTGCAAACACAGTCTTTCAGTAAGGAAGATCAGTTATTAGGATGGCATTATGTGATCTGCAATGACCTATCATACATATTGTATCACTAAAGAACACCAGGAAATTTAACAAACACGCCATTTTCCATGGCATTCAAAACAGAATTACTTCCATCATCTAAAAAAACCTAGTATCACCTAAAAAATTCAAAACGGAAAAGCGATATCTCTTCTTGCCTTGTAAATTCAGTGATGCTTATATAGTGATATTTTGATGAACGATATAGAGTTTAATTAGCAAAAGCAACGAAATTGCATGTACCATATAGAGGACATCTGGTAAAGAAAAAGTTCAGTGGCGTAAAGTCACCTCTTACTCCAGTCTTCCAGACAGTGTTCGTGTACTTGAGGCCTGACACGATGTTGTTGGAGACGATGAAGGAGAACCGGAAGCTGTAGGGGCTGCCGTCCTTGAGCCCGAAGGCGTAGCCCTTGTCGTCCGGCACGAAGGGGATCGGCAGGGTAAGGTCGGGCCTCTCCGGCGACAGGATGGTCAGGTTCAGAACCTTCACCTCCGGCTCAGCAGTTTCTGCATCAGAATCCCAAGACCAACAACACATGTAGTTCTGTCCATGTCCGAATGCCAGATCCACATGAACTCGAGACAGCGAGTGCAGGTGCCATGGTTACCTCCAAGCTGTTCTGTGTCGACCTGCCCGAGGAGTTGCTCCTTCCACCTCCTCAGGCTCTCATCATCCTGCATTGGTAGAAAAAAAAAAAAACTCATGGATTTCCCCAAAGAAACAGAGAGAGAAATGCAGACCATGGTCGTCGTCATCGGTTAACACCTTGTCGAGCTCGAGCTGCTCCTTGAGGGGGACCTGGGGGCCGAGCACGACGGCGCGCTTGCCCTCCTCGTCTTCCTCGTCCTCCTCGACGTCGTGCAAGTCCTTCTCCTTCTCCCTGTCGTCCATGGGGGGCGGGGGCTACCTGAGCGGCGGCCGGCGCGCGAGCGCGGCTCCTTCCTCCCACGCGGGCGGTGGCAGCTGGCGGTCGGAGAGAGTGCGGGAAGCGGGCGCGCTGCGCTGCTCCGGCTGCTCTGTATGTATGGGTTCGGGGGCGGGCGGGAGGCCGGAGCGGGTGGCGCTTGGATCGGTGAGGTGAGGAGGGGGAGGGGAGGGGGGGAAGAAGGAAAGGGTCGTGGCGTGCAAGAGAACCGCCCGTGCGGCCGTGGGTGGCCGCCAAGTGCGCGCGCGCCGCGCCCGTTCGCTCGTTCGCCGCGACCGCCTCCGCGGTTGGCTTGGCGCGCGGCGCGGCGCGGCTTTCTCTCCGGGCTTTGCCCCATGCATGGCATCAGTGTGATGAATAGTATGATGGTGCTGATCCAGTGGGACGTGTTTTGGATTGTTCTTTTGATTAGCCTACAATTTCGGAGCACTGATTTTGTTTTTGTTTCTGAAATATCGGTTCCGGATAATTTTTTCTCACGGTATTTTGAGCTAATTAGCTGGGCGATGTTCCAAAATTCAAATACTTTGTTTGAATTGGAACATGTTTGTTAGGATGAACTAGCATGATGACCCGCGCATTTGCACGGCTAGATTATTTAGTTTGTATGTAGATTTGCAGCCATCTATTTAAAGTTACTAAAACTATATTTGAAATCTACACCTTAATTGTATAAAATTATTATTTTTTTACTTTGATAATACGGAAACTTTCAATTTCTTAGAGCATGGCGGCCGTGCAACATCCTGAAAATATAGAAATTAGAAATATTAAATCAATAGATTATATTTTATATTAGATTTGGCTACCAAGCTTTAGAACATGTATTTTTCTTTAAAACTTTTCCTTGATTAGATGCGAGAATAACAAAGTATGCACAGGCATCTGTAAATTTAGGTTTTCTTACTGTAGTCTCTATTGGATGCTATAAAACTTCTAATCATGAAGCGTTTTGATTTGCACCATTGTAAGTTGTCTCCATCTAATACTTTTGGTCCTCAATAATAGATGTCTCCTTAGC
The DNA here is from genome assembly GCA_036346415.1 of Raddia guianensis. NCBI lineage: Eukaryota > Viridiplantae > Streptophyta > Magnoliopsida > Poales > Poaceae > Raddia > Raddia guianensis. Next base: position 72,082,650 of record CM070534.1, read on the forward strand.
CTTTTGATATGTGCAACAATGTGTCCATCCAATTAAGTTAGTCATCTACTATTTGGGTTGCAGTGTTTTGATTTCCATAATTGCATAACCATGCCTTATTTTGATCTATAACAGCAAGTAGATGTCTCCTTCTAAATTTTTAGTATGCAACAATCAGACCGTCGACAACTCCTTGCCATCAACGATTTTCCTACCATTTGAGTTGTAATCTTCAAACGCTTTGATATGTATGCAACATGTAGATGTTTGCTTTGCAGGCTTTTGAATGCTATCTTCTCCTCGTGCCTCTCTCTGGGTTCTAATTTTCATAATGTTTTGATTTGTAACCATGCGTAGTCATTTTCTTTACAGCATGCCTAATGTTTTGTCCTCATGACCTTAGATTCATCAACTCTCTCTATATTTTAATATTAAAATCATTTCAATTAGGAGTAGCACATGGACATCGCCTTTTAGAATTTCGACCTAACATATAGATGTCTCATCCCATCCTTAGGATTTTAAATCGACGACAATCTTTTAACATTGAAAGCCATGTTTATTTGGCATTTAGCTACATTCGTACACCTCAAAAAATATTTGTGTATACATCATACATGCAGGCCGAGAGCTTTAGTGAAAAAGGGAAAAAGATAAATACATAAAAACTAATATCTCATATACAATTGATATTATGATGCAATACAACAAATAACTTTATAGTTGATAGCAAGAGGACATACAATTTGTTCATGCAAGGAAGAAACATAGTACGATTGATATGTCAGTTGGACCGCGTGGCAACCGGAATGAATTTCAATTTTTTTCTATTTTATTATTGTAGTCAACGTAAATTCTCCTTTAAAAATCTAGGCAATTATAATTTAGACTCAAGATGATTAATAGTTTATTTTTTATATTAACATCTATTTTATTGTAGCCAACATGAACTTTTAAAATCTACACCAATATAATTTGGCTCACGGAGTAGATCTTTTTTTTATAAGTTGACTTATCATAGTTGATTTAGTTAACATATCATAATTTGGCCAAGATTATGATATAGTCTAATCACAATATGTCTATATATAATCTTGTTAGATCTGCTTCGTTATAACCTAGACCCACCATAGTTAACTGTGTAGATGCACCGTTATAATCTGGACCCCCCATAGTTAATTTTAGATATTTTCTTTTTATTACGATTAATGTGAGAATTTTAGTATTTTTGCTTTATAGATAGTAGATGATGTATGTTTTTAATCTAGGCTGGATGAGATCTTGGGGTTCAAATCCCACTTCTACCAATATATTTCCAACTTTTGGCAACACTACAACCGGTTCGTGGACCCGACAACAGGAGATTCGTGAACCCGGTACCCGGTAGTGATACCCGTGAGTATCACTCCTAGTTTGTTGGTAGTGAATAGTGATACCCGTGAGTATCACTCCCAGTTGGTTGTTTACAATCGGTCCAAAAACCCAGTAGTAAAGGGGTTTGGAACCGGTCGTAAAATCCAGCTCTCTAGTAGTGAGCATGCAGTGGCACCTCTAAATTCTAATGTCTGCAAGGGTTGGGAGCTATGCATTGTCAAGTGCGATCGATTTATATTTGATTGCTTTCAACTTGTAATTTATAATAAGAGAATTTGGACCAATTTAATTAGAAGCATGTAGATATATATGCGTAAAATCCAGTTAAACATATAGTGCTATGAAATTTCAACTTTTCTATCGTTGAGAAAATCTACGTCATTAGTTGAACTAATTACCTTAACTGATTTGGAAGTAAAAGCAACGTATCTAAGGTTAATCAAGATATGATCTATGATATGCATGCATATATTAGACGTGAGTTCCATCATTAATTCATGATCGAGAGCATATTCACGTAACTTGGAAGCCCCATGGTTTGAACTTGTAGATTTTGGGGTTTGCAATAATAACATGGGGCATATATACGGCGAGAAGGTAGCATGGTTGCCCTTTTCTTCCAAATAAACCCTCACGTCTAGTCGTTGGTCTGATCGATCACCATGGAATTAAACCGCGGATCGCCGAGCTCATCTCGCAGCTTCCGATGAAAACCCTAGCTAGCTCGGCCATCGATCAATCACGTTTGATCTTTTTTTATTCTAAATCATATATAGTATATAGTAGACAAATAGATAGATTCAATTTAGATCGTTAAAATATGGTCCCACCGTTGATCCGACGGCTGAGATAATTTGGGTGATGTGGACATAGGCCCTAATAGCAGATAGACTATCCTATATTAGGTAGATTTAATCTGAGCCGTTATAATCTGGTCCCACCATTGATCTGACGACTGAGATAATTTGGGTGATGTGGACGAACGTGGTGGCTCCGTTTTCCCCTCCTTTAATTATATAATAGATAAATAAGTTAGATTAGGGTTCGAGAGACTGTTGAACATGGTAATAAAAAAAATAGACTGAAAATGTCGAGCCTTTCCTTTTTTCAATTATGTTTAAGACAACCCAAGAATGCTTAGCCTAGCAAAATCAATAAATAATTTTAGCTAACACGCACAAAGGCCTATACTTAAAAATCTACGGCTTATCTCAAAAGACATGTATGAAATCTCTGTTTCCTGATGTTTACAAATCACGTTAGTTATCTGACTTATCTTTTCATTTTGCTCACCTTCACTTAAAATACAATCAAATTGTTTTCTAAATCGTCTTTTCCACTATCTCGAAGGCATATCTAAAAACTCTATAAACATAAGTCAAATGAAGTGAAGAGGAACAGACTCTCAAACCATATAGGCTAAATAAGCAAACCAAGAAGAACAGGTCCAGATATTTGTATGATTGTATCAACTTGGCCGGGCTTCATTTCCTTCTTAGATTGGGCTGAACCGAGTCATCTTCATTTTTGGGGCTTTTACCAAGAAAATTAGAAAACCATGTTATGATGATAGGGGGGCCATATGTACTCGGTCATTCTTTTACCCGAAAATAGAACCGGATATTTGTAACCATCGAATAATTTTGAGCTAGGTACGGGTCGGATTATACAGATCAATACCCGTAAGGTAGTTTATGTCTTTTTTAATTTAAATTAAAATTTAAACTAACGCCGAAAAATTATCATTTTTATTAATGACAAAAGGAATAGTAATTTATTGTCATTTTTATTGTGCATTAAATGGTTCTCAGAGTTTCTAAAATAAATTTTTATATTTTTTTACTAAGTCCTCTCTCCAAACGTTATAACCTTTTCATTTTCAAGAGCTCAAAAAGAACCAGGCTTGATCGGGTATCCGGAGGCGGCCCAGTCCAGCTCCTTCCACTCTCGGTCTCAGCACAGCCCACTAGCCCACTCCACTGCTCGTCTGCTCCACTGCTCCACGCACCACGCCGCCGCCGCCCATCGCTCCAACCTCGGCCTTCACTACGCCGCCCGCCACGCCCACCACCGCGCCGCCTTAGCTCCGCCGCTCATCTCCACGCCTCGCCACTGCTCTGCGCCTCTGCCGCCGCCTAGTCCCCTACTCCCCCGCCCCTCCTCCCGGCTCTCGATCTGCACGCCGCGCCTCCCCGTCGCCCGCCGGCCGCCACCGTTAGCCCGCCTCCCATCTCCCGCCTGGCCGCCTAGGTCACCGGCTCGGCCTCCCCATCTCCACGCCGCCGGTGACGCCAGCTGCCTCCGCGGCCCTCTCCACCGCCCCGCGCCGCCTCCCTTCTCCCCCATTGGTCACTGCCCGTGCCGCCGCTGCTCAAGGAGTCAAGGGATGATGCCGCGGCGCCGCCATGGGGGAGGAGTCGACAGTTTCGCCGCCGCTGCTTGTGGAAGGGTGCCGTGCCGCCGCCACGAGGGGAGGAGCCGACGCGGCCATGGCTAGGGAAGGAGGACGACAGGGTTCTTGTTCACAGCGGCAATGGGTGCCACGCCGGTGCGTTGGCCGCGGGTGTTGGCTCCGGCGCACCTCGCCAGAGCCATCCGCCGGCAGAAGAACCCCCTCGAAGCTGTCCACCTGTACTTCGACGTGCCTCGCCGCTACCCGCCCTCCTCCTACCGCCACAATGACGCCGTCCAGTCGTCCGTCCTCGCCGCTGCCTCCGCTTCGCCGCTTCTCCCCTCCCTCCTGCGCCGCATTCTCCCCTCCTCCCCCTCCGCCGATTCCCTCCTCGCCGCCTCCGTCCCCCACCTCCCTCCCTTGTCCGCCGTCTCCATCTTCGTCTCATCCCTCCCCTCCTCCCCTGCCCCGTCGTGGTCCCACTCCTTTTCTGCCCTCCTCCGCCGCCTCCTCTCTCACAGTCTCCTTCCCGAGGCGGCCCGGCTTTTCGCCGACTTTGCTGGGCGCCCGGAAGTGTCTCTAGTGTCCGAGGACCTTACTCTGCTGATCTCTGAGCTCTGCAGCATGCGGCGTGCTGATCTCGCGCTGCAGGTGCTCGACGAAATGCCTAACCAATGCATCGCCCCGGATAGGGACGCGTACCGCTCTATTGTGCGGGCTCTCTGCGATGCTGGCATGCTTGATGAGGCCACACACGTGCTCTACTCCATGCTGTGGCGCGTGTCACAGCGGGGATGTGACGCAGATGTGGTGGTGTACCGGGCATTGCTAGTTGCACTCTGTGCGGCTGGCCGGGGTGAGCAGGCTGAGCTGGTGCTGAATAAGGTGCTTAAGAAGGGATTGCGATCACCAGGAAGTCGGTGCTCTCTCCGCGTGCCAATGCTTGCCGGGCTTAATATCGAGGACGCCAGGGAAGTCATTGATCAGGCTTTGGTTGTGCGAGGTGCGCAGACTGTTGCGAGCTTTGAATCCATGATTTTTGACCTTTATGATGAGGGACGGTTGAATGAGGCAAATAATTTGTTTCAGGGCATGAGCAAGAAGGGGTTCAAGCCAACAATATGCATGTATGAGGCGAAGATCGCTGCTTTATTCATGGTACAAAGGGTGGATGATGCAGTGAGGGTGTTGGAGGAGGAGTTGCCCAAGAATGATCTCGTTCCAACTGTGAAAACATATAACTTGGTAATGAAAGGTCTTTGTGACAATATGCAATCAATGAAGGCACTTTCATACCTTAAAAGGATGGATAAGCAGCTTGGTTGTGTTGCTCGGAAGGAGACTTTTTCCATCTTAGTCAATGGCTTGTGCTCAGAAAACCACTTCGCTGATGCAGCAAGGGTTTTGGAGAGGATGTTGAAGGGTCGTCATCGGCCGAACAGGAGTGAATTCAACAATGTTATTGGTGGTTTATGTTCTATTGGAAGAACATATGATGCATTCTTATGGCTAGAGGAGATGATCCATCATGGAGAAACACCTGATGCCTGTGTTTGGTATTCCTTGGTTTTGGCGGCTCTAGGAGTAAGAGGCAGAGTTATGGTTGCAGCTACGTGAGAAGAGTGGCTCCACTAAGAAGACTCTCGAAGCACACCATAGGCACAACAAAAGAGTTGCTATTATGTATGTAACTGAAGTTGGCATTTTTTTTTATCATCTTGTTGTTTATACATTGGCAAAGCTGTTTCCTATTAATGAATTGGCTTGTAAGTTGTAACAATATTATATATAACCAAGGTTCAGACATATTCACTGTCTACTTCGATGGCAAATTGTTGTTTCTGACCTCTATGGTTGCGACAGGGAAATTAGTAAAGTTTTATTGTTAGGAGTTCTGACCCTTCGGTCCACCTCTTGATTTAAATGTTAAATAGAGGGTTACCTTGTCATTCCGGTATCCTCTAATGGCTAGTGCAAAGTTTGCATTTGTATCATCTCATCCATCCGTCTCGTAATCAACTGCAAATGTCTTTATACTCAAAATCTTATAGCTAAAAAAAATATGATATGAAAGATTCGATTGCAATTGACTATTATTGGCCATAGCAACAAAAATTGCTAACAAAAGTTGCAAACCATTGGATTATCGTAGCAGAGTTACAAAAATTGCTGGATTGTCTCCAGGCTAAACAACATTGTTAGATAATCCAAGCGGGGTTACAAAATCGTCTTATTTTTTTCTGGCTAGCAAAAATTGCCGGGTCATCCAAGCAGGGTTACAAAATTGCCGGAAGCTTGTTCGAGCTGAGCTGCTGGAATCGCCAAAAATTGTTGGGCCTTCTTCTGCGGAAATTTTTGCTGAGCAGAGCAACCATTGACGACCTAATAGCTAGCCCATGTCCCTCGCTCGTCGGCCGGGAAAATTGCTCGGGATCTGCAGGCGGCGGCGGCGGCGGCGAGCATCAGCTGAATCCGGTGGCCATCCAATGTCTCAAAATTGCCGGACTCAAGATGCTGCACACCTGAGAGCAACTCTATACCGTACTACTAGTCTGCACACCTGAGTACATCGTAATAGTCTAGCTCTGTCAAAAGTCTCTGGAACTGAAGTTCATGCATTTGGCTACATCGGCGAGGTACCGCAGCTCCTCGGAGGTGCAAGAACTCTGGCGCGTGGCGGAGCACTGGAAAGCCTCTGATGAAACCCGTGTCTCGTAGCCATCCGCGTCCATGAAGTTGTCGCCGACGCAGTAGCTGTCCGCATCCATCATCAACTCGCTGCTCAATCCGTCTACTGCATCGAGGAGATGGTCTTCAATGTGGGGGGAGGGGTGACGATGCTCCACCAGTGAGTCGACATAGTTGTCGTCACCGCCGTGCATGGGCGCCGTCGGCATGACCAGATTGTGCGGCCAACCGTCGTTGGCATTGCCATTATCCATGCTCTGCGCCACGCCATTGCCCGGCTGCAGGAAGCCATCCCATAGGAGTTGGTCGTAATTGTTGTCATCGTTGGCGTACGGGAATTGGTTGGCATATGGGAGTTGAGCATGGGCATCCAGCCAGAGCCGGCCATCGTCGGCGCCGTCGTCCTCCTTTGGCGCCACCTCTAGCCCCAACGCCTTCATCCTCTCGCCCGCAGCACACAGCGCGGCGTCCATGGCGGCGAGCACCTCTTGCAGCTCGTCCGTCGTCATCGCGCGCAGCGCCGCGTCGGCGGTGAGCAAGTTGGGACCGTCCTGCCGCTGCCGGGCGAGCTTGGCCTTCTCCTTGCCCAGCCGCTCCCGGAGATACCAGGCGTGCGTGTGCTCCGCACGCACCTCGTCGGGGAGCGCGAGGAACCTCGCGAAGACGCCTTCCTCCGACTCCCACGCGTCCGGCGCGCCGCCGTCCAGGCCGACGCAGGCGACCGCCACGGGGACGTCGCAGAGCGTGGCGAGCTCCCGGGCCTTCTTCAGAAGCCCGGCTTTCCGCTTCGAGAAAGTCACGCCGCGCTTCCGGCGATCGCCGATGAGGCTAGTCGGGATCTTGCGGAGCGGCATGCCTCTCCCAGATTAGGTTTGTTGGCGATTTCCCTATTTTCACGGGAACGACGATGGTTTTTAAAGAGTCGGGGGCCTCGGACTCCGATGCGTATTCGGCCCTGCCTCGGAGTCGAACTCGCGTTGGCCACCAGTAGCCCACCACCGTTGGCCCGCCTCCCATCTCCCACCTGGTCGCCTAGGTCACCGGCTCACCCCGCCCGCCGCCTCCCATCTCCACGCCGCCGGTGACGCCAGCTGCCTCCGCCGCCCCGCGCCGCCTCCCTTCTCCCCCATTGGTCACTGCCCGTGCCGCCGCTGCTCAAGGGAGGATGCCGCGGCACCGCCATGGGGGAGGAGCCGACAGTGTCGCCGCCGCTGCTTTGGGAAGGGTGCCATGCCGCCGCCACGAGGGGAGGAGCCGACTCGGCCATAGCTAGGGAAGGAGGACGACGGGGATCGCGTTCACAGCGGCAACGGGGTGCCACGCCGGTGCGTTGGCCGTTCCGGGAGGAAGGTGTTCGGCGACGGCGCGCGGGACCTCGTTTCGTGGAACTCCATGGTGGCGGTGTACGTGGGATGCGGGGAGGTAGCGATGGCGCAGGAGCTGTTCGACGAAATGCCGCAGAGGGATGCATTCTCCTGGGCCACCATGATCGATTGATCGATGCGTACGGGAAGCGGGCTGGAGGCGTGGACCATGATCGATTGATCGATGAGTTCTATCAATTTACCAGCCCAAGCAGGTGATTAGTTATTTGCACAATCGTCCGTTCTATTTGTGTTTATTCAGTTTGTTTGACTTATACTTGCCACTGATTGAAGGTCTTAAACACAGAGATCCTGTATGTTCATGTAGTGGTCCATTCTGTTCATTTTGCTTGACTTGTATTCACCGCAGTGAATAAAAAACGAACTTCCAGATTTTTTTTTTCTTGCAAACAATTGGTTAAATGAGATTTTTTTTTTCTTGCAAACAATTGGTTAAATGAAGAAACGCTATTTGAACCTAGTGATTTTTTACCCCATCTGTCTGCCAGTTTCAAATGGTACACTGCGTGGGCTAACCACCTTCTGATTATGCATTTCCAGGCTGTTTTCAGGCTGAACAGCTAATTTGGTTCCAAGAAGTCTTCATATATCTTTTGTGCTGGTATTTTATGAATGAAGTGTTGAAGACATATGAAAATTAGATTGAATACTGAAGTCATCAATATGGTGCATGTAATCAATTTTGGATTGACATATAATCAATTTTTACTTCCTCAAATCCTTAGGCCATGTACAATGCAGGTGCTTAGAGAGATACTTGGAAAATAAAATTGATTTTTTTGCTGAATTGGATGGCATCTGGTGCTTAAATGAGAAGGAGATACTTAACTAAGCATCAATGTTTAGAGAGCGCTTAGTGCAAGTTGTAACATATAAACATTAGAATTCTAATGTTAGTAGCTAGCTTAATGCAAGTTCTAATGTTAGGATTCTAAGGTAGTTATTTGCTTATGTGGAGGAGAGATCAATGGGAGGAGAGATAAAGACTAGCTACTAACTCAGAATAAACACACTATTAGTGGAACTTCTACCCATTTAGTGGGATAATAACATAATTGTAGTTTGTGGAATAAGGCGGGTGAATTCTGTTTTATTTCTCATCAAATGCTTGTGCCTTTCTAAAGATATGATACTCTTTCAGACTTGTCAGTTCTGTTCAAGAACATGTAGCTATGTAAGATCAGTAGCTGTTTCAGTCCCAAGTATACATCAGAATGGATTAGTATCTTGAGCCTTTCCTGCAGGGGATTCCTATTATCTTATTTCTCTGTAGGCCAAGAGAGAGGTTCTTGACAAGGCAGGCTTAAATTGCTCGCCAAGCACTCTAGAGTCTAGATGACTTTGTTTCTAGGATTATTTACATAGTTTACCTAACGTTTTCACCGACATGTTTCTTGATTTACCTCTGGGAGAGGCCATCAACTCCAACATCTTCACCTGATCTACATCTGAAATAAAAAACCATTCAAAACAGCAACGACTGTGCTATAGTTGATTGGGGTTAAGTAGACTTTGCAAGCGAGCAGTAATCAGTTTCCATTACTTCCATATTAGTAGACAAATATACATACATCTCTTTCTAGCCCCAAACTCTCAACACGTTTATTAAACTGACTTATTTCAGGCGATACAGCTCAGTCCCAGGCACCCTCCCAACAAATTCCTCAGCAACTTCTTCTGCAATACGACACCATAAGAATAATAAATAAATAAATAAATATCGCAGCTTAAGTTCAACTAGTATCTTAATGTACTTTAAAGTCCAGTAATTAGCAAAACTACAAAACTCCAAAAGAACTATCTAAATCGTACTTAGCTTTTGCAAAAAGAAAGGTTTGTGCACATATTGATTGGTGCCCACTTTTTAAAGAAAAACTTTGATGAGTAATGTACTGTAGTGATATTATCCTAAGAAAAGCTACTTACAAAAGTTCAGATTATCTCCACAAAAGGTTTAAGTCAATCACATGATAGAAACTAACTAAAGTAAATGCACTTGGGTACACATGATCCAACCAAAGATGCACTCATTTTGGAACAAACAACAATTTCTTGCTGATACTACTTGCCTTCTTCACCTTGCAGAGTAGCTTCGGAGAGATCTTGTACAGGTCCTCGTCCACCTCTGCCTTTGGCTTCCACTTGTGCTGCTCACTCACATAATGCTTCCTGCCTTCCTTCCTCGCAGTCACAGGCACAACATTTGCATTTGTAGCTGCCTTCTCGCCTTTCTTCACTCGAACAACACACTGTGTTTTGATCATAAAAAAATATCCATCAGTCTATCTGCTGTATCAACAAGAGCAGAACTTAACATGGAGAGTTAAAAACTGGATTGCGTCGACACGCAGTTGTTGAACTGCAGCAGTGTCGTGACGAAGAAAAAGGAGTGTTGTGTTCTTGTGTTCTGACCTTCTTGTAGGCGTAGGGCTTGGCGGGGAACTGCGGCACCCTGAAGAGGTCCTCGTCTTTGTCCGCTTGCGCCGTGAAGAAGAAGGTGCCGGACTCGAAGTACTGGGTGACGGGCATGTCGTCCCACAGGTTCCAGTCGCCGAACGCCGGGATCTGGCGCCACTTGCAGTCGTCTACCGCCTGACAGGGAACGAAACGAAAAGAAACGAAGCTTCACTGAGCAGCCCAAGATATATAGCTGATGCATGTTTGGGAAGCATGAATGCATCTGGGAGGCTGGGAGCAAGGGCTGGAGAAAGATGCATGTGTAAAGGCTGTATATATGTGCTGAAACTTTGAATGCAGTGGAGTAGATTCAGTTTGGGAGATCGAAACAGTGCACCGGTGTCAAATTGGCAATGTGCGTAGGGCACACGCACTTGCAGAAAACTCTTTTTAGAGCATAGTATAACACAGTAGAGGAGCATCCTTCGGACACAATTAATGGCGACGTCTGCTGTCTGCCGAGCGTCGTCGATCGCTTGTTGACGTTGCAAAAGGATGTAAAACCCGGCCTCGTTCTAAGGCGCTAGAACACAAGCTTAGCTTCCAGAGCAGAAGTACTTGGAAAATAACAGCAAAATAAGAAGCATGGACGCATGATCTCAGTGGCTCATTTTTGCTCACCTCCATCTCGCAGTCGCAGAAGCCGATGAGCGAGGGAGGAGACGGCCACCAGCACTAGGTAGCTAGCAAGGAGGCAGAAGGGCAGGAAAGGCAGTCAAAGCTCCACTGGAATACAATTGGGCGGAGAGGAGGAGCAAGGAGCTGTATACATAGCCACGGAAAAGCCTTAAGGTAAAGAGAATGTGGGGGCACACACGTACCCAGACTTTACGAAAAGCCCACAAGAAAGCGAGCGCCCAAAGCAGGGAGTGTTCAGTTGTTACTCAGCCGAGGCAATGAGCACCACACACCAGTAGAAAGCATCACTCCCTCTCTTTTTTTTTGAGGGAAACATCACTCCCTCTCTCACACACAACTACACAGGTGACACACAAGTGACACAATGACACAAGACAAGCAGCCCTCTGCACCTTGGCCCTTGCTTTTCCGAGCTAGCTAGTGTCCTTGTTGCAGTGATGAATGCTGTTCTTTCGTGGTCAGCTACTGTTGCTCTGCCTCTCGCACAGAGAGAGAGAGAGAGAGAGAGGCAGAGAGGGGCAGAGGGCAGCAGAGCGTGGCAGCGAGGTGGCCGGCTTTTGGCAACAAGTCTCGGAGCTGCATGATACTAAACAATAAGTGCGTGTGTCCCGTGCTTTTGTCAGCGGCGACGCGAGAGCCGGCACGCAGAGAGGCCGTCAGGAGCTGCGCCTCAAGGCCACCACGCATGGTGGCGAAAAGCAGCGAAAGGCGGGCGCTTTTGGCCGGAACCATGGCCAAATCACAATGATTTCTTGGGGCTCCGCGGCTGCACGCTTTGCCCTCTTCTTTCCACCGGCCTCACGAGCCACGACTCACGACTGCGGCCGGCCGGGGCAGGGAAGAGGAAGAAGAAAGGCTCGTTTAGTGGCCTGGATGTCTAATCGCGTACTTGCCTCATGCCGGTGGCTTTTGATTGGAACAAAAAATGATCCTTAATTCGTCCCAGAATACTGGATGAGCGAGCTATGGAGGAGCCACCCGGTTGGTTGTGTATGTACAGTCGTCGAGTGAGGAGTGAGCACGGTGACGGTGGTGTATATATATGCCGTCTTTCTTATGCAAGTCATTCGGTGTGTCACCCACCGGTCACCGAGCACGTTATGATGGTAAACCGGCATGATGGTAGACTTGTAAGTCTTGCTAAAGAGATTACTTCTCCAATGTTTCCCCTCTTTACAAGCAGGCACTAACACTATACCAGTATGATCTACATATCATTGGCATGAGAAGTGACAAAATCCTTAAATGACAATCTCTACAGATCTTGAATTATTCCTAACCTTAATCTTATTTTGAATATATAAAAAAAACCTTGCTAACCATTGTCACCTCTACTATCAGCAGTTCAGCACCAATAGAAACATTTTAGGATTTGGCACTATCAAAACTAACATAAACCACTTGTCATTGACGCAGGAAGTGGTAAATCTTTAAATGGCAATCTCTGGAGGGACAAATTTTAAAGACGAAATATGTGGTGCAAACCACTGTTTTCGTGCAAACCCCGTAAAAACCATATATAAAAGTTTTGTAAAATTTGTCTTTTTTGTTTCTCCCAAACGATGTTGAGTTTAGACTTGAGATTTTGTGGTCATATAGTTCGTGCACATACCTATCTCCAGTAATTTTTTCACGAATTTACCAAACTTTTATATATGGTTTTCACGGGTTTGCACTAAAACAGTGGTTTGCACCACATATTTTGCCAATTTTAAAAATATTCCTAATCTTAGTCTAACACTATTGTACTCTGAACGAGTGAGGTGACCTGCGCGTTTGCACGGCTAGATTTATGTTAAGATATAGATAATATATAAGATTAGATTTAGAGTTTATCTTTAATATATAGATCAACTTCAGTATTTTGTTATAGAGGTTGTTAATATTGACCGTTAGATTTACATAATAATATCCATATTCAACGATGTAGATTTTTTTCTTTTTTATATGATTAACATGAGAATTTCTACTATTTTTATTAACGTGAGAATTTCTAGAATTTTAGGATTAATAGATTTGTGTTAAGATATAGATAATATATCGATTAGATTTAAAGTTTATCTCTAATATATAGATTAGCTTTAGAAGTTTGTTATAGAGGTTGTTAATATTGACCACTAGATTTACATAATAATATTCATATTCAACGATGTAGATTTTTTCTTTTTTATATGATTAACATGAGAATTTCTACTATTTTTTTAACGTGGGAATTTCTAGAATTTTAGGATTAATAGATTTGTGTTAAGATATAGATAATATATCGGATTAGATTAGATTTAGAGTTATCTCTAATACATAGATCAGCTTCAGTAGTTTGTTATAGAGGTTAATATTGATCGCTAGATTTACATAAATCTGATCCCACCATTGATTGAACGGTTCAAATAATTTAGATGATGTGGACAAACGTGGTGGCTTCTTTTTTCCCTCCTTTATATATATAACTAATATGATGACCCGCGCAATTGCGTGGCTAGATTTATTAACTCTTTCCTATTACCTATCGTATTGAGTATGAACTCTATATTTCTATTATTTTTTATTCTGAATTTTTATTTTTTTTTTATATTTACGAACTCTTTTCTATTATCTGTCATATTGGATACAAACTCTTTTCTATTATTTATCATATTGGATACGGATCCTGTCGACGGTTGAGATATCGATCTCAAGTCGCTAAGGTTTTTTAAGATTGAGATAGGAGACACGCCGAACAACCACGAACAACAACGAGCAGGAGAGGCGGGTTTTATATCACGGTTCAGCCTCTCGGAGAGATAATAGCCCTCACGTCCGGCCTTTCTTATATATCGAGATGAATACAAGAGGTGGCTCGACGAGACGAACAAGTCTCGGCGAGATTATGGTGTACAAGCGAATATCAGATGTCTAGAAGCTAGATCAAGTCGTAAAACTCGTCATCAGATGCCAGATGCCCCCTAAACGCCGTAGGGGCATGGTTTATATAGTGCAGAGCAAACCGACCTACCGAGGAATATCGGGCCGGGCTAACTATGAGATCGTAACGAACTTGTACATGCCAAATATATCCCGAGGCAGATAAGACATACTCCTAGTCTTGGGGATCACGACTCCTAATCCAATCCGGGAAACCACGTCCGGGTCTTCACGTAGCCGTGTAGAACTCTTGTTCGAGTAGGACTCAAACACGATTCCTTGGCCGTTACGCACCATGCCAGCCAGGATGCTGTTCGGCAGGATGCATATGGGCCAGATAGAACCTTCCAGGGGACTGGGCCCTGGTAGGCTGTTCGAGTGGGCCGTCAGGGAGTGGGCCATGGCAATGGGCCGTGATTTAATCCCCGACAGATCCTTTATTTTTTATATTTACGGACTATTTTCTAACATCTGTCGTGTTGGATAGGAACTCTTTCCTATTATTTATCGTATTGGATACGAATCCTTCTTTTTAATGTAGACCGTTATAGTCTGGTCCCACCATTGATCGAACGGTTTAAATAATTTGGATGATATGGACGAACGTGGTGGCTTCTTTTTCCCCTCCTGTGGCCCGTGCGATTGCGCGGCTAGATTTGTTTTGGTATATAGTGTCTATCTCTAACTAGGGCTGGCAACGAGCCGAGCTTGAGCGAGCCAGGCCCTGGCTCGCTCAAGCTCGTTCACTGACGAGCCGAGCCGAGCCGAGCTCGGTCACCGAACGAGCTAGGAAAAAAGCTCGGCTCGGGCTCGTTGAAAGCTCGGTCCGGCTCGTGAGCGCTCGCGAGCCTCATGAACAGTCTAATATGTGCTCTTTGAGGTTTGAAGAAAGGGTGTTTCAACGGTTTCGATGGAGGATCGCCTTTAGGATGAGATTTTGAGAGTTTTTTTGGACGTATATTAGGGGTATGTCCAGTCATAGACAAGTGGATGGGTCAATTACAAGTGGTATGAGATGAACTAATACCTAGAAGCCCATGAATCCACGAGCCACGAAGCGAGCCACGAGTCGCTCACAGTGGAAAAAAGCTCGAGCTAATTGACCGAGCTAGAAAAAAAGCTCAAGCTCGGCTCGTTGGCCTACGAGCCGAGCCCGAGCCGAGCCAAAAACCGAGCTGCTCACGAGCAGCTCGCGAGCTCCGAGCCAATGTGCCAGCCCTATCTCTAACTCATAATCTATCTCTAACATATCAGATCGGATTTAGAGTTTATCTCTAATATATTATATCAACTTTAGTATTTAATATGAATTTCTAATGTTTTCTTTTAATCTAAGCCGCGTAGATCTTTTATTTTTTTCCTTTGATTAATCTATCCCGTTATATTTTGGTCCCACACTTGATTGAACAGATAAAATAACCATAATATATCATCTTTAGTATTTAATCCGAATTTTTAATATTCTTCTTTTAATCTAAGCCGTTATAATCCAGCCCCACAAAATCAATGGCATAAATCTTTTTTTTTCTTGATTTATGTGAGAATTTCTTTGATTGATCTTGGCCGTTATAATTTGGTCCCACCGTTGATCGAATGGCTAAAATAATTTGGATGATGTGGACGAACGTGGTGGCTTCTTTTTCCCCTCCTTTATATATATAACGAGCAAGGCGAATGCGTATGCTTATGCCGCTAGATTTGTGTTAAGATATAGATAATATATCGATTAGATTTAGAGTTTATCTCTAATATATAGATCGACTTGATGAGTTTGTTATAGAGGTTAATATTGACCGTTAGATTTACATAATTATATCCATATTCGACGATGTAGATTTTTCTTTTTTCTATGATTAACGTGAGAATTTCTAGTATTTTTAGACAGGTTAATATTGATCACTAGATTTACATAATAATATCCATATTCAACGATGTAGATTTTTTTCTTTTTTCTATGATTAACGTGAGAATTTCTACTATTTTTCGATTAACGTGGGAATTTCTAGGATTTTAGGATTAATGTGGTGGCCTCTGTTTTATATAGATAGTAGATAGATAGATAGATAGATTTGTATTCATATATCTAACACTTGTTATATATGGTTAAGGCCTAGTTTTTTCAGTTTAACAGCTTCACGACTTATCTATGTTTTGAAAACACATATGCTTTGAGTTTTTTGAGTCCTTTTTTCTTTGTTTTGAAGGTGGGTCCTAACACTTTAAAAAAGCAAGTTAAACGAAATGTATCCGAATCTCGAGACTACCTTGAGAAGCTCTCGAAATTCAGTCATTTCAGCCGTTCAGCAGTTCAGATCATCTCAAAAGAACAGGGCCTAAATCTAGAAAAATAGAGCCTACGACCACACTTACCACCACCACGGTCGCCTTCTCTCCCCTCGACATAGGAATTACTACTTTTAGCCCCTCTCTCTCTCAAAGCAAGTGAAAGGTTTGCTAATAATCGTTGCTAATCAAAAGTCATCTAAAGCTATGTGGAGCAATGGTCCGGGCCTCGTACATGTGGATAGCTCCATGTCCATGGGCCTTTAGCTGGGCCAGCTAAGAACCATTCGGAATCTAGCTAAGATTCCTACTTTGACAAAGACGGTGGGGCATTAGGAACCTGGCGAGTTTTCTATAAACCGCGGCCCGCATAGCGAACTTCTTTTCTGGGTCTCTCCTTTACCTTTCCCAACATGTCCTCTCCTCCTTTTGATCAAAAGCTCGCGGCCTCTGCGTGTTAGGCTTTTGATGCGTTCATCTTAGGCGCAGCTACAGGCAGTGCATGCGTCGAGTGAAGTGGCTTTCAGATCTGCTTTTCTTGCTGATGCTTGTTCGTAGCTGGTAATAAGGTCATTCTGGTCTGCTTATCTTCCTGCGTGGTTAACACTGGTCAATTCGACTTTCTTCTTGTTACGGAGTACTATGCAGCACATTTGGGACCACGGCCTCGCGCTCTTGCTTTTGTTTTTGTTTTTGGTCTGTTGCTTTTGAAGTTTGAACAAAAGTTGTAGCTATATTTGTGCAGCCGTGCAGGTATGACTGTATGAGCACGCTAGGATGTCCGATAATCTGAAGGTATATATGCAGAACGATCAGAGAATTCTATCAGGGAGACACAAACCCTGTTACAAATTGATGTGCTTATTCTGCAGACGTTTACAGTTTAATGTTTTGCATAATCTACTTTCGAACCGTTTTTTCAGCCTATTTCACATGTTTTATTTTTTTAAAAAAAATGTACTACCTCTGTTTTTTTTATTTGACACCTTTGACTTTTGAGCACGCCTTTAAATATTCGTCTTATTCAAAAATTTAGTTCAAACATGCAAAAAAAAAAAGTCATGTTTAAAGTATTTTTACTGATAAAAGAAATCACAACAAAATAAATGATATTTACATAATTTTTTAAAATAAGACGAATGGTTAAAAATGTGTTCAAAAGTTAAAAGCGTCAAACGAAAAGCGGAGGGAGTACGTGTCACCGCCCCGCCATGCACCACCATCGGCCCATCGGCCTGCGCTCGCAGGTGCTCGCAACCACCACGCACGCGCCTCACACTGCGTCCTCGCTGCAACCACCTCGCATGCTGATGTGTGTGTGCATGCTTGCACCAACGGGATTGCACGATCATCTCAATTATAGACGGCTTCAGCTTATAAGGTCCCATTAAAAATTTACAAATTACAACGCGGCTAGCACCTAGGTAGTTGCAAACAGTTTTGTAATTGACACGAACTTATTCTTATTCTTCTTCTTCTTCTAAACTAGCATGATGCCGGCGCAATTGCGCGGCTAGATTTCTTAGTTTGTATTTAGTTAAATTTGGTACAATCTATTAGATTCAATATTTATATATTTTACCAACGTTATAATATAGACTAGACCTGATTACGGGAAGCCTGGCCCGGCAACCCGGCCCGAGTCTAGCCTAGGCCCGGATCATTTTGCGATTTAAGCCATGGCTGGGCCAGGCTGGGCCGTCGGGCTTCGAGACGGGGTTTTAGGCTTTTGGTCGGGCTCGGGCCCGATTTTCAAGCCCGATGCACCGGGCGAGACCGGGCTTTTCCAAGCCCGACCCGGCCTTTGATTAGGTCTAATATAGACCCACCACAGTTGACGGAATATATTTCTATTAGATTCAAATTAAACAATATAGAGGTTGTAGCTATTTTGATGGACTTTTTCCTGTTATCTTCTTATTTTGAAATTATTTATTTATTATTATTGTATTTAATATGGACTCTTTCTTTTAATCTTAGCCATTATAATCGGGTATCACTATAATTGATGGTAGAGATTTTTTTTCTTGTATTTATGTGAGAATTTCTCCAAATTAACATCGTGTCTCCGTTTAACTTCGCTTTAACATAATAATATAATATACTCCCTCATTCCTAGAATATAAGGCATATTTTGACTTCGAGAAAGTCTTTTAAGATTGATTTTGACCGTTAAATTTCTCTATTATATATTATGAAATTCTACAAAGAGAATACTAATCAAAAGCACTTTGAAATATGAACATTGGTACAACTTTTGTATACTAACGATGCATATAATTTGATTAATTTATAGTTAAAGCTTACTAAGTTTGACTTTTTTTAAGACAACACTCACTTTGATATAGGAGTATATCTCTCAAGAAAAAGTGTGATTTAGGAGTACGTATGCGTTCAGTTCGCTTCCTTTTTAGAAACACCTCACACCAAAAAATAAAATAAAGTGAGTACATCGATCTACAGATCGAACATGCGTAATATGACAAGGGAGATAACATAAATGAAATCAGGATTAGGAGAGCAATCTTTTTCAGGGTTGTTTCACGAGGGGTTTAGGGATGCCCATGACTCTCCACCTTGTTTACCTCTCTCTCGTTTTGGTTTATTTTATATTTCAGTTTTCGCTGTATACATTGCTGTTCTATCTCTATCACATTCTTTCGAGAGGTAGCGCCCGTGCTCCATAAGTCATGTTAGCGTACTGGCTTAACATGGACTACATCACCTAGCGGTGGGCATAAAAAAAACCAAAAAACGAACCGACCGAAAGAACCGAAATTTTTAGTAATTTGGGTTTTTCGGTTAGATTCAGTTTTTATTTCCATGCTATCGGTTAATTTGGTTCGGTTTGGGTTTTAGAATCCAAAAAACCAAATAAACCAAAATTATGTACTCCCTTCGTTCTTTTTTGTTTGACGCTTTTGTAGATGTCTTTGACCATTCGTCTTATTCAAAAAAATTATATAAATATCATTTATTTTGTTGTGATTTGTTTTATCATTAATGGCACTTTAAGAATGATTTATATTTTTACATGTTTGCACTAAAATTTTGAATAAGACGAATGGTAAAAGGCTTGTCCAAAAGTTAAAGGCGTCAAATAAAAAAAAACGGAGGTAGTATTAGGCTAGAAACATGTGACGACATAGTGGTGAGATTCATAATTTTATACAATGTATGTTTGGTTTTTTATTTGATTCCTTGTTTATTTGTTCTATATCTTATTTGGTTTATTATTTTATTATTGTGAGTATACGTGTCGGGGATAAAATCACGGCCCATTGCCATGGCCCACTCCCTGACGGCCCACTCGAACAGCCTACCAGGGCCCAGCTCCCTGGAAGGTTCTATCAGGCCCATAGGCATCTTGCCGAACAGCTTCTTGGCTGGCACGATGCGTAATGGCCAAGGGAACGAGTTTGAGTCCGACTCGAACAGAGTTCTGCACGGCTTCGTGAAGACCCGGACGTGGTTTCCCGGATTGGAATAGGAGTCGTGATCCCTAAGACTAGAAGTATGTCTTATCTTCCTCGGGATATATTTGGCACGTCGAGTTCGTTACGATCTCGCAGTTAGCCCGGCCCGATATTCCCTCGGTAGGTCGGTTTGTTCACCACTATATAAACCAGGCCCCTACGGCGTTTAGGGGGATCGAGTTTACGTATCTGGCACAAGCTTTACGACTGGACCTAAGGCCTAGCACCTTTGTGTTCTTGCATAATCTCGCCGAGACTTGTTCGTCTCACCGAGCCACCTCTTGTAATCATCTCGATATATAGAAAGGCTGAACGTAGGGCCATTATCTCTCCCGAGAGGCCTGAACCAGGATAAAAACCCCTGTCTCCTGTTCGTTGCTGTTCGTGATTGTTCGGCGTGTCTCCTATCTCAATTCTAAAGAACCTTAGCGACTTGAGATCGTTATCTCAACCGTCGACAGTTGGCGCCGTCCGTGGGGATCCGCAGATCGAACATGTCGAACTCCGTCAGCGATAAGGAGATTCTCCCTGAAGACTACGACTTAGAAGGGCAGGATGTCTCTTCCCCTGCCAGATCGGATCGATCCCTTCGATCTTGATCGCCTTTCAGATCTGGTTCCCAGCTCCGTGCTCGGGGACTGGATCAAAACTCCTTCCGGATCCCGGGGCTGTTCGCCTGGTAGTGGATAACGGGAGAGAGCTGACCAGCACTTGGAACATCGACCAGCTTCGTAAGTTCCTCGTGTAGGTCTTTCGTTTCCTATCTTCGCGCTTTTTCTCAAATTTCGCGTCTTAGTTCGTCCAAGTCTCTCGGGCTGCCATGTAAAGTTCAACCCATTGAACGGTGAATGTTCGCGGCTCCCTGCGGCCCTTCTCACCACTCGTCTTCTCAGACTACCTTACTCTCTGGTAACGCTTGATGGCTGCCCCGGACTTGCGAACTCTGGGCTCCGCGATCATAAGGTTTTCGCTGCCCGTATCTAGCTTCAATAAGTTTCTAAACTCAGAGTTGCGTAACACAGCATCCAGCCTTGCGGCTAAGCTTGCTCTCGTAAGTCCTCCGCGGCAGAGGCACTTACCGCACACGACACAATCACTTGGCAAAGCCTGCTCTCGTAAGCCCTCCGCGGCAGAGGCACTTTCCTTGTTCGGTTACCTTCGAAATCGCCTAACTTACGTTAACGAGCGCCTCGTGAACGAGTCGATCAGATACGGTGTCGCTCTAACTCTCTACGCACGTGCTTGAAGTCGCAAGTTCAGTCTTCATGCATCGTCTGCACGGGCTAGGACGTCGCTCTTTCTCTTGTGCACTGCTCGAGTTCGCAAACTCAGTCCTCGAGCAATCGCACAACGGGACCGGAGTTAGGCTAAGCGTTCTACCGGTTTTCTTAAAACTTTTTAGCGCTGTTCGCCTTACTCTTGGTTTTCTGTTCGTCCTTGTCTTTTCTTTGCTCTTTTTGCGGGAAAAACTACTCGGTCGACTCTCGCTCGATTCAAGCGCGCTTTCGGCGGTCCCGAGTCGCTCGCCAGCTCCCGAGGATCGCCTCTCCTCGGTCGATTGGGACTTGAGCTGAATTTCGCAACCCCGTGACGCTTTCCGACGCGTTTTCAGTTTTCGTTCCTTTCCTTAAGGTTGGCTTTCCAAAACCTCGTTGGTCTTTCGCTCCGTGGCGCTCCCGCGGCGCGAGCATGTCTTTATCGACAACGGTGCATGCGGCTCCGGTTAACCGAAGCGGTGCACCACCGATGGAGTTCTGCCCACCGTAAGCCGATTCTCATCGCAACGGGCACTCCTGGCGCTGGTTCCGCACCCGCCGAGGCGACACCAACGCTGCACGGGTCCATACCGGATAAGATTTCGCCGCACGCGTCTTGCTCGCGGCTAAGGTCCCGATCGCCTTCCACGGTTAGCGGTCTTAGCCACGCTGGGCTGACTTGCCGCGACACGCCCTTTTTATCCATGCTACGTCCTTCCTTGCACGGTAATCCGGAGCGATGCACCACCAACGGAGTCCTGCCCACCGTAAGCCGATTATCATCGCAACGGGCACTCCTAGCGTCGGTTCCGCATTCGCCGAGGTGACACTAACGCTGTCGGGAGACGTACCCGGAAAAAATTATGTCTTGTGCGGGTAGGTTGTCTTTTGCGTGTTTTTCGAAACTCGCTTTGTTCTCCTTAGAGCCTGTTCTTGCTCTCTTTTTTTTCCTTGCTGGCCTGTTTCTTATTTGTCTTCTGCAGGAAGTACAGGAACGGGGAACGTCAGACTCCGGTGATGGTCGCAGCGAGGTTCCAGGCTTCCCCACCAAAACCGATGTCTGCATCCCTCTCTTCTCGGGTTTGCTCCGCACATGCCCAGAGACTGATTCACTCCACCCGCGTATGATTTCTCGCCTTTGCCCGGCACTGACCTTCACAGTTCGACTAAATCAAGGTATTGCGCCACCAACGGAGTCCTGCCCATCGTAAGCCGATTCTCATCGCAACGGGCACTCCAAGCGTCGGTTCTGCACTTGCCAAGACAACGCTTACACTGTCGCAAGGAATACGACATGGGTAAAGCGTTGATTTCACACGTTCTCTTGCGGCTCTGACTGCATCGAGTTGTGATTCACCTCGCACCGGGCAGTTCTTCGCCCGGAGCGCGCATCTGGTCCCCGCGACGAGCTCCGTGCTCGGGTGGATCACCTCGCGACGGCGGCTCTTCGCCGGAGCGCTGGCTCCTACCGGGTACGTCTTCGCCTGATCGCACTTTCTGGTTCCTTTAAAGAGCTCCGTGCTCGGGGACTAGATCTCCTTACTTGGTTCCTTTGACGAGCTCTACGCTCTGGGACTGGGTCACCTTCCCCCTCGTATGCATTGTCTGCTCCTGAGCATGACGTTTGCTCGAGAGCGCAATCTCTGTTTCCTCGGACAAGCTCTAGCCCGAGAGGTGATTTTCCTATTTCTGTTCATGCCTTCCTAGGTATCTTTATACCTGGATACAGCAGCACGAGTACATCTCGCGACTTGCTATGTTCATTCTCCCGGAAGATCTGATCTTACCGGATGCGGTGGTACGCTCTTCACTACCAAGAATCCAATCTCTCCTTGATGACGTTCAGCCTCAAGGAGATGATTCATTTCACTTTTTTCGATTTCTGTATCGAGGGCTGGGTACTCTGCTCGGACAGATGTCGTTCCTCGCTCGATGCAATGAGTTGCTTTCGGTCTTAGACGGGTTTGTTCGGTCCCGAACGAGTCTTGTTCGGTTGAACCATAACCTGTTCAGTCGTCTGTTGCACGTCTTTGTAGCAGGAAAAATACCCTCTTCGTGACTTGAAGTCTCAAGAGGAAGACCCCACTCTAGTGTGTCCTTCCACTTGAGTCTCGGGGGCTAGCTGTCGGGGATAAAATCACGGCCCATTGCCATGGCCCACTTCCTGACGGCCCACTCGAACAGCCTACCAGGGCCCAGCTCCCTGGAAGGTTCTATCAGGCCGGGGATAAAATCACGGCTCATTGCCATGGCCCACTCCCTGACGGCCCACTCGAACAGCCTACCCGGGCCCAGCTCCCTGGAAGGTTCTATCAGGCCCATAGGCATCTTGCCGAACAGCTTCTTGGCTGGCACGATGCGTAATGGCCAAGGGAACGAGTTTGAGTCCGACTCGAACAGAGTTCTGCACGGCTTCGTGAAGACCCGGACGTGGTTTCCTGGATTGGAATAGGAGTCGTGATCCCCAAGACTAGGAGTATGTCTTATCTGCCTCGGGATATATTTGGCACGTCGAGTTCGTTACGATCTCGCAGTTAGCCCGGCCCGATATTCCCTTGGTAGGTCGGTTTGTTCACCACTATATAAACCCGGCCCCTACGGCGTTTAGGGGGATCGAGTTTACGTATCTGGCACAAGCTTTACGACTGGACCTAAGGCCTAGCACCTTTGTATTCTTGCATAATCTCGCCGAGACTTGTTCGTCTCGCCGAGCCACCTCTTGTAATCATCTCGATATATAAGAAAAGCTGGACGTAGGGCTATTATCTCTCCCGGGTGGTCTGAACCAGGATAAAAACCCCTGTCTCCTGTTCGTTGCTGTTCGTGATTGTTCGGCGTGTCTCCTATCTCAATTCTAAAGAACCTTAGCGACTTGAGATCGTTATCTCAACCGTCGACAATACGGTAGTTTAATTTATGGAAAGATATTTAAATGATATGTTAGTTTGTTGTTTGAATATGATATTTTGGTTTAAACCAAAAAAATGAACCAAAATATTTTGGTTTATATGGTCAGTTCTCTATATTATGATGATAAATTCGATTCCAATTTTCAAAACCGAATTTTTAAAAACCGAATGCCCACCCCTAACAGCACCAGCCTGATGGTGTTGAGCCTAGGTGACGACGCGGTGCCGCAACGGCGAAAGTTCAGTCGGCACCAGGGTTCACAAAACCGTCGGAGCTCTCCGAGCCGGCAATGGCACGGAGCTGGTTAACCGCGGTTAGCCGGCGGTTCCGTACGATTTTTGTGCTAAATTCAAAACTCCGTCTTCCCGGTTTTGTTCACAGTTAGTCGTGGTTTTTGGCGGTTAACCGCGGTTTCTGAGAAAAAAATATCAAAATCGGTGAAAATTGATAAAATTCTTTAAAATATATATTAAAAATTTGAATTTTTAAATTTTGTTTAAGCCAAAATGCTTAGAATGAATAATAGTGTTTTTAGGAATTTCATGTATATTTTACGTTCAAAAATTATTTAAAACGAATTTTGCCCAAACCCCTAAACCCTAAACTGCCGGTTTACCTAACCGGGCCCACAGAGGTGCGGTTAGCCGTGGTTAACCGGCGGTTTTGTGAACCGTGGTCGACACAAGGCCGATGAGCGCCTCTCAGAGTTCGTCCATACAGGCCGCCGCCGTCGACCAGATGCACATGCATGCATCTATC
Organism: Raddia guianensis; assembly: GCA_036346415.1. Lineage (NCBI taxonomy): Eukaryota > Viridiplantae > Streptophyta > Magnoliopsida > Poales > Poaceae > Raddia > Raddia guianensis. The sequence goes on from CM070534.1 coordinate 72,107,149, forward strand.
TCTTATAAGCTAGCGTTGCTCTTGCCTGCGTGACATGCATCCTTCGCCATGTGCCTTGCTGCGCTTCGTTCACTCCAGGTCGCCCTTGCGCGCCGTTCGCCTGCGCGCGTACGCTGGATCCAACGGCTGTGCATCCTCTGCCGACCACCAAATCGACCCCCAAATTGTTGCGCCATTCTCGCTGGTTTGCCTTGACACCACTGCTCTTTCGCGTCGAAGCTTCTCTGCGTACGGCGCGCCAACAAGGAGGAGGAGCACGAGCGTTTTAATTGTGGCTGCTTTAATGAGAGATTTCCTTAGCATCAATCAAAACTTCTCCCCTCCTATCCTATCCTTACAGCTCCCGGGCTCACTTGCAGCTTCGCCAGTGTGCCTCCAGCCTACCTGCCTCCGCCCGGAAGGAGCTCTCTCTCGAAGGCTGGGGAAAAATAATATATGGACCGATAGCAATAGGTTACCGTGGAGACATAAAAAAAAATCCTTGTGTAAATGTGAAGTATCTCGCTTCTTGTAAATGGGTCATCGTACCGCGACGTGGTCTGAAGCCTCAACGTAAATAAACGGCCACTTGACACGAAACGGCGGTACGTGACTCGATCGAGTCCAGCGTGTACGTCCAAATCCAGCCAGGAATTACCGTGGTCTCGCCCATTGTTACGGTCCTCTCGCATGCATGCACATGCTATTTGTACGTACAAGCTAGCGCACCCGTGCGTGCATGCGTGACTGCGTGCATAAAGAGTAGAGACTGGCTAGCTAGCTTGGTTTGGTGGTGCCTGCCTGCGATTCGATCTGGCCACTTCGCTAGCTTGCCCGTGACTGGCCGGCCAGCACACCGCACATCTAATGGGGACAAGCGCGCGAGCACATGCACGTCACGGGCCGCGCTACCCCCACGCTATATAAACGTTTAGCTTCCACGAGTGGTACACACAAAGTGGCAGCTGAGGCTGAGCAGTGAGCACACACTACAGCCGATCACGCACGCACAGTGCCTACGTACGTAGCTATATACTGCTAGCTAAGCCAGCCCGACACACACCGGCCGATCGAGCAGAGCCTATGGCCGCCGGCGCCGGGAAGAAGGCGACGAGGGGCGCCGCCGCCGCCGCCGCCGTCGCGCTGGTGGCGCTGCTCGTTGTGGCGGCGTCGGCGCGGGGCGCCAGGGGGGTCGTCGTCTGCAACGTCGACTCGGACGCCCTGAAGGCCCAGTGCAGCTCGTACTGCACCGCGGGGAGCACGGAGGCGGCGCCGAAGAAGGCGTGCTGCGACGCGGTGAGGCCCGGCGACTTCACCTGCCTCTGCGGCTACAAGAACAAGCTCAAGTACTTGGTCAGGGACATCGACGCCGACCGCGCGATGCAGATCCCGTCCAAGTGCGGCATCGCCGGGGCGCCCGCCAAGTGCTGATCGAGATGCTGATCCAGTGGGATTGATATGCGCACTAATAAGAGCTCGATCACGATCAGTGGCCGTCGTTTTGTGCTACGTTATGATGTTAGGTCATCGCGTCGTGTTTAATTTGTTCGTTTGCGTCCAGTGTCTTCTGATCGGCAGGGGCTGGTTGCGCGTGCTACTGCTGGCTGCTCGTCCTGCCTACCTGCTACATCCCGATCGATCGTGTGCGTTTTGCAAGTCACTACCTCAACCGTGTCCGTGTTACCGCAATAATAAAATTCTCCTTTTGATTTGTCCATCGCATGGACTAAAATTATCCCCTTTGTCCCTAATTCTAGCTAAAAAATATCAAAGGAGTATTGCATGCTGCTATTATAAGAACATTCGCAAAATATTGAACCACCTGCGCCTACGTACAGTACCTGGGCCTACAGTGCCAATCTGACTCCTCATCCCACGCCGTCTACCGCTAACAGCTGTTGATCTACAATAATCTCAGCAAGAATTCATGCCTGAAAATTGTAGTCATCGATCAGCCTATCATAAAGGTTGTTTAATTTTGAACAAGTTCCCTTTTATCTAAGCAGACATAGAATAAAACCAAGGATCGAAGGGGGGCAGAACGCAGACCTGCAATGTGCTGGACTAGTGCATACACTCCGTAATTCCTTGCAGGTAAACATCTTTACGCGCTGACAGCTCCATTGCCAACATGTCCTGACTCGGATATACAGCCAACAGCATGCAGCGTACTGTTGTCCGGTTGGTTAACAATCAGATTTGACTAGTTTTTGACCCGGTTGCCATCTCGTGACTATCGGCATCTCTCGGTGGCAGGATCTGAGACTGAAAGCAACAACAGCTGAATACTGCCCATATCCACGGCCAATATCTTCAGGAATGGGAGAAGCACATGAAAGACGGATCCACCGCAGATCCAGAGCTTCGAAAAATTGCTTTCTATGAGAAATCACCAGACTGCGCATAGTACGGCTCTGAATACTGTTCCAAAATCCAGATGCAACCCATGCCGTGGTGTTACAGGAGGAGAATGACAGGGATAAGCAAAACAAGGTGCTAGACAGGCAGAAATCCAGGATTCAAGAACCTCCACGCCACTGCTTTCTCACTCTCTTCTGGCATTCACGGCTTCAGAACCTCTGCATTGCATGCTCAGAAATGATACGCTGCCCGTGCCCGTATGCTTCCCCTTTACTTTCATCACCATCCAAAGCAGGTAAGTAACTAGGTAAGTCCTCGAAGCATCTTTTTCCACCGAATAAGTCCGCACCTCCAGCTTAGATTTTGCGTACTATATCTGCTGTTAGGATATTCTATGATTGGCACAAATAATTGTCCCCTCTTTCTACATGTCCTGGTTCTGTTGAACAAAAGGAACAAAAAAGGGTGAGCTAAATGGCTCATGAAGCATATAGTATTTGACTTCTTACGTTCAAAATGGGGTGCAGAAAATAAGATGCAGGGAAGCACATGTGCAGAGGACAAAGTGATGCCGTGTAAATAATTGAAAGATGGCCCCAAGGTGGTAAGTTTCAGATGCCTCTGTTATCCCGTGTGTGCGTGCATACGAGAGAGAGGAGGCACCTGGTGGTCTCCGCAGCCCCCACTGCTCCCTCTCCACACCATTGTCTGCATGGTATGGCACAGGGATATACATATGCTACACATAAGCCATAAGCATTGAGCAGAGCCACGGAAACAGGCACACAAGAGAAAATTGCAGCGTTGCACCAGTCCCCATCTATATACTTCTAGCATTTGCTCCGTTATGTTGTTTCTCTAATCCAAGCAGCCTGCCATCCCCATCCTCCCGTTCCCCATCCATCTTCCCATCTGCAGAAGGGTTATGGCAAATGGTTGCCCTAAAACTACCTCAAGCTCCCTGCTCCGCTTCTTCCTCCTCTCTTGCCTGCTCATCATCGGTCACGCTCTTTGCAACCACGGCCATGAAGGCAGAATCTCAGGTTCCTCCACCAGTCCACCCCCTTTGTACAAATATACTAACCTGTGTTATTCCTCTTCTCCTGCACAAGAATTGTTGTTTACTCTCTCTTTTGGCTTTGCATATGCTCACCATCCATTAGTGCATGCACTTTTTAAAATTGAATGTGCTGTGAAGGTGCAGATTATGGAGAACAATATCGTCGCCAGGGATTATCTGAAGAGCATATAGATTTGCAAGAGAACGTGAAGGTACATTTGTTATCTAACAATTATCAGGTGTTCTTGTGAGTGCTCTACTTTCAAAGGGTTGTGGCACTTGATAGAGAATAAGCATGTACCTTTCTGCTTTCCTTATATATGTCTGCGAAGAACTATAAGTTTTCCGGTCTATACAGCTTCTCAGTAGGAGGAAACGGTAGCCACTCTCATTATTCCTACAGTAGCAAGAGAAGTCTTCAGTATAAGAGAGAGCAAAAGATATGAATAACCAAAGTAAACTAAAAAAAATGAATAAAGATCTTAAAGAACTATAGCTAACATGATCTTCACATGCTTGGTATTAGGTTTTAAACAAGGAGAAACTTCCCAGGAACCCAAGGAGAATGCTGATTGGTTCAACCGCACCAATATGCACATACAATGAGTGCAGGGGGTGTCGATTCAAGTGTACTGCTGAGCAAGTCCCAGTAGATGCAAATGACCCAATGAATAGTGCCTACCATTACAAGTGTGTTTGCCACAGGTGATCTTGAATTCTTGATAATTAGGAGCATCTATGTTATGATGTCTTAGTGGAGAGTTGCGGTTTGGTTTTATTTTCCTCTTCTTTTCCTTTGATTCTCTTTTGATGTTTAAAAGGCTTCATTTTTTTTTCCTTCTTATCACAAGAGGCTAGTTAGTAGAGGACGAATGGCCATTTTGTACCTTAAGTTGTTTAGTTCAGGTTGTGGACTGGTAGTTTTGGAAGTAAATGGACAAAAATTTTGAAATGGCAATCTTATCTGTGTAGACTTAGATAAACACTTTCATATGAACAGACCTCGATGTAGTCTCTTCTTGAACAGTTTTCAAGTTGTAGGCAGGATCTTCCAGGACTGTTGCAGTACTGCCCTCCATGGCTCCCTCTGTGCGTATAAAATGCTATAGATGCTCTTCTGCATCACCTGAGGTTTTGCAGTATCTTCTACATTGTGGCCATCTTCAGAGGTGCATAGAACTATAAATGCTGTAGATGTTCTTCTGTTCCACCTGAAGTTTCACAGTATCTTCTTCATTCTGGACATCTTCAGTTCTCATAGGTTTTTGTGCCATTCCTCTTTCCATAGCAAGAACAACACGTACAAAGAAGCAAAACATTCATCCACACAAATCACAGAAGAAAGGTAGCAACGACTTAGGGAAAGCACAAAAAAAAAGGAATAAAATGTACCAGGTCCATTAACTTGTGCGGTGGTGTCACTTAGGTCCATCAACTTTGAAAGTGCAATTTTAGGTCTAATAACTTGTTAAGTTGTTTACCGCAGGTCCAAACCGCTTAGTCAGCGCCTCCACGCTGACGTGGCGGTGTTTGGTCAGCACCTCCACGCTGATATGGTAGTGAGGTGTCCACGCAAAATCTAAAAAATTTTAAAATCTGCAAAAAATCAAGAAAAAAATCAAAAAATCTTTTTAAAAAAAGTAAAAATCATAAAACTCCGAAAATCATAAAACAAATCTGAAAAATTGTAAAAACGAAAAATTCGGGAAAACCCAAACAATGTGTGAAGAAATCCGAACAAATATAAAGAAACCCGAAAAAAAAAAAAACTCCAAAAAAATCGGGAAAAATTGTAAAAAAAAAAGAAAACATAACCCTTTTTTTTTGCATTTTTTTGTTATGTTTTCGGATTGTTTAAATTTTTTATCTTTTTTTTTCAGTTTTTTCGGATTTTTTTATCTCCTATTTTTGTATTTTTTCGGATTTCATTACGAATTTTTATTTTTTCCTGATTTGTTTACAATATTTCTTTTTTTAAAAAATCATTTTTACATTTTTTCGTTTTTTTGAATTTTTCCTAAATTTTTTCGGATTTTTTACAATTTTTTTACATTTTGTGTGGCCACCTCACCGCCACGTCAGCGTGGGGGTGCTGACCAAGCACCGCCACGTCAGCGTGGAGGCGCTGATTAAGCGGTTTGAACCTGCGGTGAACAACTTAATAAGTTATTGGATCTAAAAATGCACTTTCAAAGTTGATGGACCTAAGTGACACCACCGCACAAGTTAATGGACCTCTGGTGCATTTTACTATAAAAAAAAAATTCCTGTGCAGACATCGATTTTTAAACTTAGCTGTGCAAAGAGAAACTATCAAAGCATCACATGCACATCTCTAACTTAAGCTGATAAGTATAACTTCATACCTGTAGCATATTATATGGTAACAAAATTTTCAGTACAAAACAGAGCATTTATTTTGTTAGCAGAGAGCCTGCGGCTGCAGGGTGCCTTGTGTGTATTCAGCCAAAAAAAATGTGGAGGATATGTCTCGATAGGAAAATTTTGTTAGGCATAGCTGTTTTACAGGAGGGGTAAAGACACTTACACAACAGGACACTCCTAGAGTAACTCATCCATATCAAAGGACACTGACAGTTGCAGTGATGTTCAGGCACTACTTTCCGCTCGTAAGCATTGCTATATTCAACTTTGTAGATTACCACAGTTTTACAACGCACCACCGCTCACCCTAGCTATTTTGAAGTTATGCTTGTGCATGGCATGCCCTTCAGGGTTGTAAATTACAAGCACTGGTGTAAATTACAAGCAGGATGACACAGCAATGTGTTACCTACCAAGTACTTTTCACAAACAGGCAACTTAATAGGTATTGCATCACAACAAGTAGAGCTCGCTAAAATGAGTAAAATCTTTTGTGGTTTACCCAACAAAGAGATGTATTAATGTACAACAGAACTCCTTGAAACCTTAAGAAATCCACATGTATGGTTCTTAATCATGCCTGTTTGAACAATATTCAGTAACTCACTAAAGAAATTCAGTGAGAATCATGTCAAGCCATGTCTCATGTAAAGGATGGACAGACAATATAGGGGTACTTATGCTAGAACACCAGAAGTTCCTAACCAGAAAAAATAATAAACCTCAACTCTTGAAGCGTTACAACTTCTAAGACCTAACACTTGCAATGCGAAGATAGCAACTTTACCTCTTATTCCAATTGTAGCTTCAAGTGGTTTCAGGACCAGCATGTAGATCTCCTAAAAAGACAATGGAAAAAAAAAATAGTGATATTCTGAGAGTGACATAAGAGAGAAGATATGGTGAGAGGAATAAAAAGCTGCCATCTAGTGGCCCTAGAGCTACTCTTTGGCCGTAGAATGAGACCACCATTTTTCTTAAGAATACAGGAAGAGGTCATAGTTGCTCCCTGTGAGGTGGTCCTGCATGCAAAGAAGAGGGCATTCACATGGAAGAAAGAGGGAGGATCCATCTCGAGCTGTTTTGTTTTGCATGACACAAGATGCCTGCGTTGGACCCATCATAGGATGACACACGGGTCATGCACCAAGATTGACGTGACCACAGCAGTGGGCATCAAAGCCCTGCAGGCTGTAGCACCTTCCTATTGTTAATGTACATGCTTGTGTATAAAGAGCTGAGCTCCCCAGTTTGGCCCATATATGGGCATGTATATAATTGAGGCTGTCTAATGAATAAACTGTTCTGCCTTTTCTCATTTCGTAAGATCAATCTCCCAGTTGTTCTTCATTGTTGAGTAGATCCCCTCTTCGGAGGCCAGCTGAAACAGGTACTAGATTGGATTTATTGCAATGATGAACAGCATAGACGATAGGGTCTCCTTGACGGACCCCATGCTGGTGCCAGAACTTGTGTCCAAGTTGATTGTTGAGGAGCACCGAGGAAAAGGGCGAGCCCAGCAGGATGAAGACCCAATTTCTCCATCGGCTTCAGAAGCCAAGTTGCTCCAACAGCTCAAGGAGGTAGCCCCAGCTTGACAAGTCGAAAGCCTTTGCAAAGTCTAACCTGAGAATTTGAAATATGAAGCTAAAGAATCAACAGAAAGGAGATTTGTTTCAATGTTTGTATCATTGGCGCCTTGATGGAAGTCCCTACTTCCTACCATACTTCGTACAATCAATCGAAATCCATTCTCATAGCACAGTAATAAATTAACAGTAATTTAATAACAAAATGTAGAAGCTAGATAGAACTGTCCGTACAATATCAATGACTGCACACCATCTTAATGACTTCAGTATTCAATCTGAGTTTCACATGTCTTCAACTCCTCATTCGTAAAATACCAACACAAAGATATGAAGACATCTTGGGACCAAATTAGCTGTTCAGGCTGAAATCAGCCTGGAAATGCATAATCAGAAGGTGGTTAGCCCACGCAGTGTACCATTTAAAACTGGCAGACAGATGGGGTAAAAAACACTAGGGTCAAATAGCGTTTCTTCATTTAAACAATTGTTTGCTAGAAAAAAAAAAACTGAAAGCTCGTTTTTTATTCACCACCGTGCATGAAAGTCAAGCAAAATGAACAGAATGGACCACTACATAAATATATAAGATCTCTGTGTTTGAGACCCTTCAATCAGTGGCAAGCCAAACAAACTGAATAAACATAATAGAATGGATGACTGTGCAAGTAACTAATCACCTGCTTGGACCGGTAAATTGATAGAACTTGGAAAGTAGCTCGCTTCCATCAGGGTGCATAAACACCAGGTGCTGTTTTCAGTCTTTTTTGTTTTCTCGGAAGTACCTTTAGGAAATAGGACAAAAGCCAAATTCCAACCAGATACTTCATGTTCTGAAAGACTAGAGGCTGGGCAGGGTTTAGGAGGAACAACTGGAATAAGAACTCAAACAAGGCAAAACTGTCGATACTTGATTGCCTTTTCTGTTTAAATTACCAGGTAACTGAAATGTGCGGAATGTTCATCATGTCAAGCAGCTTCAGAAAGAAAGGTAATAGCAAAGTGCTCAACAGCTTCCTCCAGAATAATATTGTCTCATGTCAAGGATGTTTAGCAAACAGACATCACAATGAAGAGTCCAACACATTTGCTGGGCAAAAGATCAATCAAGTTGATGCTTCCATGTTAGACAAATCCCGCAGCATCAAGTAAATTTCATCTGCATAAGGATGTGAACCTCCATTCACAAACTCATGGATTTGACCATCCACCTCGATCACACTTTGTCCAATTTCCTTTTTCAACCCTTCAGCACACATTAATTCTCTGATCTTCATAACATGATCCCACATTCCTTCGTCCGCATAGATATTGGACAGAAGAACATAGACTCCAGAGTCATCCGCTCCAAGACTCGCTAGACGCTTGACTGACAGCTCAGCCAGCTCGACACACCTATGGCTACGGCAGGCAGCAAGAAGAGATCCCCATAGTTCAGGAGTTGGCTCCATGGGCATTGTCTCTATAACATGCCTAGCCTCATCCAAACGCCCAACACGGCCAAGGAGATCAACCAATGCACCATAATGTTCTACCTTAGGATTAATGCCAAAATCTTTCCTCATTCTGTAAAATATTTGTAAACCCTCTGAGACCAACCCAGCATGCGTGCAAGCAGTCAGCACAGCAAGTACACTAAGATCATCCATTGGTGCTCCTTCAGCCTCCATTTGATAGAAAAGCATGACGGCGTCAAGCCCATAACCATGAGTTCCAAGTCCAACAATCATCACATTCCAAGTGACCACGCTCTTTTCAGAAATGCTTTCAAAAATTATTATGGCGAGATCTAAGCGCCCACATTTCATGTACATATCTATGAGAGCTGTCCACACCACAACATCGAATAACACATTCTTCTTCTCCATGTAAGAGTGCAGCCACCTGCCTTGCTCCAGAGTGCCCAGCTGTGCACAAGCCGTGATAGCCCCAACTGCAGCGACTCTATCAGGCCTGATACCATGCCTCATCATCCTTCGAAAAAATTCCAAAGCCTCCTTCGGCTCCCCGCACCTAACATGTCCATCGATAACAATGCTCCACGATATCACGTTCCTCTCGGGCATCTGCTCAAACAACGCCCTCACCTCGTCCATCCGACCATGCCTGGCATAACCATCAATCATGGAGTTCCAGCACACCAAATCCCTATCAGGCATTTGATCAAACAGCTCGCGTGCACGGTCCACGCCTCCAGCCCGCTTCCCGTACCCATCGATCATGGTGGCCCAGGAGAATGCATCCTTCTGCGGCATTTCGTCGAACAGCTCCTGCGCCATCTCTACCTCCCCGCATCCCACGTATCCCGCCACCATGGAATTCCACGAAACGAGGTCCCGCGCGCCGTCGTCGAACACCTTCCTCCCGGAACGGCAGTCACCGTCCCTGCAGTAAAAGTTGACTAACGCGTTCCTCGTGAACAGGTCTCCGTCCAACCCCGTCCTCACAGCCTCGGCGTGCACCGACAACCCGACCCGGCAGCCGGGCGCGCAGCCACATGCTTTGAGGACAGCGGGGAAGGTGTAGGGATCGGGCCCCACGGCTCCCCGGCGCATGCGCACGAAGTAGAGGATGGCCTTGCGGGGGCTCACGGGGGCGTGGAGGCGGATGAGGGTGTTCCAGGGGAAGGCGTGGCCCGAGGCGGGCGCCGGGAGGCCGCGGGCGAAGACGGCGTCGGCGTGGCCCGCGGCGGAGGTGGACGCGAGCGCGAGGAGGAGGAGGTTGGCGATGCGGACAGGGGAGGCGACGAGGTGGCCGGAGGTGAGGAGGAGGGCGTGGCACTGGAGCGCGTGGGAGGCGGTGCCGCAGGCGCGGAGGCAGGAGAGGAGGGTGGATACGGGGAGGGGGCGACGAGACATGGGACTTTTGAAACCGACGCGCGTGGCGATGCTAGTCTCGTCGTCAATATCATACGGAATTACGGATCGATGTATTCCTTGGTATCAGTGAGGAAGCCCAATCCCGGTCATTCCCGGGATAAAAAACCCACGTGACCATATCAGCTGAAATCGGGGGCCGTATTCTGGGTAGCATCACAGATATATAAAGTTGGCTGAAGTTCTCGCTTAGATACATTAACTATAAAACTAGGCATTAGTGAGTATACATGTTGGCTTTCCGTCTCACGACAGATTCAAACCACTTATGTCGAGTGGTTTCAGCGTTCACAGACCATCAGTTCAGAGCACATATGGCCCAATATTTGCGTTCAGACCTCTGTAATCGACAAAAAATTATGCTTGCAGTAGAACATTTGTACATTTAACAGTTGCTCAAGTAAAGACATATATGTAGTAGATTTTCTATGAAGGCTTTATCAATGTTGCATTATGTCACAAATTGATCATTTTTCTATTGAATGATGCTTGTACCATGCTTCCTACTACAATTTTTTTAATCTAAAGTGTGTACACTGGTATCATATTGTAAAATGTTGAATTGATATGGCCTTTATAGAAATCTACTACATATATGGTCTTATTTGACCAATTGTTAAATGTACAAGTACTTTTATATAAATGTTCTACATGCTTATCGATTACAGAGGCCTGAATGCAAAATATTGGACTACGTGTGCTTTGAACTGACGGCCTGCGAACACTGAAACCACTCGACATAAGTGGTTTGGACCTGCCATGAGACGGGGAGCCAACATGTACACTCAGTAATGCCTAGTTTCGTAGTTGATGTACCTAAGCGAGAACTTCAACCAACTTTATTTACCTGTGATGCTATTTACTCTTGAAACCCCTCAAGGAAGGGAAGGGATTTCCCTTTCTTGTCTCAGCCACTTCGCGGGGAAAAATCTCCTCCCAATCAAGATTTCTTTTTCTCGTCGAAGACATCTCGCTCTCTCGGAGCGTTTGCAGCGGCACGACTTTTCTAACGGTACGATGACAGCGTGGTTGCTGGCATGGCCATGAGTGTTTTTTACACGGCGGCGACCGGTGGTGCAGATCCAAGAAGTAAGAGGTGATACAAATTCAAAAGGAGACGATAATGATGGTGCTCTAAGGAAGCAACAACGGTGGTGCTTCACGAAGGAAGTGGCAGTGACGCTCTAGAAAGAAAAAAAGGGTTAGAGATTATCCAAAGATTTGAATGGCGAGAGAAAGATGTGGATATGACACTCGAGGTTTGGTATGGTGGGAGGTGGGGGTTAGAGATTATCCAAAAATTTAAAATGACTAAGAAATCCTTAAGACGTTAATTTTATCGGGATTGTCTCCCCTGTTCACCCAAACTAACCCTAAGTAGGCCGTAAAATTCCTATCTGTTCACAAATCCGGGATGGCGGGAACCAGGATTTCAAATCCCATTTTCATCCCAAATCTCACTCAAATCGATTTTCAATTTCTCGCAGTATCCCGATAAAATTTTATGATTTTTTGGTTTTTAATATTTAAACTGAACAAAACAGGTGGGAAATTGGAAATAACTAGGATTCTCTAAAAATCGTTTAATTTCACAAGGAAATTGCATGGTTTGAATGAGAAAATTGGCACAAAAAACGTTTGGTTTGGTTTTCTGGAAGATCACGAGTTTTTATGGGAAATGGCCTGATTTTAGTGAAAAAAAAAATTGACTTCAATTGTTAATTTTCAAAACTAAGGTATCTACGTCGTCTCATTCCCGTATCCACTTGACCGATTACGCAATTATTTCCGTTAGTTTTTCCTATGCCAACGAAAATACTCCCAGCCGAAGAAAGAGTGATCCTTTTCCCGTAGTACTGAACATCACGATTGGGGATAGCTAGATAAATGTCAGTCAGTCAGCCACAACCAAGAAAACACACGAGTAAAGATTGAAGAAGAAGAGAATTTAATTTTTTTTAAAAAAAAATAAATATGAAAAATCCCGGGAATAGTAGGCGCCAACCAGCAATAGCGCAAGGGCGCCTAGACACGCGGCGCACGGGCGCAACAGATGCATGCAGGCTATTGCATTGCAGCGACGTCTGAATTTTAATTCGACGGCGACCTCGATCGCGCGCGCGCGGCCGGCCAAGCGAGCGAGCCATGGCGATCACGGGCTCCCCTCGCCGCGGCGGCCTCCTCTTCCTCCTCTCCGTCCTCCTCCTGGCATGTGGAGCCCCGGCCGCCGCCGCCGCCGGCGACGACTCGGACTTCGAGGACGGGACATCGCCCAGGTTCCCCGGCTGCGACAACCCCTTCCAAAAGGTACATTAATTTGCATGCACCGTGCATCAGATAATAAGGAAACCGTGAAGCGATTGATCGAAGATTAAGATTAAGATTAATCAATTACCTGTACGTATCTGTGCCTGTGCATGCAGGTGAAAGTGATGTACTGGGTGGACGGCGACGAGAGGAGCAGCCTGACCGGGATCACCGCCAGGTTCGGCGAGACGCTGCCGGCCACCGCCTCCGGCAACCAGAAGCTGCAGGCTGCGGTTCCCAACCCCAAGAGCAGCTGCGCCAAGTCATCCACCCAGGCATGCATGTGCAGCCATTCCCCAAACACGGACACATGCGCAGTTCCGAATTACTACTCAAGTTCTTGGCCTGACATCGTGTTCATTCCAGCTCGCCAATTCCGTCGCCGTGGCGGAGCGCGGGGACTGCACATTCCTCGAGAAGGCGAAGGCGGCGGCGTCCGGCGGCGCGGCGGCGTTGCTCCTCGTCAACGACGTCGATGGTCGGTGGTGTGAGCTGTGAACAATGCAGTTGTAATCACCATGCATGTCTGCGTTTCCATTAGTGGCGAGAGAAATCGATTAACCAAAGGAGATTTGATGCTCTCGCAGATCTGCAGAAGATGGTCTGCACCGAGAATGACACTGTTCCTGACATAACCATCCCGGTCGTGATGTTGTCTCGATCTGCCGGCCTCAAGATCCTCTCAAGCATAGAGGATGGCGCGAAAGGTGGTATATAGCTGGGTTAATACGTAACTTAATACCCTTTCTATCTGTGATTTTGATCGTTGATTTTGCGGCAATCGCTTATGTGGGAGCTTAATCAATTTGCAGTGAGCATTCTGATGTACTCGCCGGAGAAGCCATCTTTCGACGGCGCAATACCTTTCCTTTGGCTGATGGCTGTCGGGACGGTCGCCTGCGCCTCTGTATGGGCCGTGGTCGTCGTCGGCGACGAGGTGTACTCCGTGTATACTATGTGTGTGTATGTGTGTGTGCACGCGCTTGCATGAATTTCACACGATTTTTTTTTGTAACTTCTTTTTTTTATCTGAAACTTCAAATTGAAATGAATGGGCGAATTTATAATTCGATTTTAATCTGGTTATTGTTTTCTTTCTAGGATAAGAGTGCCTCTTCGTTGGTTGGAGAAGCTCCTGAATCTGAAGTCGTGGAGCTAAAGATCAAAACCGCACTTGTATTCGTCGTCACCGCTTCACTTGTTCTGTTGTTCCTCTTCTTCTTCAAGTCGATATGGTCTGCATGGCTGCTGGTTGTGTTGTTCTGCCTCGGTGGTCTTCAGGTTTTGCGTCCAATCTTAAATACACAACTTGGTTGGGTCGATTAATAAACTAAATTTTTGCTATGCCGCCGTCTCTTTTCTGAAGGTTCCTGCATTTTTTTTCTTTCAGGGCTTGCACTATGTTGCCTCGAGTCTCATTGTAAGGTATGATCATTGAAGCTTAATCTGTCGCGTTGTTGTAGCGTGATAGAGCTGGTTCTTGCTTGACAATGGCTAATTAATTGTTATTATGCACAGAGTATGTGAACGATGTCGTTATGCAAAAGTAAAGTTTCCTGCCATAGGGAACATAAGCGTGGTGACACTTGTTGTATTACCGATAGCCCTAATCATTGTCGTCTACTGGGCAATGCATCAGAATTCACCATATGCATGGGTTGGCCAGAACCTCATGGTATGACTCTTGCTCCAAATAATGCATTCTAGTTAGTCATTGCTCCTTTTTACTGATATGGTTCTTCTCACCCAGGGCATCTGTATGATGATTCTTGTATTGCAAATAGTCCATCTACCAAATATAAAAGTAAGATCACAATTGGCAAACCAAGTGGGTTTAGTAGGTTTAGCAACTTCAATGGCATACCTCTCTAATGTACTAGAGATTGTGTATAGGTTGCGTCCGCTCTTCTTGTCAGTGCGTTTTTGTATGACATATTTTGGGTGTTCATATCACCCCTCATATTCAAGAAAAGCGTCATGATTACAGTAAGCTTGCCTCCTAAGAAATATTAAGTACATATTCCAATGGAACATCAGTAATCTAAGAGGGATCCAATCGATGTGCTACAAACTATAGGTTGCTCGTGGTACCGATGACGGGCCTAGTCTTCCAATGGTTCTGAAGATGCCGAAGGAGTTTGATTCATGGAACGGCTATGACATGATTGGATTTGGGGACATTCTTTTCCCAGGGTTGCTTGTTGCTTTCAGTTTCAGGTAAAAACATGGCTTTCTTTGAATCCAATAATCCATCAAAAGGTTAGGGGCTTCTTGTTGCCCGTTAGTAGCCGCTCATTTTCTTGAATTTCTACAAATTGTTCTTGAGTTGCAGATTTGATAGATCACATGGCAAGGACTTAACTGACGGCTATTTTCTCTGCCTAATGATCGGTTATGCCTTCGGTACGTAGTATCTTCTCCATTTCTGAATTGCACAAGAACAACACTACCAACATGACCATTGTTACCCCACCCCAATGTAGGCTTATCATGCACATATGTTGGCCTGTACCTTATGAAGAGTGGCCAGCCTGCTTTGCTCTACCTTGTGCCGTCAACGCTAGGTAACTGAGTGGATTGGTGATGCCTCCATTAACATCTCCATGCATGCAAATTTATGAGTTCTAACGAATGTCTCTACTCTGAAACTTATGCAGGAGTTATTGTCACACTGGGTGCAAGAAGAGGGGAGCTTAGTCAGCTATGGAACGCTAAGGTATAGCTTGCGGAGTGCTTCTAGATGGCACAACCATGGTTGCACGCAAGGAGTTTGCCATGGTTTTAGTTAGATACCATTTTGGCAATGATTTGATAGTTGTTAGTACTTGATGCCAACCATCAGTGTTAACCTTGTTACTTAAGAGTGTGTTGCACTATCCCAGGTGTTGTTACTTAATAGTGTGTTATTGTATAAGCTGTATATGGATGCCACAACTACCAGTAAATTTAAGCAAAATTAGTTTTTTGTTATCGGTGTCTTTAAGTGCTTGTGATGGAAAATTGTGCTCTCATTAATAAGCTTCTGCGATTTCTGTGCTACTCCATTTTCTTAACTACTTTTACCCCATCTTCTTAACTTCTTTTATGTAGTGTTATTATCGTATTATTGATTTTCAATAATATATAGATGTCGCACACACTTGATCAGTCCATGAAACTTGATGAAAAGACAAACTACAATTAAACATCATGTGAATTCATTGCCTTGAATGTTTGTTATTTTAATATTTGAATTTGTAGTTCTTTTTTTTTTTTGGCACATGATCCGTCAAATATACAAAATCACCTTCATTTTTTTTTTGGGAGGGGGGACAGGTGGTGTAGCCGGTTTTGAGATTCTTATTTCAATTTAATTAATGACAACTTCAGCTGCAAAGAAATCACAACGCGTAGTTAGAAAAAATAAACTTTAATACTCGCTTCAATTCTAAAAAAACAAAACATAGATGTTGTAACAATTGATATCTAAAACTCCAAATGATCGTCTAAGGATGGGCGCGGAAGGGCAGCGTGGGTGATGGCGGATGGGCGGCAGGGCGGCACACGGAGGGGAGGTGCTGGAGCATTGGGCGGGGAATGGCTGTGCGCATGACGGGTGTTCTCCACAAGTAAGGTTGCAGGCACTTGTTTTTTAAAATATATCGGGCAAGGTATTTGTCCGAATATTTATCCGACCCGTATCCGAACATATACTATTTGGTACTACCCGTATACTTGAATATTTTTTTCATTAACATATCCATAGATACGATTATTATATCAGACCCGCATCCTATAACAGAGTAAATACCGATTGGGTATCGGGTCTCGGGTACCCATCGCCATCCCCTCCGTGCTGCCCATCACTTCCTGCCTCCTGCGGCCCTTGTTCGCTGCTCGCCTGCTCCGCCCTTCTCCTGCTCCGCCTCCGCCTCCTCTTACGGCCACGCGTGCGACCACGGCAGGCCGGCGTCTAGCCGTGGCTCCCCTCTCGAGACCTCTGCGCTGCCTTCTCCTGCGGTTCTCTCCTTCCCCAGCTTCATCTCCCTTCCTCCCTCTCTCTTTGGTACGTTTTCCCCTATTTTGCGAGTTCGGATTTGATCCGCATACGATCTAATGGTTTGTTTTTTTTTTCAGAAATATAATCTCCATAACAACGTTTAAGAAACATTAGTATTATTTTCAGGATTTTGTTTGTGAATTTCCCCCTAATTTTGGACTTGAAACCTACATTGTTGATGATACTTGGCATCCGCGGGAGCCCGGGCAGTTGCCTTCCTTGCCCGGGCGGTGGATCAGCCACCGATAGGAATTGCTACCCGAGGTGCTGGTGTGGACAGTTTTGAAGAAATTTTAGTGTTCAGCTGAATCCCGATGCCCCAGATCAATTCCGCTCCTGGGAAGAAGGCCCCCGCCGGGGCTGGTGGAATCCGGCGGTGTCTCTCTACCGTCATCGTGTCGGTGGTGGCTCTGGTGCTGGCCCTAATGGTGATATCGCTGTCGTTGGGCTCATCTCTGCCTCGAACAGCGCTAAATGAATATTTTCCTGACAAAGCTATTGACACAAGGAAGCTTGAATTGGCACATACTGATGAGAACAAGAATGGTACTTCCAATGATGTTCCCTTGCCGAGGGAAGTGTTGCATGGTGGCCAGGAACCTTTGGCCGAGCACAATGATAAGAGTATGGCCGTGAATTCAAGTGAAATGCCTTTGAATACAAGAGAAGCTGACGACAAAGTAGTGAATCCAGTTGTTATCGGTGATATCACAACAACAAATGATGATGGAACTCTCCCTGTCTCGTCAGATTCGTCCAGTGATTTCCATAGGGCTGATCAAGGTGAGGTGCTAGTTCATTTCCCTATTTGTTTTCTGCTGAACATCTTACGAGTTACAGCCAAGAACCATTAGATTTTTGTGATAATGCAATGACTGGGATAGGACAATCTGATTGTACAGGCAGCTGTGATCTATACCGTGGGGAGTGGGTTTTTGATTCTTCTGGGCCACTGTACACAAACAATTCTTGCCCTATTATCACTCAGATGCAGAATTGCCAGGGAAATGGGCGACCAGACAAAGACTATGAATATTGGAGATGGAAACCTGAAGAGTGCATCCTCCCACGCTTTGATGCAAGAAAGTTCTTGGAGTTGATGAGAGGCAAGACACTTGCCTTTGTTGGGGATTCAGTTGCTCGAAATCAGATGGAGTCCCTCCTCTGCATTCTGTGGCAGGTAAGATACTCCATTGAAGCAAAAAATAAAATAAAAATAAAATAAAAATCCTTTCATCATGTCTTTCATTAAAAGGAAACATACACATTTTGGGAAATTCTATTAGGAAGCATATTACTAAAATTAACACAAAGTTTGATTATGCTGCTTCCCTTTTCTAATCATGTACGACGCATCTGCCTTTCTGTAATGCAACACAACTGAGGGGGCTTTCCTCCCTATGATAGCAGAAACGTCAAGATCAACCTAGACAACTTTGTGTATATATGTAGCTTATGTCATTGAGGAACATAATATCTGCTTTGATACCTTGAAGACTTGAAATAATGTGATATTCTCCTTTTGACAGGTAGAAACGCCAGTAAACCGTGGCAGCCGCAGGAGTACTAAGTGGGTCTTCAGGTCAACCTCAACAACAATCATCCGTATCTGGTCTTCTTGGTTAGTGCACAGGTCAACTGAAGCTGTGGGGTTTGCTCCTAAGGGTCTTGATAAGGTTTTCCTGGATATCCCAGATGAGACCTTCATGGAATTTCTCCCAAGTTTTGATGTTCTTGTCCTCTCATCTGGCCACTGGTTTGCCAAAAAATCAGCCTATATCCTGAATGGCAATGTTGTTGGAGGGCAGCTCTGGTGGCCTCGTGATGCTGGAAAAATGCAGATCAACAACATTAATGCTTTTGGTGTGTCTGTTGAGACGTGCCTAACTGCTGTAGCCACTAACCCAAATTTCACAGGTATAGCTGTTGTTCGTTCATACTCACCAGATCATTATGAAGGAGGGGCATGGAACACTGGTGGATCATGCACTGGAAAGGTTAAGCCCTTAGACAAGGTGGTGAGGAATGGATTCACAGATACAATGTATGGACAACAAGTGACAGGCTTCAGAAACGCAGTGAAGAATTCTGGGAAACATGGTTCCAGGTTGAAATTGATGGACATCACTGAACCTTTTGCCTTAAGGGCTGATGGGCATCCTGGTCCGTACAGAAATCCTGATCCAAACAAGAAGACACAAAGAGGGCCAGATGGAAGGCCTCCGCCTCAGGACTGTCTACATTGGTGCATGCCAGGACCTGTGGATACATGGAATGAGATGCTGCTAGAGACTATTCGAAGAAAATTCGAAGGAGATAGAAGCTGAAGAAAAAGCTAGGTGGCTACTTGTCATCGCATGATACACGCTCTCCAATGCTGATAAGCATTGGTGTATACCTCAGCGCTGATCATGTTGTTTCACCACAGACAGGAATAGGGATGCATTTTTTGTTTCTATAGGCATGTTTAAAATTCGGATGGAGAACAGGGGTTTGGGTGAGATATTTGGTGGTGGCATTGAAAACTGAAACAGTAAGTAATTATTTTGTATAGGCAATATTCATTTTTTGTCTGACACACTATTGGCTGGTAAAGCATTTGTTGCTAATTTTTGAAATACTGAAAACCTCGTTGTGGAAGCTGGCACTATTTATTAACTCAATTGTGTGAACAGATGTTTAGTGCTGTTTTGGTACTTGTCAGTCAGCTTGGTGAAAAAGCTTATTTTACTCCCAGTAAAATTCTTTTGTTCTTGTGCGGCCTGTGATCGCCCTACATATATTTCTTGCTGTTGCTGTTGCTGAGATTTATGTGGATTCACCGTTTAAAATTTCTTCTCGGATATTACATGTATGCTGGCGGTGGCCATCATCCATCCCCGACCCCCAATGTTCCCGGAGTCGGCAAATTTACATGATTGCTTTGCTCTTAGGTGAACGAACACTGGAGCTACCATCATATTTGCAGTAATTCTTGAAATAATCGTTTTTTTGTTTGTTTAAAGGGAAGAATCGTTTTTTTTTTTTTTGAGAAAGGGAAGAACCGTTTGTTGTGGGAATTTTTAATTTTTTTATATTTGTTTTTATTGTTTTATGCAAAAATGTATACTATTTTGGACATTAGATAGAAATATACCCGGTCGTTTGTTGAAACTAGACTCGATCAACGGCCGGGCGGGCCGGGTTTCGGTCGGGCTTATAAAGCCCGGTCCCATGGGACTAAGCCCGAGCTCGGCTTACCGACTACTCGGCTTCGGTTTGAACTCGAACCTACCAAGTTCGAAGCTCTACCGAAGCTGGAAGCCCGCAGTCCACGGCTTGTCGCATGTGATTATTTCGGCCCGAGTTCTACGCCCCGTGATCAGACTTGAGCCAGAGAGTTCGAGCTACCGATGCCTGCCGGCCGAACTTTTCGGCCGGGCTTCGGGTCGGCCACCCATGATCAGGTCTAGTTGAAACCGCGACCAAAGAAGCTATCGTTTTTCGAAGGAACGAGCATGCCATGCACGGCGAGCAGTGAAGGAAGAGGTGACGACAATACCGTCATATACTGAAGCACGACAACACCCGTCGCGCCACTCGAAGCGCGACCGCGGCTCGGGCTGTCGTTTTCAAAGCTCGATTAGCGCCGATTATGCAAGTTAGCTATGGGAAAAATTACGGAAATAATCAACAGTTTCCACAGGAATAGAATATTAGAAAAATAATCCTCATTGCCGCCACCTCACGTGGTCTGTGACACGCGCCCACCCGCCCTAATCCCGGCCTCTTTAAAAAAAAAGAAATAATAAAATAATACGTACCGACAAAATAGTGCACAAAATATAATAAAATAATGGGTTGCCGACAAAATAGTGTGAAAACAATAATAAAATAATCCCCACCGACAAAATAGTGCTAACTTTTTAATTAATCAAACAGTAATTACATAATTTGCGCTAATTAATACCGATTAGAAGTCACAGTGATCACCCCATTGAGTGTATATATATCGCGTCCTGCCGTTCGCCTTCACACGCAGCACTCTCGCTTTCAGTTCTTTTCACACACTTGTAGGCTTCACACGCAGAGCAGCCTTCGCACACTCACTCTCTCGCTTTCAGTTCTTTTCAGTTCGTTCAGTTCAGGTATAATATTTGCTGATACTTCAGTTCAGGATTTACCAGGAGTGTCACTTCGTTGATATTTTTCGCTTTCAGCGTAAGGGAATATTTTGGATTTTAAATTTGATCTACTTGCTAATCTTACTAGTAGTATTGTATGCTAATCTTAGCATATTAGTAGTTAAAATTGTATGTATATATCATATACACAGCATGGTAATCTTGATATGTGAGGGCTACCTTACTTACCACTTGCCGTTAACATGTATATGCACGACATGTCCATGTGATACTGTCTGCCGTCATCGTAGTAGGATGGCCGAACAAAGGTCCACCAACGCATAGATTAGGCCAAGTTGATAGGAATCGTCCGACTCAGAAGGCCACACCCATTACCCATCGGAGGATCTGCCTAATAAAATGAAATGTAACTACGCGACGGAGTCAATCATGTCGCGCCCGACCTCACTATCTTCGGATCGCCCTGTGTGCTTGTGGAATGGATGCAGTGGTGCAGACCTTTGATAGGCCTGTCTCTGGTTGGACCAGACGGAGATTCTATCGATGCCCTGTATACGTCGTGAGTTTACTTACCTTCATATAGATCGAATTTATTTTACGATGTAACCTAACTTTATATCATGTTCAAAACAAATAAATGATTGTCGTATGGCATCGTGGATGGATGATCCTTTTCCAATAGCAGCAGATGCATACATGATGGTTCTCCACGCAAGGTTCGCAGATTTCGAAAATCGTCTCAAAATGACAAGACGTACCCTAAAGCTGCACGTCCGCACGGAACACTTGTGCCCTGCATGCCGGAGGCGACGCGTCTAGCTAGCTGCCACCCACATGTTACGGCGTACTTTTCAAGTCCCCTAAGAAACGACTATAAGGTTTTCATGCTTGTATTGTATGGTTTGAACTCTGATATTTTCGTATTGATGTTTGTGTTGTATTGTATGGTTTGAACTCTGCTACATTGTCTAATTCACTTTATATGCCAAGATTCACTTTACGTGTATTTAATGTTTTTATTTATCTCATAGCTTCTAACTTTAGAAATTTTAGTTTGCCGTACAAACGACTATTAACACTTGGTAAAATTTTAAATTTGCAATTTTGTCAAATTAGATACAATTTTGAGTTTTAAAATGTATATATTCACATGCTTATACATGTATCAAATTTAGAAAATAGCGCATATATTTATCATATATATTAAAATATAATATTATGCATGCATATATATTATAATTTTATGATATATCTATATTATACATATATTAAAATGTATATATGCCATGGTACTAGTACACCAGAATCATCGCTGGCCTCTTTTTGCATTGCCGATCTCTAGCACATCATGTCCGCACTGATCTCGGGAGTATGTGAGTGGGTCGCGTGGACGAATTTCTCGCCGAGGCCTCCCCATATCGACAGGTGTGATGGGGTCATTCACCAGATAGAAACCGATATCAAATTCTTCTTGGTTATGTGATTGAATGCCGTGAGAATCATCATCTGAAATAATAAATAAGTTCATAAATTGTGCTCCCACATGCAACTCTGAATGTTGTAAGCAAAGGTCATTGTGTATGTACCTTCGTAAGAAACAGTGAGGCCCTCTGGACTCCCATACCGTAGTAGGCCGGTGCGGTGCTAGTGCCGGCACCGTAGTAGACGGGTGCGGTGCTAGTGTCGGCTCCGTGGTAGGCCGGTGTAGTGTCGGCGCCGTGGTAGGCCGGTGTATTGTAGGTGCCGTACGGTCCCCGTTGCCAAAGTGCAGAATCTCCGGGGGCCCACTCGTCCTGCTGAGGGTGGACGTACCCCGCTGCTGCTTGCTCCCACGTCGAAGTGGGTGCCGACGGCACCACTGTTTGGTCCCACCCGGACCAAGATCCACCCCCGTAGGAGTGGCGGGGTGGCTGCTGCGACACTACAGCAGGGGCCCCGTGGGAGGAGTCTTGTGGGCCCGATCCCACGCCAGTGGGGACCCCGACGAGTGTCGCGGGCGCTGATCCCACGCCGAAGTGGGGGGAGGCCTGTAGGGGGGAGGAGTAGGGGTGGGGAGTAGGGACCCTCCAGCGGCGTACGTACCTTTCCAAACAGGCACATCAGGCTGCAGTGGAGGGGAAGCTGGAAAGCAGCGACCTGCCTGTGACCGTCCCCCACGTCTTCCACGGCCTGAAGGTGGCGGGGCATGTGGCACTACGTCACCGGCACGCCGACAAGAGGAGAGACGAACCAACTCATTCGCCTTGCCGACTACTCTCTCCCAGGCTTGTCTCATATCCAGGACGGTGACCTGAATCCCTTGCCTCAGCCGATGAAGCATGGATGTCCCTTCGTGCAAGAGTTCCAGGCCGATGTCGCCCTGCGTAATGGATATTATTTAGGTATTGTCCTGAATTGTGTAAGGAACAATATAAACGTGGTAAAAAGGACCGCACTAACCACCCTGTTTGCCCTCGAAGGCTGTTGTCGAGGGTACGTGTCCGCCGGCGTCGGGTCGTGCCTGACATATCCCGCGGCCGTCAGCCTAACCCTCTCATGTAGACATCTAGATCCCTTCATGATCCAATTGTAAACCTCTGCTAAGTTAGTCGTCATGATGCCGTACCTTGCACCCCCTGCATCGTGCAGCAATGACCATTTCTCCCTCGGCTCGTGACGTATCCAGTCACTGAATGACTTCGTGGCGGATACTGCCCTTCTTCGCACACCTGGACCAACTGTTGGGAGTGCGCACAGGGCGGTAGGATCATCTCCTTCCTCATGGTATAACATTGCATTCTTCGAACTAGTCGGTGCAACGGAACCCTGTGAGGTACGTTTTTTTGTCAATTCATCAAGATTGATCCAAAACTTCATAAACTTACTCTCCTGGTTCTGCTTACATAGCCTCTTGAACATATTCATGAGGTCTTTGCTCTTGAACTGGCGGAAAAAGTTTGCTCCCATATGCTTCATGCACCACCTGCTAATAATGTCATCCCACTTGGCAGGACCTCTCATGTATGAACCCTTCTGCATCTCCATTATAACTTTTAGTAGGCCAGCATGACGGTTATGAATAACACATACGTCTGGCCTATCTTGAACCACTCCAACCTTGACACGTTCTAGGAACCAATACCAGCTGTCGGTGTTCTCAGACTCCACAAATGCAAATACAACTGGTAGGACCTGGTTGTTCGCATCCACCGCTATGGCAGTCAAGATCTGTCCCATATACTTCTCAGTTAGAAATGTGCCGTCCATGCAAATGATGGGCCGACAGTATTTGAATGCCGTGATGCATGGCCCGAGCACGAAGAACGCACGCTGCAACACCATCTTGCCTGGGTGTCTTTCTCCTGCAGCATGCTCTGCAATATCAATGAACGTGCCTGGGTTCCTCCTAGCAATGGCATGCAACATTAGCGGTAGATTTGCATATGATGCTTCATACGTCCCGAACCGACCCTCGATTGCTTTTCTCTTGGCCCTCCAAGCCGTGGTATAGCTTATCTCGTACTGAAACCTCTCCTCGACCTGCTGTCTTATAAAGCCGGCCGTAACATGAGGGTTCTCCACAATCATACCCGACAGTTTCCTCGCCGCCCAAGTTGAAGTTATGTTCCGGTGCTTCTGCTCCGCAATATGCACGACACAATTGTGTTGCCGCACTATCGAGCACTTCCAATAATCCTTCCACATTCCCTTATACGCATGCACGCGGAAAAGACATGAGTCTCGCACACACCTGACATCATACTCCTTTTTACTTGACTTCACTACGGTGAACTGCCTACGCAGCGACACCGCCCAGCACTTAACCGCATCCAGTAAAGCCTCCTTGTCCTTGAAATTTTGCCCCTCATTTACCTCGTTCTCGTGATACTCCCACTCAACGTGGCTATCTTCAACCACTTCTAGACCTGCAAAGTTGCTGGACCTCCAGTCCATCGGAACATTGTTCTCTTCGTCCGAGTTTTCATCCTCCTCCGGTGCTTCTTCATCCTCGGCGTCCTCGCCCTCCATCGCCTCAACTATCCCACCCACCGTTTCACCTTCATCAGCAGCGCCTGTTGCCTCCATCGCTACCTCATCCTCTCCCTCTGCTTCCTCCTCCACATCTAACAGTTCAGTGCCGCCACCCTCCCCCCAACCTTCTTCCGTGTCTCCTTCTACATGCCCTCCCCCTTCCTCCCATTGTCCCTCTGCGGCAGGCTCAGTATCGGATACCTCATAGCACTGAACAAGCAGCACCAGCGGCCATCCGTGCTCCAATGCATATCGGAGATAATCCCTCCACGTCTTCGTTGACTTGATCGGTATTAGCTCCCCATAAACCCTTGCGGGGCACGGCTAACTACTGCTTGAATAGCTAGACGGAACCTCTCTGCCTCCAAATTGAACACCTTCAGTAACCATCCATAAATCCGACCATAAGAGCTTTCCGGGCCTCTTTTGATGCCGCGTTGTACATGAGAAAAGTTTGATAAATCTACTCCACCAGGACCAAGCATAATATCACCGACCCCATAATATATTTGAAAATATAATGTCTCGGCCATCTCACCTACATTGACAAAATATGACACATGTATCTTTCAGCTCAACGAATGTCCAAAACTAATAAATTCACAAAATAAATCCACCTATTTTTAAACGATTCCATAAATTACTTCGTGATTTTTTGGCATTTCCTTCTAATATTACAGCGAGTCGACAACACTATCATTCCAACTAAACCCTAAATAACCAAATATTTATTCTACAATCGACACTCATAATCAACAAAATGCTAAGCAATATGTCTAACATTATGGCTAACCTATTAGGGTCCGTGGTTTAGCACAAACGGTGTAGAAACATGCACTCCGTTCAAATATCGTCTTCCACATTCACCACTTACAATCTATATGGCTAGCCTATCAATTTTTCAACGTTTCATTCATTCAAACTTCACCAAATTTTGAAATATAATCAAATCTAGCCGGTAAAAGTTCACAAAAATCATACCAATATACTCTCCATTCAATATACATCACTTATACTAATCAATATCTACTAATTTTAACAAATATTACGTAAGCTCATTACCTCGTAATCTTCTCCGAAATCGCCTCCCGCAGCCCCTCTCGTGCGCCCGAGTGAGTGTGAGTGAGCTTGAGTGGGTAAAGTGAAAAGGGGGCGCCGGGTAGCCTTTTAAAAGTCCCGGTCGCGCAGTGAAACCGCGACAGGGCCTGTCGTGCGACCAATCCACGACTGCAAGCCGTGGCCCGCGCGAGGGGAATCCGAGGCCCAGTCGCTCGCTCAAACCGCGACTTGGGGTGCTCGTGAATTCAAATGTCGACCGGACCCGGGCCGGCGTGACATGTGGGACCGCTCGTGCTTTGAAGTACCGATAAACTTCTGGTCGCGATTTCAACGAACGACCGAGGTATATTTGTGTCTAATGTCGAAAACAGGATACATTTTTGCATAAAACAATAAAAATAAATGTAAAAAAATTAAAAATTCTTGTTGTGGAGGGGCATCCTTGGATGACTATGCTCCAGATACAGTGTAATCAGTAATAGTACACATTTGGACGGCTCCGAGGAGAAGATGGTTTGATATCGATTGGGCCCACATAGGAGAACCAAACTGTACCCGTCCAGCCCAACCCAGGTGGCATGGACGGGCCAGCCACGCAGATGAAGAGGGCCTAAACACAAAATAGGCCTTTACGGCCCAACAAAAGGTAGCCCACCATGAAAATACACGGGCCCAGCATGGATGGATCTCTCGTCGGTTTCAAATTTGGTTTCTCGTTGCCCCCAGCTCTCCCGCCGCCGTTGCGGCGCCCTCCTCCTCAACTCCGTTGACCCCCGCTCTCCTCGGAGGCCGCGGCTGCCCGGTGCAGCGCATTTATTTCACCACATGTCCCCACTTGCGTTTAGCTTTGACCACTGGGAGCTTAACCTCAAGGCCTCTTCCGCTCTCATCCTCGTCGTCTCCGTCTCCGTCTCCGTCTCCGGCGGCGCCCCATGCCCCACGCTGATTCCGCTCGTGGGAAGAAGGCCAAGGCTGGTGATGGTGGCAGCAGGCGGCGTCTCGCCGCCACCGCCATCCTGTCGGCGGCGGCCCTAGCGGTGATACTGATATCGCTGTCGGTGGACTCGTTGACTCTGCCTCGGGCGGCGCAAGTCGATGATGGGAGCAACAACGATGGTTACGATGCTGCCATTGCTGCTTCGTTGTTACTAAGGGAAGAGCCTCGGGGTGGGCAGGAGAGTGACGGCAAATCACTCAGATTAGCTGCTGTCCCTGATACCGCATTGTTCGCATCAACGCGCGATGCAGGGATCACTCTCCCTGTCTCGTCAGATTCGTCCAGGGAGTTTCAGAGTGGTGATCAAGGTGAGGTTGCTAGTTCATCTCCCTGTTTGTTTTCTGTTTAATGGTGATGGAATGAGTGTGGTTGCTGACACCAAAATGGTTGTGCAGGCAGCTGCGATCTGTATCACGGGAAGTGGGTTTTTGATTCTACCGGGCCACTGTACAACAACGCCTCTTGTCCTGTGATAACAAAGACGCAGAATTGCCGGGGAAACGGGCGACCGGACAAGGACTATGAGTATTGGAGATGGAAGCCTGAGCAGTGCATCCTCCCACGGTTTGATGCAAGAAAGTTCTTGGAGCTGATGAGGAGCAAGACACTTGCATTTGTTGGGGATTCAGTTGCTCGAAATCAGATGGAGTCTCTTCTTTGCATTCTTTGGCAGGTGAGATGCTCCAATATTTTTTTAAAAAAAAGAGAACTCCAATGGGAAAAAAACTCCAATGCTACTATTCATGGTGTCAACTTACTGGTTACTGTACGTATCGAATTATGCTGACATGATTGTTTTCAATTTTTTTGACAAATGGGATTGAGAAGTAAAATAGTTTGGCTTTTAGAAACACTCCAACTGGATTGCTGGTAAGCAGGTTAAAAAAGCGGTAATGTCTATAGTCAGGTCTTTAGAGACTTATGAATAGCCAAATTTATTTATGTAATTAGTTGTTTTTGCGCTTCTGTGTTGGTATATGTAGCTTATATCATCAGGCAACAAAAAAGTGCCTGCATTGATATCTCAAGGCAATGTCACATTCTCCATTTGACAGGTTGAAATCCCAATAAACCGTAGCAACCGCAGGAGGAGCAAGTGGGTGTTCAAATCAACTTCTACAACGATCATCCGCATATGGTCCTCTTGGTTGGTGCACAGGTCAACCAAAGCTGTGGGGTTTGCTCATGAAGGTCTTGATAAGGTTTTCCTTGATGTCCCAGACGAGAGCTTCATGGAGTTTCTCCCAAGTTTTGATGTGCTTGTCCTCTCCTCCGGACACTGGTTTGTCAAAAAATCAGCCTACATCCTGAATGGCAGCGTTGTTGGAGGTCAGCTCTGGTGGCCTGAAAAAGCTGGAGAAATGCAGATGAACAACATTGATGCTTTTGGTATCTCTGTTGAGACTTGTCTAACTGCTGTTGCCACTAACCCAAATTTCACTGGTATAGCCATTGTTCGCTCGTTTTCACCGGATCACTACGAAGGCGGGGCATGGAACACTGGTGGATCATGCACCGGGATGGTCAAGCCCCTGGATGAGGTGGTGAGGAATAATTTCACAGATACAATGTATGGGAAACAAGCTACTGCCTTCAGAAAGGTAGTGAAGAATTTTGGGAAACCTGGTTCCAGGCTGAAACTGATGGACATTACTGAAACCTTTGCCTTAAGGGCTGATGGGCATCCTGGTCCATACAGAGACACTAACCCAAACAAGAAGACAGAAAGAGGGCCAGATGGAAAGCCTCCATCCCAGGATTGTTTGCATTGGTGCATGCCAGGGCCTGTAGATACATGGAACGAGATGCTGCTAGAGACTATAACAAGAGAATTTGAGGGAGAGAGAAACTGAGCAAATAGTTTGCTAGGTGGTTCTCCCTTTCTTTCTTTTTTTTTACCACGAGTTAGTGAGGGAAAGCACATCACACTATTTAAGTTAGTGTGTCCACCTTCAATTAGCAATATGGTAATCTCTCCGTTCCAAATTGTAGTTCACTGTTGACTTTTGGAGATGCCTTTTGACCATTCGTCTTATTCAAAAAAATAGTACAAACATGCAAAAATACAAGCCATGCTTAAAATATGTTTAATGATGAAACAAATCACAGCAAAATAAATTATATTTACATATATTTTTTGAATAAGACTAATGGTCAAATAGAATATCCAAAAGTCAACAGTAAATTATAATTTGGAACGGAGAGAGTACTGTTTAAGATTTTCAAGAATTATTCTCAGATATACAGGGCAAGCCCATGTATTCTAACACAACCCACTTGTCGCTTTCAAATACCATGGCCTCGTTGCCCTCCGCACTCTCCTCTCCCGCCTCCGCGCCGGCAGCTCCGCCTCCCAGGCTACCACACGCAGGCTCCGATGCCAGTCGCCACGACCTCCATGGCCCGCGGCAGCACGCCGGTGCATGACATTTATTAGACCACAAGTGTTCTAATTTAGTATCAATCAACCTCACAAACTGATCAGGCACATGATCAGTTAGTTAACCACCTCTTCTCACTCTCTCTGTCCACTCCGGCGGCACTATCCCTAGCTGTGGAGATCCAGCCGAGCTTGCATCGACTTCCTCTTTCCTACTAATTCGACCCATCCATGGTTCATTCGGTTAGCTTCTTCTTCAGTTCTTCTTCTTCTCGGTCATCGTCTTCTCACGCAGCTCGCAAGATCGACGACGAAGATGGGGAAGAAGACCCAGGTCGATGGGGTTCGTGGGCTCCAGCCGTGTGCCTCCACGGTCATCGTGTCGGCGGTGGCTCTGATGCTGCCCCTATTGGTGCTGTTACTGTCATTCGGCTGGTCTTCGCCTTGGACAGCAATAAACGGCTACTACTCGTCAGAGTCATCGAATGGTGTCCAAAGTGCCGATCAAGGTGAGATGAGAGAGACATATGAAACTCCTATCCTGTTTGTTTTGTTTTCTGCTGAACATCTTATATATTCTTATGAAAACATATGAAATTTTACATTTTTCATGGTGATGATAACGGGATGAGCCATGAGTGGGGTGATCAAGAGTTAAGACGAGCTGATTGTGCAGGTAGCTGTGACATGTATCACGGGGAGTGGGTTTTTGATCCTTCTGGGCCACTGTACAACGGCTCCTGCCCTGTGATCCCTGAAATGGAGAATTGCCAGGGAAATGGGCGACCGGACATGGGATATGAGTATTGGAGATGGAAGCCTGAGCTGTGCGTCCTCCCGCGCTTTGATGCAAGAAAGTTCCTGGAGCTGATGAGAGGCAAGACGATTGCCTTCGTTGGGGATTCAGTTGCTCGAAATCAGATGGAGTCGCTCCTTTGCATTCTATGGCAGGTGAAATGCTCTCCTCTGTTAGTATTCACGCTGTATGTTTGAAAGTTGGCACAAAAATTAGTCTAACAGCATGTATAATGTTCCATATCTATAACTCTTGCCGATTATGGACACGTGACGGCGGTGATGCTACAAATAGGAGAGAATTTGTATAGAGAGCTGGGTCATTTGTAATTCATTAGTTGATTGTAGCACATAAACCTAGTAATGTATAGAGGTTGGGAGTTGTATGATTCTATATACTATTGTATAACTAGTCTTTAAGGTTGTCTATAGACCATAAGTGACATAGTAGCTTGGTATATATAGCATTATTCATACCTAGCTGATGCTAAATCCTAGTATGAGTCAGTGGGGCTTACAGCATTACCAACGGGGCCTAAGTTAGGTCGATCTAGTATTGTAGCAAATAAAATAGAAGAAGAGAAATATAGATGAATAATGAGAAGGATGTGTAAATAGTGGTTGGGTCGATCTAAATTAGGCCTCCATTGGTGATGCTTAGGACATGTCCAATGCCAACCCAAAAAATCTAACCCAACCCTAAATTTCATTATTCACGTACCTAAATTCACTATTTGTAACATCAAAATTTAGGTCTAGGCCAACATTTGTGTAACATTGAACATGCTTCAGGGATGAGCCATTGTACGGTGAATGTCACCGAGCAACATAATTATTTGCTTTTGCGTCTCAAATCAGCGCGACTTTCTCCTTTTGTCAGGTAGAAACCCCAGTAAACCGCGGAAACCTCAAGAGAAGCAGGTGGATCTTCAGGTTCACCTCAACTACGATCATACGTGTCTGGTCCTCTTGGCTGGTGCATTGGTCAACTGAACCTGTGGAGTTTGCTCCCAGTGGTCTCCACAAGGTTTTCCTTGATGTCCCAGACGAGAAGTTCATGGGGTATCTCCCAAGTTTTGATGTGCTTGTCGTTTCCTCCGGCCACTGGTTTACTAGGAAAGCAACCTACATCCTGAATGGCAGTGTCGTTGGAGGGCAGCTCTGGTGGCCTGATCAAGCTGGGAAAATGCAGATGAACAGCATTGAAGCCTTTGGTGCCTCTCTCGAAACCTGTCTAACCGCGGTGATGGCTAACAAAAATTTCACGGGTATCGCCATTCTTCGCTCATACTCCCCAGATCATTATGCGGGCGGGGCGTGGAACACCGGAGGATCATGCGGTGGAAACACCAAGCCCTCAAATGAGACGGTGAAGAATGGATTCACAGACACAACGTATGGTAAGATGGTTGCAAGCTTCAAAAAGGTGGTGAAGAGTTCTGGGGGGGACGGCTCAAGGTTGAAGCTGATGGACATCACTGGGCCCTTTGCATTAAGGGCTGATGGGCATCCCGGCCCATATAGGAATCGCGATCGGAACAGGAGGACACAAAGAGGCCCGGATGAAAGGCCTCTAGCTCAGGATTGTGTGCATTGGTGCATGCCAGGGCCTGTAGATACATGGAATGAGATGTTGCTAGAGACTATACGAAGAGAATTCGAGGGAGATCGAATTAGGTGAAGAAGTTTGGTGGCTAGTTGCTTGCCATCACAAGATATGTTCTGCAATGTTTATAGCATCTCCACCCTATTCACTTCACACTCAATTCACCCCCTAAAATTCCTTCATACTTTAATTACACTTTAAAAATTAAGTCAGTTCAGCAAAAACTCTATCCTTTCACACTCTATTTGAGAGCTTCACCTACTGATGTTGACGGGAGCTCTTTGTTCTTTTAATGAAAATGTATTTCGGTCTCTACATCATAGACGTATGTGGACCTATTGCAACCACACAAATTAAGGTCTAGTTTAAGATTGACTTACCTCAAAATAATATGGAAGTAAGAATAAACCATTTATCCATCACTAACACGCTTATTAAATTATTTATCCATCACTAACACGCTTATTAAATTGCCATCCATGTTAGTTGAAAAACGACATAGCCACCACCTTCAATAAACAGCCACCAGTTTTGGCTATCACAATAAATGGGGACACATTTTAAAAAAAATTTGAATTGCGTTGCGGGTATATGAAGTTGCCGTTCTCACTAGAGGGGGTACGGGTGGGGTGATGAATGCATGATTTGAGCCGAGGCGCATTGGTGTGGTGCGACAATGAAGCTAGGGTTGGGCGGTTGAGCGAAACAGCAAGGGAGGGGTGCGATTGGGGAACTACGCAAGGGGATGA
This sequence comes from Raddia guianensis, assembly GCA_036346415.1. Classification (NCBI taxonomy): domain Eukaryota; kingdom Viridiplantae; phylum Streptophyta; class Magnoliopsida; order Poales; family Poaceae; genus Raddia; species Raddia guianensis. The sequence goes on from CM070534.1 coordinate 72,139,466, forward strand.
AGGCGTCGGGTGGATGGGAAACGTGACGGAGATATGGGGCGAAATTTGTTTAGGTGGCGGGTGAGGATGGCAGCGACGTCGAGAAATGTCGACGGTGACTCCCTTGGGTTTTCCGTGAGGATGAAGTGGCCGACAATGTGGGTTCGCGATGGGCGGAGATGGCATGTGGTTACGAAAGCTGCATCGTGACCCACGCTCCTCCTCTTCCTCATGGTGGCCACATAGTGAAGGAGAAGAACATAGAAAGGGTAGGAGAGAAAGAAGAGAGAGAAGGAGAGAGAAGTAAGGAAGTAGGTCTTGTGAGCTGAATGTAAAAAAGACATGCATAAAATTTTTATGTTTACTTTAAATATATTTCTAAGGATAGCACAAAATTTTTAAATAGATTTGTATACACAATATAATAACATAATACATGATTTAGAAAAATTGAAATTAAATCAATATATTCCATATTGTTTTTATTAAAAACTAAATTATTGATTTATCAACTATTTTGTTGGTTTCTAGAAATAAGTATTTTAAATATTAATAGTGAAATTAGTTTTATAAAATTTAATAATAATAATAATAATAATATGCGCATTTCAAGGTTTCAAAAATGAGATTCCATGCAATGTTATAGTGATTTTTATTTTTTTTAAAATAGGGACGTTACATTCTTTTCCATGGCAAGTCCAAATATTATTTTTGCATACCTCGCTAATACACATTTTGTTTTTTTTTAAAAAAAAGCCATCCCCATGGTTCCATAAGAAACGAGGATGTCGGAGAGAGATAAAGAGAGAGGTGCGCATATGGATCGACCTTGCGAGTTGCGACAATGGGATAGCGTTGACCTCGATGTTAACGGTTGGCGACCATGCATGAGTTGGGATAGAGGAGGAAAGAATTTTTAAATGGCAAAACTCTCTTAACATGGTGCCTTGTGGTACCTCCAAAGGGGCTATCGTAAAATTGCTCAAAAGAATAAAGTGCAAAATTCAAGAATTAAGCGAGCTCGTCAAGAATTATTTGTTGAGAACAAAATTTGACATAAGCTTTTCATTCATCAGGAAATTCGGTAAATTCTATTCCCGTCAAGACTTAAGAGCTTTAAATAATGAATGCTTTCGGCGACCCTTCTCTAGTCGGTAACGTCAAATGCTCCAGTGAGGAAGATAATATTGTTATGTCAGTTGTCATCAGAGCTTTGATCTCATCTATTAGGTTCTATATATTCCTGGAATATGCCACTTGGCCTTTGCCTCCATGTTATCCCTTTCTCAAGATTTCTCCAAAAGATCACTGGTTTATATAAAGTTGATAATTAGGACGCACAGGACACCTATCATAGCAATTTCTTATTATATTTTTTCACTGGGTGACATTGCTTTATTTTCTTAAGAAAAAAAGGGCTTCTTGTTAATGCCATATAGTAGTAGTATATAGTACCATCACCGGATGCTTTCTGCTCTTCTACCGGGTGACTATGTGCACAGCGTGTTAATAATCTACCTGAGGTTGCCCATTAATAAATGATTATATCGCACTACTTGAAAAAAAATATAAGATCGAAATCTGTATCAGTACTCGTTCATCCCAAACTGACAACAGATCGAAATGTTTATTGCGAACAAAAACGTGCCTAACAAATCACGTACAGGTACATCGCTTTCTTAAAATAAAAAGGAAACCGCAAGTCACGGCCCAACCCATAGCTTCACATCAGTCACCACAGCAATCGAATATATCCTTACGGCAAACAAATTTTTTAAAGAGAACATATCCGGTGCAATCTCCGTTTCCGTACAACCACCGTGCAATCCAACTAGCAAAAGTTACGAAAAATTCTGAAAAAATTTATACAAGTACTTCAAGTCATACTCCACCTATATATAAAATTTCATGTTCAAATTCGTTATATTTTAGCAGTAATAAAAAAGAGAAAATTCTGACAGATTTTAGAGTATAAATGTGTCAGAATTTTCTCTTTTTTGCTGTGCTTTAAATATAACGAATTTGAACATGAAATTTTATATATAGGTGGAGTATGACTTGAAGTACATGTATAAATTTTTTCAGAATTTTTCGCAACTTTTGCTAGTTGGATTGCACGGTGGTTGCACGGGAACGGAGATTGCACCGGATATGTTCTCTTTTTTAAAAGCTCCAAGTTGCAATTACTCATAAATTAACGCTCCAGTAGGCCACTTCAACAAGTTCTAGAGAGAGTACGAAAACTTCAACACGGTTTAACTTCAAACAAAAACAAAAAAAAAAAAGTAGCACTCCAACAAAATCAACTAGTCTAAGAGGCAAGCTTGGTGATAAGCTAATTTCTAAGAACATTTCTATAGTTTTAAACAAGAATAAAATCCGCACTATAGCAAAAAACATGCTAAGTTTATCTTAAATTGAATACTATTTTTTTATAATTAAATTGAATACTATTGGGGTTGCTCTGAAAGCTTCTCCAAACAGCTTAAAGAGCCGTCCCATTTGTTATAGACATGAGAAGCGAGGTCAAGATGTAATTTTAAAAAGTTTAAAGTGTTTGACTTTTTAAAACAACAATCGGTCCTAAGAGTGAAACCGCAGATCTTCTATTTTGGCATGGACATTATTTTAAAAGGAAAAACACTACTCCCTCCATTCCAAATTGTAGTCCACCGTTGACTTTTGGATATTCTATTTGACCATTCGTCTTATTCAAAAAAAGTAAATATTATTTATTTTGTTGTGATTGTTTTATCATTAAACATATTTTAAACATGACTTATATTTTTACATAGTTACACTATTTTTTGAATAAGACGAATGATCAAAAGACGTTTTCAAAAGTCAGGTGAACTATAATTTGGAACGAAGAGAATACTATCTAAAAAACTATAACAAGCCTAAAGTGTTTAATTTATTGTTGGAAATATTAGGAATTTTCTCAATATTTTAATCCACAAAATTATGTAAATCATAATTAGACAATTGCCAGTTTCCAGTTCAGGACCAAAGGTACTAGATATAAAAATATCTATCTCATACGCAAGGGCTAATGAACAGAAAACAAAAAGGCAAAGACACGGTATAAACCAATATACCCTTGAGCCGAGTCGCAGCCCACTATAGGCGTTAGTACAAAGGCAAGCGGAGGAATGACTTGCACATTCTCACCGCCATGACGATTGATGTAGTCGATCACAAGTTGGTGCGAGATGCCTTTGATGCGATGGAGAGGTCGGTGCAATCGAACGTCGGTGCGATGTAGATGTACAGTGCCTCCTGTGATGATCCAGGACGAAGAACTCGAAGCGATCGCGTGAGAACGCTCCCCAAAACCTTATCGGCCTCTATCCGGAAAGGGATCTCGAGAAGGACGAGATTCGGAGGCTCGCTTCCTCCGCTCCTTGTGCGCGCAAGGAAACAGAGACGGGAACGCAAAACGGCAGCGCTACAGATGGAAGTATGGAATGTGCGGGAGAGAGAGAGCTCTTGAGGGCGAGAGACTTATTTTCACAGGGCGAGGAGCTCATGCTTCTATAGGCGCTAGGAAGAGAAGGTTCGTCGAACCTGGACGCCATCAAGCACTAGTAACGTAACGCCATTACATCCGCCATTAAGTCGTCCGTTACGTAATCTGACGCCATTACACCAGCCATTAAGTCGCCGGTTACGGGAAGAGGTCGCTGTGCTCGGTGAGGTCGCCTGCGTGTTCGGGAGAGCTCGCCCATGCTCAAGTGAGGTCGCCTGTGTTCGGGAGAGCTCGCCCGGCTCGGGGAGAGCTCGCCCAGGAGAGCTCGCCCAGGCTCAGGGAGAGGTCGCCCGGTTCGTGGAGAGCTCGCCCACGCCTTTCTTTTTTCTCTCTTTTCTTAATCGGGAGAACCACAATCCAACTATTTAAGTTGAGATATTCTCCTCCCAATTTTCCTAATCGGTTTTAGATTAAACGCCTTTTAATTTCTATTAAAATAATTAAATGGGCCAACCCCATAATTATTCTAACATTTATAAACTTATAAAAGCGATAAATTTTTAGCTGTAGATGTAAATTTGAATTTAAGCCGCGTGATATTCTCGTCACGTCACGCTAGTGCTATCGCCTCTCCACAGTTGTACACGTGTGGTGCTCAGGCCTCAGGGTTGTACGCGCGCGCGTGGTGCGTGCTCTCGTGTACCCGGAGCGGACACATCGCCGTTGGGGTTTGTCAGTTTGTGGTGTGATCGCGTGAGTGTGACCCATGCAACAGACGTGGCGATCCGAGCTGTACCTCAACACTGCCTCTGCCCGTCGTCTTCGTCGAACACCAGGTGCAGGTGGCTGGTTCACGAGAGGCCGTCTCTAGATCTCTCGCGTTGCACCCCTCTTTGATTTCTGGTTATTGTTCAGTCTTTTTTTTTTGGGGTGAGTTTTCACTTTTTTTGGTTATTTTTACGTATCATTTACTATATATATATATATATATATATATATATATATATATATATATATATATATTTTGAAACTATGTAGATTTTTTCTCAATGGTCTAAAAAAAATTTATTTAACCTTTTCATACCAATTTTAAAGGTTTTTAAAGATGATCAAGTTTTTCAACTAAAACTAGAGCCAAAACTAATCAAGAAATTAAAGAGGTGTGATTATCTTGTAGCATAGAAAAAACGAGTGTGGTTTAGGATATTCTTTTAAATCGTTTTCAAAAACTTTTAAAGTCTTATTTATCAGCAAATAAGATTTGTTCGAGAGAAACTTTCGAATCACCAATGGAAAAACTAACCTCTATATTCATGTAAAAGTCCATTATGTAAGAAATTATTATATTTCTTCACATAGAAGCCGACCCTAGGAATTTAAGTAAACAATTCCTTTTTGAACAACAGGCAGGAGAACTGTCTTGTATTGATTAAAAGAGAGGAAGTACAGGGTGGGGGGAGAAAAAAGGCCCCTCCCCCGTGGGTCAAGGGGACTAGGTTAACTAATTACAATAGTAGCCTCTGCTGCAGCCCAAAGCCGCAGCTCATCAATCAAAAAATTCAAAAAACTGCGCTCAGTCGGTCGACCTGACGGAAGAGCCGGTTGTTGCTTTCAAGCCAGAGGTGCCAGACTATGGCAACAATGACCGAGGAGACTGCGCGAGGGTCACCCGGTCCGTTGACTATGCTGGTCCACCAACTCTGTAGCGGTAGCCTCAGATCCAAATGATTGGGTTGATTTATGGAAGTTCAAAGAAGACAAACTAGTATTGACTAGACTGTAATGCTAAAAACGCACTGAAGGAAGAGGTGCTCTGGAGTTTCTAGGTTGCGCCTGCAGAGAAGACAGAAGTAGTCATTTGGTATCCGACGAACAATCTATTAGAGCATGCGTGATCACTCCTGGGATTGGGCAAAAGCGATCGAGGAAATGGAATAACAAATGTCCCGTCAACACATGGTTGTTTCCTTTCTTTCGAAGTGCTTCACCAAGAAATAAAAGCTTGATTAGCTCACACCTCTATGTATGCACGCCTGAAACTGTTCAACACGAGAGACCTAGCATTCCCAATGATAAACCTTTTTTAGCTCAACACTGTAGCAGTACCTCATTTTACTGTAGCAATAAGTATATGAATAGTGAAATAACTTATTACTATAGTATTAGGGTTATACATGGATTAGAATAGAGATGCTTAACTTTAGCCACCAATTGGTAAACCCAAATATAAACACACCAAGCGTAAAAAGAAAGATATGCAGAAGTCAAATATTCAAGAAATATCATCGTTCCTTTTATATGTGTAAATTTGCAATCATGAAATTATGCTAATTATAAATATGCCACCACACACTCCATCTAGTACCTTTGGCGAAATTAGACAGTTTTGTGCCCATCTCTCCTCCTCTCTCTTTCCTTCCTCCCCTCCACCTTCTCCTTTTGATGACCTAGCCACAAGGACAGCGCATCCTCCCACAACATAGCCAAGGAATACGACCATCGTTTGCTCTAGCTCCACCTCCAAGTCTACCCAACGCCAGCCACCATCTCCACGGTTGTCTCCCTCACAATAACCATCATTCTTTTTCTCATTTCATTTCCTATGCTCCTCCGCCATGGAGAAAGGCCATCATTGTTCAATGCATCCTACGTCATCGCTCACTAAATTATTGATGCCCTCTAATGTCCCTAGACCTATGTCTTCTCTCTCTAGATGCTCCGCAAATTGCTTCCTTGATCTACGCCTCTAGCCTGTTTTCCCATGGCCGGTGATCCACATGAGTGTATGAATAGTATTACACACGAATACGAATATTGATATTCGCGGATATGACACAAATAGTGCTGAATGCGGATACAAATCATAGTAGATCAATATTATCTTGTCAAATTTTGTTCGAAATGGATATTACTTGGGTAATATCTAAAAATGCGTACTTGGAATTTCTTTGGGTGGTTGTTCGGTGTTGAGTAGTGTTGTCTGTCTAAAAATAGGACGATGGCTGGCGGTCATTAATTGGATACTATTTATATTTTTTTAATATTATCAACAAAAAATTATCCATCATTACCTACATTCATGATAATAGTTGGATATTTATAAAACTATTCGATCTATTCGCCCAGTCAAATATTTTTACCCCTATACGCCAGCTTGCCAACATCCCCACATCGAGCTTCGGCCTCCCTATCGAGCTCGGTGTTACCACCAACCCATATTCTTCCTTTTTCCGTGACCGTGCAACCAAACGGCGGCATACCAGTCAATTGACGAGCAATGGTCGATGCCTACCAAGCCAACTCTCTGTCTCTCTCTCTCTCTCTCTCTCTCTCTCTCTCTCCAATAAAGAAGAAGATGAAGGGAGTGAGAGATGGAGATAGGAGAGGGGGAGAAAAAGGAGATCAAAGAATAGAGGTAAAAGATAGGCCGGGGAAGTGTTTGTGTAAAAAAATGAGTGAAATGGTCATCTCTCCGGTATACATGCAATGCCAAAAGTGTTACGTGGGTATAATCTAAGCTAACGAGGAAGGGTTGACATTTCACTTATTCCAACACATATCATAATTAGAGTATTATCCAGGAAATATAGACACAATTTAACTATTTAAGTGGGATTAAATTTTCATATGCCACTACAAAGCCCACAATGTCATCCTTGTATCTATGACAAATTAGTCCCAAACCTACATGGCATGTTACCATAGATATATCGAATGATATATATACACAACTAGATTAGGGTCTTTGGATGGTGTCATAGGTTTCTCTTTCATAAAAGTATGACCAAATAACCGGCAAATATTATTGCCTCATAGTTCATGTATGGATAATATAGTTTTATACATTCTGTAAAAAATGGACTAACATATACATATGAAATGAATTAACTTTTAATGATCTTATATTTAATATGAATCCGTTTTCTAACATCGTATTTAATTTGAACTTCTTTTTTAGTTGCTTTTATTGTATTATCATATCTTCTAATCTAAGCCATGCATTTTAATTTGGTCTGACAATAATAGACGGTGTATATCTTCCTCTTTCTGTGATTACTGTGAGATTTTCTAGTATTTAGAATTAATGTGCCAGCTCCGTTTAACTTTGATTTAATATAATAATATATATTTAGTTTCATCACATAAGAACGATGAGAGTTGTTCTCTTAATAAAAGTTCCCATAGATTAATTTAATTATATATTAGGGGCATATATAACATGGGTGCTTCCAAGAAAAAACCAGTTTTTTCTACATAGGATAGAGCGGGAGTTTATAGGAGGGGATGAATGCTTAGCTAATTAACCATCCAGTCACTGTGGCCGCCCCAGTAGGGGAGGCCGCCCTGGGCCCCCAAAGTTCATGGGCCCCCTGTATGCCAGATGCATATGCAGTATATCTCAGATGGGCTCAGACTCTCACCTCGGCAACGCGAGAGCCGAGAAGCCGAGACGTTGTGTCTAGAACCCCAACGGCCTGAGCCCGACGCATCACGCGATCACGCGAGTCACGCTCACGCACGCCTCACGCCGTGTCGCCGTCACGCGATACCCTCGGCGGCAGCTCGGCGCTCGGCCTCGCGGGCCTCCAGCCCTCCACTCGCGTCTCGCGGTCTCGACGGCTCAGCCGACTCGGCGGCGTCTTGTGCCTCGTGGAGCCGTGGAGCGGTGGAGGTCGCCGACCGGCCGATCAGCGATCACAACTCCGGACCTAGTGTGATCAGCGACCTGTGCCCTACAACTGCGTCAAATCCATCCATCATCTCATACGTACGATTGCTTTTCCGTAGTATATGTGTTATGTGTATTCTATTTTTATTTTCAATTCCATGTACTGAATGAACGGTACAGAGTTCTTTTCAATTCATCCTTTGATGCGTTTATTTTTATTTTCAGTGCTTTGTGATATCATGTCATCGAGAAAGTATCCATCCGGTAGCGAAAAAAGGAAAAGAAAAAACGGACGGATGACTTCATAGAAACGCAGAGAGGAGCTATGGACAAATTTTTAAAGAGTAACCCTAGTGTTTCGACGAACCCAAATAATGAATTGGCGATAGTTGCTGTGGAGGAAGAGGAACTAGCTATTGGGATTTCTGAAGAAGAGGAAAATGTTGACATCAACATCGATGATAACAATGTAAGTGGCCCTGAAAATCCAGCTAATTCATCGGGTGCAAATGCATAGTCTGCTATGTTGATGAACCACCAGTTTATACTTCTGATATTTATGATCCAAGAAATTAGGATAATCTTGATAATAAAGCAAGAGACATATTAGTTGAGAAAGGGCCTATAAGAGAGGAGGGTCTGGAATTTCCTCTAGATGATGCGTCAAGATATTTTTCATATGCTCATTATCATAAAAAATTAAGCAATGGAGAGGTACATGATAGAAAATGGCTAGTTTATTCAAAGCATGATGATAGAGTGTTTTGCTTCTGCTGTAAGATCTTTAAGTCTAGCTCTAACAAGAGTCTGCGTTCATTAGCACATGATGGATATAGAAAGTGGAGGCATATTAGTGAGAAGCTTAGAGAACATGAAAATAGTGTTGAGCATATTAGCAACATGAACAAGTGGAATGAATTGAGAACTATACTACAGAAAGAGGAAACTATTGATAAAGATTTGCAGAAGCAAATCACAAAGGAGAAAAAACGTTTGAGATAAGTTTTGTTGAGAATAATAGCAATTGTGAAATATCTTGGTAAACGCAACTTGGCTTTTAGAGGAAGCAGTGAGCAGCTTTACAATGATAGTAATGGTAATTTCTTAGTTTGTGTTGAGATGGTTGCAGAATTTGACTTGGTAATGCAAGACCACCTTAGACGTATTCAGAAGAAAGAAATTCATTATCATTATCTCAGCCATAAAATTCAGAATGAGTTGATATCTCTTTTGGCTTCTGATATTACAAGTTCTAGCATAAAGGTGGTTAAAGAGGCCAAGTATTTCTCTATTATCCTAGATTGCACCCCTGATGTCAGTCATCAAGAACAAATGACTTTATTGGTTCGTTGTGTTAATTTGTCTGATGGAAAGATAAATATTGAGGAATATTTTTGGGATTCTTGAAGATAGATGACACATCTGGTTTGGGATTTTTTAATGTATTGCTTGATACTATAAAGTCCTTTGGCCTAAATATTAATGATATAAGGGGTCAAGGTTATGACAATGGTTCCAATATGAAAGGAAAACACCAAGGGGTACAAAAAAGGTTAATTGATATCAATTCAAGAGCATTGTATATGCCATGTGTTTATCATAGTTTTAATCTTACTCTTTGTGATATGACAAAATCTTGTGGGAAGGCTGTTTCATTTTTTGGAATTGTTCAGCGCATATATGTATTATTTGCTGGTTCTACGAAAAGGTGGAATGTTTTACTTAAACATGTTCCTAGTTTAACTGTTAAACCATTGTCCAATACTCGGTGGGAGAGTCGAATCAAAAGTATTACAACAATAAGATATCAAGCAACAGAGATAAGGTCAGCTTTGTCTGAGTTACGTCATGCTTCTAACATTGAACCTAAGGGCAAAAGTGATGCAAAAAATTTATTTGATGCACTTGGCAGCTTTGAGTTTTTACTTGGTATGGTTATCTGGCATGATGTTTTATTTGCTGTAAATAAAGTAAGTAAAAAGCTACAATCTTCGGCCATGTGCATTGACTCTACTTTGAAGCTAATACAAGATATGACGGAATACTTTGAGAAGTACAGAAATGATGGGTTTTCTGATTGTCTGAACATTGTCAAAGGTATTGCAAATGACATGGGTGTAGATGCATCATTTCCAGTAAAGCGCCGTGCCATCAGGAAGAAACAATTTGATGAAAGTAATTCCTAAGAAGAAATCCTAAAAGCCGAGAGAGCTTTTGAAGTTAAATATTTTTTTGTTTTGGTTGATATGGCGATCACTTCTTTGAAGATCAGATTTGAAGGACTCATAGTGTTTAAAAATATATTCGGATTTTTATTGAGCTCAAGCACCCTGAAGTCATTAAATGATAGCGAACTTGAAGAGTGTCGCACTAAATTTGGAGACACTTTCTCTCATGATGGTTTATCTAATGTCGAGGTACATGATCTTATTTCTGAATTAAAGATTTTGAAATTCACTTTGCCAAATGGCATATTGTCTGCTATGGAGATTTTCGAGTATGTCAGAGATGTGGATTGTTATCCTAGTGTCTCCATTGCATATCGAATCTTATTTACTGTGCCTGTGACTGTTGCATCGGTTGAAAGAAGCTTTTCAAAATTGAAATTGTTGAAGAACTATTTGAGATCAACAATGACACAGGAAATGTTAAATGATTTGGCGACTTTATGCATCGAGAAGAAGTTATTGGACGGGTAAAATACCCCAAATAATCAACAGTAAATGCAAAATTAATAAAATAATGCACAGAAAACAAAAATTACAAAATTAGCACTGGGTCCCGCCACTCGGTGGTCGCCGCCATCGGGCGGCCATGTTGAAGCTGTTGCCATTAGGCGGCCGCAGCAGAGCCGCCACCCGGTGTGGCCGACTTCTTCACGCCGCCGGTGGCGGCAATACGCGTCGCTTCGTGGCGGCAGCCCCGACCGCCCCTAATTTCGGCGTCCGTTATCGCATGCGGGAAAAAATATTAAAAACGCCGCGTCAAAAACAAAGGCGCGAAAAAATAATAAAATAAGATCCACCGACAAAACAAAGGTCAAAAAAATAATAAAATAATCCGCGACCGACAAAATAGTGATGACTTTTAATTAAGCAAACAAGAATTGCATGATTTACGCTAATTAATACCGATTAGAGGTCACAGTGATCAAAAATGTACTCTATATATATCGCGTTCGCATTGCTCGTTCGTCTTCACACACGCAAAGACTCTCGCTTCAGTTCATTTCACATACGCTACGGCTTCACACGCAGAGCGGCCTTCACACACGCACTCTCTCGCTTTCAGTTCACACACACGCCGAGCTTCACCGCAGAGCAGCCTTCACACACTCACTCTCGCTTTCAGTTCTTTTCATTCGCTCGATTCAGTATATTATTCACGATACCTCACTTGAGAATTCATCGAGTGTGACTTCGCTAATATTTTATGCTTTCGGCGTGAGGGAATATTTTGGAATTTAAATTTGATGTACTTGCTAAATTAGTGTTATTATGCACGATATGCAAGAGTTAATTTTGACATAATAATATTCTATGCTAATATTATTTGCGTGTTGTATGCTAATCTTGCCATATTAGTACTTAATATTGTATGTATATATTGATATGTGAGGGCTATCGACTATACCGATGTTGGCATAGTATGTTGTTAATGGTAATTAAACTAATCACCATCACGTAATTAATTAATTAAACTAAGCACCAGCACTTAGGTCTTGCTTTTATTTTGTTATTAATTTTGCACCGCAAGCACCGTAGCACGCACCAATCCTCAGAGAGCAAAGAAACAGATGCACCAGATTTCTGAAGGTAACAAGTACATACGATGATAGTTTAATATGATCACTTAATTTCAGATATTCGTGTAATTTACACGCTTGTTTTAATTTTTTCAGAACTTTAAACCGATCGATCTTATAACCGTGTGTACGCATTTTATAGTTAACATAAACTTGTTGTGTTAGGTTAATTTAAAATATGATTAGTGATTAATTAGTTCTGTAAGGAGAGAAAATGATGTACAAATATAATGTAAATTAGTGAATTTTTATACATGTAATATATGAATGTTTAAATTTTAATTGCACATACGGCGCAAAATTATATATAATTAGCGACAAATTAACGCTTAGTGTGCGATTTAAAAAGAGTGACTATATTTTTTCATGTAGTAATTTTCTTGTTAGCTTAATTAAACATAATAGGAAATGAATCTATATTTTGCATGCAAATAGTAATATGTACAATTGTATGTATTTTAGTGACATTTTACTTAATAATTAGGGTCTTTGGAGTATTAGTGGAGTTGTCAGTATTGTATGTTCAAATTTTATTTACACGTATTATGTATTAAACACGTAAGCTAACATTTTATGTAATGTTTGAAATAATAGTTAAATATAAAACAAACTTATATTTAATATTAATATGAATGAACACGTGCATGTTATGACGTAAATGGAGACAAAGATCGACTATTTTTACGGAGATGCACCCGTGCCAATGCAAGGAATTTTGTAAGCATGCACACATGCACCATTTGCGCACCACAATAACATTGCTAATAGAGTCGCCAATCTTTGGCGTAGGGTTATAGCTCAAATCTCAGATAAACCGTCATGAATACAAACTTGTTCTACACGGTGTTAGGCCATGTCAAGTTCCAAATAGTTCAATGTACGATACAAACCGTGGCCACCGAGAAATAAGTCACTTGGACGCATTTATGTTAATAAGGCATAGAAGAGGGTACCACTTAGGTGTGTACGTCGCCCGAGGCAAGACAATCTGAGGCGGGCCTAGCAACACCGAGAAGAGAGTGCACATGAGGAAGTGCCGGAAGGGTATGCGGAGGACCCAATTGGTAGTATGGCATCGCCCGTGTCGAGCCATTCGGCATGGGCACGGATCCGGATATCTCAATGGAGGAAGGAGAGATAGATGCACATGCGTTAGGGATGATTTCAATGAAGGGGTGAAGACGATGTCAAGAAGAGGACGACCCAATGCCCGCCATAGCGATTATCGCGCTCTGGATGCTTCAATTGGGTGATCGGGGATCACTCGAATATTTCGGATGGGGTATATGCATAATGACATAACAATGGGTCAAGAGTTTAGCACGGCGATGAGGTCATACACTTCATCAAGAACTTTGGTGTCACAACACGGCGCGAGCACTCGTGGCACGGTCCGGACCGCCGTGGTACGAGGTGAAGTGCGTGAAGAAGCCGAGTGCTCATTCCATGTTCGCCCATCGCCCAAAATATGAACACCACTTCATAATCAAGAGGTACGAGCCGCGCGTGTACGGAGGAGTTGGTACGCAATATTAGCGTAATGTGGACTCAAGTTCATAGCGCAGATGTTGCTAATCGCTATTCAAGCCGATATCTCAATGAAACCACACTCCATAATGGCCGAGGTGCGTAACCGCACCGCATGTCGATTACATATCACCAAGCATGGCGAGCCAAGCAAAAGGCAATCAAATTGTTGTTCGGGATTATAAGGAGTCATACAACCTGGGCTCCCGTCTCCTCCGCAAGATACAGGAGACCAATCTCGGGACATGCTATGTTTCGCCCATGAGGTCAGATATCTCCCGATGGAAGTGTCGCACCCAACCACTTCTACCGATGCTACTGTTTTGGTCTTTTGGCGCAGCATAGAGGCCTTCCGCATTGTCGCCCCTGTCATTTGTGTCGATGGGACATTCTCACCGTAGGTACTATGGTGCTCTCGACGGCACTTGAGTTGGCGGAACAACCAGATATTGCCTCTAGCATTTGCTTTTGTGGAGAGCGAGAACAATGACACCGGTTGTGGTTTCTAACTCTTTCAAGATTCACGTTGTCACGGATCGCCCCGAGTGTGCGCTCATTTCGACCGCCACCGTGGAATCCTACATGGTGTAACTGTATTGTCCACCGGTGATGCCCCAATGTGGCCAGACGTTCGTTCTCGATGGTGCATGCGCCACCGGGGCGAACCTATACATCGTGCATTCAAGAATAAGCCCTAGTGAAGAAATTCAAGACAATGTGCATGCAAAACCAACAGCGCAAATTCAATGCGCTTTTCAATTATATTAACGAACGTATTCAGAAAATGGTCGCGAAGAGCAAAGCACATCGGGGTTCAAATACTAGGGCGAAAAGTCACTCTCGCCGTAAAATTACTTTTGCTCGATGGATAGCGCAAAACCGGCGGAGAAATGGGCTCGTACATGACAATCGATGGCGCCCTTAAGTCGGTAGATTTATTTACAATGTTAGTTTCCATTCCGCTCGATCAGAATTTAAGAAGTCTCAGATTGCAGATACACGGTGATGACGACGAACATAGTCGAAGTCGATAATAATGTGCTACGAGGAGTGCGCTGCCCGCCAATATGCACTATCATTGAGATGATCTTTTAGGACAAGAGATTATTTCGCGACGAGAAATGGCGGCCATGCAAATCACAAGCACTTTCTCTCGCCGAAGCCATCCTACTGAGGCGTCGACGAAATCTCGGCCCACCGCACGTCAATATATGACCGTATGAATAACATATTCAATGTGGACCGCAAGAGAAAGTATATGACAGATTTAGCGCAGAGATAATCAACAAAAGTGCCAACTTGGCAAGATGAGGTCAGATGCACTTGCAATAAACCCCGCCGAACACATCCCATGCTCGCAGACGTCATGACGGCATGTCGAGATCTTGCCGCAACGATGGCACCCAATACGCTCTCCGCACTATTCGATGAATGCAATTAGGCAAACATGAGCACCCAAGATGCAGCCAATTAATCGAGGCGGGATATAAAAACTCGAAGGGCCTACCTTCCATCCATTCCCCACTACGGCGTGTTGCACAAGGTAGACCGCAGACGCGCGCTTCAAGGTGACATGGATGCTGCCGATGGAGGAGATGGTTTCGTCATTGTCGGCTATGTAAACAGCCAGACATGACCGTAGGCGCTCCAAATCAGGATGAGTCCTGCAATATCATTTCGCAATTCTTGTATCACCGTCATATTTTAATAAAAGAGTTGTATTCGTTATATCCTCACTTCTTGTTTCACCGCCGCATAATATTATTCTCGCTATCGCCACTTGTAAGTTTTAATAAAAGACTTGTATTCGCCATCGTCACATGATGTTTTACTATTTGTCGTATGTAATAACTATAATATTTTCTTGCAAGATAGACAATGGAGGTTCCACAGTTCTTCTCCGACGGATGACTCCGCCATAGGTCGCAGAAATGGGTGCAGGCAATGAACAGTTTGCATGTTTCATAAAAATTATCTCATATTAACATGGTTAGTTAACATTATGATATTGTTATTTGTAGATGCAAACATTACGATTGAGGGCATCACGACAAATCAAACAATTGGATGCCCGCTTTTGATGTTCCTTACCGTGCGGACTATTGCCGTGGGCACTCACTGTTAATGGGGTCCCACAAGGAAATGACCGTCGACACCGCTACCAAGACTAGACCCGGCCTTATCATCAAGACTGGTCGATCAACGTGGCGCCCCGAGACGACATCGTTCCACTTACCGGTCGGTGAGATGACAATTACATTGAAGGATGTGGCCATGCTCACAGGGTTGCCCATCTCTGGACGGGTCTTCGTTGTCAACAAACCAAGCAGGCAAACATGGAAAAATTATGTCGAAGAAAGGTGAGTGTCTACTTTTTCACTTGCAAATTTGTAATTAGTACACAAATTTACCCTATGAAATATTATTCTAAATCTGCGCAGGTTTGAAGTTGAATATAATGGAAGCGACCAGGGTGTTTCGATCTCATGGCTCGAGCACCTTGACGAGGCTGGTCCGTGTCCAGTCAATGCTGAAGAGGCGATCGATCGGCATTATGAGGTGTATCTGTACTACCTCCTCGCCGGCGTCATGTTCACAAATGGCAACGGTGATCAGATACCCCTCATCTAGTCTTCGTAGCTCGAGAGCTATGCAACGGCTTTATTTAATGAGGACTACGAGTCAGACGGTTGGGGTCTGCCAGATACGATACATACCGGAGTTATGTGTCGCATGCCATCGGTCGACCCGAATGCGATGTTTGGGGTTGTCCTCTCCTCATCCAATTATGGTCGTGGAGTTATTTGCCACTAAATCGCCCAAACACGCCAAGACGATACTATCCTGTTCATGTAGACGCCGATTTGACCCCCGCATGTAGACCAACAATGGGATATAGATGGTTGCATGCGGTTGCGATGGTGAGAGAATTAGTAGATGTATGCCTTACACGCGCTTGTGTCGACCTAGACCTTCCGGTACATGACCAAGTTACGTGGGAACCATTCGCCATCCGCAACCTATGATATTGCCACGGGGGGCTTGCGGCTAGCACGTACCGAGAGTGTAGACTATTGGATGACGACTGTTATCTAGTGCGCATGAATGCCGTTGAAGGATACTCGCCGAACGCTGCTCAACGGCAATTTGGCTACCGCAAACATTTCCACTTCCACCGCCGCATCCGGCAACTCCCATGGGTATGCATCATAAGTTAAATATTTCAATATATTTGTACCACTCATAATATAGCGCATAAGTGTTTTTTCAGGCTTAGTTCAACCGGCGCAATCGTGATTGGGCCCACGCCCTGCGCCCACATCGAAGCGGTGGATCGAGTTAGCTATCGACGAAGTGTGGTACTCGATGGAGCCGCGCACGATCGATATTTGGGGTACATGGAATGGTACCGCCAAGGACCGGATGTCACTGCGATACCACAGCAAAGAAGAAGACCGCTCGACAACCGGAGGGTTATGCCCAACGAGTCCATGTTCGCACGACGGCGCCTCCGATAGTTTCATCTATATTGCGTGACTTCATACCTCCTTCAATACCATATGACATGGTTGATGCGCATACAGAGGTCGATTCGCTGCATGGCCATGCAACGGAGCTTGTATCGCAAACACACGGACCGCCAATCTTCTTCAAATTCATTGAGGGCCCTCATTAGAAGGGCGGATCTCGCCACGGAGCGATTAGGGGTCGGCGGGCATAGATCGCGCGACAGATCGCGAAGGGATACCCCGATCCGAGAAGAATCATGCACCGATAACCGAAGTCACCACCTCCTCCAAAGATCGCCGCCTCGCGAGATCACAGATCCATGGACAGCGCGACACCACCGGTTCGGGCCCACGCCGACAATCTCAACCTCCCCGAGCCTCTACATCGACACCCTTCCAACACAAATACCACCATTCTTCAACTCCACCGGGCCAGTCACGAGGAGGGATTGATATTAACGTAGGCCGCCTTCGTAAACCTACGATGACTATCGCGAAGACACAAGATACCCAATTTGATGCAAATTGGGCAAACATGGAGGATCAATGTTGGATAGTGCATTTGCATCCAACCTTAGCTTTCAAGATATCTTGGGCGGATGCAACATTCCTATACCAGATCCGACACACCGGGGTCTAATCGCAAACTCCCATGGGGTCCTTCAAATTTGCAACACGGGAGCAAACCCCTATGCGGTCCCTCCACAGGTTGTGCACGGCCAAGCCACCCCTTATGAACAAAGCATGATGGGGGTTTTCCATATTTTGGTGGGTCTGCGTACGCCATAAGTTCACAGCCTGGGTATATCCCAACCGCGGACCAAACTGATGATCAAATTCGGTTTGGACCTTCTCAGTTCTTTGACAACAGACGACGATCCACCGACCATTACACCCCAAGTGCATACACGACAAGGGGTCGTCGGCGCTAAGTGTAATAATGTAATTGATGGACTTATGTTATTATGTGCATTCGGCGGTTTGGCCATGAAATTATTCTCCATACAATTATTAACATTGCATTGACCATTATGGCGATTAGTGACGTTGCATTTACTACTACTTCGCACTTACCACATGCCGTTAACAAGTCTATGCACGACACGCCTATTCACATGACAAGATTCACTTTACGTGTATTTAATGTTTTATTTATCTCATAGCTTCTAACTCTACAAAATTTAGTTTGCCGTACAAACGACTATTAACACTTGCTAAAATTTTAATTTTGCAATTTTGTAAAATTACATACAATTTTGAGTTTTAAAATGTATATTCACATGCTTATACATGTATCAAATTTTACTTACCCATATATTTATCATATATATTAAAATTATAGGAGAAGCTATCCGGTCACATGTGTATATAAATATATCTATATTATACATATATTATAATGTATATATGCCATATGCTATCCGGTCACATGTGTATATAAATATACGCCACGTACATGCAACGTGGCATGGGAGAAGGTCCAGGTCGCTTGGTCTTCGTCTCGGTCAGCCAACGGGAGCAAATTGAGCGGAAGGTGCAGCGAGAAGCGTGTGCGTGTGTGATCGTGGTTCATGAGCAAATTGTCATCTTACGAGCTCACTGCACTGGAAAAATTGTGGGAGGCTTTCTTGACTAAACCTACCTCCCAACGTAAATTATTTTACACATGCCATTTTACTAATCAATTATCAATAAAATTACACGCCACCTACTACATATTTTTGGACAACTATAATAATTTAGTATATATTTATCATATATTTATATTAAAATATAATATTAGTAATAACTCGTGAATCCCCAATTGAGGTATCGTGAATAATATACCGAATCGAACGAACTAAAAGAACCGAAAGCGAGAGAGTGAGTGTGTGAAGGCGGCTCTCATGTGAAGCTCGCGTGTGTGAAATGAATCGAAGCGAGAGTCTGCGTGTGTGAAGACGAACGAGCGCGTAACGCGATATATATAGAGTAAATTTTTGATCACTGTGACTCTAATCGGTATTAATTAGCGTAAATCATGCAATTATTGTTTGCTTAATTAAAAGTCATCACTATTTTGTCGGTGCAGATTTTTTTATTATTTTTTTTGACAATCGTTTTGTCGGTGGATATTATTTTATTATTTTTTCGCAGACTATTTTGTCGGCACGACACTTTTTTTTTTCCCGCATGCGATAACGGACGCTGGAATTAGGGGTCGATCGAGGCTGAAGCTGCCGCCACCGGCGCTTGCAAGCAATGAGCGCCAGCCACCCGGTGGCGGTAGCTCCCGCTGACTCATTGCCGCCGTGCCGTATGGCGGCCGCCACCTGTGGCGGGACCCGAGGATATTTTCGTAATTTCCTTTTACAAAGGATTATTCTATTAATTTTCTATTTTCTTGTTGATTATTTCGGGTATTTTTCCTATTGGACGAGATTTATATCAATATAATAATCGATGACTTTGTATCACAAAATGTTAGAAGAAATTTTTAGGATAATGTCAAGTGCCAAGTAAGTGTTTATGAATACAATTTATATTTGTCATTTCATAAACTTTAAAGTGTTTTATACAAGTAATTTTTGTGCATCGAATATTAATTTCTTCAATGATGTGTGTATATATATATATATATATATATATATATATATATATATATAGAGAGAGAGAGAGAGAGAGAGAGAGAGAGAGATTTGCTAGTGTACACTGAGTGCATTTGAGCTTCCGTGAACTTTGATGGGTTTTTGAAATTCGAGAACTTTAGTGATCGATCCAAACCATTGATCTTATTCGTCATGTCAAAGGGTAGCCACCAACCAAGTTTCGTATTTTTTTGAATTTGTTTGTTATTTGTTTTCTAATTTTGAAAATCAGCCTTCTAAATAGTCGTGGAGCGTCCAAAAAAGCTGATTTTCACGGCAAATAGCAAAATAATTTGAATTTCAAAATTAGAAAACAAATAACAAATCACATTTTCACGGCAAGATTGATCACTAAAGTTTTTGAATTTCAAAAACCAGTTGAAGTCCACGGAGGGATCCGTACACTCAAGTTCACGCTAGCAAATCTCTCTCTCTCTCTCTCTCTCTCTATATATATATGTACATATATATATATATAGAGAGAGAGATCCTAATCTAGGGGTAGATTAAGCCTAATCTACACCTAGCCACCCCAACGAGCCAGGCTCCAGCAAGTCCAAGCAGTCAACATGGTGGAAAATTTTAAAAAAAAATCGAAAAAGCAGATCCACCCATTAACTACCCCACTTTCCCCTCATCCCCCCTTCTCTCTCTCTCTCCAAGCCGATCCAAGCTGTCATTGTCGCCTCCCGACGCTGTCGCCGACGCCAGCCGCCCGACGCTCTCGGCGCCCCGACTTCTGACAGCCTTGCGCCGACGCTGCCGCCCGCCGCCGCCAGACTGACGCTGCTGCTTCGACGCTGCGCGTCCCGTTTTGTCGCGTCATAACGCCGCGCCGCCGACGCCACAGACCGACGCCGCCGCTTCGACACGGCCGCCCGACGCCGCCGCTTCGACGCTGCGTCCCGTCTCGGCAGCGTCGGCGCTTGCGTCGACGCTCGGCCGACAGCGGGCGGCCGCCGCCTGTCGCCGCCTCGACGCCGCCGCCCGTCGCCGGGCGCCGACTCAGCAGCCACGACGCCGCCCTTCGATTTCGCCCACGGTGCTCGCGAATCGCACCGACGCCGCCTCGTCCTCACCGGCTCGGCGTCCTCACCCCCGTCCTCCACGCCGGCGGCGTTCGGCCTAACGGCGACTCGGTTCCTCCGTGCACCGGCCCTGAGCTCACCGTCCCCAACCGCCGCCGTCGGCCCGATGTCCCCGTCCGCCAGATCTGGGCAGTGTGCCGCCGGCCCCGATGTCCCCGTCCGCCAACGACGCTGTCGTCCTCGCCCCTGACCGCTGGCCGTGATGGACCAGGACCCGCCGGTCCCTGACCCCCAGCCAGCGCCGTCCGCCGCCCGGCTTGGCGGCCCGACCTTGGGATCGTCCTCCATCGCCACTCGCAGACCAGCGCCTCCACGGGAGCCGGCACCGCCTCCTCGCACGCTCCAGCCGGATTACTTAGGGTTACTTAGGTTCTACGTGGATTACTTTAGGGATTTCGCTAAATTGTTAGGGTTTTAGATGAGTTACTTTGGTAATTTGAGTCTGTAATGCGAAGTAATCGGTCGTGATTTGGTTTTTGCCATTTTGCATGTATGCTCAGTCAAAAGTAATAAAAAGTAATTCATAATAATCTGTGATTTTGGTCCTATTTACTTTCAAAATGATGCTAGTAATTGAAAGTAATCCGTTTGAAAAAGAAGCAGCTCAAAATTCAAATAAACCGACATGCAAACCCACGATTTTAGAGCAGTTAATGCCCCCATGATTCTAGGATCTTGCCTCCTGGCGAATTACTTTCCGCGCTGAAACATGTTCATTTCGGTTGCTCCAATTACTTTTGAAATGCGACCATTTACTTTCGGTTTTGGTGGCTTGCGTGGTTCGGCTGATGGCTCGGTGTAGATTAGCTTAATCTACACCCGAGGTAGATTAGCCTATATATATATATATATATATATATATATATATATATATATATATATATATATATATATATATATATATATATATATCCTAATCTACCCCAAGGGTAGATAAGCCTAATCTACACCAAGCCAACTACATGCACTCAGACTCGGTGACGGCTAGACCGAACCAACTAACAGAGACATGGTTTCTCTTCGTAATTAATTGATCCAAATATTAGGACCGTCATATTTAACACCCACCCCATGTTTATTCATCCCAGCCACAACTAGCGCGGCTTCCACCGTATTTTTGGATCGAGTGAAACCGCCAGCGACGGCGTCTCCTACCCACGATCGGATCCACCGACCGCCGCCGGAGCGCTTAGCCGCCGGCTCATGCTGCTTCGCCGGCGCCTTCCCGTCTCGCCAGCGCCCATGCCCGACGCTACCACGGCGCTGCTGCCTCTGGCCTCGTCGGCGCGCCGCCTCCGACGCCGCTGAAGCCGCCGCGACCGCCCGCCGCCTCCTCCGCTCGCCGTCTCTCGCTGAGCCTCGACGCGGCCGCCTCTCGCCGAGCCGCCGCGACCTCACCTCCTCGCTGAGCCCACGACGCCTGCCGCCTCGCTCGCTTCGACGCCCTCGCCGCCTCGCTGAAGTTTCGACGCCGGCACCTCTTTCTTTCGCTCGACGCCGTCGCCTCTCGCTGAGCCGCCGTGACGCGCCGCCGCCTCACTCAGCGAGCCCGATGCGGCCGCCTCCGACGCGCTGAGCCGCCATGATCGCCCACGGCCGGCGCCGCCCCTGCCTCCATCGCTGACGGCAGCTGCCCGGCCTCCACGTCGACGCCGAAGCTGCCACGGCCGGCGCGACGCCCCTCTCCACCGCGCCACCTCGTCTTGTCCGCGCCGCCCCGGCTTCCCCTCCAGCCTCCTCCGACCCCGTCCGCATTCGGCACTGGATTACTTAGCAAATTCTAGGATTACTTAGAAAATCAACTGTGAAAATGTAATAGTTTTGTATATTTACTTTGCATTACGACAAGTAATGCATAGTAATTAGGTTTTGGTTGCTTTTTTCACTTTTGTATGTATGCACAATCGAAAGTAATGAGAAGTAACCGGTCGAAAATTCGGATTACTTTTCTTTTTTTTTGGCTCGAGAAATGTAATTAATGAAAAGTAATCCGTTTGAAAAAGAAGCAACTTAAAATTCAAACAAACCGACATGCAAACTCATGATTTTAGGACAGTTAATGCCCCCACGATTCTAGGATCTTGCCTCCTAGCGAATTACTTTCCGTGCTGAAACACGTTCATTTCGATTACTTTCGATTACTTTCAAAAATACGACCGTTTACTTCCGGGTTTGGCTAGCTCGCGCGGTTCGCTGGGAAGGCTCGGGTGCAGATTAGCTTAATCTACCCCCAGGGGTAGATTAGGGCCTCGATATATATATATATATATATATATATATATATATATATATATATATATATATATAAAGAGAGAGAGAGAGAGAGAGAGAGAGAGAAATGCTAGCGTACACCCTGCAGTACGGGAGATCCGTACTTCCACGCGTTTCAAATCCGAGATTATTATCGATCGATCCGAACCGTTGATCTTGTTAAATCTCACTGAAATATAGCCGGTGACCAAGTTTCGTATTTTTGAATTTTTTACTATTTGTTTCGTATTTTTAAAAATCAGCCTTCCAATTAGTCGTAGTGCGCCAAAAAAGCTGATTTTGAAAATAGAAAACAAATAGTAAATAAATTCAAAAAATACTAAACTTGGTCATCGGGTTACATTTCAAGTTGAGACGTGTTAACAAGATCAACGGTTCGGATCAGTTGTTTGGTATCTCGAATTTATATATAGAGAATGGCTAGAGATCCGCACACCCTGAGCACGCTAGCCATTCTCTAGCGTCTTTCGAAATTGAGATGCCTAACAACTGATCCGAACCGTTGATCTTGTTAGTCTTATTGAAATGTAGCTAGTGACCAAGTTTATTATTTTTTGAATTTATTTACTATTTGTTTCTTATTTTCAAAAATCAGCCTTCCAATTAGTCGTAGTGCGCTCAAAAAGCTGATTTTTGTAAATAGAAAACAAATAGTAAATAAATTCAAAAAATACGAAACTTGGTCACCGGTTACATTTCAATAAGATGAACAAGATCAACGGTTCAGATCGCTTGTTAGGCATCTCGGATTTGAAAACGCTTGCGTGCACGGCAATGATCTCTGTGCTGGGGTGCACGCTAGCTATTCTCTTTTATATATATATATATATATATATATATATATATATATATATATATATATATATATATATATATAGGAGGTGGATGGGGCCTCCATATAAGTTTTCGCCACGGGCCCCAAAATGCCGGGACCGGCCCTGCCAGTCACCTATGCTTACAAAGATATTTACATTAAAAGGAAGCAACATCTAAACAACTA
Organism: Raddia guianensis; assembly: GCA_036346415.1. Classification (NCBI taxonomy): domain Eukaryota; kingdom Viridiplantae; phylum Streptophyta; class Magnoliopsida; order Poales; family Poaceae; genus Raddia; species Raddia guianensis. The sequence continues at coordinate 72,163,410 of CM070534.1, forward strand.
TACAGGTTTTAGTCTCCCATGCATTGAAAGTGGGTTTTTGGTTCACGATGTGGTAATGATGCGTCTCTTATACTTAGCACATGGGCACTACTATAAGAGAGGCACCATTGCAAGTCAAAAAAGGGAGGAAATAAGTCCATGCATGGTTCTCAAAACCGGCCGGCTTTTTTTCGCCTTCTCATTAGCAAAACTGAAATAATTCCTTTCCCAATTCTTCCAGTTTTTAAGCAGCTTTAGTAGTTCCGCTGGTTAATCGTTAGTTAATCAATTCGCGGGGTGGCTGTTTTGTAGGAAAACTACTTGTCAAAGTGTGAGTGCTAGTGACTATATTGAAGTCAAAATCGGTGAATAAAAAAACTATGAAGAGTCTAATCTGCGGGAAATAGATGGTACACGCACTTCACCAACACGGGGTCTTGTTTGTTTTAGCTTAAATCAAATCAAATCAAATTAAAATTTGTTATTTTTGTACGAGCCAAATGATATAATGCTTTATATTCATTTGTGTGAGGTTTTAAATAGTTTTTTTAGAGTTGACAAAATAATTTTTTATATTATTAGAATTCCATAAGACGTCTCTCGACTCGTAACGGCTTATTCAGATTAAAGTTTTGAGCAACTTTCGCTGGACGAGTCACGGAGCGATGGCAGAATGGCAGATGGTCCATGAACAAGTCTCTTTCCCTAGGCCGCGGTTTCACCGAGAAATCGAAGTTCATCAGCTCAGGCGCTCAGCTACATGTACGTGTGCACAGTAGCACGCACACACAAGACCCCACATGTGTCGACGGGGCGACGCCCCCGAGTGACAAGTGACAAGCAGTGTCGTCGCTAGTCGCCTCATTATTCCGTTATCCATCTAACTCTGAACCACCCACAATTATTTCCCCCAATAACATTGCCTATCCTATCTTATTATTATCTATACAACGCGCTAGCGTTGCTTCCTCCTGCGTGCCACACGTCCACGGCCACGCGTCAGCGCCCGGTTCGCTGGCTCCAGCACGACCTTCCGCGCCGTCGGCTCACGCTTGCCTGCATCCGACGGCTCTACGTCCGAATCGTTCGTCCTCTTTGCTGTTTCGCCCGCTCCGCCGCTCGCACGCCCCAGAATCCTAGCCGCCAGCTTCCCCAGCCCACCCTCGCCCCCCCACCCGCATCTCCCTCGGTCTCTCCTCCGCGCCATGTCCGCCGCATCCCCTCGATGCCTCGATTGCCCACCTCCTCGCCGTCGTTTCTTCCCCAGGCCGCCCTGCCCTTCTTCCATCGTCGCCAGCCTCTCCCCGTGCCTCGTCGGTCACCGTCCTCCCCCGCTGCGGCCATCCTCCTCGACGCCATGCTCTCCTTCCGTCGTCGCCTTCATGGCGGCTCAATCCGGCGCCGCCGGGTTCCGGCGTGCCCAGATTCGTCCCTACGAGATCGGATCTGCCGACGGCGGGCCTCCACCCTGCTCGCCCCTCTTCACCGCCTCCGCCAAGTCTCCCCACGGTGTCCCCGCATCTTCTTCTGCATCGCCGCCGGCACGCCTACTGACGGTGTCCCCTTGCCTCCTCTTCCTCTTCCCTCTCCGATTCAACATTCCACCGCCATGTGAAGAAGCATGGCACATTAATGGTATTGAGTAATTTGTATTATTAAGAGCATTTTTGGCTGAATCTCACCACCTAGCCTTGCGAGTGCATTTCCAGTTTTTCATGAATATATCGATATCGTAGCCTTCTGCACATCATGGAAAGAATGGGGTATGGTTCTCCAACCATCTTTTCATCTATTGAGCGATGTTGCTATGCTAAACGTTTATCTCTTTGCTAATAAAAGGTTTGATTTCCCTGCAGGCATCCAATCAGTTCTTAACATTTATATTGTTCTGTGCTCGCTTGTGCACTCTGCATTCCAATGATTTAATTCTTATTAATTTGCTTTGCCCTCTTTCCTGTCCTCATACTTATTGATGCCGCCTACCACGAGATCATTGTTACCGCCTAAGTCATTTCAGTGAGAAGAGGTAATATTGTTGTCTCAGCTGATTTTGGAAGCTCAATATAGGTTATATTAATTACTTTGTGTACACTTATGCTATATTTTCAGCATTCACTGATAGGACATCTATTTAGCGGTTGTTATGGCCCCTTCATTTTGTCATATTTTCACCAACGATTCATTGGAACTGGTTGTCATTATACATGGTAGGATCTTTGTTGTGCTCGTGAAACTCATTAGTGCCTTGGTGACTGAAGTGCTCTTGCTAAATCTTTCATATTTAGGTGTCGCTACCAGTGAATATGTGGTAAACCATAACATTTTCAATGTCTTGCTACAATTTTTTATTTCAGCTCTTTATCTCGCAAAAAAAAAATTATATGGAGCTTGGTTGCACGCCTTCTTTAGGTATGATATTAGTGGACCTGCTAGATTGTTATCAGGGTCTGAAAATTACCATGCCTTTTACGATGTGTTGCTCAAGGTTTAACAAGATAAGGTGTCAAACACCAGGACAACTGATAATGGGTGAGCTATTAGCGATGTTATCTCTTTCCTCCATTACATGATAACATTTTACTTTATGGTTTAAACATTGTGTTTTATGGATGATTAGAAGAGGCCTGCAGACATTGGATGACTTTGATGATGAGGTGCAGAAAAATAGCCCTGTTATAAAACCTAGCAAGCTCTTGGTAGCTGCAGGTAAATCAAATAAAAACAAGGTACACATGCTGTCCTGTTACAGGTTCTTTTTTTGTTTGGTACCTTTATATTTTTCTGGTTTTTTCTGAATGATCCAAACCCTAATGCAATTATCTGATTATCTATTCTAGCTGAACTTTGAGTCTTTGACCGCTTTGATCAGTGGCTTCGAAACTTGAAACTGTTAATTGAGGGTGGGGACAATATACACATGTCCAGCCTCATATTTTTCAGTAGGATTAGTGTTATTCACCAAAATTAATGGTTCGTCTAATTTGTGAAAGGAGGACAACAATGGTGGTTCCATACTTCCATTTCTTATTTCAGTTATAACATGACACATCTTCTGCATCCATTTTAAAAAAACAATCTGCTGTTCACATCTTGTCTAAATATTCATAGACACACAATTTTTTTATCTTTCGAGAAAGGTGGTTGATTTCCTGAGGATTCAGATAACTGCAGGATATACCAGTGTCAGCGAGGAATTTGTATTGCCTTTTGAATATTTTTTTCGATAAAACTTTGTGTTGCTAATGCTTGTGACATTCTTTCTGCTATGCATTTTCTTGTCATGACAAATGATCACAATTTTTAGGCAAAAACCACCCAAGAAGATTGTGCTGAAGCTACAGTGCCAAAGCTGCAAGCACTACTCCCAGCACCCCATCAGGGTAGACGTTTCATTACTGTTGAGCTGAATATGTTGTCAATTAAGCGTCTTTTTTTGCTGTAGTGTTGGTTGCTTATTTTAATTTTCTGTGTGCAGAGGTGCAAGCATTTTGAGATTGGTGGAGACAACAAGGGCAAGGGAACATCTCTTTTCTAAATTTCATGCCACCTATCTCTTTTCTAAATTGCATTCCACCGATCTGTATGCTGAAGTTCTGGGGTCTACAGTGCTTAAAACTTGTCTTCCAATATCTGAAGTTTGTAGGAACTTGATTAAAGCAAGCCTTGTCGTGTATCCAAATTCCAATTTCTAGCATTTATAACCATTTCCTTCCCATATTTCACCTGTTAGTTCTATCTATGTGCTCTTATGCATCATGTGATGTTGGTTACAAGTTTGCGATGATATGAATATCTGTAATTTTCTATGAATTTTGTGAATTTTCTATGATTTTCTATGTTTTTTTGTGAATTTTGTGTGAATAATAAAGCAACATGTTTTTTTTATAAAAAATTGTAATTTCGTCTTAACTACGTACAGATTCACAAATTAATCTTAACTACGGCGCGCCGCGGGCGCGCGATTCGTCCTAGTTAAACAAAAATGCATTTCCCTTATCCTCCTCGTCCCCAAGTCAGACCACCACAATGGTTTTTTGTTTTCGCATTTTGGTCACATGGAAATCGAATGAAAAGATGCAAGAGTTTCCCTCCAGCAGCATGAGAATTGACGTCTTCGCTCGTTGTTAGCTGAGGTTTTATTCTCTTCGATTTATTAACTTATCTTTGACTATATATCGGTGCGACAATTGTAATTTTAGCGAGCGTTCATACTTTGCTAGAAAAAAGTCGAGGGTACAAGAGAATTTGAGTAGTAAAACATTAAAAATATGAACTAAGCAGTAAATCAGAAATTTTTTAAAAAGGTGGCAAACCGAGAACTAAGCGTAGGTCGACTAGGAACATCCTGCATTTGCAAACCGTTGATCGGGGGTTCGACCCCTGGTTCTCACACCTCCATGAGATTTAATCCTAAGGTATTTAGTAGCCGGTACGCACAAGCGTGTGCGACATTGAGGCCTTGTTCTTTTCAGCATATCGTTGCTTTGGCGTAATACTGTAACAAATTTCAGAGCCCTCGAAAAGATGTCTAAAGATTATAAAAAATAATTAAAAATAGTTTTAAAATCTTTGGAAGGACTATTAAAAGCCACAAAAAAATCGTTACGAATTATCACAACATATAGGCTATATAAAAATAACAAAATTTGATACAGTAATACGCAACAACACAATACGCTGAAAAGAACTAGACCTTAGGAGCAGCGGACATGCATAGCAAACCTGACTGCTATGGAGAAAAAGGTAAATGGAACTGCTCTGGCGGATATCTCTTTTTTTTTTCTCAATCAACGTCATTTTCTTTTTTTACATCTTAATTTCATACGTATTACATCAATATAGAATATGTAAATCTAGCTTTACATATGAAAAAAAATACCATGCAATTGATTTTATTTTTGTTAGGAGCATCGCCTTACCCTTTTTTTTTAAAGCAATTGCCTGGACATGATGTATACTTATAATGCTAGTCGTTTACATATGCAAAAAAAAATATCATGCAATTGATTTTATTTTTGTTAGGAGCATCGCCTTACCTTTTTTTTAAAAAAAAGCATTGCCTGGACATGATGTATACTTATAATGCTAGTCGTTTACATATGCAAAAAAATACCATGCAATTGATTTTATTTTTGTTAGGAGCATCGCCTTACCTTTTTTTTAAGCATTGCCTGGACATGATGTATACTTATAATGCTAGTCGGTAGCTATATATTATTTCAGGGTATACATGTTACATGAATACAAAACATGTATAAAAAGGAGCTGTAGGTCCGAAAATATTCTTGGCCCTCCTTTTAAAATAAAAGGCGAACCTATATTATACATCTCTTATCAGAATGAGAATTTTAGTAGTAGGTAGGCTAGTAGAGATAATAAGCTGCTTGTCAATATCTTCACTGTGATTGAAATCTGAATGTAAACGTTCTATTGACATTTGACAAGAATGCCTAGCACCTAGCTATACCATGTTCCATGTGCTTATCCGCATGCTGCTGCGACGCTCGAGAGATCACAGGAAACAGAGCGCGATTTGCCTATCAAGCAGGGCAGCATAAACAAAGCTCCATCTAACTATACCTGCCCGCCGCGTACACCATTTCTTGCTTTCTTTTATTTTCCTAGCTCACCACATGATGGCATCTCATGAACAATAAAAATTGGGGATTTCCAAGAAGAATTTGATCTCCAAAATCTCGACCAAAAATTTAGTTTCTGTACAAAACAAAATCGAGAGCTGCTCCAAGTTGGAAGCTCTCTCGCTGATCTCTCCATCTACATCGGGTTGAGTTTGATGTGGCGCTGATCTCCGCCGGCGATGCGGCTACTTGATCCTCGCCGCCGGCGAAGCGGCCGAGGGGGTAAAGAACCCGACGGCGCGGCACTTGACGTCCATCCCGGCGCCGCCGGGCGCCGGCATTGCCGGCGGCGAGGTCGCCGTCGTCCTCTTGTAGGGCCCGAGCCACTTGGCGAGCATGTAGCGGCTCTTGCGCCACGGCGGCACGTGCAGGCCGTGCGACCGGAGAGACCGGCGCGCGGCGTCGGCGGCGACGCGCACGGCGCGGCCGACGGCCTCCTCCCGCGCGACCACCGCCTGCGCCGGCACGGCGGCCACGACGGCGGCGTACTCCGCCGTCGCGCGCGCCACCTCCAGCCCCGCCCGGAAGTCCGCGTCCACAATGTACCTGCTCTTCTGCTCCTTCGCCGCCACCCCGCCGCCGGCGCGACCACGTCGACGTACTCGTACGTCCCGGCCGTTATGCCGCCGGACGCTTCCCATCGCGACTTGCACACGCCGGCGTCGTACCCGGCGGCCCGGAGCCGCCGCATCACGGCGCGGCGGAACGCAGCGCCGTGCGCCCGCAGCGCCCCCTCCGCCTCTGCCGCCGCCGCGACGGCGGCGGCCAGCCTGATCCGGAACGGATCCTCGCCGGCCGGTGGGTCAAGCAGCTCCCGCACAGACGCCGCGGCGGCGGCGGCGGCGCGGCCGGGACCGTCTCCATCGTCGGAATCATACCCGTCTCCTCCCTTGGGCAACGGGCCGGCACCCTCCTCCCCGCCGCCGGCGTCCGTCTCAAGGAACGCCTGGACAAGGCCGGAGAGGCACGCGGACGCGTCGTGGTCGCTGCCGCTGCCGCTGCTCGTGCCCCCGTCCCCGCGGAGGCGCGCGCGGACGGCGTCGTCAAGGCGAATGTACACGGCCATGACGCCGGCGAGCTGCAGCGCTGAGCTTCTCGGAGGAGGTCGCGATAGGGGGGGAGAGGCGGGGACTCGAGGGCCCGGATTTTATAGGTGGTTGCCTGGTTGGTGATGGGCTGATGGCCGCCGAATAGTAAGGGAAAAGGGTTTATTCCTGGGATAATTATCTTAGATGCTTTTGAAGCTTGCCGCGGTTTTTAAATTGTTACCTTCACAAATCACAACTTCTTTGCCCTTTGCCCTTTGGTGCATGACAAAACCTCTAATCTTTAAATAGGTGTATTAAAATATAAAAGAGGCTTACGGGAAAATAGTTTCAAAATCACACTTTAAAAAACAAGTCAAACAAAATAGATCCAAATCTCGAGACCAACACAAAAAGCTCTCAAAATTTATTCATTTCAACTGTTTATTTGTTTATTCGTTCATATCAGCCCGAAAGTTATATTAGGTCCACCTAAGTTAGACGTGAGTTGATGATTACCTTTATCATTTCGTTAGTGAGGGCCACTTCTTAGCGACTAGGATTGCTATTATTTTCTAGAATCAGGATTTGAGAAGTTAACAGTGGAATATGCTTCCCTGGTTGGAGTTTCGGGATCTTTTGTTGCTAAAAAAAGTCTCTCCGGCTAATTTGGTGGTGACACGCCCGCTTAGTGGATTAGTTCATGGTGTGAGCTTATTGATGGCTGACATGCTGCAACGTTTGTCTGCCCTTATCCCATTACTTCTTCCATTGTTTGACAGCTTCGCACTTGTTACATTTTTTAAGTTGCGGAGTAGTAACTGGGGGCTTCGCGAAGTTGCAACTGCAAGCACGTGTTTTCAAAATCCAAACCAATGAACATGACTAATGGACATGAAGGGCGTTTTCATTCTATTTGAAATTGAAATCGAGGAATGTATCTTTTGCAAAAAGAAATCACAAGATGATGGGATGAATCTACACAGATGTTTCCGCCGCTCCAGGCGTTCAAGAGGCGAAAAAGAGGAGCAAGCTCCTCGGCTCAGATCCGGCGGGCTCCCTCGCTGGCGCTGGCCTCCGGGTCGCCGCCTGTGTTGGAAGAACATGGATCTGGACCGGGCAATGCTTTAGGAGTAGTATTAATAGTAGGTTAGGGGGTAGTTTTGAGGGGATTTTGGATCGGCAAGGACGACGATAGTTGTGGTGATGGCTTTAGGTGTCGCCGCCGGGGTGCCGGGGGCTCGCCGTTCTTCTAGGGCGGCGGCGAGGGCTTTCCTGGCTGCAGCGCTTTGTTGTTGTTTGATCTGCGTTCTCTGTTCTTGGCGAAGGTATGTGTAGTTGTGTGTTTATCGGTAGTTTGGGGCTTCCGAATAAGGTGCTTCTAGGGAGGCGGCAGGCGACGAGGTGGTCTGGTACCGGTGAGGTTTCGTTGGTGTCGGTCGTTGGTTCAACGTCAGCCTCTTGCCCGGGAGGTTCCGTCTTTAGACCCTGCGTTGTGGTGTTCCCTTCTTTGCTGTTGCAGCAGGAAGTTGGAGCGAAGTGGCGTGATGGGAACAAAGCTTCTCTGTGTGGAGGTTTTGCTTTTGGAGAAATTGGTGAGTTGGGAAGGTTGGTCTGGGAGACTCCGGCGTTCGTGCCTCTAGTGACGACGATGGTGAATGACAGTGGTGGTTCTTTAGGCCTAGCTTCCATTTCCATGCCAGTGACGGTCGCATTTCCTTAACGATTTTTGTTGGTGTTGACCTCCGAATCCGTCGAATATGGTGCTGGTTGGTCAAGCTAGATCAGGTGCTGCCTTGTCGTTTGTCGGTGTTCGTCTTGATGGCCGGCGTAAGGAGAAGGGAAAGCTTCTCTAGTTGTTCTATGATTAGGCCCTTGAGTGAGTTTGTTGTAATTTTCTTTGTTTGTAAGGCTGAAGCTTTGAAAATGAATGGCATGTTTGCCTTTTTCTCAAAAAAAAAATCTACGCAAATGTTTCTTTTATTATCGAATCAAATTTGTTAACAAGATATATCTAAATTTTCATTGCACTACACACAAATTTTATTTATTGAATTAAAATATGTAAAAAGATATATTGCTTTTTTCCTAAAAATTTCACTACTCGAAAAACGACATGCGATTTTGGACTGTTGATTAAAAAATCCCAGAAAAATTAATGGGAGTGAGAAAAGAAAGTGATTTAGGATAAAAAAAAATGCCATCAACTCCACTTCTATCCTCTCCCTTCGGTAAAAGCATCCCAACCGTGCCTCTTTCTAAAACACTAATAATGTCTTGTGTAAATAGTGTTTTACAGAGAGTATAAAGGAGCTGTTGAGAATGCTCAGGCCTTGTTCTTTTCAACAGATCATTCTGTTGGCAGACATCAGAAGAAATTTAAGAAATTTTAAAAAAGGTATAAAGATTATAAAAAATAATAAAAAAATAGTTTTAGAATCTTTGAAAGGACTACTAAAAGTTACAAAAAATCGTTATAAATTATCACAATATATAGACAGTATAAAAATAATAAAATTTGCTACAGTAATAGGTAACAGTACAATTCGCTGAAAAGAACAAAAGGCCTAGTGTCGCTGCTGCACACCGACGGTACCCATCTGTACTAGGAGCCAGTGGAACATTTAAAAGTGGGCAGGTGGCGAAAAGAAAGGTTCAAGAAGAGGCATGTTCGCAGCCCCTTCCGGGAGACAAACTGTACTCAGATTAACCAATGTTTAATCATCGCGATTAGATTAAAAGCAGCGAAACCACCTGCATAATCACGAGTCGCGACGCACGTCGAGAGCTCGCGACAGCAGAAGAAAATCCACGGATATACCCGCGGGCCGATGGGCTCGGCGGGGCAGGATTAGGATATGCCGTGGCATCGCGGGGGCTATCCCCTCCGCGCTGTGACGTGGGCCCCGCGGCTGGTCGGATCGGGTGGGCCAGCCCGGGCCAGGTCAGGTCAGCGCGCGCCAGGTGCACTGGGCTTTGGGCCCTTGGCCCTTGGCGCTGCCGTGGGGGCGCGCGGTCACGGCAGGGACCCGCCCTTCGCTTATCTCGGCGCTCCCAACCCTTTCCCCTTCCCGAAGGCTCTCATCTTCAGGGCCTGGCCCCCACGGCCTCGCTGGACGCCTTATCTGCACTGTAGATAGTAGTACGTTCACTTTTTTTTTTTAATGGGTTTTATTTGGGTTCACTGTTTTTGATTGCAAAATGCTGGGCGCAGTTCAGCTTATCGCTTATCACATTGATAATGATTGATAGCGTTTTATTTTCGAGGAAACAGAGCAAACCGGCGTCTCCGATATTTCTATCAACTGCTCACTAACTCATTTTCAGTATTTATTCTTATTCTTATTTTATATTTTATTTGCTACGGTGTTTAGAACCTGATATTATTGGTGATGCTTTTAGATACGGTGCCTATATATAATTGATAACATTGTTCTCTATATACTCTATAAAATTATTTATTCGTATTTTATTTTATATTTTATTAGCTACGGGGTTTAGAACCTGATATTATTGGTGTTGCTTTTAGATACGGTGCCTATATAATCTGTAACATTGTTCACTATATACTCTATAAAATTATGTCCACTTCTTTACATTTTGTATAATATTTATTAAACCATTCGTCCCTCCAACAGCTTGTTATTCCTAGGAAATCAAATAAACAATGCTTTGCCGAATTTGTTGGGATGCTTAAAGGATTCTCCTCCAATACATACTAGTACATTGATACATCCACCAAGCTTAAGCACAATCTCCAAGCATAAGATATATAGTTTTGTGGTCCCACATGTCAATGGATTATATAATTTTTAGCATTTTAAATCCTAATTGCAGATCATGTTTTAGAGGCTCCTATACAATAAAGGAAGTGTCTCATGAATCCGAAGTTGCAGGCAATATAGGGTAATCAAATGCCTTTAAAGCATGTGCAATCATAAGGCCACATTCTTTACAGCTTAATGGCTTAACAGCTTAACGACTTATCTACGTTCTGAAATGGCATATGATTTGAGTTTTTTAGTCTTTTTTTTTTTGCTGTTTTGAAGGTACCTCCTAACGTTTTAAAAAACAAGTCAAATGAAATGGATACGAATCTCAAGACTAGCTCGAGAAGCTCTCGAAGTTCAGTCATTTCAGCCGTTCAGTTGTTCAGCCGTTCAGATCAGTTCAAAAGAACAGGACCTAAGATATGCCACATGAGGTTTGCGCTAAGGAGATGAGCGAGCGAGCGTGCGCGCGAGAGATGTCCTCATTTCACGTAGAGCCAACTCCATCACAGAAACCAAGGTAATTGTAGAGACAAAATATGTATAATTTTGTTAGGTTAAATCATTGTACATGACATATTGCGGCAAACAGCTAGAAAGCATCTTTTGCTAAGTACAATCTCAACCATTTTATATGTTCATTTCTACATTGTACCACTATCATCCATTTGGGTGGCCGTGGCGGTGGCGGGGAAATGGCTCATGTGCACGGTACAAAATGTGAGAGGAACGGTGGAGAAGGATAGCCACCAGAACTACCGAAAATGCCCTCCTATAGCTCTCTTGTAATTATTTTTTTCAACTCGTAGCTTGCACACTGTGACACTGGAATATAATGGCATGGGCACGATAGCTCTCTGGCATTTCCTTTGCAGTGCCGAGCCAGTGATATGGTTCTATGGTGGAGCCAGGAGGGACGTGACCTGGCCACGACCCCTCGTCGCGTCTTCTGTGGCACAGCACACACCCGACCCGCCGCACCACGGGACCTGACACGTATCCGCCAATTATTAAGGTTGGTTGCTGGTTGCCATCGCCAGGACAGTGACTCCGGCCGGCTCGCTTCGTCCATCCGGTCCAGGTCCAGCCCGAGTTAAACCATCGCTTCTAATTGTATTTTTTAAGACCATCTCTAATTGTTTTTTTTAAAATCATTTTTTATTCGCGATGAGATTTTTTGTCGTTAGGATGCTCCAATAGATTTTCTTTGAATTTCTCTTCGAAATAGTTCATTCATGCATTTTTTTAAAAGAAAGTTCTCCTTTTGTCCTTTTTTTTTAGAACAATACTACTTTTTCATTCCTAAAGCTTCCACGAAATTACAACCAAGTCCAATAACAAATTCGAAATTACATCAAATTCACTAAAGGACCCGATCGAACAGCACAGAAAGAAGCTTCCTCTTCTCACCACGCCGGCATCGAAGAAAAACGTCATGGCCGACAACGACGAGTTCCGGAGCGACTCATCCAGGCAGTGGATTGAAAAGGCCCTAGCAGCATACATCGTCTTCGCACCAAAATCCACCAAAACCTGAACAAAAGAGCACAACTCCACAAGGAACAAACCAACGCCGATGATAACCAACAACCTTAACTTCGACGACAGCGACGGAGTCTCCACCAACTTACCAAATCCTATAGTTCTTACCAATGCCCTCATCCTCTTTTCAGATCCAAAAAATCCAAGAAGAAGACGAGAACACCGAAGTCTCAACCAAACTACAACTACTACGAGAAGAAACAAGGGCCCAGGAGGCCTCACCTGCCAGCACCACCAGAAATCCTGACCCGAAGCAAGCAGCCACCAAGAAGCTCGGAAACCTTCTCGCCTCTTTATTTCTACCGCTAAAACTAAACTTAAACCTACTACTGTACAACCCCTGGGCCTAGATCCTAGTCTCCCCTACCTCAACGCCGGCCAGAAGGCCACCGGAGGCAGAGGAGACGATCGGATCTGGCTGGGGACGGGCGCAGACCGAGACTCGCGAGAGGATGAGGCTGAGCGACGGAAGTCTCTGGACGCTGCGTTCGTGTGTCCTTTGCGGAGGATCTTTTTTCCTTTTGTCCTTTTCACAGATCTCTTCGAATGGATGTTATTAAAGATGGATGGTGGGGAATGAAATAAAATAATGTGTGAATGAGAATAGAAAAGAGAATAAAACGAAGAGAAAATGGTTAAAGACGGTGTTACTCATGTCACATGCTCCTCCGGTTCGGTTCTTGCTAGTGGTGCTGGTGTCTGGTTATCTTGTGGCTCGCTCGTTTCGCACGGGTGTCACCTCATGTGTGTCATCACTGATCTGTGACGTGAACGCACAGGGAGACACCAGATTTACCCATGTTCGGAACTCAAGATGGGTAATAGTCCTACTTTTGTTTGTGGTGGATTTCTTTGGTTTGAAGGTGTGTGTGCTCTCGCTGGAGAACGTACAAAGTTTGTGTGTATCAAAGATCGAACCCCCTCTCTCTCACCTGGATCCCCTTTTATACTGCCTGGGACGGCCGAGAGAGAGAGAGAGAGAGAGAGAGAGTACATTAATTGGGTCGTATAGCTACGCATCCTATTTTCCTTCGATGTTGACGCCTGTTGCTTCACCTGCTCCCGCCTATCACCGATTGTGGACGGGACGGAAGAGCCGTCTGACACCAGCGCCGGTCAGTCCTACGGCAGCACAGTGGCGAAATGATCGCTACAGTGTTTCGGCCAAAAACACAGTGACCGCAATCATCATTTTCTGACCCACGCTGAATCGCCGCATTTAATGTCTCAATACGCTGAGTGGAGACGGGCCTTCTGTGATAAGCTTCCTCCTAATTCCCTCGAGTGCGCCTGCCAAGTGGGGCCCGAAGCCCACCCGTTGGCAGGACGTCATCCGCCGGGGGTCATCACGTCAACGTGGATTCGCCGTGTGGCGTGCTCACCCGCTGTGCGCCGAGCCACCGCTGATTAAATGGAGGGAACAAACCCCGGTGCAAGTTGCACCGACAATGTTTTTGTCAGCTTATCTTATATGATTTATTTGTTTATCTAACTTACTTTACGACCAGCTTGACATGGCGACTGAGAGTTATTTAACTCAGTCGTTTTCTAGGACGTAGATCAAACACCTCTATAGGGCACATAAAAGATTCAACAGGAACATCTAGGTATGTGAGAAAAATCGACTGAGACTTTTATAAAAATTAGTCGTCTGGGTTTTAGCAAAATCATTTTTCTGAACTTTGATTGTTTTTAAAATAAAATCTAGAGTTGAGTGCATTTCATTTGACTTGTGTTTTATAGTTTTTAGAAAAATCTTTGATATAAAAAACGATGGATTGATATAATTAAATTATTTTAAAATAAGCAAATAAATTATATAAGCAGATAAAAATAAGCCCCCAAATTAGCTGTAAGCTACGTGCGGCCTGTTTGTAGAAAGGCTCCCATCTGCTGTGAACTTGAGAGAAGGCGTCCAAATACAACGAATCTGATGTAACTAGACGAGAAGGGAAAAATACCAAATAATCAACAAGAAAATAGAAAATTAATAGAATAATCCACCGTAAAGGAAATTACGAAAATATCTCGGGTCCCGCCACCCGGTGGCGGCCGCCACGGCACGGCGGGCTGCTGCTGCCGCCGAATGGTGGCGACTCAGCCCGCCCGACCGCCCCTAATTCCAGCGTTCGTTATCGCACGCGGGGAAAAAAGTGTCGTGCCGACAAAATAGTCGCGAAAAAATAATAAAATAATATCCACCGACAAAACAAGTTGTCAAAAAAATAATAAAAAATCTGCACCGACAAAATAGTGATGACTTTTTAATTAAGCAAACAAGAATTGCATGATTTACGCTAATTAATACCGATTAGAGGTCACAAGTGATCAAAAATTTACTCTATATATATCGCGTTCGCGTTCGCTCGTCTTCACACACGCAACACTCTCGCTTTCATTCATTTCACACACGCGCAGCTTCACACGCAGAGTCGCCTTCACACACTCACTCTCTCGCTTTCAGTTCTTTTAGTTCGTTCATTCTGTATATTATTCACGATACCTCGGTTGGGATTCACGAGTTATTACTAATATTATATTTTAATATAAATATATGATAAATATATACTAAATTATTATAGTTGTCCAAAAATATGTAGTAGGTGGCGGTAATTTTATTGATAATTGATTAGTAAAATGGCATGTGTAAAATAATTTACGTTGGGAGGTAGGTTTCGCTCAAGAAAGCCTCCCACAATTTTTCCAGGCAAATGAGCTCGTAAGATATAATTTTAAGCACGCACACTAGCGTTAATTTGTCGCTAATTATATATAATTTTATGCCATGACGTGCAATTAAAATTTAAACATTCATATATTACATGTATAAAAATTCACTAATTTACATTATATTTGTACATCATTTTCTCTCCTTACGTAACTAATTAATCACTAATCATATTTTAAATTAACCTAACACAACAAGTTTATGTTAACTATAAAATGCGTGCACAGACGGTTATAAGATCGATCGGTTCAAAGTTCTGAAAAAATTAAAACAAGCGTAAATTACACGTAATATCTGAAATTAAGTGGTCATATTAAACTATCATCGTATGTACTTGTTACCTTCAGAATGTGCATGCGCCGCTCTCTACAGATTGGTGCGTATACGATGCTTATGTGCAAAATTAATAACAAAATAAAAGCAAGACCTAAGTCTTTGGTGCTTAGTTTAATTAATTAATTACGTGATGGTGATTAGTTTAATTACCATTAACAACATACTATGCCAACATCAAGATAGTCGATAGCCCTCACATATCAATATATACATACAATATTAAGTACTAATATGGCAAGATTAGCATACAACACCGCAAATAATATTAGCATAGAATATTATTATGTCAAAATTAACTCTTGCATATACGCATCGCAATAACACTAATTTAGCAAGTACATCAAATTTAAATTCCAAAATATTCCTCACGCTGAAAGCATAAAATATTAGCGAAGTCACACTCGATGAATCATCAACCGAGGTATCGTGAATAATATACCGAATCGAACGAATCAAAAGAACCGGAAGCGAGAGAGTGTGTGTGAAGGTCGCTTCTGCGGTGAAGCTGCGCGCGTGTGTGAACCGAAAGCGAGAGAGTGCGTAGTGAAGGCCGCTCTGCGTGTGAAGCCGTGGCAGATGTGAAATGAGCCGAAAGCGAGAGTGTCGCGTGTGAAGACGAACGAACGGCGAACGCGATATATATAGAGTAAATTTTTGATCATCGTGACTCTAATCGGTATTAATTAGCGTAAATCATGCAATTACTGTTTGCTTAATTAAAAAGTCATCACTATTTTGTCGGTGCGGATTATTTTATTATTTTTTGACATCGTTTTGTCGGTGGATCTTATTTTATTATTTTTTCGCAAGACCGCTTTGTTTCGACGGCGCTTTTTAATATTTTTTCCCGCATGCGATAACGGACGCCAAATTAGGGGTCGGTCGGGAGCCGCCGCCATCGGGCGGCAGCATGAAGCCGCCGCCACGGCGCCGCGAAGAAGTTCGCCACACCGGTGGCGGCAATTGTCATTGCGCCGCCTTTCGATGGCAGCAACCACCGGGTGGCGGGACCAGTGCTAATTTTGTAATTTTTGTTTTCTGTGGATTATTTTATTAATTGTGCATTTACTGTTGATTATTTGGGGTATTTTTCCGACGAGAAGTGCATTGTGCACCAGGATGGAGATTTGGGTCAGAATCAGATGATGGGAGAAAGTGCATTGTGCACCAAGACGAAGATTTGGGTCAGATGATGGGAGGTCGACGACGATTTCGAGCGTGTTAGCTTAATTGAAACGGTTACATGGACGTTGGGGACACGAAGAATGAATTAAATCGGTTAATGCTAGGCAAAAGTAACTACGCACGATCATAACGGCCCGTTAAAATTATGGGACCGACAGTATAACGGTGGCGTATTAGAGCATCTCTATCGGTCCCTTTAAATATGAAGAGAAGCAATTTTTTATAGCGTATTGTACGTAAGTTATGAAAAAAATTTAAAGCAGTGGATAGAGGGAACACTAATAGGGTTCTAGAGGAAGACATATAGGGCCTCTCGGGAATGCTCTTATAAAGGTTGATGCGAAAGCCTATGAAAGTAGCAATATTACAAGCGATTTTAGTGTTCGAACCTTTTTCACTTGTTTAACATGTTTTTTCTACATCACTCAATAGTAAAAAAACATATATTTTGAATGGACAAAACCGAAAAACCATCAAACAACGGTCTTCTACAAATTAAATGTTTGTGCATTCATCTGACACGGTTGCACTGCGATACCATGGTGGGGCATGGTAGGGCAGTGTTCCTTTAAAATTTCCAATACATCATTACCTTTTTTTAAAGAAAAAATTATGGAAAACATGTGAAATAGACTTAAAAAGATATAAAAATCACATGCACAAGATATCATATTGCAGGTGCATGCAGAATAGCCACAACATAATATCACTGGGTGCTCTAATTTATGGGCAAAGTTTTTTCCTTCCACCCCCCTAAATCATATCACGGGCACCGGACGAATGTGTTGATCCAGAATATCGTGATCTACGCATATAAAGCAAATTTAGTGATATATATTATGGTTTGTCATAATTTTATGGCAAATATAACTATAGACATTTGCAAAAAGTTTTTACATCTTGTCATAAATCTAAGGATAAATTTCTTACATGTCACTGCAGAAAAAATAAATTTCTATATATGACATCTTCTGTGTCTCTAACATATGAGTGCTGGACCCGCATGCCATAGACACAAAAGATGGCATAAGGGATTGGAATAACTTTGGAGGAGTAGATGGTGGTGGCGGCACGGTGCAAGAGGGAAGAGGAGAGGCGGCGGCAACTAGCATGGGGAAGGAGATGGCGGTTACGCAGCAACGTCCGGCGTTGTAGTAGATGGTTGAGGTGGCATCCGATGCGGTCTCTCTCTCTCTCTCTCTCTCAGGACCATCTCCCACGTCGGCGGTCTTTGTTTGGGAGGAGACAACAAAGAAATTGAGAGATGGATGAGAGAGAGTAGAGAGATGAGAACATGTGGGCCACTTGTGAGAGAGAAAGGTAAGAGCATCCCCAGCAGGGACGCGGAAGCCGTTCGACGCTCGCCGCTCTCGTCCAACGGCCAGCATTAGATCTAAGTGTAAAACTTGTTAATTTTGTTTTTCCCGTGTAAAAAAATTCAATAAAAATCAGAAATATTTTCTAATCAACGACAAGTCCCACAAGTATTTTATATAAAAATATAAGTAGGAATGGACATGCATTAGAGAATATTTCTGTTTTTTATTGAATTTTTTTACATGGCGAAACAAAAATAACAAGTTTTGCATTTAGATCTAACGACGGCCAACGATGGGCGTCGACAGGAGGCGCGTCCCAGCAGCTCCTCTATCACACCTCCTAAAACACTATCCATGTGAGTGAATAGAACAGTGTTTTATGGGTGGATAAAGAGGCTACTGGGGTGCTCTGATGAAAATAAAATAAAAAATATTCCACGTCAACCAAAAACGATCCAAAAAAAAAGAAGTTGGGATCACGCAGGTGCGCCTAGCTAGTTCGCCGGTTTCTCCTTCAACGCCTTGAAATTGAAAGGTTGCTGATCAGCCGACGGCCGGCGGCGCCCTTCGGCTGCAGCCTGCAGGTCCTGGTTGCACTGTAGGGATGCACGTACCCATGCATGCATTGGAACAGTGCCCTGCCCTGTGCGCTCCCGAAAAGCCATGTGTGTTTATTCCATCGACCGCAACCGTTGACGTGAATGTGATGTGATCCATGCATGCTCGGTCGTCACTCCGAGCTGACTTTATCCATGCACGTTAGTCGTTAAGATTGTGGACTCATTAATTCCGGAGTCAGCAAAGCTAGCTGTCCACGCAAATGCATATTGCGTACATGGTTATCGGCATAATACACGCATGTATGGTTCAATTATAGCTTCGGTTTTCCTAAAAAAAATATGGCTTCGGTTATCTGAAAAAATAGTAATCGACGTACATATACAACATGACGTGTCTCTCTCCAGTCTCCACTCCACACACTCATCTTCGAGTCAAAACTCAACCTTTTGATTCTTCACGAAGCTCTTGAAACCCAACTGACCAACGATATAGCTCTCGAAGCAACATCTCAAAGCACATCTATCATTTCACCCATTCAGCCACAGCCAAAGAATAACAGGGCGCATTTTCCCTGTTTCTCTTAATTTAGCTCTGGTAAAGAAATATTTCTCTAACAACAGAATAGGAGGCCCTTCTCATTGCTATTTTCCAGGGTGATATGTTCAGTATGTATGTGTCACTGTCCTCTTATTAGGTCCGCACAAAAAAAGATAAAATACGTTCAATAATTCAGCCTAAAGTAAGTATAGGATTGAGTGCTGAAGTGGGGGCACAAATGATCAGGAAGATTATCATGATACTGTCCCCAGACAATGCTCCGTCCTTTTCCGATTCGCTCAGATATGCATGGGTTTTTGCACCGGGAGAGCTATAAACAACACCAGAGTAGTGACACATTGTGTCGGCCGTGGAAAGTGGTCATTATCTGGATAATGTGCCCTGTGCATTCTGTTTAGTATTGACTTGGGATAAGCTAGCCCTGCATAATTTCTTGCCTGTATAACAAAGTAGAGAGAGATCTTTGCATATCATTGGCAGGTCAGTATGCCTTTCATTTATTTATTTTTTCTGTTTCCGTGCAATTATTCGTTGTTTGGTTGTGCCACGTCCGATCGATTTTGCGGCCGGTGACAGTAGGAGCGGCAAAAATATGTGAAGAAGTATATTTCACTTATTGAAGTACCGTGCTTCGTTTACTCTTTATCTCTACATTGGATTCTTAACGAAGTATTTTTGTCTTTCCTCACCGTTCATTTGAACTTTTAGAACTGACACAAATAACTATCAAAGACGACTTTGATACAGACATAGAGTCCAAAATGGTGATAGCCCACACAGAAAGTTGTATATTAATTCGTCTCTTTCTCTCTCCCTCCCACCCTCCCTACCTCTCCGACTTTCCCTAAGCAGTGTCTCTTTCCTGTGGCTCCTCCCGAGCTTAACCATAATTTTTTCAAGCAGCAATATTCATGGTGAGGGAGAGGAGGACGTCATGCATGCATGAGAGGACACTATCGCTGATGGAGGACCTCGTCTGGTGGACTTTACAATGAGGGAGTATGTAGCCAAAGATAGAGGTGATATCTTGTAGCGTGTGACCTAGATCTGGATGGAACGACCTCCATCCAGAGATGCCCATCTCATTTCCCACGTTGACCACCTCCCCCACTTGCCTAAACTGGCAGCTTAGCCCCCTCGTGTGTTGGCCACCTCTAGTTCCAGTCTAGACCGACCACTTCAAATCTTTTCGTACCGAATGATTTTGCCTCGTTCCCATGTTGGCCAACTATTCTCTTCTCTCCATCTTGGCCAACTTTTACTCCTCCAATGCCAAAAGCTTCCTCGCTGTGCCAACCATCTAATGTGAGCCAACAACCTCGTTGCTCTAGTGAGCAGAGGGAGGATGAGAAGGAGAGATTGATGTCACTTACATGTGGGTCATGCCATGTCATAACCATATGGACGCCACACCATAGCCACGATGTCAAAACAACATCGGAGGGTTGTTTGTGTCGGTTTTAGAAGTTTATACCGGGGATAGAATACTTATTTTTAGATTCAAGGGTATAGTGGATGGAGCTCAATAGTTTAGGAGTAGTATAGATATTTTTTAAAAACACAAAGAATTACGTGGTTTACAGATAGATATCCTCAGTGTATTGAAATTCTCAGGATATTAGCAATTGGATCCAAGATGAATGGCATAGAGTTGGTGCTACAATGCAGCGACACAATAATCGCTGCAAGATAATTAAGATGATGCGGATATGATAATATGCAAAGAGATCACAGAAGATCGGTGCTGTTATTAATTCGCGCGTGATGTGGACACACCTTGATCTGCGTCCGGTTAATGTAGGCGTAGGTGATGTACGTGGAGGCGATGGTCGCCGCCGCTGATGACGGCCGGGAAGGAGAACTCCATGGCCGCAGCCCGCAGCGTCCTCCATCTTGACGACATCCCTCCAGGAGTCGCCGTCGCCGTCGTCGGAGACGACCACCTTGAGTTGCCGCCTTGTGATGTCGCTGTACGCGATCACGAGCTCGCCGCCGCGCATCCTGACCCCGTCGATACCTGCATGCATGCAACGAAATATGGAGGAGGCCCAAATAACGAAAATACTATATATACGCTATGAAATGCTGTAGCTGAAAAGAAACACCGTGGCATGGTTTTGTCAGCCGCCGGCCGGCCGGAACCGTTCATTCTTGATCCGACCACTGAGATACGATATATTTCATGTCGTGCCTTGATTGATATAAATGGGGTCGACTGCAACGTGGCGCGTCCTTCACGTAGATCGGCCCATGCCGCTTCCACGACAACGGGCCAAATGTTCGCAAAGGGCAGAGGCCCAACATTGCGATTTCCTTGGTAGAGCGATTTTAAAAAAATAGCGGCCCACCAGAATGGATGGTGGCCCGTTTTTGTATCTAGCTGTTTGTCCACGTATATTAATTGGTAGTGAACTCGAGATAGTAAGGATTTTTATTCAGAAATTCCTCACAACAGGATCCCGTCCCGGAAGGGATTGCCCCCCCTAGCGACACGTGTCCAGCTCCTAGCTCCCCTTCGCCGCGCGCGCTGTGCAGAGGAGGAGGAGGAAGGAGGAGGCCTACCTCGACGCCATCGACCTCGCCGTCGCCGCCGTCTACCTCGCCTCCGCCGTTTCGGGTTAGGGTTAGGAAACATTTGGGTTCCTCGGGGTTTAAAGGGAGGTCGGGAGGCGGCGGACCGGCGGTGGGTGGGGCTCGCTGGGCGGCGGCGGAGGCGGCGGTGGCGAGGGCGCCGTCGGCCGTCGCATGGAGGAGGAGGCGGCGAGTGGAGGGGAGGGATCCTGTCGGGGTGGGCTCCCGACGGGATACCATGGGCTAGTCGCCCTCTTTTTTTTTTTTGTGGGGGGGGGGGGTATTTCTAAGATTCGGATGTCCGATGGCCACCCGCTCGTGCCCATAATTTCCCTCTCAGGTCATGTCCAATCCAATCCACATTTTTCACAATTTCATCACTATTGATCCATTTTTTAATCATTACCCTATCCCTCTTTACATTTTCCTCTCTTATATTTTACTCCCTACGCTACTGCTATAGTATTTTGGGCTACAAACGAGGGAAATTTAAATGTTGCGTTGGACATGCCCTCACTCTCTCCCTCCCGCGTCTCCAGCATGTAGATGCAGCGGCCAATGGCGACGCCTCTAGAAGGCCGGCCGGCGTTCGTCGGAGCCTTCACCTCCTCTCTCTCTATCTATCTCTCTCTCTGTGTGTGTGTGTGTATGTGCATGTTCTTCTCCTTCCTCTCAATCGACCTCCTACCCAACAAGATAGGTGGCCAAATCCGACCAACATGATGGGAGCTCATCGAATTTAAGGAATACGAAGGTGAAGAGGAGATGTGTCATGATTTTTGCTCTTTGGGACATCACATTTGTACATATGTAACATTTGAGTTTGCTTGTCAAAATATTAATTTTGTTCTCGCGGTGCATCTAGCGTTGTATGAAGGTGGATGATTCACTATGGAACATGGTTTTCATCGGTTTATGGCATGTTTTATCAAGATTTTTTTTGCATGTTCTAGAGTTCTTTTTAACATGTTCAATGGTTTCTTTACCATGTTTTAGCACTGGTTGATTATATTTTAACATTTTTGCCAGATCTTTTATCATGTTTCATCAACTTTTATCTTATCATGTTCGAATAGTTTTATTGAAATGTTTCAATAGTTGTTTTGTTTTTTATGGTTTTATGTTGCATATTTCATCGGTAGAACATTATGTTTCAACAGATACGATCAAATGTTCTAGTGATACAATGTGTATGTTCCAGCAGCACATTATATATGTTCTAAACAAGTTGGAACAAATTGAATAAGTGCATGATTTTTTCATCAAATCGAACGTCCGATTTGTAGTGACTCCCAATATGTGTATCCTTCTGCATATGACCATTGGCAAAGACAAGTGAAAATTGATCCTACAAACTAGGACACATTTCTCCATTTTTAGCTTAAAAGAATGGCAAAAGTGAAGCCGCTCACGTCAATCCAGGAGCTCCCGCTCTCGACCGAGGAGCAGCTTGTTCTTGCTCTATCCTGACTCCCTCTTGCATGTTTTTTTTATTTTGCAAGAAAGCACCTTTAGTTCTGTAATACAAGTGATCCGTCCTTATTACTCCCTTCTTCCCTTTGGCCCTACGGAGCCGGCTCCTCTCTATACGCAGACGCTAGATACCACTGTGCTCTCCCTATTGGTACCCGCATGAGTCACTACACGAGCCCATGGACGATCGGCTTGGTGCTGATCTGGCATGGACGGACAGCTCGTGTGGGCGCTGACATATATGGTCAACTTGCGTGGAGAGTGGGGGCAAAGCACAATCCAATGATAGCGAACATGCTTACAGCCAAGTGCACAGCACGAAAATCCACTATATTTTACCACTATAACATTTTCATTAACTTGAGTTTTCATATGAAGTCCTTTTTGTCTCTCTTCCTCCCTTATATGTAGGGGCGTCTCGGGGAATTTAGAGGCCCTGTACAAAACAATAAACAGGGGCTTAACTTAATGTACCAAAATATAAAAATAACTATATATATATTAATGTATTACATTATAAATTATAGCGATATGGCAAGAATCATATTTTCTAACCCGATTTGAAGAAATGGTTTGCTAGTTGCAACAATTAAACAATAGATCAATTAATTCATTGATGCACATATATACGCAAAAGATGAATAACAAAAATAGGTCTTCGATGGGATATTGGGATCATGAGAATTTACCTATCGATGGACCGTAGACGGAATTGGTTAATTAGATTAATCGGATGAACTTGAAGTGATGAACTTGCGTCTTGCCGCAAGCACACGTCGCAGCCTTAGACTCAGCAGCCTCGTAGGGCGCAGGGCGCACTGGCGCAGCTGCCGGCGCCGAGCCACTTAGCCGCAGGGCCAGGGGCAGGCCGCAGGGGCGCACAGCGCAGATTGGGAGACGGGAGGGATTGGGAATTTGGGATTTGCCTTGCGCCCTTGCCAATTTGGGAATCAGAGACAATTGCCGATCCGTCGAGCGCTCGAACCGTCGCGCCTGACTGCCTGAGTAGGCGTGCGTGACTTGCGCGCGAGCGAGGGAAGGATCAAGGCGGAGGCTGTCGAGCGATGTGTTTTTGGGCGCTACTGCACTAGACGAGTAGCCGAGTAGGCCTACAGGCCGTTTTGGGCCCAAATAAAACCTCTTATGTATATATACATATATGGATCCTATTTAAAATTGGGGGACCCTTGATTTTGGGGGCCCTGTGCGGTCCAAAAACGCCCCTGCTTATATGGTCTAGTAGCTCACCGCCGATCAGATGATGCATGTGCCTGCCATGGTGATCGAGTGTGGGGAAGTGGGAAGACATCGGACCATGGGAAGGAACTAGGGAATGATATATTGTTCCCAACCCAATAAACATGATAGAGGGTGTTATAGTGTATTGTTAAGTATTGGATCGGTGTATCATGGTGTATCTGGTCGGTGTATAGTATTGGGTCGGTTGTATGTTGGTATCGTTGAGTATCGGGTTGGTGTATCATAGAGTATTGGGTTATCTATCAAGGTGTATCATGTAGTTTCAGGTTAGTATCACGTTGATATATCATGGTGTATCAGATGGATGTGTCAGATTCATGCTAGTGTCCCTATGCAAACTAGCTCATCCGTTGGAATGGTCCTATGTATGTTAGCATTTCTGCATGGAGAAACATATAAAGAAAAAGAGCATAGGAAGAGGGAGAGGAAGGAAGGGGAAGGTAAGGAGGCCTCCCTAGGGGTGCGACAGCGGTTGCCTCAATTAATGGTGCAAGCGGGTGCTGCCATAGGGCAGTGCAAGCTGTGGAAAACGTATCTTAGTCATGGAAGTACGCAAATGTACCTGCACCTTTGAACAATTGAGAAAGAAAAATGAGACGAACAGGTGGTGCTTGGCTTTGCCCGTGTCAGGTCCTAGACGGCTATTAGCGTGCGCGTCAGGTCGGATGATGAAACGATATTCCATCACAACGTGACAAAGAGAAATGTTTCCACGCTTGCCCAAACAAGTCCCAAGATTATCCAAGCCCTTTGTCGTTCATAGTCAAGCCTCTCTCTCACATGGTCTTTTGCAAATAAGTTTTTAAAATTTTTGAAAACAAAGCAATATGGTGTTTCTTCTTCATCCTCTTTCCTCCTCCCCTCACCCCGATCGGGCCACGCCAAGTCGAGCAGCCATGGCTGCCAACTCCGCTAGGTGTTGTGTGGTTGTCTCTGGAAGATCGTGGTGAGCGGGAAGAGGAGAGAGTAAGAGAGTAAGAGAGAAAGAAGAAGATGGATTCAATCGCTCTCAAATAAAAAGATTAGGGTTTTTTTTCGCAAAAGATGTAAAAGAGAGGATTTATTGCGCACACAAATCTTGATGCCAATACAAGAAACGCTAGCAGTGTCGAGTGCCAAAACCGTCGACACCAGGACACAAGCTGTCAGGACAAGCTCTGGCCATCGAGAGAAGGCCGTATATAGGAATAAATATCAATTAAACTCTAATATATAGTAAGAAAATTGTATATTTAAATTAGGGTTCTCTCGACGGCATAATGTTTGGCCGTTAAGAGAAATAACGCCGTTCGGCTGCTCTGACAGACAGCGTTTTAGAATCGACGGTCCGTGTTGTTGCCGTCAAGACTAAGCAGCCGTGGTTCTTACTTTCGACGGCCTTCTTATGGCCGTCGAGAGAGAACGTAGTCTATCGATGGGTTTCAGATGGCCGTCGATACTAGTTTCGGCATTTGAGATTGTTTTTGTTTTCTGTAGTGTGCATACCAAACATAAGGATTTTTTTTTTGAAGCAGGGCAGGAGGACTGCCATGTATTCAAAAGCAGGAAGAAGTTACAGGGTGGGGGGAGATGGAGGCCCCTCCCCCACGGGCCTGGAGGAGGTTAGGTAATTACAAAAGGTGCACCCGCAGCCTCCTAAAGGCCCAGGTCGTCTAGAAGCTGATTGAAAAAAACCTGAGGTGGCCTTTCGGTATTCCGAAAAATCCGGTTATTGCGCTCCAACCAGATGCTCCAGAGTAAAGCGCAGGCGGCGGAGAGTGCACTTCGGGAAGCCGGGCCGTCTTGAAGGATGTCGGTGGACCACCAGCTGACTAAACAGTCCTCATGCAGCCACCCTGAAGGGTTCAGGCGTTGAGAGTCGAGCAGCACTGCCAACCTAACCCAGGCCTGCTGCGAATAGGCACACTGCAGGAAGAGATGCTCCTGCGTTTTGAGATTCCTGCTGCAAAGGGGGCAGAAGTAGTCGTTGGGAAGCTGACGACGGAGAAGTGCATCGGCGGTGAAGACGCGGCGGTGTAGCAATGTCCAGAGGAAAAACTTGCATCCGAAGGGCCCTGAGCTTCAAGAGTGTTGCAGGTCGGCCTTGGGACCCGACCAGCAAATTGAAGCAAGTAGGCTGACCGAACCGAGAATTTCTGATTAGGGGTGAAGCGCCATGGGAAAAGATCGGACTCTTCCGGGTTGAGTTGCAAGGTAGCCATCCGTGCTAAGAGCAAAGAGAGCTCGGGTAGCAACTGGGGCGTGAGGTTTCGGCGGAGGTCTGTTATCCAGGCAAAGTTGGAAGTCGCATCGAGCACTGATCTGTTTTTCCTGAAGGAGGCCTTGTAGAGTCCTGGTGCAAGCGTCTTTGGTGCGAAACCGGAGAGCCAGCGGTCATCCCAGAAGGAGGTAGCGTCCTCGTTCCCAAGGATGATGTCAGAGCCTGCTCGAAGGAGGTCGTTGTCCGGACCTGGGGCAGACAGAGGTAGTGAGGCCCAGGTGGGCGCATGATGCTGCCGTCTCAGCCAAAGCCACCTAAGCCTTAAGGCTCTGGAGAAGCGGTGAAGATCCGGAACCCCAAGGCAACCGAGGGAGGTAGGTGAGCAGACCACACTCCAGTTGATCCTGCCAGCAGCGCGTTGGGAGTCAGAGCCTTTCCAGAGCCAACCTCTGTGCAAAGCGTCGATTTTTTTAATGACCGAGTTGGGGGGTCAGATGACCGAAAAGATGAAAGTGGGGAGGGCGGTTAGCACCGCTTTCAGGAGTGTTAGACGGCCGCCTTTGGACATGAAAGGGCCTCGCCAGCCAGCTAGACGGGAAGCCACTTTGTCGATGATGGGCTGGAAGTGGACATGCCTTATCTTGCGGGTGGAAATGGGCATCCCCAGGTACTTGATTGGAAAGGTGGTTTGCTCAGCTGGTAGGGCTTGCAGGATGGGTTCGAGGTGGAGGTTTGAGCAGCGAATTGGCACCACTTGACTTTTAGAGAAATTGGTGCGCAAGCCCGTTATGTTTCCAAAGGTTTGGAGAATCTCGGCGAGGGCGGACACGTTGTCTGCAGAGGGGTGTAGGAAGATGGCCGCATCGTCAGCGAACAGGAAGATGTGGGCTTCTGGAAGCGGGCCACCGAGCGGTTGGAGCACGGCGGAGGTGATGGCCTTATTGAGCAGATAGACCAGAGGCTCTATGGCTAGATTGAACAGGAATGGAGAGAGCGAATCTCCTTGTCTCAGGCCTCGCCGGTGTTGTATGGGGGCTGTGGGGTGGTTGTTGAGGAGTACCCGAGAAGAGGAGGTGGCGAGGGACAGGGCTATCCAGTCTCGCCAGCGAGTGCTGAAGCCCCTGGCCCTTAGATTGTCAAGAAGGTAGGTCCAGGAAACCGAGTCAAAGGCTTTTTCTAGATCCAGCTTGAAAAGGAGGGCTGGTGTACCGGATTTGTGGAGGGCTACCGCTTTTTGTTGGACCAGAAGAAAGTTGTCCTGGATGTGGCGATGTTTCATAAAGGCACTTTGGTACGGCGAGATCAACTCATCCATGAAGGGAGCAAGGCGAGAGGCGAGGATTTTGGTGAAAAGTTTTCCCACACTGTGGATGAGGCTTATGGGCCGGTAGTCCGAAGGGGAGATTGGGGAGTCTTTTTTAGGGATGAGGACAATGTGGCCTTTGTTTAGATTGGCTAACCCGGTGGTGTCGAGGTTAAAGAGACACTGCAACGCCTCAAGCAAGTCTATGGAGATGAAGGACCAGCAGGCCTTGAGGAAACTCCAAGTGAAGCCGTCGGGCCCAGGAGCCTTGTCATTTGGTAGAGTGAGGGGAGCGTCGGGGGCTGAGAGGTCAGCTGTGGGTAATGCCAGGAATTCCCAATTGAGGGAACGACGCAGGTTGTTTGTGGGGGAGAGTGAGGATTCACCGAAAATTTTGGTGAAGTGCTGGTGGAGGGCGGCAGCCTGGTCATGGAATTCAGTGTGGAGGCCGCCGTCCGTTTGGAGGGAGTGGATGTGGTTCCTGCGACGACGGCCATTTGCCCTGAGATGGAAGTACTTGGTGTTGGCATCGCCCAACTTGAGCCAGGTGAGACGCGAGCGCTGTTTCCACTTGATTTTTTCGATGGAGCTAAGGCCAAGAACCCAAAGTTTTAACTGCTTACGAAGGGTTATCTCCTCCGGGGAGAGCTCACGGGCCTCCATAGCTAAGTCAAAGAGCCTGATGACCTCCAAGGCCAACGACAGCTGAAGCTTGACGTCGCCAACCCGGGAGCGACTCCAGTTGGTGAGGGCAGTCGCAGTATGGTCCAGCTTGAACCGAAGGCGGAGCATTGGGTGGGTCGAGAGGGCGGAGGTTTGTCTTGAGGAGCTTCCGTGGCCGCACCAGGCCTGCTCGGCAACCTGAAGGAAACCTTCGATGGAGAGCCAGTAGTTTTTGAAGCGGAACCTGTGCGGCGGCCGAGGAAGGCTTTCAGCGGTGAGGAGCAGCGGGCAGTGGTCGGAAGCCGAAGAGGATAGCGGAAGGAGGGAGCAGGAAGGGAACAGGAGCTCCCAGCCACTGTTCGCGAAAGCCCTGTCGAGGCGCACCAGGGTTGGATGGGATTGCTCATTGCTCCAGGTGAAACACCTGCAGGAGAGATGGATCTCGCGGAGGAGGCAAGCATCCAGAGTATCTCGGAAGCGAGACATGAGCCGCCTGTTCAGGTTGAAGTTGTTCTTGTCGGAGACCTTGTAGATGAGGTTGAAGTCGCCTAGGATGAGCCAGGGACCACTGAAGTGAGAGGCGATAGTTCGCAACTCCTGCAGGAACAGCAACTTGGACTGTTCATCGGTGGGCCCGTAAACATTGGAGATGGTCCAGCTGCGCTGTCCGTCAACGGTGGTGACTTTGGCGGAGATGGAGTGGGGCAGGATCAGTGGGTCGGAGAGGACGACAAGCTTAATCATCCTGAAGAGCAAACAAACCCCTGGTTCCCACGGCGGGCGCACAGAGGACGCCATGAAGTCTGTGCCCGCAAGAATCCATTAGGATCTGGTGGGAAGGAGCGGCGAGCTTGGATTCTTGGACCGCGAGGATGGTGGGTTGATGCAATCTGACTAACGAAGCAACGACGTCGCGCTTGGTGCCAGAGTTGAGGCCCCGGACATTCCAACAAAGGATCTTCATTTGGGGGACCCGGCTAGCACACTAAGGGTGGATCTCTTACCAAGGGTTCTAAGGACCCACGAAAAGAGAGGAACAACAAAGAGACCACGCACGCGGGCCATTACAGGCCCACTTAGGGGCAACCCAGACAAGCCGCGCGCAGGCGGGAAACCGAACACACCCTGCACGCAGGCAGGGCCCACGACTGTGGACAGGAAGACCTACGACACATCCTGCACGCAGGCAGGGCCCACGACCGTGGACAAGATGACCAACTACCTAGGTCTACCCCCACACGCAGGTGGGTAGGAAGACCCCAGACACTAAAGGACGGGACAATAAACATGTAGACTGTAGCAACACTAAGGGGGGCGATGACGTGGCGGGGTCGTCAAGCCTGGGAGGGACACTCCTCGGCGAGCTCAGGGCCCACAGTGGCGAGGTGGACGCTCGGACGTCCAAGGCCACATAGGTCAGCGAGGGTGGGGTACGCGGCAGGGCTGAGCCGCTCTGCGGAGAAAAGCATCTCAAGGTGGGTGGAGAGGTCTGCAATCTCCGTGGAAGTACCAAGGCGACGAGCCAGCACGCCCTGCGCTCTGCGAATGGTAGGAACTGAGGAAGATCCAGCCGGTGGTAAGGTCAGACGAGTAGAGGCGAGTCTGGAGCTGCGGCGGACCTGGGGAACTGACGCCGAGCGGGTGCCAACTGGCTGAGGGTGTGGCAGAAGCGGTGGTGCAGAAGCGATGGTGGCCTGAGCGAGGAACGCGAAGACCAGAGTGGGGTGGGGTGGGGGGAACAAGGATGCCTCAATGTTCATGGGATCAGAGGCGGGAGAGGTCAAGGCAGTAGGAGTGTCTCCCAAATCCCAGAGGGGGGGCTCGGGCACAGTAGGGTGCTGGTGAGGAAGCAGACCAGCGTTTTGGGCCGGCCTGGGCGCAAGGTGAGGAAGCAGAGCGGCGTTTTGGGCCGGCCTGGGCGCAGAGCGTGCGTCGGTTGGGTTTAGGCTGGCTCGCTCGACGGGCGCGCCCGTGGCGATAGCGATCTGGGCGCTTGGGCGGCGCCAGCCGCTGGCTTGCTCAGAGCGGCGAAGCGAGGCCGCCCAGAGCGTGAGCGAGGCGGCGCAGTGAGCACAAGCGGTGGCTGGCCCAGAGCGGCGAAGCGCAAGCGCAGGCGGCCCAGAGCGGTGAGCGAGGGGCGGCGCGGACACGCCCCGGTGCATTGACCAGTTGGTCAATGAGCCGTTGCTGGCGTGGTCACGAGGAGAGGCGTCGAGGCCGACGCGCGTAGTCAAGGCGCAGCTCGAGCGCACTGAGGAGCCACGGCGGGGGCAGAGAGGCAGGGCACGTGGGTGGCGGGGGGGCACGTGCTTGCCCTTGTCCCCAAGGACGTCCGGCTCGCCGGGGTGGCGTGGCGCGCCGGAGGAGCGCGGTGGCGGTGAAGGTGGCGCCCTCGTTGAAGGGTGGGCGGTGAGTTGGCGAGGTTTGCTCACGGGGTCCGCGCTCTGGACGTCCGCGGACTGGCAATGGGTGCCCACGGATGCAGAGGGTGTCGGCGAGAGAGAGCGCGAGCGCCGTGGCGGGGCGTGGAGTTGTCTCGCCTAGGCGGCGCTGGGGTGGAGGGCTGGAGGCGCTGGCGCCGCCACCTCTTTGCCGTGGCACCGGCGTTGAGGGGCACGCCCACCGCCGGCCATCGTCTTCGTCGGAAGTCGTCTGAGCGCGCTGGCCGAAAGAGGGCACGGCATGCGGCGGAGGTGGTGGTGGGCGGCGGGGGGGACGGTCCGCACGCCTAGCACAAACGGCGACGGCGGGTAGGTGACAGGGCGGCCACCGGCGACGCGCGACGAAACCGCGGTGAAGTCCTCGATTTCACCGAGGTGGATGATGAGATGGTGGGTGGAGACACGGGGGGGGAGGGCGCGGCGCGCCGGCGAGGCGAGCCGGGCCACGGGCACCTCCGCGGTTAGGCTCGAGGTAGGGGGAGGCCTCATCGAACAGGTCGACGTCGGCTTCTAGCGGGATGGTGGCTGGGTCGGTCGTCCACAACCACGCACGGAAGGAGGCCGTGTCCTGACGGAAGCGTGTCTCGGGGTCGACGACGTCGAGGCGACCGGCGCCGGAGAAGAGGTCGATGACGGAAGTGGACCACGCCGGGAGTGGCAAGCCCTCAATGAAGACTTGGATGCGGAAGCGCGCCGCGCCGGGCGCGCCGCCGGTATGCAGGTCCTCGGGGACATCATCGAGGCGGAAGTTGCGGCCCTAGGCGTGGAAGGACCGGCGCGCCGCGTGGCGTGCTTGCTCGGGGCGGGTGAAACGGGCGAGGAGGCGTAGATGGGATAGGTGTGTGACGATGATGTCGCCGAGAGGGATATCGGTGTACTTACTGATCATAGAGGCGACGAAGGCAGGGTCCGGGTGAGGGCCCGTGACGGAGACGAAAACGGCGCGGCTGTGGAGCTCGGCTGCGTCGGACCGCATGGCGTCGGAGACGCCCACGGCGATCCTTGCAGAGGGCGGGCGGAGCGCGGCGTAGACGGAGCGCGTGTCGGGCGCCATGGCTGCGGGTGGAGGTGGCGGGGCGGCGCGCGACGTGACCGGATTTGCGGCAGTGTAGGCAGCGGATGGGGTCTCTACAGGTGGCCGCCTTGTGGTTGAGGGCAAAGCAGCGGGCACACCGCTCCTTCTTAACACGGCGCTTGGCATGGCGAGCTGAGGCGGCGACAGGGTGGCGGGCGGTGGCGACAGGGTGGCGAGCTGAGAGGGGAAGGGCGCAGGCGCGCCGACGACGCCTTGGGAGCACGCGTTGCCACTGGCCGGCAGCTTCACGCACGATAATGGAGTTGAGGGTGCGCTTTGCTGCGAACGGGGGGCGGCAGGTTGGGAAGGATGTTGGAAGGAGGGGATGGGTGCCGTGGGTCAGAGCGGGCAGTAATGGCGGCCGGCGCCATTACTACCTCGGCGTACGACGGCCGGAAGCGGTTGGCAGGTAGGGGAGGAGTAATGGTGTCGAGGGAGGTGGGGGAGGAAGGTTCCGGCTGCCACCGAGACCAGGAGGACGGTGAGGCGGATGGCGGTGCGGAGGTGGCAGGAGCGGGGGCGGAGTCAACCAGGAGGCCGGGGTGGGCGCCGTGGCCAGAGAAGACCAGGTGGCGGGGATGGGCGCCATGGCCGGAGCGGCCAGCGGCGGGGGGAGGATGGCAAGCCCAGGAGCTCATCCCCCGAACTGATCAAACAAACATAAGGATGGGCAAGAGAATTACTAGGACAAGGACAACCCATCTACTCTGCAAGAAAACCGTATACCGTCCCATGGTCTTTCCAAACATTGGTTTCGGCCCGTTTTCCTTGACCTCCGCACACGAAGGTGGCACACAGCTAAGCGAAGCGATGCCCGACTGCTCAAGCCCAAGGACCAAGCCACCAAGGTAGGCGCTGCCTGCGTCCTGCGTGCCACCGCGGCACGGCGCCGTGCGGTGCATGCATGATGCATGCATGCATGCACCATCTTTCCGGCTGTGCCGCGACAGATCGAAACGGCCTTCACGTCACACTGTCAATTAAGCCCACAAGGAACCCCGGCCTAAGCGGCACCACGCCCGCCCTACGTGTCCTCCCCCGCCTCCGTCCTCATCCCCGCGCGGCCATGGCGCTTGTTGGGACGCACGCCCCGCGCTACCAAGTCCTGGCTCCGCCGCCTCCTTCCAAACCTCGGCGGCGCCTTTCCCCCGCTATATCCCCCGCGCCGCACGGTGCAGCTAGCTCAGGGCATCCATCCATCACTCGCAGGCACAGTGCTAGCTAGTAGCTGCAATGGCGCGCTTCGCCATCGCTGCCTCTGCCGCCTGCGCCGCGGTTCTCGTCTTCCTCGTGGCGTCCGCCGGCGCCGGCGAGGCGAGCGGCGCCGCCATCCGGCAGCTGCGAGGCGGCGGCGGGAGGAAGGTCGGGGGAAGGATGGAGGTGAGGGACGTGGAGGGCGACCGGGAGGTGCAGGAGCTCGGCCGGTTCTCCGTCGACGAGTACAACCGCCGCCGGGGGTGCTGCGGCGGCCGGCTGGAGTTCGCCGGCGTGGTGGCGGCGCAGCGCCAGGTTGTGTCCGGGCTCAAGTACTACCTCCGCGTCGCCGCCGCCGAGGAGGGCGCGGCGGCGAACGGCGCGGCCGTCCCCCGCGAGTTCGACGCCGTCGTCGTCGTCAAGCCCTGGCTCGAGTCCCGCACGCTGCTCACGTTCGCGCCGCACCAGCCACGCCAAATGAGTAGCACATGAGAGTCATGTACGTGTTTTTTTGTCCTCCTTCTCGTAGACTTGACGAATAAATCGTAGGGTTAATAAGATGTAAGAGAGACCAGAGGAGAAGGCTGTATGTTGCGGCGGTCGACGTTTTTGAGTATAGAGTGGAACGTGTCACAATAAATACTACAGCGTGTTGTTCTACCTCTACGTATATACGGAGTATATATGTGTTCGGTCGTCAAGCTCTGCCTTGCAGGTTTTGAAGGTGTTCACCGGCACTGGCTATTGGAATCATGGTTTCCTTTCATGAGCCGGCCGTGACAGAAACCGGGAGATCAACCGTGTAATTTTTCTTAGCACTAGAGTTAATCAGGGATTTAAATTTTGTAAAGCCAAAAATTTCGCTCTCAACCAAAATTGTCGGATTTCGCAAAATTTCATAAAAAGATTTTGAAATTTAAACAAAAGTTACATAAAATAGCAATCCAAAAGGTTAAGCCATGTATCTTGTGTTTGATTCACTATGGACTATTCACCGAGCTACCATATATTCTCGAAAAAATGTTATGACTTCTTTTTTATATGTTAGTTTCACATTTTATGAAATCAAGTGAATTAAATAATTTTGAGGGTAATTTAAAATTTCGTTCGGACCAAAATTATAAAAAAAAATCACGAAATTTTGATAAAAGAAAAATCTGTGGGTTAGTTCACTTGACTAAAAAAGATTAGCATGTCCTTTTTATTAGCACTTGGCTAACTTTACAGTTTACACCAGAAAAGCTTAACTGACGTCTATCGGCAAGCAATGGCGGACGAGGCGAGCTTGCGCGGGAAAGCTAGAGTCCACGTGATGCCCGCGCGCCGCGCCAAGGCGCCGCATGCATCCTCGATCATGCACGTCTCACAGTCCACACACACTAACACTAACACTCACCGCTAGAGAAATGACCTAATTTACCGACACATTAGTACCGATTGGATCAAAACCGATACTGATAGTGCACCAATACTGGTTCGTATGAAAATAACAATTCTAGGCTTTCAAGACTGTTAGGGCAACAAAGAAAGATACCTTCAGTAGGCGGGTGGTAAATTTGGCGCACGAACTCATCGATCAGACGGTTCGTAATACGAACACATACTAATATGGGATCATCAGTACCGGCTCGTACGGTATTAAAGGCTCATTCTAACAAACTTTAAAAGGAATGCACATCCTACTCTAATCAATACGCATGAGTAGGTGGGTTGATTAAAAAGGTAAGTGAAGAGTCATATAGTGGCATAAGGTCCAATTTTCGATGTTTAAGTCTTGGGTTCATCATATTTTTTTGGATATTTTATTTTTCAGATATTTCGATGGCTATAGTCCCGGTTAGGGGAACCGGGACTAAAGACCACAGGCCTTTAATCCCAAATTTAATATTCCGGTTGAGGAAACCGGGAGTAAAGCCTGTCCCCAACCGGGATCAAAGGGTAAAGGCCATGCGTAGTGACTATATCACGATCAATCTCCTGCACGTATCCGCACAAGTGCAAAGTCCAAACAAAAGGCTAGCGGTTAGCAAAGCATGGCTTTTCGATGGTGTACGCTCGACGGCGCACTCCCCCTCGTCATCGTCCTTGTGCTCACTCTCTCCCCGCTCGCCTCGCCGGCGAGCTCTGGCAGGTGGGCTGCGCCGCCGCCGCCGCCGGCGGGAGGATGGTCGTCGGTGGGAGGACGGTCGTAGAGGGCGTGGAGAGCGACGGGGAGGTACAGGAGCTCGGGCTCTTCTGCGTCGCGGAGGACAACCGGCTGATCGGCTCCGGCCACCGGCTGCTCTTCTCCAGGGTGGTGGCGGCGCAGACGCAGGTGGTCGCCGGTGTCAGGTACTACCTCCGCATCGTTGCTCGGGACGGCCACGGGGCCGGCGCCGGCGAGCACGTGTTCGATGCCGTCGTCGTTGTCAAGGCTTGGCTGCCGTGCCGTGTGCTGGTCTCCTTCGAGCCTGCCGTGGCAGAGCAACCAGAATACGGGTACCCCTAGCTGAATCGGTGTATCAGCCGTGAGTCTGTGATCTGGTGTTCAGGGCGTGACAGTTCAGTAAAATGCCTGCCGTGCTGCAGCTAATGTAATAGTGACAGGTGCAAGTTGAATATGATACTGTCCTCAGGTACGTGTATGCATAGATCATAAATCAAAATGACGTGAATCTTCTATGTCTAAGTAGTTCCTCTGCTTAGCAATAATAAAGGGACACCATGGTCGTTAATACTCCAGCTGGATATTGAAAGACAACATCTATACTTTTACGATAGTGATACGTGAAGGAACTGGACAACTCTGGTCCATCCCAGTCGCACCTCAGGATAGCCAAGGTACCAGTTTGCGAGTTCCAATAGGCTTCTCTACCCGTCGAATGGTTGATTGGACCATTGCCAAACCAGTTTTTAGTTTTTTTTCTTCTCCTTTTAAGTTTGAACAAAAGCTACTACCTCCATTTCACTATATTTACCCATGACTCAAAAAATACGTTTCACAATGTTTGTCCATTTATTATGATATTTTCATTCTTTACCCTCCAATTAAATGTATAGTAAGAAAAAAAAATTGCAACATGATATTAAATAGAGGCATTATGGTATTTGCACATTGTTTTTTTTCTTAGAACTACTATCTTCTTAATCAGTGCACATGATGTGCTATGCACAAAGCGAAGTAATAACTTTTCATATCGTAATGTACCACATCTTTAAGCTAATAAAACCCTAGAAACCGGATGGGTACTTCTAATCACGTTTTGCTTATTTTTAAGTTCTAGTAGTGAATGCAACTTTCTGTTGTAACATATACATATTTGTTATTGTTAAATTGTGCTTTGTTCGCCTTTTAGGCTCGTAGACACGTTAAAAGCTTATCGAGAGGCTATTTTAGACCCATACGTGATCTCCCCCGAGTGTCAGTTTACGAGGTAAGCTCGCTACGACGCAACTTATCGATAGCAGTTTAGACCCTTATGTGATCTCCCCTGGAGTGTCAGTATACGAGCTAAGCTCGATAATGACGCAATCGTTTGGTGCCTTGGTCTCGTACCAACGGCAATATTTGATGTGCCAAACACCATGCATTGATGCAGAAGAAACTGCACCACCCTGCATGGCCTTCCTGTACCTTCAGTGTACCACTTCTCCAAGTGCCCTGCTGCCCAGCTATCCCCTCCATTTAGTTCTTACCTCGGATTCACGAGTAATGCATACCGGATAGGGCTGGCACTGAAATATGGAACTGGCAAAAACCAGTTTCGGACAAGCCGCAAGCGAGAACGATAGCCTGCAAGGACAAACATAATAATTTTCCAGTGCAGAGGCAGCAGTCACTGGAGCACCATCGGAGGCTCAACCACGCCAATTCCCCACAGGAAGGTGCATCAACGACATAGGAAGCATCACGTGCCCCAGCTTGAACATACATGAAGGAATCTGCATCTAATTAAAAAGTTAGTACTCGTCAAAGGATAAATGAAAACATCAACAACGGAAATGCCACCCAATTTCAGGCCTCAATTATCACAATAGAAGGGCAGACCAGAAGTTTGCAGCAATCTTATCGGTCATACCAGCTGCAGGGGAAAAAGATATTGATGTGCGCCTCGAAAGTTGAACAAGAACAGAAACATTCAACTCTCCACTCCATTTTTTTTTTTTTTGAAATTGTAACTCTCCACGCTTCAAACATAGAATAGTGGAACACTACTAGCATTCCAAGCATTGGAAAGGAATAGGATCCACTAGGACTAGGAGTCCACCAGTTGACAATTTGTTTTGTATAAAAAGCAGTACCAGTATAGTTTGTTCCCCTTGATTTTGGCATGGACATGTTTTCTCAGATGATGAATTAAGATGGTAAAAAAATGTGTCTGTTACCTCTCTGCAAGGTCCATTTCCTGTTAGCTGTGTGGTAGCCGCCCCAACGAAAAAGCTAACAAGTCCTCCTGTTCAACTTATCTTAATAAACTTACCTCATGTAATATTTACACCACCTGCTAAATCTATCATCTGTCAACGAAATTGAGAATCATCTTCTAGCACTTTGAAGTGTTGAGGATGCCCACCGGTGCAATACAGGTCCCACATTTTTAAATATGCCCTCTCCAGATTCTTTACCTGCCATTTTTTTTAAAAGAAACGGAAGCATGAAAATTTAACCCTGTAAAGATATTAGATACTGAAATCAAATAAGACCAGAATGTTACCCATCGAGCTGTATCAAACAAAGCACAGGTCATCCGAACAGCCTTGAGCTTGCAGGTAAGAGCTTGAAGTTTTGATGAATTTTTGGCTAGGAAGACAGCCTTTTCCTCGTATTCTTTCAGGCTGAATAGTAGCAAATCTAGTTAGAACAGGAGTTCAATCATAAGGGGATAAAAGTATAAGAGTGGTGATTGCCAGAGAAGGCGAACCTATTGACTATCATCTCTTTCCCAACTCCAGTAGCTAGACACAGTGAGCCTGCAACCCTGGTTGCCATTTTCTCCAGTGGAAGAGTAATCATTGGGAGGCCAGCCCACAATATGTCTGTACCAGTAGTGTGGCCATTACACTGTGGACTGCTCGTTCAATAATTGGTAAAGTAAGAGCTTTGAAGATAACAGAAAAGTAACTAAAGCAATGATGGGTTTTGTTCAAAAAACTAAAGCAATGATGGGTAGTAAGCAAGATTATGTGTCAAGAAATAGGTCTGCCAAGGCACTGCGCCTGATATGCTCTCTTTTCATAGCAATG
Organism: Raddia guianensis; assembly: GCA_036346415.1. Taxonomy (NCBI): domain Eukaryota; kingdom Viridiplantae; phylum Streptophyta; class Magnoliopsida; order Poales; family Poaceae; genus Raddia; species Raddia guianensis. The sequence continues at coordinate 72,201,455 of CM070534.1, forward strand.
TCCGTAAATATGATTTGGTCTGCCCTTACTCCTTTTGTGGTTGCATCTGCCAAAGCTGTTAAGTTAGAAAGTGTAGAGAGAGAGAGAGAGAGAGAGAGAGAGAGAAGGGAAATGGGGTATTACATGCCCTCAATCTCTTCTCTCCGGCTGCTGGGAATCTCAATAGCCACAATACACTGTTTGGCACACGCTTGAGAATACTGCACCTGATTTTGACAAAAATAGTATCAGAATTAATCAGCTATTGATATTCCAATGGTACATTGTTCCAACAATGTAACTAGTTGCATCAAGATCAGAACAATCTATCTCCATGAAGTGCATATTAGTAATACATAATATAAACTTACCAGGTGTTGAATATATCTGGGTCCAACTTGTAGAGCTGATTGAAGCATGCAAAAATAAATTTGTCCTCAGGCAGACCATAGTCGGCTCGCTTATGTGGGCAAACAGGATCAAGAACGTCCTGATTTTTCTATAGCAGAACATGAATATACAATATATCAATATAAACTTTTTAAAGCAAAATATTAACATAAAGTTATAAACTCATAGAAAACCCGATCTTGATCCAAAACAACGTTTTCCGTATTATTTAGAAGTGCAATATTTATATAACACCAAATTTTAAGCATACCTGCTTATAGTCATTGACAAAGTAACAGTGGGGAAGGTGGACAAGCTTTTCTGAGTATATATGAGAATATTTCAATGGAGACACAAACTGTAACAATAATGACAAATTAGTATTATGACCAGAGCAAGCCCATGCCGTTGAAACAATACAAGGTCAAAAACGTCAATATTTTACCTCATCAGTAATCAAATAATCAATATAACTTGCCCCAGTGGTTCCAGGAAATCCCATGTAAGAAACTTGGATTGGCGCCGGTTGCATAGCGAAAATTTCATTCCGTGCACCCTGAATCAACAAGTAGTTTTGTTTTAAGTACAAAATGTAGAATTAAAGAAAATGAAAAGGTAGAGCATCAGTTGAGATAAATTGTGGCTTACAAATTATACAGAACTGTACAAAGTACAAACATATTGCACAGCTTAGTGCTGCAAGGATAAAAGATTAGAGGTACACTGTAGTGCACCAAATTGACAGCTACTTGCCAAGCAATTCCTTAAGTTTTTTTTAATAAAAAAGGTGTGCTCTGTGCTGAAAGGACACACACATTGTGGGGTCTGTGGAAGGAAATTGCCAGGCAGCTTTACCCTGTGTTTTTTTTTCAATCCTTCAAAATTAAGATTTATAATACTTTGCTAAAAAATATCTAGCATTTTCCTAAAGAAAACACGGTTCCAAAATTGTCAACATCTGGCTTGGTGTAAAATACAGAAGAATGGTTAAAACAACCAGGAACTCAAGATGGCACCCACATCTTTACTGTTAATTATTAATTAATTACAGGGTGTTGTTACCTTAGCTGCTAATGATGCGCAACTGGTTAAATGGAACAAAAAACAAAAGGAGAGGGAATTTGCAAAAATGACATGGTTTCCAGTAAAAAAAAAAAGTGGTGGTCACTAATTAGTAATTACCTTTGTGTAGCCATTAAGATTTATAAGAATTTGTATCTTATGTTCATTGATAACTTTAGCAATCATATCAGATGACATCATTGACACATCAATGAAATTCTCTGCTTCAGATTGAGTACGTTGCCTCCATTCTGTACCATCATCTTGGCTCAGGGCATAACAGAAAACCTGCAAACGCATTTCTAAACAAAACAGTCATTGCCATTCAATATAACTATTTACCCCACAGTCCACACGCACAAGCACACGCCTGCAACCCTAAATCAACAACAACAACAATAACACAACGAACATGGCAAGTGAAGGCACAAGATAACCTCTATAGTGTCTTCACTGTGCATTCCAAATACAGAGCCCATGAGATGAGACAGAGGATGATTACCAAAGTCGCTACTCACATATCTGAATCAAATGGAAATGGACATACCAATTTTATCAGGAAGCAACATTTCTGGACAATAAGTAGCAAAAGTAGATCTCTTACCCGATTTTAAGTCGTGAAGCTCTATCACCAGTGTTGATAGGAACACGGGATGGATGTGTGAATGTAGGAAGCCCAAAACGTGAAGCAACCAAAGAGTAATGAGCTGCATATTTTTTACTGAAAGGAAACACAAATTTAAACAGAAAACCAATAATATTGTTTTCATCAATTCACCTAATAAAGATGAGGTCAACATAAATCATTAAAATAAGCCTCACCTGATTTCGAGTGCAAGATTAGGATCAAGTGGATATGCCATAGCATGGAATGGTTGTACACTTGGTAGAAGGGACATCTGGAACAACAGCCAAATGACACGAAACACATACTAGCAGAAAATCTTAATAAGGCAATAATAAAAGGAAAAGGCAGGAAACAAATGCATAAAACCCATGCCTTTAGTTGCTGTCTGATGATCCCCTCTACTTCGATGAATTTTTCCTCCCGATCATCCCAATCACACACACACTGCACAAGTGCACAAAAATTTTGAATCAAACAAAACAATCTGCATGAATGAAGGCTTCATGTGAATAAGCATTCTAGTTGCTAAATAGATTGTTTGTGTTGAACAAAATTTGTTCCATTCTACTACTATGAACTTGTTACAGCAACATATTGAAATTGAATACCTAGTCATGCTATAGATGATCAAGAAACTATACAAACATGAACACAAAATGGCTGAAAAGAGAGTAATTAAAGAGGGCAAAAGGTTGCTAGCACACCACAGCTATTTTTTTTAGACTTTACATGAGAAATAAAAAGGGAGAAGAAATGTTGGAATTTGAGAGTTTCCACGCACCTGTAAGGCGTGCAGGAGATCGGTAGTAACTTCTGGAAAATCTTGACGTAATTGTAAGGCCTGCTTGAAACTGATAATTGCTGCTTCTAGTTGGCCCCTGAAAAATGATGAGAGAAGATGTTGGCATAAATACATTCATGACAAATTTATGTTGTCCTATTCTTAGTCTCCTAGATGCACAATTTGTTTCAACAAATTTTGGTAATAAATGTGATTACATGTCTTTACAGGCAAAACCCAAATATGCATGAGCTTCAGCCATAGTTGGTCTGATTGTGGCAACTAAATTGTAGTCCTGAATAGCTTCGCTGACTCTGCCTGTTTCTTTAAGTGTGTTGCCTCTGTTTAGAAGACGGTCGATATCCATAGGATCAATGCGGAGCACTTCATTATAGCATGTTATCGCACCAGCATGGTTTCCCTATTTCAATAACGAGATTGTCATTTCCTAGGTAGAAGGTAGTTATGGTTAAACAATGATAAAGATGAAGATTATGCAAAAAAAAGGTATTTCTGAAACAGTTAACGGGCATATCAAGTATGTCCAATGGCATTTACCTGCTGTTTGTAAATTCTTGCTAAATTGTTGTAAGGTGCAGACAGTCCAGTAGTAACTCTAAGTGTTGCCATGTAAAGTGAAGCAGCTGTGCCCATCAAATTCCTGCAGGTACTTCAGAAATAAAACTCCTGCGCATCCAAACAAATGAAAAAAAACATGCTAACAATACACACCTCTCCATGTAAATGTTCCCAAGGTTTGTCAAAGCTTGAGGGTGAGTAGGTTGAAGATTAAGGCATGTCTGTAAACAGAAAACACACAAGCAAAGACAAGGTTTTACATCAGCATTACAAAAAATAATAATGAAGGCAAAATTAAGCAGGTCAATGTTACATGGTAACAACCAATCGCCTCCTCATTCCTTCCAGCATCTTTTAAAGCATTTCCCTTCCCATAAAAAAAAAGAGATATCAGATGTTGTATATATGTCATGAGCATAAGGAACGAAGATTTACCAGCACATAAGAATCGAAAAACCGACCATATTATTGTATGCTTCAACATAGGATGAATCACAACTGATGGCTTCTTTGTAACTTAGAATAGCAAGATCCAGTTGGCCTTGTTCATGGTAGATACTAGCAAGATTGCCTAAAAATAAAATAAAAAACCACAACGTTCATCACAGAACCATAACTCAATCATCAAATAATGCTTCCTTTTATACCAGAATAACAGTATTGTTTTCAATGCAGCAAGCAATAGCTACTCTCTCAAAATTAATTCCAAAAGGAGTATGCAATTGCTCAATAAAAAAATGGTGCACCATATTAAGTAGCACTGTAGCAGTGGTTACCCAATACTCAGTGTGTGTTTAGATTCCCTCGTTTTTTCATACTCTATTACAACATAATCTAAACTCACCAGAAGCTATTGCATGTTCTGGACTTGCCCGCACTGCATTCTCATAGCAGACTATTGCATCCTGACGCATTCCAACAGCCTTCCAACCATCATAAACCATAAAGATCAGGAGTATATTTCCACAATGAAAGCAACATGAAATGAAAATACCTTCATTACCTTGTAAAGATTGCCCAAGTTCAGGTACGCATCATAAAATATCGGTTTGTGTTTAATTGCTTCCTGTGATATACAAAATATTAAAGAATTTAGAATTAGAATGTTGTGGGCACTGATAATTCTTCCATAGTATACCAGCAGGCAGCAGCTACACCATAAAAAAAAGTATTGTTGTATCAAGAAAAAACTGAAGTAACCTAAAATGCACGAGTCTAAATGGTGAAAAAACCCTGATCATAATTCATTACAAATTTTCCTTACTTTAGTTATGAATTCTGTTCATGTCAAAACCACAGTAGACAGGCAATGCATCCAGCAAAGCATCTATAGTGGGAAGCAATGTCAAGTCAATGTGTATCACACACCTTATAGTACAGAGCTGCCCTATGGAGATCTCCCCATTGCATGAGAAGTCCAGCGATATTATACCATGCATTGGCAGAAGTAGGTTCTATGCTTAGAGTATCCAAGTAGCAACTGTATGCCTGTGGAAGATCTGAGTTAGATTAACATCAAATACTGGTGATACATTGTGTCAGTGTTGCTCATTGACTTTTTTTAAAACAGACAGGCAGGAATCATATAGCTGTATTTCACTGAGTCTTAATTCAAGGGACCACAAAAAACCAATGTGTTAAATTTTCATTTCAACTGAATTTGGGAAGGTAATCAGCCATAATTAGACCCTATCCATGTCCGTTCAATAGAACACTGCTAAGTGGTGGACAGCCCCAAGAGAGTTAGTGGTGCAAATACCATCTTTTTTCAACAACCACTTACCAAAATGCTAGAAAGAAGTTGTTAATAATATGAAAAGTGTCAGGGTAACCTCCAATCTCCAAAAGCAATGAACAAAAGAATTGTTTTACGTTTAAGTAACAATGACAAACTTGGTATGATATGAACATGAACTATAAATAAACAACTTTAATGAAAGCAAACCTGAGAAAGTGCTCTTAAGAAACACAGATTAGTGAACAATGCCATGGACAAAGGTAAAGCAAATCAATCTGAGAGTTCTTTGTTTTGCTACTTACTTCTCTACATAATCCCTGTGCCTTCAATACATCACCGAGGTTGCAATACAAATCAACCTAAATTTACAGCATAATCAATTAAAAGACCCACAGCGCAGTGAGAACACTCGATTCATCATAAGTTCATAGTCCAATCAATAGAGGTGCCAATACCAGACGAGGATTAAATGCAAGAGCTTGACGGTAGCTCTCAGTTGCCTTGCTGAGAAATCCTTTTTTAGTATAAACATCCGCTAAGTTTGCCCATGCATCAGCAAAGGAGGGACGGAGCTACATAATTAAAAAGTATCAAATAATGCAGACAGTTAAAATAAAGTCAATATAATAATTTGTTTGTAAAAAATAACATATTTGTGCATGTACTTAGATAAAAGCAAACAAGATGGTATTCTAGACAACCACAAAATTATCCTTACCTTTCTATTAGGAAGAAAAAAAAATGAAATTCTATGTACCTTGCCTGTCAAACTTAGTTAACAAACATTATAATTCGAAATTTCGAATAGGTATTAAATAGTTTAACATAACAAACCCTTCTTCACTGGTCAAAAGGTACAAAACACACCGTCAATCATAAATTGGATGTAGAAAGGGCACCACCCAATCCCATTGGTGATGCAGGTCAGTACCATTCCTAATCAAGAAGGATGCACAAGCAAGTTTGACTCCCTGAAGCCATAATGATTTCGAGAGCCATAATGATTTCGAGGTCATTCGATACATTGTATCATTAACATATATGGAAACAATGGATCAGACTTTTTCAGTTTGTTCACCCAATTTACAAATCAACTGAACAGAAATCTCAAATTAATCTTGAAAGGGAGAATGGACCACAACATAAATCCAAGTAGTGTTTTGTTGCTTTGCCAGAAAATAAAATTCTACAGATGTTGTCCCTTCTATTCTTATCATAACCATTGGCCATTGCAATACCCACGACTCCACGAGCGGATCGACTCAATTGCAATGATGGACATGCAAAGGAAATCCAAATCCAAATTTATAGCTAATAGCTATTTATTGCTAAATCCACTCAATGGTAACAAACTCTTCTCATGCATGGTTTGTGGCATGCTCCACCAGTGGCCAACCAACCAACCGCAACACCCCCGTGCAATTGAGATTATGGCTTGTGTCGGAATCATGATTTTTTTTAATCCAAACAAAAACACGTGAACAAAATGTGCAATCTAGTGCTCGAACTCCCGACCTAGATGTTCCAAGGGGCATGCATCATCACCAGGTCATGGACGGGTATATTTACGGGTTTTATCACAAATATCAAATACAAGTAAAAATCATATTTACGGACAATCTGAAGAATAATTGGAGGGTACCAACAAATCCGATAAATGGTGATAATCTGATAATATCGACCGACAAAAAAACTCTGATAGAGGTACCCATCTAACGAGTTGATTGATATATGGCCCTAAATAATACTATATATTAAAGAGTTGATTGCTATATGGCTCTAAATAATACTATATGTGCAATGCTAACCCCATTTTTGGAGGGGGGTCTAGCACACAAAACATTCCAAGCCTCTTGTTAGCTTGTGTATCCACATAAAGCTTTCTTGGGAACACTAGCCCTGTTCCTTTTCAGCCGGCAGACTGTATATGTACCTTAACTGCATACTCATAAAACTGGATAGCACGATCAATATCGCCTTTGTCCTGCACCAACCAATAAAATTCAAAACACATTAACCGAGGCACAGAACAATCCCACCAGCTACCACCTTCATTTTGCCAGAAAAAAGGTCTCACCCTCCATGCATTTGCGATGTTATTGAAGCACTCTGGGAAATTTGGCTGGATTGCAATGGCCTCCTGATTCCTCTCGATGCACATGTCATACTCCCGCAGCTGAAGAGAACCCACGGCAGCATCAATACGGCACCCGGTACACCACGCTGAGGCAAGCACATAGGCGTTACTGAATTCAACGGTAAACCTGGTAATAGACGGCGCCGAGCAGCAGGAGGTTTTCCAGGCGCCTAGGGTTCGCGGCGTACACGGCATTGGAGTGCTCCAGCGCCGCTCTGTAATCCCCTGCATTGTACCTCTGCTGCGCGATCTGCAGGCGCGTGCCCTCATCAACTGAACCCGACCAGAAACCATACGAATGAACGAAAAGCCGTTGTTCGAAATCGAATCACGCATCATCAGCGACAGAAGAGCCGGGGTCTCTGCGAGGCGAGCCGAACCTTCGTGGTCGCGGGGGTTCAGGAGCAGGGAATCGATCGCCGCGCCGAGCTGCTCCCGCAGCCGCCGCGGAGTGGGAGGAAGAGGGTGCGCGTGGAGCCCCCGCTGCTCGGCCCCGGCGGCGACGGGGCCTCCGCCGCCGCCGCCGCGGCGCGTGGAGAGCATCGCCGGAGGCCACACCACAGGGAGGACGAAGGCCAAACCCTAAACCCCGCCGCGCCGCGCGGCTTCGAAGCTTCCACGTACGACGCGGTACCGAGACGAGGGTGGAGGAGGCGCTTTTCGGCTGGGTTTCCGTACTGGACTGGAGTGCCGCGGCGTCGCGTTCGCGGGGGATTTGGGAAAGCGACGGAAATCAAGTAGGCAGAGAGAGAGAAAGTCAGAAGAGGCCGTGGGCCCCACTCGCGGACTTGTCGCTGCAGACGTGGCCCGTGGGAGGATACGGGCCTTTTCGCCAGATTTCATGGGGTTGTGTGGGCTGGGCCATGATGGCCCGTGATACCCACCTCGACTCCATTTAAATTTGTCTTCTCCCTTTAATTTTGGCTAGAAACTGAAACTGAGAACATTATGGCTTCCAAAAAAATTGAGAGAAACTATGGCTTCACTTATTAGCTTAACCTGACTTTAAAGCTGAAGTGATCGGGTCCTTGTTACTACCATTACACGAAAGCACTTAATTCAACCTCTGCCTTGGAGGCAGCTAATTGCACGAGCGTCCTCCATCGTACAACGGCATATATAGGGGTGTAAAATGGATACAAATAATCCGAATTTTTCGACATCCGTATCCGAAAAATGGGCTATCCATATTCGGACTATATGTATCCGAATAGGAAACGGATACGAATACGGATACTATTCGGATTTATTTTCCCGGATACGGATACGAATATGGTTTTGATAAAAGGACCGGATACGGATACAAATACGAATACTATCCGTATCCGAATTGTAATGGTGGTCATGCTGGACGTGGAACAAATGTTAACTGTATTTCTAATTAAGCACTTATTGCTTGTTTTGTACCTGATGCTCGATATATATACATTTATATATACACCCTATGCTCCTAAGCATCAGTGACTTGAAACTAATGTAAGGCCTAAGAGATAAATGTTGACATGTTGGCATGTTTTTTCGCTGATGTGCTGAAGCTGTAGGATATTCGTATCCGACCGAATTGAGTAGATATCCGGTCCGTATTCGTATTCGCTATGCTATCCGATTCGTATTCGTATCCGAGAGGTATCCGTATCCGGAAAAAAAATATGGATACGGATATCCGATCCGTATCCGATCCGTTTTCACCCCTAAGCATATACTCCCTCCATCCTGAAATAGTTATCGTTTTAGACATGTCCTAAGTCAATGTTTTAAAATTTTATCTATAAAATACTTCTAAACCATTTAGATCTAAAGCATAAAATTCATATAGATGAATTCGTTTCGAATAGAACTTTCATAAAAGTATAATTTTAATGCATGTTAAATTTAAATTACAATAGTTTTTAGTGGTCAAAGTTGCATTTTGGAGACCGTGTCAATGTCCAGAACGACAACTATTTCATAACGGAGGGAGTATGGAGTAGGAGTATTAACCTTTGGCACACCCTGAGCTTTGGTGCTGCCATTAATTGAACTAACTGGGCCGTAGTCAGTAATAACTGCCTATATCAGTCCACAAAGCCAAACCACATAATGGGAATTCGGTGCAACGCCAGCATCGTCGATGGGCGATGGGTCATGGGTGTGCGTAGATCTAGCACACGCCGATGGATGGATCGATCATGGCGGGCACCTGCATTGATGAAACAGCGCCCCTTTCACTTCACCGATCACGTAGCTAGTTAATTGGGAGGACTGCACCCACAGGACACATGCATGCCGCTGGGGCGCAGCGGCGACGTACCAGATCAAATCAAACCCCCACCCCCAAAGTCCAGCACATCGGAGGCGACGATGTCAATGGCCGAACGGCGTGCGTGCCCCTGAACCGTCCATGCAACGTCGTCGACGTAGCTGCGGGTAGGCACATACAAACCTCACGCAGGCCGCTGGGATGCAGCACAGCAGCAGGAGTGACCGCCCCTCCTGCCGTCCAGCGGCTACTGTGCACAGTCCCACTCCCTCTCAGGATGCGCATTCGTCCATCCATCTATTGATCATATATCAATCCCCCCAACACACACACCCCACCGTTTCTTCTCTACCGTTCAGGTCCCTTTTGAGTGGTGGTTCGGTTCGATTTGATTTGATTTGGTTGAACCAAAAGTTAAAAACTATTAAAAAGAAACACAAAAAACTAAAAAATAAAAAGGTATTTTTGAGATCTTTGAGAAAAAACCTATAAATCCTCAAAAAAAAAAAAATTACAAATTTCAATCCTTGAGAAATGAATAAAATTTGTATGCTTGCTACTGCTTTGCCCTGTTCTTCACCGCTATAGGATACCACAGCGTCGAGAGGTAGAAGGTGATGAGTAACAATAATACAGGCTCAGGCCAATTATTGTTGTATGCAGAATTATTAATAGCAGTTCAAATATCGAACCGCTCGTGATAGATTACTATCCCTAAGTCCTAACGGTTCTTTGCACGAACCGCTAGGGATAGTATCACTAGCGGTTCGTTCAAATACCCGCTACTAATACTCATACTACCACTAGTGGTTGTTCAGGGTCAGGCATGGGACGGGGCTCGTCGGTAAAAGTTTTTGTCCCCTCCATCAGTGATGAGAAGCGTGCAGATGAATGTTTCTGTAGTAGCGGGGATGTTTGGCTTGGCTGCTCGCAGATGCAGCGGAATGATGCCGTTGTGCGTGTGTCCCATGATCAGAGCCTGGGTCATCTCCTGCCGATGGGCGACGCCGACGGAGACGCGCGCGGGCGTGGACTGCTCACCTACAGAGCGCAGCGACCGTGCTTGCTCCTGTGATCCTGTCGGGTCGACGCGATGGCCGGTGCTTAGGAGGGGGATCGATCTACATCATGCCAACCAATGCAGGGGGGGACGTGTTCTCCCGGATGCCCTAAACCTGAACCAAACACACATGTGTAATGCGTCTGTTCGTCTCCTAATTAATCATGGATGCTGACTCAAAAAAAAAAAAATTAATCATGGATGCATGCGTGTTTGTTTGAGGTACGAAAGCGATTTGATTGCATCGTAGAAGGCTTTTGTCTGGTCTAGCTAGCTGCTAAAAGGGTGGCTCGCTCGTGTAGCGTACTTCGCGGTAGCACTAGCACTAGCAAACACGGTCGTGGTCGCTAGTTAAGGACATATGGGTACATAAAACAACCATGCACATAAAATCGTATAAGTAGATTCGTCATGAAAAGTACTTTTATAATGTTAAATTTTAGCATACTTTATGGATAGTTTGCGATCATATTTTATGGACATAACTTATAGAAGATCTTGTTAATGTGAATGACAATAGTTATTTGTGATTATTAAAGAGTGTGCATTGTGATTACTTGTAACACTCTGTTTCGGTGAGAAAGAACCTTGTATAGATGAGGACATGACATACAAAAAGGGTCAATGATGGTTTGACTTGATGGTTGCATGACCGGTGCAAAAGCTGAAACAGATGTATAGCGGTTCAACCCCTTTTCGTTGTATGCAAGCATGCGACATTCAGGACTAAAGCCTTCAAGGTTTCAGCACCTTGATGTCTGTTGCCGCTGTATGATAGCGTAGCTATTGACCTTGAAGACTAAGGAATGCCAACAAGCATATATAGCCATGTAATGGATGAAGCCATATGATTGCTTGTATGAATGGATGTAGCCAGGTAATGCTAGTACCCAAGAAAAATTAAGGTGTGAACAGTGCTAGCACGAATCCTCCTTTATGAACATGGAAGGCTGAAACTCTTAGTAAATTCTTTATCCACACACACAATGTTTTTTTCTTGGAAAAGGTGTCGACGTCTAAACTTTAAATAGACACCAAAATAGTCATCTATCTATCTATCTATCTATCTATCTATTATTATATATATAGGAGGGGGAAAAAAGCCACCACGCTCGTCCACATCATCCAAATTATTTCAGCCGTTCGATCAAAGGTGGGATTATAACGGCCAAGATCAATCAAAGAAATTCTCACATAAATCAAGTAAAAAGTAAAGATCTATGCCGTTGATTTTGTGGTGGCCGGATTATAACGGGTTAGATTAAAAGAAGAATATTAGAAATTCGGATTAAATACTAAAGATGACATAATATGGTTATTTTATCCGTTCAATCAACTGTGGGACCAAAATATAACGGGATAGATTAATCAAAGAAAAAAATTTAAAGATCTATGCAGCTTAGATTGAAAGAAAATATTAGAAATTCATATTAAATACTAAAGTTGATATAATATATTAGAGATAAACTATAAATCCGATCTGATATGTTAGAGATATATTATGAGTTAGAGATAAACACTATATACCAAAACAAATCTAGCCATTCAAACGCGGGGGCCACCTCGCTCGTTGAGGTGTAAAACCAGGTTGGATTGATCCCTATGGTATTGTAAAAGCCCTATTTAATCATCTGATTTGCCGAAACCAAGTTTGCCATAGTTTTGGTTCATGTAGATGCCAACTAGAGTGGTTTAGCCCACGTGGATGCCCCGTCAACGCCACGTACACACACTAATTGAACCCAACATGTTGACAACCCTAACTTACACATATATATTTTTATAATATTTTTAGGTGACCCTGTATGCTAGCACCTCTTTCTCCCCTTTCTCTACCTTCTCCCCTATCATCCTCCTCCATGCAGGTCACCGTCGTCGTCTCCTCCTTCTCCCCTATCATCCTCCTCCATGCAGGTCACCGTTGTCGTCTCCTCCTTCAGCGCAGGTTCTCTAGCAGTCTCGTCCTCACGTGCGGCCACCGCCGCCTCCTTCCCCCCGCATTGGCCACCACCACGGTATAGTCGTCTCCTGCGCAGACCGCCGCCACCATCTCCTCCTTGCGTGTGGCCACTGTCTCCTCCACATCGATCACCATCGCCTCCTTTACATCGGCCGCCACCTCCCGCATGGTCCGGCACTGTCGCCTCCTCCTACTCCTCCTGTGTGGGACATCGCTGCTGCTTTTTCCTCATGTGTGACCACCGCCTTCGCTAGTGACGGAGTCAGGGCCCAGCAACCCTAGGCATGTGCCTAGGCTTCCGGACCGCTAAGCTATTGAGCCCCGTGTAATTGAATAGAAAAATTAGCCCATGCCCTATGCGGGGATGGTGCAAACAAGCAAAACTGAGGGCGTTAGTTAGGGTTATGCCTAGGGTGTCCTCGCTCATCCCGCGTGTGCTGCTATTGACTCCTCAGGCGTGTGCCCCTTGCTCCCCAGCCAACACAGCGACCTCGCTTTCTTCACCGCACTGCCACTGTTTCCTGTTGAGATGGAGGTGAGAGAGAGATAAGGGAGAGTGGCGATCGGTGAGAGAAATGGGATAAGAGATAATGTTCATGTGCTATCGTGTTATTGATGTGGATGTCAGTGCAAGAATGGTGTTGATAGGGCATCCACGTGGGCAAGATCACTCTAGCTGGCATCCATGTTAGTCCAAACCATGTCCAAACCCCGTTTTGACTAGTAAAGGTACTAAAATAGGGTTTTCACAATACCGCAGGATTCAATCCAATCTAGTTTTGTATCTTGAAGACCAATTTGGTGTTTTCTTAAAAGTTAGAGCATGCACAGCACGCTCCGCATCCTGCTCTGCATTTTATCAGTAGCGCGCGGGTGGGCAACCGATTCAAAATCTTGCAGACCACAGCCATGCTCGCAGGCAGGCGGGAGCACTACGTGCAAGCGCTTAGCACTTATGCAGGCCCGCTGATGAGGAGCCTGCTGCGCATGCTCTTAGAGTAGTCTCATAATATTCGATTTTTGTATCTTAGAGACTAATTTGATGTTTACTTAAAAGTTCGTAATAGCCCATAACTAGCCTATCAGTTGTCTAGGATCCAGCGGTTAGCCCAACAACCGATCAACGTTCGTTTCGTTTTTCTGCGATCCGATCAAATTGCTAGCCCGTGTAATTAACTGCAGCACTTGTTGAGCGGAAGAGCCGAGCCAATCAGCATCCTAGGGAGTAGCAACCTAGGGCTGGGGAGACGAGAGATCGCAAGATGGCGCTGCGCGCAGGCTGCAGGTGCTCCGCGCACGCACCGGGCGCCGCCGCGACCTCGCCGGGCCACCGCGAGTTGGGATTTGGCTACGGCAAGGCGACGCGATTGGCCTTCGCCGATCAACCTTGAATTCAGATTTCTGAATCCTCCGAGAGTCCAAGAGATCAACGTCGGCACCTCCGCACCAGATGGCCAGATTCTAGAACCAATCTTCACTTTAATTGTTCGTGTTGTGTGCTTGCTTTGTTACCTGGAGCTCAATTTCAGTGTGTTAGCAACTAGGACACTGGATTTAGCGATGTTCGGGTTTTATGGATCATCAGGTAATAGAAATATATTGGCTGTTATGCACAACCGATTCAGATCTGGTCAGAGTTATAGCATACGGTACTAACGTACACGGTACGAAGAACGCTAAGTGGAATGCTTAAAATAATTGTGATGAAAATCTAAACATGAGAAATATCTGGCAAAAATCAACCACAAAATTCTTTAAGTACGACCTCAAAATAGCATAAGGGATTGTCACTCTCTCACAACCCTCTCATAATTTTTAGAATTCTTAGATCCTTACCCTATACAAGAATCTAGTGCTAAAGAAAATCTATCTTCTATTTTTTTTGTGCACCTTGTTTTTAATAAAAACTCGTTGTTTTGCTTTGTTGTGTTTGTTTGAGCAACCTCGTGAAGTTTATATAATGTCATCCAAACCTACTCCTATAAAAGAGAATGAAAAAAATGTCGATTTGATCTCTCAACTATATCCGTCGGACCACTTTGGTCCCTGAACAACAATACCGGACTTGTCGAAAACCGGATTTGGCTAGTCCTTTGACTGATATAGTTGAGGGACCAAATCGGTACTTTTTCCAAAGAGAATTTCTAATTCTAGTTTAACTAGAGCTCTTTTAGGTTTTTTGGTACATATTTTTGAATCCTAATCGGTATAGGATATGAATGTAAAAATCTTTGGACCGGCCCTGCCTCCAGCTGTACTGATGCTCAGCTTTTCTCTGAAGGCGAACACACATACTACTCATTGCTTCAAAACTACTAGAGAATTAACATTAAGATATGCCCACTCCTCAGCATCAAACTATCAAAGTACACATCTTGGCACGGCAGAAAGAGAGAGAAAATATAAAAGCTTGGGGTGTTTGTTCATGGCAGAACACCATGATCTTGCTCGTGAGATGCAGTGCCCGGTCTTCGTGGCGACCACGATCCTGCTCGCGAGATGCACTGTCCCTTCCATGTCCGAACCACGATCTCGCGTACAAGACTCATCACATTGTACTGTCCTGGTCCGCTGTTCAATGTACCGCCTCTGCCTCGCCTTTTTAGTTCTTCCCCTTTCTCATATCGGTTGGAGAACGGCCTCTCGTGCCTGAATCCTGATGAACTCCCCGTACCTTCACTGTGCTGACAATTCAGCAAGAAACATTGCCGGGTGATCTCGCATCTCATCTCATTTCTTTTCTTCTTCTCAGTTGTAGTATTGTCCCCCAGTAATTCAGATCTGGATTTTGGACCAGTGAAGCACTGCTCTAAGATCTTGTGTCCCAGTTAAGTCATGGCTTGGAGGCTTGGAGCTAGCTGAGCTATAGGACAAGACAAGATCGTTTGGTCCAACACAAGAAAACGAGTGATCAGCTGAACAGCTTGCTCCGCTGATTCCGTTTCGGAGCGTGATCACAGCCTGGATGATTTGGACGCCCTGAGGCAGATTGGGAGCTCGAATTCTTAACAAGAAAAGAGCTGTTCAGACAGGGGAGGGAGAGTGATAGATATCTATATCTATATATATAAAAAATGTTTCAGATGTAGCTATAGATGAACAGGAGCAGCATAGCATCGCAGTGAATGCCGTTGCACTGGCTGTCTGATGTACGCTCGCCTAGCATCTCTGCACAAGATCAATCTAATAATGGGGGAAGGGGAGGCCTCAGCTGAACCTGCCCTAGTGCTGTCTCTGTCTCTGGGTACTTAACCATACAGCTAAAAAGCACCCACAAATCCAGCCCCAGCACACAGCTTGCTTGTTCCTTCTGTCCATGTCCTTTTACATGAACCATCTTCTTGGCTATACAGAATTACAGACTCCGGGATGGAAAACCTTTTATATCAGCATCTCATGTCTTTTTATTACCATAACTCAGGAACCAGAAGTCTATTGTTCATTCAGAAAATAAGAACTTTCAGTTCAAGGTGATCAATGGACAGACACAAGGATCTTAGACATATTTATATATCAGCTACAAATATAATGGCAATACAAATGATATTACATGTCTTCCCACTCGCTTGAGAGGGTAAGGAGGGCGAAGGGTCTGACTGAGCATATATGGGGGCACCGCCACCGCCTTATGTACGATCTTGTAGCTAGACATGCGAGATGATACACCCAGAAACCGCACGCGGCGCATATCATTTTGTTCAAAGAATCATTACACCAAGATGAAAATTAGAAGCTAAAACACTGCTAGGGCCCAACATTGTTAGGTTGAATCTCAGAGTGCTGCCACGGCAAGCTCACTTCTCTTTATATACAACGGGCGTCAAGCTTTGGATTGCACTCTTTCAGTTACATCAAAGCTCCATTTTCATGTGGACTGTTTGCAATGAACCTGATCCGCAGTAATTTACCATCAGGATTCATTTTTGCGATTGTTGATTAAGACGAGCTTTATATGAAACTGAAATGTGCTAACCATTGTAGCTGTTGGACGAGGTAGCAATCTCCTGGCTTTGCCCCATATCCATTTGAACAACACTTTGCAGATCATCTTGCCAGAAGGCCCCAACCTGTGAAGCATCAATTCCTGACCTTAAGTTCCAACTCCATACAAATATTGTGTGAGCTAAGCATAGGTATGCATTGTTACCTGAGAAGCCGCATCGCTTACTCCATTGAGGAACGGATGTTGTGAACCCATAGGACGGCAAAATGACGGGTCTAGCGGGTTCATGGAACCTTGGTTGTCCAATCCATTGGTTAGGCCACAGCCAAGAGGACTCCCCTGGTGAGGCTGGTTAATGTAGGGCAGCGGTGCACCTGAGGTCTCCAGTGGGAAATGCGAGTTCTGCAATGGGCCGCAGGGCAGGTGCATCTGATCAGAGGCAAAATTGGACTATGAGATAAGCTGAGCTAGCCAGTTGCCTCAACAAGGGAGGAATCAAATGTAGCAATGGGATAATGTATGCAGTATGCTTGTCCTCACATCTTTAGGAAGGAGGTTAGGCAAATTGTTGAAGTCCAGCTGGGGATTCACAGTGGCCAACTTCATGGACAGAAACTGCAAAAAGGATGTGAAAGGCATGGGTTCAGATGGCGCACATCGACGTTTGCTCCATTCTAAAACAGCAAAAGCTGCAGTTTCACAATCATTCTGCATCTATGAACTGACACTGGACAAATACCTCGACTTGCCGTTGCAACGACTGCACGTAGTTTATGATTTCATCGAGCATGACAGCCTTGCCAACCACCTGAAACAAGTACATTTCCCAATCTCCAATCTGAGCACACCAAACTACTCGAGTGACAGCAGGTGGGTGATACCAGTAATGAGAGCCTTTCGGTTACCTTGTTGCAACCCGGCACGAGATCCTGCAGCAGCTTCATCCTTTGGCTAATCTTTTCTCTTCTCACCTGGATTGCCGATCAAGAGAAGAGAAAGCAACACATTAATTTAAAACAAAGATGATCACAGGAGCAAATGGAGATCGAGACGCCAAGAATAGCAGTACAGTACCCTCTCCGCGAGGCTGTGGCTGTCCGTCGCCTCGCCGCGCCGCGCCCGGACATGAATGTAGTCCTTGGGCGGCTCGGGGGGCTTTGAGCTGCTGTCCTTGCCCTGCTTCTTGCCACCGGTCTCACTGTTACTCTGCGCGGCCTTCCCCTTCCCGGAATTCTCCTCGGCGCCATTGCTCTCCTCCGTCGATTTGCACCGCTTCCCTCTCGAATCCTCCTGCCGGGCACACTGAAAAATGAAATCTTTTGGCTCCCGAGACGGAACAGGGCACAAGAACCGGGCAGAATTCTGCCCCGTACCTTGGCGAGATCCTTAGCGGAGGTGGACATGGGGGTGGCGTCCTTGCCTTTCCCCTTCCCCCCGGCCTTCCGCTTCCTGGCATTGCCGTCGGGAGCTCCCTTGAGCGCCATCTCCGCGCCGGCGGACGTCGGATCGGACACCGACGACTCGTCCCGGGCGTTACCGAGCTCCAGTTCCTTCAATGCGCCGACCGGGCCGGCGTCCGGGAGGCCGAATTGCCCCGGGGCGGCGGCGCCGCCGTAGCCCCCGCCGCGGGCGTCAAAGCTGGAGAGCCTCGCGGCGCGCTCCGCGAAGTCCGGGTCAGCGAGGAACTGGTCCAGGGGTCCCATGGGCATCAAGTTCTCCAGGATTGGGAGGCCGCCGGCCGGCGGCGGCGGCGGGTAGTGGTGGAACTGGCCCACCATGGCGAGGTTGAGCTTGGGAGGCGAGCTGAGAGGGGTGCCGCCGTAGTGCGGCTGCGGCGAGATCCCGTGGAGAGCGAGGCCTTCCGTCGCCGCGGCGGCGGCCGTCGAGTTGGACGCTGGGGAAGAGACCATCGAGCTCAGCGCCGGGTCCAGGTGGCCACCGGCCGCGGCCGCGGCCGCGTCCATGGATTGGTCCCAGTTGAGGTTAAGGAAGCACGACGGCGCCGTCGCCGGCGGCAGCTGGTCCGGTGGCCCGCAGTCCATCTCCGTCGCGCCGGAATCGCGCAAAGATCTGTCCTTTCCGGCAATTGGGCAGGGAATCCGGCGAACCCACCGCCAAGAAGCCGAATTCCGAGCCCCGCCGAGAAGGATGAACGGAGTGGTGCTCACGCGACCACCACCCCCAATTGAGCAAAGAAACGCGAGCGGCAAGTAGCGCAGCTCCCACCAAATCCCACTACGGGGCAGAGATAAGGTCTGGGAAGGTAAAGGCAGGAGCTTTTCGTGTGCGTGACAAAGCAAGCAGAGTGCAAAAGTGGGGAGGAAACAGTAAAGGAGTGGAAAAGAAGCACCTAAAACAAAGCAAAAGCTTGCAGGCAAAAGCAGAGAGATGAGATACACAGCGAGGGAGCAAGCGAGGGGTTCAGCTCAGCTCAGCTCAACTCAACTCAAGGAGAAAAAGAGAGAGAGAGAGAGAGAGAGGAGGAGTAGTAGAGATTGCGAGTGTGCGCGTAGGGGCAATATGTATATAGGTCCAGGATGGCATGGGTCAAATTGGATGGGCTATGGGCATCATCACCTCAGCCTTTCCTGCCATGAAAGAAGGAAGAAGCTAGAGAGCGAAGCGCTGGAGAGAGAGCGAGCTCAGAGAAGTGGAGGTAGTGGATGGTGGTGAGTTACTTGTAGGGGCATTGCATTGCAGCAGGAGGTGGGGGAAGGAGAGGGAAGAGCTAGGGGGATGCATTGCTGCTGCAGTGCTTCCTTTTATTTGCAACTGCGAAAACCTAATGCAAGTTAAAAAACTTAAAATGGAAAATATGATAAAAATTGGAGAGGCTCTATTAAAGATTCCGTTGCGTTTCGTTTTATGATACCGGTTTTTTTTTTTTAAAGCCGGAAGGAGATGAATGTGATGGTCCCGATAAGCAGGGGCCTTGTTGTTTTTTCTCATGAAATTGAGAGATCAACCAATCATTAATTGGGGAGGAGGAACGGGACAAAGGACGCTTGGTAGTTTGGGTTGGATCCTACTAGTTCATAGACAAAAAATTAACATTTCTTTAACCAATTGCCTAATTTTTAATCTGAGGATAGCACAGCAGCCCATTGGACGGAAACCGGTGTGGTTTGTTTTTGTGCCGTGAGAAATTTTTTTATGTTGATTGGGGTTTTCAGCCCCTTGTGTTCGATGGCATTAGTGCTTAGCGAGGAGGGTATCCGCGGAACTCTTTTACCAAAACAATAACAAATATAATTGGTTAGTAGCAAAAACGAGATATATGCTCAGATGGTATTCCTTAAGCAAAAAAATATATAGCTGCATTGCACTAGTATTTACTCCACCGGTAGTATAAAGAAATAGCTTTGATTTAAGCCACTAAATTAAATGGAATGGACAAATCATATTTATTTTATTTTTCATTACCATATGCATCTCTATGTGCTAGCACTCGAGCCTCGTCGTATTTTAATTTCCATTTTTAATCTCTTCCTTTAATTTTTCTAGGCTTGTTTTGTGGTATCTTTGAAAGTTTATCGAGCCATCTAATACTTCTTTAATACTAAATGTGAAAATTTGTTTGAGTTGAGTGCTAAACTGGATTTAATAGTTTCTAAAAGTGGTTTAAAAAGTCGGTGGTATGCGTTCGGCTTGTTTTTTAGAGCTTCGAGAACTAACCTCGAGATAAAAACAAATCGGGCTCGAGAAATCAAATAGAACTTATAAATTTATAACCCTCGTTGAGCTAAGTTTAGTGTATTAAAAGAAAAAAAAAGGGGAACACCAAGGTGAGAAGAGATGTACAAGTAAAAGTAAAATGAGTTAGAACCCGAAAAAACAACAATAGAGAGAAGAAAAATAAACAAAAACAATAGTAGTCCTGTTGGGTGCTATGTTGCTAACGTTTGGGTGGCAACTCTAGCCAGAGGAAATGTGGATGCCCTCTCGAATTTGGGATATAATGATGCAAGATGGTGCCGGTGAGTTGGACAAAACTCTTCGGTTTTGTTCGCATTATATGCGCTAGGGCGACATGGTGAGAACGAACTTTTTCCCTAACCTTTTGTCTTGATATGTCTCACTGATATGCTTTAGCCACCATTTCGTAAACGTTGAAGCTGAATTCCCTTGCCAAGGTGGATTATATTACCTCAGTACAATTGGCACGCGCCGGTTTCAACCTCTCCAAATTATAGTCCTTTTTACGTGAGTCATACCTTATAGAGATCAACGATTAGATTAGTCAGATGATCTAAACCCCTTTAGGGGTTATCGGTGCGTGGTAAAGGTTACCATTTATATATAACCATGCAAATGGCATGGAAATACGAACAGAAATGGTAAATGCTTTATGATTGACCAGGGAGATTTGTTCAACCTTGGTTGATGAAGCATAAATACGTACTGTACTGTTTACAGTAAAGAGAGCATTGAACCAATCGGCAGTAGTGGGTGCCTCTCATAGATCGCAAGGCTCTCGCTGCTGCTGCTATCTTAGAACACAATTGAGACCTAGAATCTACGCAATTGCATCACATTGAAATTTATGAATATTCAATTGGCTTCCAGAGCGATTCATGAATTTCATTGGTCGGCATTTATCAACTCAACTTTTTCTGAGACAGAATTTTCGCCGACAGGTTCAACGCTCCGAAAAAGATCATGTAATTGCTTGATTATGAATGCTCCTACCAAACAAAATTCAAAACTTCTTTACAAAAAAATAACAACAGAATGGCTGCGGATTCACGATCATTATTATCTAATTTTTTTGAGAAATGTGAGTAATGATAGTGGTGATACGTCCCTTGGCATAGCGAGCACTCTTCAGACAATTGCTACTGGCGTACTGGCGTGAGATTTCCTTTTCACGTCCCAATAGCATCTACCTCGAGAGTAACGCGAATGTTAATCGGTACAACTCATAAAAAATCAGCAAAAGCTCCGTTTTTACTTCGTGAAAGTTTGAACGCACGCTAGCCACTGTAATATGGACCCATGGATAAATATGGTCCACAAGTTAGTGACAGTAAAGTTACAACACTTATCTCTATACCGAAGATCTCGACACGGTTGGACATTGAAGGCTCGGAGCCCTCGAATGATAACCTCTCCCTTGTGATTTTCTTTTAAGAGCATCTCCAATGGGCCCCAAGTCAATTTGGCTTTTAAGATGTCGCTCAATTTTTCAACATGTGGAGGAGAGAGAGAGACATTTCTTACCTAAGAGTCGATCTCTTAACTGATTCTAAAGTCATTGAGACTATTACATATGGCCCAAATCAATTTTAAAGCCAACACTAAAACTATTATTGAACAAAGTTATTCTAAGTCTTTGAGCATATACCAATCTATCTCTACCATTGGAGATACTCTAAAAGCTATCTCCTTGAATTCTTGGTATTCATGTGTGTTTTTCCTCTCACTCTCTGCCTCATCTTTCTAAACATGATGGACATATATTTGTTCATTGCTTCAGCTCATTCCATCTAGCTAGTTATAAACACAATGGTTAGACATATATTTGTTGTGCTACTTCATGACATAGCGTTCTACGTCTACACCGTCATAGTCGGGCCGGGCAAGAGAGGTGGCGGTGGAGGCCTTGGATTTTATTTTTTTTGGGCAAGGATTTGAGAAAACTTGAGATGTTCTTTTTAAAAAAAAAGTTGCTTAGTTCAGATTTCAAGCAGATTATACGGCTCGGAGCGTGTGTGACACTGTGATCGGAGGTCCAGTTGGAAAACTTGACTCTTCTTCGTGGAACGGGATCGTCAGCCTCAGCCCGGATTCGCCCGAGCAGTTTGCGAAGAAGCCGATCGCACGAACAGTGAGCAGCAGCTGCCTCTTGTGGCATACACGCCAAACAGTGCCGATGGAACAGACCACTGCTCCTTTGCAAGGAGACGGGAAGATGTTTTGGAGCCACAGCACAGGGCGGTGCCGTCAGTGCGTAGGGTAAACCGGACCCCTTTGCCTCAAAATGATAAAATCTTTGTGGAGAAGTCACCCGAGAAGGAAAAGGCCAAGCCCAATTCATGTTTGCTTCTGCTGCACTCCTTGCTTTTGCTTTCATAAACCCTAGTAAAACATCCTATCACTCCTTTCTCTTGGGGGTTAAAAAGGGGTGGCAGGAGACTTTTTATGCCTGGCTGCAATATGATAGAAGAATAATTTTGCAGGAGGAAAGAGCACACACCTCTCAGTGCTCTCTCTCTCTCTAATTTTACAAGCAGAAATTAGTGCAGATCTATGTTTTATGTGTTACCTTGATGTCTCTTGTGGCATATATCATATTGCTTATGCGGATGTATATAAATAGATATAAAAAAGTTTTTTTTTCAAAACAATAGCATGCGAAAATAGGAAGTAGATCAATGAAAAGATTTGAGTATGAGATAAAGGCTTTAAAAAACTATCTCGCTAATAAAAATAAAGGCGACGCATACTAAAATACATAAAGATTTCTTAATATAGATATTTTCATATAGATGTAATAAGCTTACTGAGTCCAACCTGCTGCTCACGATACAAAACTGTAGTATACATCTCAACACGTTTCTCTACATCAGAAAAATAAAATAAAATAAAAAACAGCCACGGCACTCACTGATTTTTAGATCGGCTGCCTGACTCAAACCATTGCTAAAAAAAAATTCAGAGCATGGGCGGCATTGTGCCGATATACAGTACAGTACAGTTTTATTTTGAGATCTTGACGCAATTAGTTAGTGGAGGGCCGGGAAAACCGGTTTATTTTCTTGCTAAAATTCTATTTTTTAGAAGGTCTTGGGAATTTAAATTCCACCGTCTCGGCCAATGGGTAGACGGCTCGGACGAAACCGTGGATGTGGCTTCTTGCTCTCAGCTTTCCTGGGTGCTGACGAGACGGGACGGGACGGAGCGTGCGTGCGTGCATGCGTGGATTGTAGCGTATCGTGCGATTGCGTATTATCGTAGCAAATTTTGTTATTTTTATATAGCCTATATGTTATGATAATTTGTAACAATTTTTTCATGATTTTTAATAGTCCTTCCAAAGATTCTAAAACTATTTTTAAATTATTTTTTATAATCTTTAGACATTTTTTTAAGGACTCTCAAATTTACTACGGTATTACGCCAACGCAACGACACGCCGAAAAGAACAAGACCTTTAGTTTGGAGGGAAAGGTGGGGGAGCAAGTGCAAGGCTGTGTCCAGTCCAGTGTCCACACCTCACCAGTGAGTGAACAGTGATGAGCCATTGAGCCCCCCAAATAAAATTTTTTTAGTTCAATTTATTTATTACTCCAAATGCATAAGAGCATCTCTAGGTGGGTCTCTAAACGATTCCCTAAAACACTATTGCGGACAACCTCAGCCTCTATAACGTTCCAGCAGGGTCTCTATCTCAGCCTCTAAATTTAGAGACTCTCCCCAGAGTCTCTATATTTAGAGACTCTCTAGAGAATCTCTATATCTTTTCGAGGATAGAGACTCTGCTGGAGATGATGGAAATATAGGGAATGAATAGTGATTTAGAGAAGGGATATAGAGAACGAAATATAGAGAAGCTGCTAAAGATGCTCTAAGCAGTTTCTCGGCACCCAGTTTTGAATGTCAAACCCCCTTCCTGCACCGTACAAAAATATTTAGAAAGAAAGGGAAAAATAATCTCCTTTGGTCAATGGCCGACTGAAAATCTTGTTGAGGGAGTTGTAGAATGTTTTGTATTGATGACTATGAGGATTAATTTTTCTACCGGTTTCTCGTAAATGATTCATTCCTTGCCAAAGTTTTTCAGTTCCCGAGTAGGTGGAGTATTTTCGAGAGACCTCTTGCATGTGATACACTAAAATAGTATTGTCCATCTCTTTTTGAACAATCAGCTCATATCACTTTGACATATTTGTATACGCTATATATGTAGTATAGTTACACGGATAATTATCACTAAACAATTGAATTTAAAATGTACTATCTTATGTCATTTTGTAAAGTTTTAGCAAAATTTTGTCAAGTAGAGTTGCTGTTTTTAAACGACGGCAGAACCCAGCATAATTTATTAGAGAAAAAGGTAGATGCTAGATCAACTTAATTGTTACACATTGCATAGAAAATAAAAACCAGACCTTCAAGGTTTGTTCGTTGTAGAGGTTCCTTCACGTGAGAGAGAAGCGAAACCTTTATAGAGCAATTACATGTTGACATTGTATAAGTTGAAACCATAGGGGCATTATTTACTGCTCGAATAGTAATCTTTTATAAGTTTTTACAATTGTATTTTGAAAAAAAAAAATCACTCAGTTCTGGATTATGGTTCCATGTCTTTGCAACGGACCGCTCAGTTTGGTCGCCTTGAGGGAATTCGATGAAATGTCGTATTTTTATTAGTATTGTTGCTTATTTTGGTCCATTTGGTTTTGTTAAAAATGATTTGAGTTTTTACATATGCAAAGATTTTTTCTTTATCCAAGGTATTTTTAGAGGGGCTTAATTACTGACTGTGATGTTGTGCATTGTTGGAATGATGATCTTGCGAACGCTACCAAAACGTGCCAAACTATGGAAGTAGTGTGTATGAATTTCTTCAGTAATAGCTATGGTCAGATAGATTATAGTAGACCGTGTGATGCTTTTTAAACTTTGTTGCTCGATTCTTTTTAAACTCTGTTGAGTGGTTTTACTCATGGATGGTGTTCCTTTCAAAATATGGAGGATGAAAGGAGTTTCATTACTAAAAACTATATCTCAGAGTGGATCCAAGCTCTTTTGCAGAGATTTCATGACTTTTATGTGCACTATATAGCACACCAGCATGGAGAGTTTAGAGAGCATCATCAAGAGGATCTCCATATTTCATTATCTATGTTACTTTTTTAAATCACTATTTGTTCACTATATTTTTGTTCTCTCCAGTAGAGTCTCTATCCTTAAAAATATAGAGAATGTATAGTGTCTCTAAATATAAAGACCGAGATCGAGAGTAACTAAATTTAGAAACTGACATAGAGAATCTGTTGGAATAATATAGAGGATGATATTAATTGTAGCAGTGTTTTAGAAAACCTGCTCGACATGTCTATAATCTGTGGCCGTTTCATGTCCTTTTAGTTTTGTGCAATTTTTTTTTTCAACCTGCAAAACGGCTGAGGCCTCAAGCCGCGGCTATCGGCGCCGGCCGATTATCACTGCGAGCACCACCGAACAGTTTGGCGCCTAAGGGCATCTCCAATGATGCCATGTCAGCTGGCTATAAGAAGTCTACCTCATCTTTTTGCCTATGTGGATGAGAGAAGAATAGAAGAGAGATAAAAGCTACTCCCTCCAGTTTGATAATTCCTGTCGCTGGAGCGTTTTGTGTTTAGTTGAAAAATTCCTGTCGTTCTAGGATGCATTGATTGCAAGCAGAACTTTACGTGGCCTTAGAACCATTTGTTGGGTGTGCATGTAAATAAAGTGTAGCATCAAAATTCGAACCTAGACATGCAACTCATGGGAAAGTGGGAGCAACCACTAAGCTACAAGCATTTATTTGACCATATTACTACTCATGGAGTACTACGAGATATTTAATAGTACTTCATTGGTATGTGAGATCATGTCTAAAACGACAGGAATTATCAAACTGGAGGGAGTAGCTATTAACTAATAGCCTGTCTATGGCGGATTACAAGGTGCATTTTATTACACATGGGCTCATATTAAATTTAATAGCCAATGCTATAGCTAATCCATTGGAGATATTTTCTATAAGCTATCTATAGATGGTATAGAGTTTTTTTATAACCAATAGTTGGCAATACCATTGGAGATGCCCTAATAAAAGTTTCTTTACAGATGCGCAGCTTATTCTAATCGCCAGCCTCGGGATCGCTGCGGACGGTCACATGCTGGCTGGTGAGAGGGTCACACAAAAATATCATATATTTATATTAGTACTGCATATTATATGAAACAAATTTATTAGTGAGAAACACCGAACATCTCCCTGTGGATGGAAGGGGCTGGCCCTTAAATTAACCTGCCATTAGTCCTTCATTAACTACTACCCGTTTCAACTCTCTCTCTCATGGACTTTTGGTTATTCTCTGCTTGAAGTAGAGACTAGACCACGTAGTACGAAAGATCATTTGTACCATGCGTAATACTCAATGGCTATGCTTTGTAAAAGTCATGCCATGCGCACATAAGGGTGAGGACTGAGGAGCATGCATGACCTTGTCACCATGAGTTTGTCCATGCACCTCCATTGAAGATCCATTCGATCTAAAGCCGACATAAAAATCCTGCATCAAACAAAACGTTGGTTAGTGCTGTATTTTAAAAATTATATGGAAAAATTCTAGCCTTAAAAATTATTAAAAAAACTACTTCTTCTTTGTTATAGCTAAAGATACAAATAAACCTAGGCAAACATGATAAGCCATTTTTTGACACTAACTTTGAAAAAAAAAATAAGAAAAGCACGTGGCATTTTGGTGAGGCAATGTTCACTCTTGGATACCGAATCCGAAATCAGCAAATTCCTTATTGAAAGTGGCATCCGATTGATTATTCAAATTCGGGTTTGGTTATTATTCGAATTTGAAATTTCGGATTCATATATGATTTTGGATTTAGGTGGATATTTTCGGATATAGATTTGGATATCTGAAATAAAAAAATATTATGCATTATACTTGTTTTAAGGTGTTGATGGCCACTGGAATGTTGTCTTGTATCCATGTGTAGCTTGTGTATTTATATCAAATTTGTGCTATACTTTTAAGTACATTTGGTAAAAGAACTATTGTAATATGTTCAGATGAGTTCGACTTCTACAATCTTTGTTTTTCTGACATATACAATCATATATTTGTGAAGTGCTCTAGTACAAGTTTCCTTCGAGCCTACTCGAGTTTTATTGAGCTTATTCAAACCTTTATTTTTTGATAAAGTAATCTTTTTATCTAATTTACTCAAGCCCAAGCACAAGTTTTGTTCGAGCCTACTCAACCTTCGTTCTTTTTTTTTACAACAATTGTGTTGTACCGAGCTTAGATGAGCCAAACTCGAGCTTACTCGAGCTTTGTTCATTCCGAGCTCGAGTCAGCCTATAGACTTGAGCAGTTGAGCATCAATCCAAGCTCAGCTCGACTCTCATCAAGCTCAAGCTTGACAGGGAAAGCTCGCTATAGCTCATCTCGTTTGCAGCCCTAATTAAGTGTGGTTGTTGAAGCGAACAATACAAAAAAGATAGGGATAAAAGAAGAGAAAATTGCATTGTTGCCCCCCCCCTCCCCGAACTTGCAACGATTCTCACGTAGCCTCCTAAACTTGAGTTTTACTTTCGTGCCCCCCTAAACTTGTCTCTATTTGTACGGTTGCCACAAAACCATTAGGGAAACCGTTAAGTGCTAACGTGGTGTTTACGTGCCCGTTAACCATTAATGTGGTTGCCACATGGTGGTTGAAGACGACATGGCAACCCACATGGCTAGTTATTAATGAAAAAATTCAAAAAAAAGTAGAAATTTTTTTTTAAAAAAAAGTCATAAAAAATTGAAAAGTCCGGTTTTTATGTTAATTTTTTCTATGATTTTTTTTATTTCTTTCGTTTTTTATGTTGTCAAAGTTTTTCCTAATTTTAATGAATTTTATTTTTTTCTTCCAAATTTTATGTTTTTTTCTAATTTTTTTCCTAATTTTCACCGATAGGTAGCCATATTAGTTGCCATGTCAGCTTTCAGCTGCCATGTGGCATCCACGTCAGCGGTTAACGGCCACGTAATTGCCGCGTCAACACTTAATGGTTACCCTAACGGTTTTGGGACAACCGTGCAAACAAAGACAAGTTTAGGGAGGGTGAGAAAGTAAAACTCAAGTTCAGGGAGCTACGTGAGAACCACTGCAAGTTAAGGGGGCACTAGTGCAATTTAGGGCATGCCAATGATAACTCCATTTGTTACCCATCTACTATTCAACATTGTAAAAACGGGGTCATGAATAGTGAAAAAGGACGTGAGTAAAATATAAATAGTCCTAGCGTTTTTGTTTTTTGCAATAAAAGAATTTAGCTAGTGAATAGTACTACAATTAGCATCTATTATATATATATATATAAAGGAAGGGAAAAAGAAGCCACCACGTTCGTCCACATCATCCAAATTATTTGAACCGTTCGATCAATGATGGGATCAGATTTATGTAAATCTAGCGGTCAATATTAACCTCTATAACAAACTACTGAAGCTGATCTATATATTAGAGGTAAACTCTAAATCTAATCTGATATATTATCTATATCTTAACACAAATCTATTAATCCTAAAATTTTAGAAATCCCCACGTTAATAAAAAATAGTAGAAATTCTCATGTTAATCATATAAAAAAAAATCTAAAATCGTTGAATATAGATATTATTATGTAAATCTAGCGGTCAATATTAACAACCTCTATAACAAACTACTAAAGTGATCTATATATTAGAGATAAACTCTAAATCTAATATGATATATTATCTATATCTTAACACAAATCTATTAATTCTAAAATTCTAGAAATTCCCACGTTAATAAAAATAGTAGAAATTCTCATGTTAATCATATAAAAAAGAAAAATCTACATCGTTGAATATGGATATTATTATGTAAATCTAGCGGTCAATATTAACCTCTATAACAAACTACTGAAGTTGATCTATATATTAGAGATAAACTCTATATCTAATCTGATATGTTATCTATATCTTAACATAAATCTAGCTGCGCAAACGCGTGGGTCACCTCGCTCGTTATAAATATAAAGGAGGGGAAAAAGAAGCCACCACCTTCGTCCACATCATCCAAATTATTTCAGCCGTTCGATCAACGATGGGACCAAATTAGAACGGCCAAGATCAATAAAAAAATTCTCACGAAATCAAAAAAAAAAAGATCTATGCCATTGATTTTGTGGGGCCGGATTATAACGGCTTAGATTAAAAGAAAAATATTAGAAATTCGGATTAAATACTAAAGAATAAAAGATCTATGCTAACGGCTTAGATTAAAAGAAGAATATTAGAAATTCGGATTAAATACTAAAGAATAAAATATCTATGCGGCTTAGATTAAAAGAAAATATTAGAAATTCATATTAAATACTAAAGTTGATATAATATATTAGAGATAAACTCTAAATCCGATCTGATATGTTAGAGATAAATTATGAGTTAGAGATAAACACTATATATCAAAACAAATCTAGTCGCGTAAACGCGCGGGCCACCTCGCTCGTTAAATGTAAAGAAAGGGTTTAGCATCAGACGTGCTTTTATAGTGCATCTGTTTATTTAATGGATCTAACAATTTAACAACAATGAGGTTCCCATTCGAGGCCAGAAAAAAAAAAAGAGAAGAAATCAACAGGCATTCCCCCCTCCCAGAGTCGTCCCCGGTAATACACGGCGTGACAGCGTAGAGAGGCGGGCTAGTATTACGGTAATAACGCATGCATGACCACCACACTCGCAGGCAAGAGGCGGGCGAGGCAGACAGCCGTTCGGGACCAGCTTCCATGGCAGCAGCTGCTGGTGCGGTGCTGGTACTGTTGCTGCTACTCATAGTCTGCTCCTTTAGCTGCAAGCAAAGAGCTCGAAGCAGAGGGGAGTTACTACCTCCACGCCAATCATTGGGACCCGGAAAGGCCAACAGAAAAATTAGATGGGAA
This sequence comes from Raddia guianensis, assembly GCA_036346415.1. Classification (NCBI taxonomy): domain Eukaryota; kingdom Viridiplantae; phylum Streptophyta; class Magnoliopsida; order Poales; family Poaceae; genus Raddia; species Raddia guianensis. Next base: position 72,231,623 of record CM070534.1, read on the forward strand.
TGAGTGAGAGCGAGAGCGAGAGCTGGGCCGATTTGTTGTGTACATGCTCTGCTCAGCTCAGCTCAGCTCAGCTGATGCATTGGAGTGAGCTACAAGCAAGCCATGCAGGGAGCCATGGAGATCACAGAAGCATTCAGGAAAATTTCACGAATATACCGTTCAAATCTAGTCAATCATCTCTCGCACAAAAAAGTACCGTTATGGTAATTCAAAAAATTAAAATCAATTTGTACCGTTAAATCGAGATGAACGAATGTTTCCCGTGCGCCGTAAAATTTCTGCACAGAGCAAGCCACTGCTGCTGGCTAGCTACACAGGCAGGATATGGGTGGTACTTGGTTAAATTAGGTGGTAGGGTGATTCTTGGTATTTTGCAGACGGTTTTCTTGGAGTTGATGCCAGACAGGTAGGGTGATTTCAGCTAGATATGAGGCTTTAGAACTCCTGTTAATTAAGCCAGGGTGATTAGATTTTTTAAGGGTCGGTGTATAAATGAATGGGGCTTGAGCTCGGGAAATCTGGCCCCATGCTTCTCACCGGGGGTACTGTTGGGATTTTTTTAATGGAAGATGACCCTGTGGTTCCATCTTTTCTGTGCTGAAAACTTGGCTTTGGTCTCCATCCTTGGTTGGCCCAAGGCTGGTTCCCTCTTTGCTTCCTTTGCCCCTAATCTTGCTGCGTCCCAGCTGTTGTGCTTACGAGGCTGTGATGCAGTCATACAGCATAACTGCACTTGAGTTTGTCAATTTTTTTAAAAATGACATGTCGAAACAAACTAGAATTCGGCACCCCAGATTTTGGATAAAAGAGCAAAATAATAAAATTTGTTTGTATTCTACATATGAAATGGTTAATCATGAAATAAGACATTTGATTTGCAAACTTCAAGTTTAATCAGCTCCACATTTTCCTTTTAAAAAAATTGCATCGTTTAAAAATCACTTGAATTTGGCATTTCAAATATCGAATTGACGATTTCAGTAGTATCTAAAATGCCAAACTGAAGTCTACCTGGTGCCTTCGTTTTTAAATCTTTTTTGTATGTTTATTTATTCTTTTAGCGGCAAGGCAAAACGGTCTTTACCGCCGGCATTCCTCCTCCTCTAACCGTGGTAAACAACATCTTATCCACTTAAATGTCCTACGATAGCACCCTGAATTTAGTGTTGTACAATAGAGCCTCAATTTTATCAACTATACACGACATAGCCGTCCCTTTTACTGTGCCCTATTGCCTAACAAGCAATTTTCTCTAGTAGCTAGCTTCTTGTGCTCCGGAAATCCATTTTCTCCTTGGACACATGTCACACATCAAGTCAAGCTGCAGCTACCACACACACACACATATCCATTTTAGTAGTAAATGATTGGAGTTTGAGGGAGTCGTGACGCTCTTCGTGGCGCGTGACACTACCACGAAAGGGCAGGCACAAGCATCACAACAAGCATCTGATATAAAGGTCACTGATTCTATTGCTCCTATCAGACCACCTCAGCAGAGGTAGCATAGCTCCAAGCCTTAGCAGCTACTGTAATCCATCCTAGCTGGTGCCTGATGTTTACGGAGAGATTCTCTGATCTCTCTCACACACACATACTTCCTTTTCTCACTCATCCTTTTCCCCCTTGCATTGGCAAATTGAAGCCAAGTCAAGTCAAATGCAGAAGAGGAGAGGGCTGGTGAGACCATGCTGGGGCGGGCCCACCTGTAAGTGACAGCAGCAGAGCACACAGCGAATCAGGACACAGTAGATTCTCTCAGCCTCCGGAACAGGAGAAGCTTAAGGCCCTGTTTGGAAGCGGAGTTTTTTAAAATCATGATTTTGTAAAACGATGGTTTGTGTTTTGCTATGATCATAAAAAACCATGATTTTAAAAATCATTATTTGCTAGCACAAGTTAGAAAACTTTGATGTGGAGTAAAGTCTATAAAACTTTAAAAAAACCATGGTTTTGTCAAAACCATAGTTTTCAAAACAGAGTTTTGAGTTCTTGAAAGACGCCATGGCCTCGTAAAACCATGTTTTTTAAAACTATGGTTTTACATAGAAACTACAAAATAACTCCACTTCCAAACAGGGCATAAGGTGTGAAGAGCTCGAGCCAATTAGCTAGTACCGAACGCATGCATGCATGCATGGACGCACAGCAGGTACAGCTTTTTTGGGTCCAAATGGGCACAGCAATCTGAAAAGGGGCTTGGACCATATCAAATTATCAATCCGAGCTAGCCAAATTGATTGACTCCACCAACCGGCCCTCTTGTGTTGTCACTGTGGCGTAGCATTTGTCTTGGAAATGCGAGGCACCCTGGCCTAACTCACAGCAGGGTTGATTTCACTGCCTCCCTTGCTGCCTGTTTTACCACACCTACCGGCAGATAAAAACCATTTCGTTCGCCCTTGTAGGTTGTAGCTGTGGGCTTTCCCTTGCGTTCCCGGTGGAGCCCGGGCCACCGAGAATTGAGCAAAATTCGTTATTTTTCGATCGAATCAATGTAGATTCATATTATTGTAGCATTCTAGGGTACCATAAAAAGTTGTCCATTATGTTATTTGACTTTTTAGGCATTAAAGAGTATGTTGGACGCGGAAAAGAAATTTTAAAGATTGTAGCGTAAAGTGTGAAAAAATTAGAATATAAAGATTCTTTTTAGAAAATGTGGCGAATAATATTACAGAGAATGTGGTAATAGAAAACCCATTGGAAGTGCTCTCATTTGTATTTTAAAAGTAACAAATAAGGTGTTCTGCGCATTTGTGCAGCTACATCTCGTTGGACTTTTTTCTACCTCATATATGATATGGTCTTCTTTTAATTTTTTTTTTATTATTGTAGTAGATATTGACCATTCTTTTAATCTAAACAATTATAATTTGGACTCACAATAATTGACATGTAGATCTTTTTTTTTCTTCGATTAATATGAAACTTTATAGTATTTTTGTCGGGGATTAGATCACGGCCCATTGCCATGGCCCACTCCCTGACGGCCCAGTCGAACAACCTACCCGGAGGCCAGCTCCCTGGAAGGTTCTATCAGGCCCATGTGCATCTGCCGAACAGCCTCTGGGCGCTGCGGTCTTGTCTTGAACCTAGGATTCGTATTCGAGTCCTACTCGAACAAGAGTTCTGCACGGCTACGTAAAGACCCGGACGTTGGTTTTCCGGATTGGATTAGGAGTCGTGATCCCCAAGACTAGGAGTATGCCTTATCTACCTTAGGTCATATTTGGCATGTATGAGTTAAATTCGATCTCGTAGTTAGCAGACCCGATATTCCCTCGGTAGGTCGGTTTGCTCTGCACTATATAAACCATGCTCCTACGGCGTTTAGGGGGAATCTGGCATCTGATGACGAGTTTTACGACTTGATCTAGCTTCTAGACATCTGATATTCGCTTGTACACCATAATCTCGCCGAGACTTGTTCGTCTCGTCGAGCCATCTCTTGTATTCATCTCTGATATATAAGAAAGGCTGGACGTAGGGCTATTATCTCTCCCGAGAGGCCTGAACCAGGATAAAAGCCCCTGTCTCCTGTTCGTTGCTGTTCGTGGTTGTTCGGTGTGTCTCCTATCTCCTCTTTAAAAAACCTTGGTTGACTTGGGTCAATATCCCAACCGTCGACAGTTGGCGCCGACCGTGGGGATACGCAGATCGAGCATGTCGAACTCTATCAGCGACCAGGAGATTCTCCCTGAGGACTACGACTCAGAAGGGCAGGATGTCTCTTCCCCTGTCAGATCGGATCGATCCCTTCGATCTTGATCGCCTTCCAGATCTGGTTCCCCCTCAGGGACTGGATCAAAACTCCTTCCGGATCCCGAGGGCTGTTCGCCTGGCAGTGGATGTCGGGAGAAAGCTGACCAGCACTTGGAACATCGACCATCTTCGTAAGTTCCTCGTGCAGGTCTTTCGTTTCCTAGCTTCGCGCTTTTTCTCAAATTTCGCGCCTTAGTTCGTCCAAGTCTCTCGGGCTGCCATGTAAAGTTCAACCCATTGAACGGTGAATGTTCGCGGCCCCCTGCGGCCCTTCTCACCACTTGTCTTCTCAGACCACTCTTTCTCTCTGGTAACACTTGATGGCTGCCCGGTCTTGCGAACTCTTGGCTCCGCGATCTTAAGGTTTTCCCTGCCCGTATCTAGCTTCAACAAGTTCCTAAACTCAGAGTTGCGTAACACGACATCCAGCCTCACGGCTAAGCCTGCTCTCGTAAGCCCTCCGCGGCAGAGGCACTTACCGCTCACGGCACAACCACTTGGCAAAGCCTGCTCTCGTAAGCCCTCCACGGCAGAGGCACTTTCCTTGTTCGGTTACCTTCGGAATCGCCTAACTTACGTTAACGGCGTTCTCGAGCGAGTCGATCAGGATATGGGTGTCGCTCTAACTCTCTACGCACGTGCTTGAAGTCGCAAGTTCAGGTCTTCATGCATCGTCCGTACCGGGGGCTAGGGCGTCGCTCTTTCTCTTGTGCACCTGTTCGGGTTCGCAAACTTAGGTCCTCGAGCAGCTGCACAACGGGGGCTAGGAGTTAGGCTAAGCGTTCTACCGGTTTTCCTAAAACTTTCTAGCGCTGTTCGCCTTGCTCTTGGTTTCCTGTTCGTCCTTGTCTTTTCTTTGCTCTTTTTGCGAGGAAAGCGCTCGGTCGACTCTCGCTCTGATTCAAGCGCTTTCGGCGGTCTGAGTCGCTCGGCCAGCTCCTCGGAGGACTGCCTCTCCTCGGTCAGTTGGGACTTGAGCTGAATCTCGGCAACCCCGGTACGTTTTCAGTTTTCTAGTTCCTTTCCTTAGCGTTGGTTTTCCAAAACCTCGTTGGCGCTCCCCGCGCGCGAGCATGTTTTTTTATCTGGCGACGACTTGTACGGCTCCGGTTAACGGCGGTGCACCACCGATGGAGTTACGCCACCGTAGTCGATTCTCATCGCAACGGGCATGCCCACCGTAGTCGATTCTCATCGCAAGCGGCACTTCGCGCTGGTTCAAGCACCGAGGCGACACTAACACCGCACGGGTCCATACCGGATAAGATTCGCCTCACGCGTTTTGCTGCGGCTAAGGTCTCGATCGCCTTCTCTGGTTAGCGGTCTTAGCTACAGCGGGGCTGCACTTGTCCGCACACGTCTTTTTTATCCATGCTACGTCCTTCCTTGCACGGTAATCCGGAGCAATGCACCACCAACGGAGTCCTGCCCATCGTAAGCCGATTCTCATCGCAACGGGCACTCCTAGCGTCGGTTCCGCATTCGCCGAGGTGACACTAACGCTATCGGGGGACGTACCCGGAAAAAATTATGTCTTGTATGGGTAGGTCGTCTTTTGCGTGTTTTCTAAAATTCGCTTTGCTCTTCTTGGAGCCTTTTCTTGCTCTCTTTTTCCTCCTCTTTGCTCGCGTTTCTTGTTTGTCTTTTGCAGAAATCTGAGGCGGGAACATCGACTCGTGATGGTTGCGGCGAGGTTCTAGGCTTCCCACCAAAACCGATGTCGCATCCTCTCTTCTCGGTACGCTCGCGCTTGCGGGGATCGATTCACTTCGCCACAGATGATTTCTTGCCTTTGCCCGTCTCGACCTTCACGGTTTAGCTAAGTCAAGGCAAGGCGCCACCTGTGAGTCCCGCCCACCGTAGTCGATTTCATCGCAGCGGGCAAGCCCATCGTAGTCGATTCTCATCGCAACGGCACTCCAAGTGTCGGTTCGCACTTGCCAAGACAACGCTTAACGCCGCCGCAAGGAATACGTCATGGGTAAAGCGTTGATTTCACACGTTCTCTTGCGGCTCGATCGCATCGGGTTGTGATTCACCTCGCCTTTGGCAGCTCTTCGTCCGAGCGCGATCTCGTCCCCGCGACGAGCTCCGTGCTCGGTGGATCACCTCGACCGGCAGCTCTTCGCTGAGCGCGGGCTCCTACCGTACGTCTTCGCTGGTCGCACTTCGGTTCCTTTAACGAGCTCCGTGCTCGGGTGGATCTCTTTACCTAGTTTCTTTGGCGAACAGACGCCTGGATCGGGTCACCTTTCCCATTCGTATGTATTGTCGCTCCTAGCACACGATCTACGTCGAGGCGCATCACCTTCGCTCCCGAAAGCACGACGTTCGCTCGAGAGCGCAATCTCTATTTCTCGGGCAAGCTTTAGCCCGAGAGGTGGCTCTATCTTTTCCTAGGCATCTGAATGCTCGGATGCAAGAAGACGAGTCCGTCTCGCGACTTGCTATGTTTATTCTCCGGAAGATCGATCTTACGGATGCGGTGGTACGCTCTTCACTACTAAGAATCCAATCCTCCTTGATGACGTTCAGCCTCAAGGAGATGATTCGCCACACCGGCGATTCTTCGCCCGGAGGTTCGTCTGGTCCCCGCGACGAGCTCAAGGCTTAGGGGACCGGATTTCGATTTCAGATCGAAGGCCGAGTGCTCGCTTTCGGACAAACGTTGCTTCTGTTCGACGCAATGAGTTGTTTCGGCATTAGGCGGGTTTGTTCGGTCTCGAACAAGTCTTGTTCGGTCGAACCATAACCTGTTCGGTCGCCTGTTGTACGTCTTTGTAGCAGGAAAAATACCCTCTTCGTGACTTGGAGTCTCAAGAGGAAGACCCCACTCTAGTGATTCCTTCCACTTGAGTCTCGGGGGCTAGCTGTCGGGGATTAGATCACGGCCCATTGCCATGGCCCACTCCCTGACGGCCCAGTCGAACAACCTACCCGGGGGCCAGCTCCCTGGAAGGTTCTATCAGGCCCATGTGCATCCTGCCGAACAGCCTCCTAGCTGGCACGGTGCGTAACGGCCTAGGATTCGTGTTCGAGTCCTACTCGAACAAGAGTTCTGCACGGCTACGTGAAGATCCGGACGTTGGTTTTCCGGATTGGATTAGGAGTCGTGATCCCTAAGACTAGGAGTATGCCTTATCTACCTTAGGTCATATTTGGCATGTATGAGTTCGTTACGATCTCGTAGTTAGCCCGGCCCGATATTCCCTCGGTAGGTCGGTTTGCTCTGCACTATATAAACCATGCTCCTACGGCGTTTAGGGGCATCGGCATCGATGACGAGTTTTACGACTTGATCTAGCTTCTAGACATCGATATTAAACATGACACCATAATCTCGCCGAGACTTGTTCGTCTCGTCGAGCCATCTCTTGTATTCATCTCGATATATAAGAAAGGTGGACGAGGGCTATTATCTCTTCCGAGAGGCCGAACCGGGATAAAACCCCCGCTCGCTCGTTCGTTCATTGTCGTGGTTGTTCGGTGTGTCTCCTATCTCCTCTTTGAAGAACCTTGGTTGACTTGGGTCAATATCCCAACCGTCGACAATTTTAGTATTAATGTACTGATTTTCTTTAACACTGTTTCAATATAATACTCCCTTTGTTCTGATTATGTGTCACCGTTGACTTTTAGACATGTCCTTTAACCATTCATCTTATTTGAAAAAACTATTTAAGTATCATTTTATTTTTGTATGCTTTATTTTATCATTAAATAAATTTTAAGCATGACTAATATTGTTGTAAATTTGCTCTAATTTTTTGAAGCGGAGGCAACGAACGAGCCCAGCCGAGCAGGAGCGCAATTGAAGGGAGCCGTACGTGGTTTATTGACTTGTGCATGCATGCCGCTTGGAAAGAGAGGAGGGGAGATCCTGCGATATCCATGGGAAAGCGAGCGTTGCTGCACGGGGGCATGGGGCTATACCATTATACGTGATTCTAGTCATGAACAGGGCAGGGTTTGGCAATTGGCATGCATAGTAACACTCCAATACCACAACTTGCAAGAGGCGATTATATCAGGCACTCAGGCAGTAGGAAGCTAATTATTGTGATGGATTCCTCATTCCTCCCAACAATGGGGAATAAACTAGGAACGCTGAATTGCCATTTTCCGGCTTCTCGCCATCCGGCGACGTCGTCATCTTCAGTGTTATTATTATCACGTTTTTGTTTAACTTAATTTAAGCGGGCGAACAATACGTAGCCGAGGTCTATTAACCAACAAGCTAGCAGCAACGAGAGGAACCAGGGGATCAGAGACAAATGCAGGGAACCGTTGCAGCTAATAACTCACTGGTAGAATAGGCGTCTTAGCAATGCTAATAACTTAATAACCCTGCGCTGATGAATGATGATAGTAATAATTAATGCCACTACCAGTGCCGGTTTGGCAGCTCGCAGCTTGGCGTTTGCCGCGTTGATGCGAGCTTGTGATTACTGATTAGCAATGGAGACAATGATGTGACCCCTCCCCTGGGACGCTCGATGATTAATTCAGAGATTATAGCAACGCTACAGTGTCATAAAGCCTAAATCTTTGTGATTCCAGATGGGATTAACAAACTTGGCATTGCAGCATCTCGCGTGGGGTCCAAGGTGACAAGATCATCCTTCCTAGGCCCTAGCTATCAATCTCTTGTGTGCATGCTCCATTGGCGATTTGGCAAATTATAGCACATACTACAGCAAAACCGTTTGCTAAGATACATGGTAGCAGCCTCCTGTTTATCATATCCTCTGAGCTGTGCAGAATGGAGACCTATTGACTCTCTCTCTATGTATCTCTATTAGGAGTTATTTCCATACCAAGAAGAAATATCTACTTGCTTGAAAATTTCAGTATGCCTCCAGTCTTTGTGTGGATATATACTGAGAGTAGAGCGCAGCATCAGTTGCCACAATTTGATTGGTCTGTTCAATACTGGAAAAGATGGAGAGGCTTGTGTAGGTCTCGGAAAGTAGTAGCGTTTCTCGGGAAGTCTATAGGTCGCCAAATTCTCGAAATGCCCGGGCCATTTTGTCTGCACAACTAGGACATACTCTATCCGGTCACAAAAAGAAGTCGCTGTTGATTTTTGGAGATATCTTTGATCATTCGTCTTATTCTAAAAAGTTATGTAAATATCATTTATTTTGTTGTGATTTAGTTTATTGTTAAATATATTTTAAGTATGACTTATATTTTTATATATTTATAAATTTTTAATAAGCGAATGGTAAAAGTTGTGTATAAAAGCCAACGACGATCTTTTTTGTGACCGGAGGGAGTATAAGCTTCCCTGCCATTGGATGCCTTTTAGATTCGTGCTGGTATTGGACCGATCAAAGCTGTTGAGGATAACACATGCATGGTGTCAAAATAAGTTCATAACACTAGATTTTGGTTTGATGATGCAGTGATCACCAAACAGCTATCTCGAAATTCAATGCCAGACAAGTAGACAACTTAGGATGAACATGCTTCAATAACGTTGGAAACAGAGCAGATAGGTGCTCAGTGGAAGGGGATTGCAGGCATAATCAACTCGGCATCCTCCCTATTCCTAGAATTCTCATAAATCACATCAGCTCGATATCAATCGAGCTAGTACATCGTTTGATGTGGTCTTTTCTTGTTTTGGGAAGGTATCGATGTGATCTTTTTCCCTTGTTTTGAGAAGATAACCAATTGCCTAAGTCTGAATTCGTCTTTCACGACCATTTTAGGGAAACGAAAAATGGCATTGATATTTCAAGTTCATCCATATATCAAAGGGGGAAAGATCCTGTCACTGTGCATACATGTTTCTTCCCTCGAGCTACAGCTCGACGGTTAATCTCAGCTTATTGTACTAATGGTCACAAGTTTATAGTTCTCAAATTGCAGCTACTTATTTGGCTAAACGTGTACTCTATGTGTACGTTTTAATTTTTTTTCTACCGTCCATGAACAAATGAAGAATGTCATTTCGCGAGCAGCTTAATTTAAGACAAACTAAGTTGAGCTTGCTTCCACTTGTTGCCGTGTCATGGACGGATCGAAATACCCAGTGGATGATCCCATTTTTAATCCACATTATACTAGCATAAACTACTTTAATCTCTGCAAAGGGACACCAACATGCCAGGTATGCAAAGGCCATTTCCAATTCGTCCGGATACTTTAAGAAACCCAAAAGGACCCCTAATTTTTGTATTTGGGGATGTCACCCTTGCTCAAACACCTGTCTCGGAGCATCTTATTGCATACGCCTTTGATGGCAATATACAAATGCTTAGCTATCAACAAAACAATGCTTGCCAATTGGTTACAGCTCTGGTTTGAATCCTAGATCTGGAGCTTTTTTTTAGTGTGTGTGAGAATAATGTATAGTACAAGATAGAGTACCAGTTTCCTTGGTTTCTTTTTTTTTTTTTTTCAACCATTCTCTTTCATAGTTTAAGCAAAGAGAACTGATCCATTTAAGTTTTTTAAGTTTTGATGCATGCAGCTCGTTATTGAAACCTTTGTCTTCGTGTTAGCAACACTAGCGCTAAATGTGGGCTAAGGGAGAAGGAAAAGATATTAAAAAAATGAAAGGAAAGGGATGGTCCAGACATGTTGTTTACTTGAGGCCAGTTATAGTTAGAGATTAAATAACAGAATTTCTACTGCTTTTCAGTCTTTTTTTGGATTTTTCGTTTCATGTTTTATGTGGACAACTTTTCATATTTTAGGTGTATGGTCATATACATCTTGCACCTAAAGGCTGAGATTTTTGTTTCCTTATCAACATATCCGGCGAAGTGATTAGGTTTTGTTAAGAATCTGATTTTTGTTTCCTCATCGACCTTGGTGGTAGCCTTGTGGGTCATCTACAACGACGGTTTCTAGGACGGTAAGTGGGTGTGTTTAGAAGTTGCAGTTTTAGTTATCTCGTACTCCCTCTGTCCTACAAAGAGTGTATTTTTAGTGTTTAAAAATTGTCTCACAAAGAATGCATGTTTAGACGTGGGACCCATCAAAGAAGACACAACCCATTAACTCCTCCACTCCCATCTCTCTCTATATCCGTTCCCCACCAAAGGAGACGCATGCACATTTAATTATTTTGGGAACCAAAGCAAAGAAAGACGCTTGTGCATGTAATTAATTAGGGGCAGATTAGTCATTTGTCTTTCACACTAATCTGTCTGAAAAAAACCAGAAATGCGTTCTTTGTAGGACAGAGGGAGTATTCTTCTTTGCCAAATAACTCACTACAAATCTTTGTGCTACCACATTTTTTTTTATGTTGATCTTTCTAATTTGTTTTTGATTGGGTTCGACAAAAGAGAAGGGACTGGCATCTACGTAGGCAACTATATTTTGACAAAGAAGTGCAGTCATCCGCCTCCTTCTCCTCCAGCTCAGGCAGGCAGCGTCACCCCTACTTCCCTTTTTCGGTGACACCCTTCTCCCTCCTTCTCAAGCTGCTCCACGTGACTCCACTGACGTCACCTGCTCACCTATTGACAGCCGGTGACGTCTTTGCCACATCACAGCACTGCCCTCGTCCTTCCGACGTCCTACCGACTTTGCCCACCCTAATTCGGTCACTTTGTGCTAGTTCCAACTGCCACTACAGCCCAGACGACTTTAACCACTCCCATGGCTCTAGCCACCCCCGCCCCGCTGCCCCCTCCCCACCATCGGGTCACCGTTACCTTGACTTCCTTCTATTCCTAGGGACGCATGAAACCCTACCCCCAAACTTTAATATTGCGGCGCGGCACTGGCTACTGGAGATGGAGAAAACGACGGCGATCCTGGTAAATTCTAAATCATCTATAACTTTGCTTAAAATGTAGGCACTGTGATTTAGCAAAATCGTTTCGAAAAATCTTAGACGCGTCATATATTGTTTACACAATGGAAAAAATACTTACGGTTGGCAGACGAATTTGAGAACACATCGAAGGGACACGGAAATCCTTGTACCATCCGCCGGTACGAGTTAACTCGGTGACATAAGCATCAAACATACATCAAGTCAAGGCAGCTCTCCGATCTTTAGTACTGCGACCAAACCGCGCCTGTTAAAAAAACAAAAAAAAAAACTTACTACTACTGTACGGAATCCGGGGATAAGTAAATCGATCAAAAGGTTAATTCCCGGGTCCCGAGGGTGCAGCCGCATATACTAATCTCCTCCTAATCCCCTGTCAATGATTGCCTCGGGGTCCGCGACTGGGGGGGTGCAAGAACACAACGAATCGGCGAGCGACCAATGGCAATGGCGGGTAGGGTTGCTTGTTTATCTCTGCCATGTGGGCTTGTGCCATGCATCCTCCCAGACAGGGAGTACGACTAAGCCAAAAGATAATCAGCCATGGCTTAGCGCCCGGTCAAGATCTAACCACCCCCCCTCGCGAACCAGATTGCATCTCGCGGCCTCATGGGACGCTCTCACACCGGCCCCACCCGCCTGATCACAGTCATTAACGAGCAATCGAATAGAAAATATGATATGGCACTTTGAAGATTAGTTTAGCGACTTTGCTAGACATTGGTGTAGAAATTGCTTAACCATAGATCGGTTTTGATTTATCTGAGAACTTATCGGCACTGTCGGGGATAAAAATACGGCCCATTCTGGCGCTCACGACGGCCCACTCGAACGAAATTCTGAGGCGGTCTCTGGAAGGTTCTATCGACCATATGTATCTGCCGAACAAAGATCCCGTGGCGTGGTGCGAACGGCTAAGGAATCGTGTTTGAGTCCGTCTCGAGCAGAGTTTTGCACGGCCACGTGAAGACCGGACGTTGGTTTCCGGATTGGATTAGGAGTCGTGATCCCCAAGACTAGAGTACGTCTTATCGCCTCGGGATATATTTGGCATGTATCGAGTTAAATTCGTGACTCGTGGTCATGACCGATATTCCCCGGAGGTCGGTTTGCTCGCACTATATAAACAAGGCCCTACGGCGTATAGAGGGGGCGCATCGGCGTCAAGATCATCGGACGACACGAGGTCTTTGCATATTGCTTCCTGTACACCCATAATCTCGCCGAGACTTGTTCGTCTCGCCGAGCCACCTCTTGTATTCATCTCTGATATATAAGAAAGGCTGGACATAGGGCTATTATCTCTTCCGAGAGGCCTGAACCAGGATAAAAACCATGTCTCCTGTTCGTTGTTGTTCGTGGTTGTTCGGCGTGTCTCCTATCTCCTTCCTGAAGAACCTTGGTTGACTTGAGATCGTTATCTCAATCGTCGACAGCTGGCGCCGACCGTGAGGACCTCGCAGATCGAACATGTCGAACTCTATTAGCGACCAGGAGATTCTTCCTGAGGACTACGACTCGGCGGCGGGATGTCTCTTCCCTGTCGGATCGGATCGATCCTTCGATCTTGATCGCCTTCGAGATCTGGTTCCAGCTCCGTGCTCGAGCTGGATCTCTTCGCGCCGGGTAGCTCTTCGCCGGGCTGCGTCTGATCCCGCGACGAGCTCCGTGCTCGGGCTGGATCACTTCAGCCGGGCGCTCTTCGCCGGGCGCGTCTGATCCCGCGATGAGCTCCGTGCTCGGGGATGGATCAAAACTCCTTTCGGATCCGGGGCATTTCGCTGGCGGTGGATGTCGGGAGAGTCGACCAAGACTTGGAACATCGACCGACCGTAAGTTCCTCGTGTAGGTCTTCGTTTCCTAACCGCGCTTTTCTCAAATTTCGCGCCTTAGTTTGTCCAAGTCTCTCGGCCGCCATGTAAAGTTCAACCCATTGAGCGGTGAATGCTCGCGCCCCTGCGGTCCTCCTCACCACTTGTCTTCTCAAACTACTCTTTCTCTCTGGTAACACTTGATGGTGCCGGTCTTGCGAACTCTTGGCTCCGCAATCTTAAGGGTTTTCCCCGCCCAGATCTGGTTTCAACAAGTTCCTAAACTTCGAGTTGCGTAACACGGCATCGACCTCGCGGCTAAGCTCTCTCGTAAGCCCTCATGGTGAGGCACTTACCGCTCACGGCACAACCACTTGGCAAAGCTCGCTCTCGTAAGCCCTCATGGCGGAGGCACTTTCCTTGTTCGGTTACCTTGAATCGCCTAACTTACGTTAACGGCGGTTCACGAGCGAGTCGATCAGATACGGTGTCGCTCTAACTCTCTCACGCGTGCTTGAAGTCGCAAGTTCAGGTCTTCATGCATCGTCCGTGCATCGGGCTAGGGCGTCGCTCTTTCTCTTGTGGACTGTTCGAGTTCGCAAACTCGATTCTCGGCGGTACACAACGGCAGAATTTGGGAGTTAGGCTAAGCGTTCACCGGTTTTCTTAAAACTTTCTAGCGCTATTCGCCTTGCTCTTGGTTTCTGTTCGTCCTTGTCTTTTCTTTGCTCTTTTTGCGTGAAAAGTCGCTCGAAAAAGCTGCTTTCGGTCGGACTCTCGCTCTGATTCAAGCGCCTTTCGGCGGTCTTGAGTCGCTCGGCCGCCTCCTCGGATCGCCTCTCCTCGGTCTGTTGGGACTTGAGCTGAATTTCGCAAACCCCGATGCGTTTTCAGTTTTCAGTTCCTTTTCTTAGCGTTGGTTTTCCAAAACCTCGTTGGTCTTCGCTCCCGTGGCGCTCAGCGTCTGAGCATGTCTTTTATCTGGCGGCGACCTATATAGCTCCGGTTAACAAGCGGTGCACCACCGAGGAGTTTACGCCCACCGTAGTCGATTCTCATCATAACGGGCATGCCCACCGTAGTCGATTCTCATCGCAACGGCACTCTGGCGCCGGTTCCGACTCGCCATGGCACACTCCCGACGCCCAATCGAGCGACCTACTAGGGCGGCTCACTGGAAGGTTCTATCGGCCCATATGCATCTTGCGAAACGACTTCTGGTGGCGAGATGCGTAATGGCCAAGGCTTCTGTTTGAGTCCGACTCGACGAGTTCTGCAACCACGAAGACACAGGCGTGGTTTCCGGATTGGATTAGGAGTCGTGATCCCCAAGATTAGGAGATTACCTTATCTACCGTAGGTTATATTTGGTATGTACTGAGTTCGTTACGATCTCGTAGTTAGCCCGGCCCAATATTTCTCGGTAGGTCGGTTTGCTCCGTACTATATAAACAGGGCCCCTACGGCGTTTAGAGGGATCCCTGGCATTGAGTTTTACATTTTAGCATCTAACTTAGACCCTTGGCAGATAGATTTTCGCATACTACTCGTCGAGACCTGTTGATCTCGCCGAGTCCCACCTTGTAATCCTCCTTGATATAAAGAAAGGCTGGACGTAGGGCTATTATCTCTCCCGAGAGGCTGAACCGGGATAAAACCCCCATCTCCTGTTCGTTCTGTTGTCAGTAGTTGTTCGGCGTGTCTCCCATCTCCTCTTTGAAGAACCTTGGTTGACTTGGGTCAATATCCCAACCGTCGACAGCTGGCGCCGTCCGTGGGGATACGCAGATCGAGCATGTCGAACTCCGTCAGCGATACAGAGATACTTCCTGAGGGCTACGACTCAGAAGGACAGGACGTTTCATCCCCTGTCAGTTCAGATCGATCTTTTCGATCTCGAACTCTTTCCGTATCCGAGGCTGAAGTCTCTGCCTATATGGCAGAGATAGCCTCAGATCGCACTCCCGTCATCGACGATGACTACGGAACCTATGATCTTTACGACGGTTTGGATTTATCGGATTCCAAGGCTATGTCGGTAGATCCTACCTGTGGAGACACAGCGATGACACCGTCTAGCATACCTTCGCATGGCCCCCGCAGCATTAACATGGCCGATGTAGGAACCTCTGAGGATCCCGCGGTACGTGGCGGCTGGCGGTCGGGCAGATTAACTCGCTCGGCATCAAGACGAGGCGCTACTGGTGCTTTCGCGAGCAAGGCGTCATTCGCCGCAACCTCGACGATTCCATCAATCAGATTGTGGCACGGTTCCGCGATCGGTGCAAGCGACCACGTCGCGACCCACCTCGTGTGCCCTCGCCAAGTCTCCCGGCAGAAGTTTCTCCTGTCCGGATTAGTCCCCCGCGAAACCGGACTCCGGTCGGGCAAAACGTGGATGCCTCGGGGTCCCAGAACCCTAGAGCGTAGTCGGAACGACTCGCGCCATAACCGGTGATTAGATCTACCAACCGGCCGACCGCGCGCGCGTAGGCGTCTTTGCTTCTAACCTAGAACGATTGGCTGAAGGCCTGAAGTCTCTAGGAGAAGTCAACAACTCCTCCAGGCGGCGCAGCCAAACTGCCCGGAATGGTTCGGACAGCTCTGATCGATCGCGTGACCTTCGTCACCGTCGAAGGATCACTGTCCATGAGCGAGCTACCCGTGGTCACCGTCTTCGCCGAGTCCTCGTAGTCATCGCGACCACGAGGGGCAAGCGCGCGATGATCAAGGACGGTCCCTCGTGAGGAGCGCGTCGTCGCAACCACGAGGAAGGGCGTGGTGGGCTGTCTCGAGAGAGTTTCTCAGGCGAATCATCCCGTTCAGCAGAGTTCCTCCGCGCCAGACCAACGTCTTTTCAAGACTAGGTTACGCCGGGAAGGTGGCGGTCATACGCTTTGGGCTGCGGGGCTTTCTCGACGAGCTTGGCCGTCCGATGGCCCTCAAAGTTCAAGCCGGTCACATGGAGAGGTACAATGGGATCTAGAACCCAGAGGAATTCCTTTCCATCTATGCTACGGCCATCATGGCGGCCGGGGGTGACGAGCTCGTCATGGCTAATTACCTCCCGACTGTCCTTAAGGGTGCCGCTCGGATGTGGCTATTCAATCGGCAGGAGAGTTCCATCACTCATGGAACCCGGCTTTGTGGCGCTCGATCGCTAATTTCCGAGAGTCACATTACGTGCGTCTCGGGCAAGGAGGATGATCGCACCGGATGATCCGGATGAGCGGGAGACCCTCCGTAACCGTGAAGCGTTTCATTAAGATCCGCAACACGATCTCGAACATCTCGGATGAATCTGTTGTCCGCGCCTTCAAAAGCGGAGTCCACGACGAGCGGCTCACCGGGATCTCGAGATCAATGAGACTGGACCGCCTAACGACCTATTCAAGGCGGCCGATCATATGCCAACGCGGCAGAGCGCGTTCAAGACAAAAAGGCGTTCGACAAGGCGGTGCCGCCCGACTGGTGTGGATGAGAAGAAGAAGAGCAAGAACAACCACGGTGACAAGAAGTCCCGGAAGAAGAAGAACAAAGGTGATGCGAACAATACCGTCATTGGTATAGATCGCGACCTCCTCCCAAGGATGGGCGAAGAAGCCCAACAATAACTACAAGGGCAAAAAGCACCGCTCGTGGAGGCGGATAAGGCAAGAAAGGTCAAGCGACCGATTTTGCAAGTTCCACCAAAGACTACGGGCATGATATACGCCATGTAGAACTTGGAACGCAAAGCTCAAGATTTCTACAACGGCAAGGGCCCAATGCCCACCCTGCCCGAACAAGGTGATGCCAGTAAGGCTGCGCCAAACCGACGATGGTGATCGGAAGATGACGATGAATATCAAGAGCCGTGAACCATATCGCCGTCATCTTCGACGGCTCCTCGGCTTACACCTCTCGACGCGACCTCAAGGAAGGCGCTCGGGAGGTCCTAACGTTGAAAAGGCAAAACCTCGGCTGAGTCGATGAAGTGGACCGAGGTCCCCATCTCCTTCTCTCGGGAGGATTGCCCCATCGCGATGACCAAGCCTCGGCGGCTCCCTCGGTGGTCGCCCGACCATCGACAACGCAAGAGTTGGCCGTGTACTCGTAGACGGCGGGAGCGCTTTGGACTTGCTTTCTGCTAAGGTCTTGGACGAGATGCAGATTCCTCGTTCTAGGCTGAAGGAAGTCGCAATGCCCTTCTACGGGATTGTTCCGGGAGAAGCTGTCAAGCCGTTGGGACAGGTTGTCCTGCCTGTCACCTTCGGCAATCCAAGCAACTTCCGGATAGAGTTGATCACTTTCGACGTGGTCGACTTCCCGTCGGCGTACAACGCAATCTTGGGCAGGCCATCTCTCGGTAAGTTTATGGCCGTGTCCCACCACGCTTACCATTGCGTGAAGATACCGGGTCCTAACGGTGTGATCACGGTCAAGGGCAACTACAAAGTCGCGCACGGATTGCGACGAGCGATCCCTTGCCCTGGTCGACCGGCTTCCGCCAGCGGTCTCAAGTTCCGCAGACCAAGTCTGACGCCCTAGGGTCTCCTTCACCGGGGAGAAACCAAGGAGGTTCCATTGCCGCAGCGATACTTCCAAGACAGTTCACTGGGGCCAATCTGGACCTCAAATAGGAAAGCGAGCTCATTGCCTTCCTCCGAGCTAATGCAGATGTGTTTGCACAGGAGCCATCGACATGCCCGAGTCCCAAGAGAGGTTATCGAGCACAAACCGGTTGTCCGTGGGACAAAAAGCTCGTTCGCGGAAGCTTCGTCGCTTTTGAATTCAAGCAGGGATCATCAAAGATCGACAGCAAAACTTTCACGCCGGGTTCATCCGCGAGGTTGATCACACCGAGTGGTTAGCAAACCCTGTCATTGTAAAGAAGAAAAGCGGCAAGTGGAGGATGTGTGTCGATCACACAGATCTGAACATTGCTTGTCCTAAGGACAATTTCAGCGCCTCGTATTAACCGGTGGTCGATCATTGCGGACGCCAATTCTTGAGTTTTTAGATGCTTACTCGGTTACCACCAAATAAGCATCTCCCGAGGATGAAGAGAAGGCGCCTTCATCACCCCTTCGCACTTTCGCTATAATCGACCATGTCTTTCGGTCTGCGCAATCTTTGGTGCCACGTTTCACACTTAATGGAGAAAACCTTCCTAGAACGGTAGCGGAAAAACACGGAGGTCTATGTCGGCGACATAGTTGTAAAAACAAGTTTGCTCGGATCATGTAAAAGACACGGCCGAGACCTTTCGTAATCTCACCAGCATCGAATAAAATTAAATCCAGAGAAGTGTACCTTTGGTGTTCGATCGGAATGTTGCTCGGTTATGTTATTGGTTACGCAAGGTATTTACGCCAACCCCGAAAAAATCGAGGCCATTGAAAATATGCGTGCTCCAACTTCCGTAAAGGAAGTCTGAGCCTCATCATGGCGGATAATTTGCTCTAAGCGTGTTTATTTTCCGTCAAAGCTAACGCTGGCTACCGTTCTTTAAGGCCCTGCGCAAGCACAATGGTTTCGAGTGGACGGAAGAAGCCGATAGATTACGGCCCATTGCCATGGCACACTCCCTGACGGCCCAATCGAACAGCCTACTAGGGGCCAGCTCCCTAGAAGTTTCTATCTGGCCCATATGCATCTTGCCGAACAGCTTCTGGTGGCGAGATGCGTAATAACAAAACTTCTGTTTGAGTCCGACTCGACGAGTTACTGACGCCACGAAGACCGGACGTGGTTTCCGGATTGGATTAGGAGTCGTGATCCCCAAGATTAGGAGATTACCTTATCTACCGTAGGTTATATTTGGCATGTACTGAGTTCGTTACGATCTCGTAGTTAGCCCGGCCCGATATTCCTCGGTAGGTCGGTTTGCTCCGTACTATATAAACAGGGCCCCTACGGCGTTTAGAGGGATCCCTGGCATTGAGTTTTACATTTTAGCATCTAACTTAGACCCTTGGCAGATAGATTTTCGCATACTACTCGTCGAGACCTGCTGATCTCGCCGAGTCCCACCTTGTAATCCTCTTTGATATAAAGAAAGGCTGGACGTAGGGCTATTATCTCTCCAGAGAGGCTGAACCGGGATAAAACTCCATCTCTGTTCGTTCTTTGTTCGTAGTTGTTCGGCGTGTCTCCCATCTCCTCTTTGAAGAACCTTGGTTGATTTGGGTCAATATCCCAACCGTCGACACCAACGCTATACGGGTCCAAGCCCGGATAAGATTTCGCCTCGCACGTTTTGCCTGCGGCTAAGGTCCCGATCGCCTCCCCTGGTTAGCGGTCTTAGCCACAATGAAGCTGACTTGCCCGCACACGTCTTCTTTATCCATGCTACGTCCTTCCTGGCACGGTAATTCGGAGCAATGCACCACCAACGGAGTCCTG